>CM056050.1:137978851-139178851 GCA_029574335.1 Rana kukunoris | reverse complement strand
CGGGCAGTGAAGCCTTGCGGCTTCACTGCCCGATTCCCTACTGCGAATGCGCGTGGATCACGGCGCGCCGTCACTGATCCCCGCTCTCTCTTGGGAACAGTGTTTCCCAGAAGACAGCAGGGGGGGGGGGCACGTGCCAGGCCAGATTCCCAGCGGGGACCTGAACCCGGAAATGGTGCAAATACCTGTAATTCGCTTTTTGTGTGAACCTCCGCTTTAATCATAGCTGGATTAAAGCAGCTATGATTAAACACGAGGTGTAGTGTGAAATGCGTCAGCTTTTCAGTTTTGCTGTGGCTTGTGGTGCTTTACCTGTTTTTACAAATAAAGGCAATGATTTTTTGGAGTGCAGCTGTACAGAAAATATTTGTTTTCTTGTTTTGCTGGGAACTGTTTTGGTGATCTGGTTGCTTTTGCGTCCATTTTGACCCCAGATATGCTTTTATTACTGTTTTTTGTTTGGGAGCGGCCATCTGTGTCTCAGTAGCTCGCTTAGATGGCCATCAGTCCATTCACCTGGCAGATCCAGACTTTATTGTCGTGATAAAAAACAGATTATAGCGCACACATGCAAAAATTACATTTATCCTACAAGGCTAGTTAAAAATACGGGGAATTGGTCACACTATACAGTCATATATAAGCCCACTTACTACGACAAAGTTCCCTGAATTAGTGGGTCCTAACCTGTTAATAGAATGAAATAACCTGTGTCTCAACCATGGGAGATAAACTTTTTTGTTTATTGTCGTGATGACGTTGTGCCTGGACTGATATCCGTGATGTCAGCAGAGAGCGGACTTCCAATCGCTCTCTGCTGAAAACGAGTCGCAGGAGTGCAAAACGAATTGCACTCCTGTGACCCTTAGGAGAAGCCCAGCCAAACGAGCTCAGCCTGGAATTCTCCTCCTTTAATAAACATCAATTGGATAATGTGCAAGGCTGGTGCGCCCTCACTCCGTTTTCTTGGTGTTTCTATTGGTGGCCAGCAAGGTCTATGTGTTTTCCTGCAATCTTGGAGATCCTTTGTCACCTCCATTGCATCACTCTTGAGTGCAGGAGACTGTTGTTGTTGTTGTATATCATTTTTTCACTTTTGTTATATTACCAAACACGAGCGGGACATACAATTCTTATGGCTGTTCTCAGTAATTCATCACCATTTGCTCATAGTGTTTTCTAAGCTTGACATGACCAGAGTTTGTGTGTGGTCTGTACCATTTGTGTTCCAGCTTATCCCTTGAGATCATAAAATGTTTTTCTTTATCTGTTACTTTAACCACATTTTTTACTGCTTATGAGATGAACTGTGAATAAAGTGTGCATGTTTTATATCTGTATGTTCTATGGGGCTTGGTGCTTGTGTATCAGTGTTATTCAGTAACCATGAAAAAGGCAGAGAGAGTATGCAAAGCATAGTAACCATGACAACCAATCAGATTTTGGATTACTGCAGCCAACTTAGTCAATGGCGTAATGATGATTTGTTGCCATCAGTTACTGCAAGTAGATCTCATTGTGCTTTTCCTTTTTTTTTTTTTTTTTTTTTTTTTGCATTAAATGGGTAGATAAGTTAAGGAATGTTTTGTAGATTCTGTGAATATCAGTGATTTAATGACTTATTTTGTTTTTTTGGAATAATGGTGCTCTCCATTCTAAAATCGGAGCACAACTGGAATTGAAAGGCTTGCCTTTGTTTTCTGACACCCTCATGCCAGTCTCCATACAGTATTATTGCTACCACTCATGTTGGTCTCCTTTTTATGGTCTTTATGCTGCTTTTCATACTAGTTATTGTACAGTCTTATTGCATGCCCCACATGCGGGTCTCCCTACGGCCTTAATGATGCCCCACATGCCAGTCTTCCTATGGCCTTAATGATGCCCCACATGCCAGTCTTCCTATGGCCTTAATGATGCCCCACATGCCTTTCTCCATTTAATCTTCTTGTCGATTCTCATGCTAGTCATTTTACGGTCTTATTGCTGCCCCCTCATGCTGGACTTTGTATGGTCTTATTGGCACCCCTTACTCCAATATCATGCCTGCACTATAATCGGGTCTCTGTATGGTCTTTATGCCGGCCCTCATGCTGGTCTCTGTACAGTCTTGTTGCTGTGAAGCAAAGACAGGGGAACAAAGAAAAGTATACCGTATATTACCGGATAGTTGAAAAATAAAGCAATTTGTTGTGGTGCCTTTATGGCGGCCCTTTTCAGCATCTGGGAACCTTAAAATAACTTTCAGGTCTCAAGGAACCCGTACCAATAGTTACTGTATCTAAAGTTCATGGGACATCAGTCGGGTGGTCAGCAGAAATAATGCTTCTTAGATTTGTGGACAGATAGAATTTTTTTTTTTGATGGTCAGTGGGAAGAATATTCTACACGTTGGTGAGCTTTGGGCTAAAAAAGATCATTGGTGTCAGTGGTCACTTATCTGAGAGGCAGGAACTGCTGATTGCTCAAGGAACCCGTAGCAACCTTTTGGAAGGACAGTGTTTGAGAAAGGCTACCCTATGGTGTAACTCACGGAAGCCAATCAAAAATTTGTGTTTTTCATGGATTCTGCACTTGCCTCATTTTTCATTGCTCCTGCCTGTTGCCTTATACATGTTACAGTTCTGAGCGCATTAAACACTAAAGGCCCATACACACGATCTGACTTTGTTTACGCTCCATCGAACAAATGTTCGCTGTGAAAACAGACAAACTTTCCAGCAGCAAATGTCCTACATCGGCTAATCCGATCGTGTGTACCCAAGTCCATCGGAGTAAGATCCAAATTCTAAACACACATGCTCAGAACCAATGCTAAAGATCAGACAACGATGGCAGAAGTTGCCCAAAGGGTGGCGGTAAAGAGCTGAAAAACCACATGATTTGGTGTATGTTGGCTGCTGTGTGTATGCATACCAAGTTCACGGAAAGAGTCAGATGGAAGTCCGATCTTGTGTATGAGGCTTTAAACTGTTTTTATTAAAGCGGAGCTCCACCCAGGAAAACAACATTTTACAATGTTGTTTAAAAAAATAAAATAACAAAAACCTGAAAGAAAAAAAAATACTCACCCGAAATACCTGTTGCTATGCGGAAGTCCGTAATCTGCCTCACCTGCACCGCGGACCGATTTCTTCTTCTCCTTCTTGTGAATGGGGCGCGCTGCTTTCTGGGAACTGTGTGTGTTCTCAGAGAGCAGCGCGCCCATTCACAAGCCAGCGTGAGACTCACGCAGGCGCAGTAGGAAATGGGCAGTGAAGCCGTACGGCTTCACTGCCTGTTTCCCATAGTGTGAATGGCGGCGCGGGACCTGGAGCGATCGTGGGACCGGCATCGGGGGGCCCATCAGCGTGGGCAAGTAGGACAAGGTAAGTGTCCTTATTTAAAGTCAGCAGCTACACTGTTAGTAGCTGCTGACTTTTAAAAAAAAAAAATTTGTGGCTGGAGCTCCGCTTTAACGACTTTCTATTGGTCTGCTCACATGGATATTGGTTTTGTTTATAAGCTGTTTAATAAATGGAATGCAAATCTATCAAGTTCATAGTTTGCCAAAACATGAATCCTGTTTTGTGGAAATTAGCATGCGTCTTTCTCTACCTGTGTTTGTGTGCCGATGATTTCATCCGCGTGCCCAGGCTGGCTTTACCACATCATGGTGCCAGCAGCTGTTTTCCACTTGGGCACAGCTGCGTGTTACATATTGCAAGCCTCTGATGAGGGCTCAAAGTATCCTATTTACTGCATCACAATTCTCACTAACTACATGACCCCACACCCTGTAATTTTACCTCCTATTTCTGCCCAAACCTCTAGGTTTCCAGTGGCAAATGTATCTTGCCCAACACTTGGCAATGTAGGGAAAAAGTCTATATTTATAGAGCAGTTAAAAAGTAAATTGCCTGCATTTTTGTTCTATTCTAATCCCTTTTGGCAATTGTACCATGGTCGGCAGCCTTGGGTTATTTTATCCTGCATAGAAGGTTTAAATCCCTTCTCCCTGATGCCCAGTTGCTGTACATACAGGTGCATATTACTTTCACCTGCTCAGGAGCTTCTCGAAGAATTAGACACCTGGAAATACATAAGATCTTTTATTGCTGGGAGCTTTATTACACCAGCTTACCTCACACCTCACAAGAAGTGCATTATGCTATAGATAAATGTTACTTTGAATATTGCGCAATCTCTTACTTGTTTTTCCCCGTTCTGGGTTATTTACAGTATTTGTCACAATCCCTTTGGGTATGTTGGCTTCCATGCACTTAAGTTTGATTTTAAGGAAAAATACAAAGCAGTCAATGCAAGGGTGGGAAGGTGGCTGTTATGAAACAGACTATGAGAAGATCAGTTGGCCTTTAATCAGCATGAGCAAGGCGGAACACATTGTTACAAGTCCAGGAAATTCTTCCACAATAGTGTAATCTATATACATAGTCATTTTATCTCTAGTGTTGGTCCTTAAGTGGAGAATCTGCACTGACAAAAGTCCTATCGCTGTTTTTCTTTTCGGTTTCTTATGTCAGATAACCCTTTTTATGTTTATATTTTTTTTGAGGCCCCCAGTAACACTTGAGTGAGTATAGTTTTCAGCGCTGTGTTACTGTCACTGTTGTGTTTTTTTTTTTTTTTTGACTGTATGTATTGTAGCAAAATTGGGCAACCTATAACCTTCGTTCTAATATGTGTCTGATATTTGTAGGACAGCATTAGTAACTTAACCTGGGTTTATTGCAATAGGTTGAGGATTGCCTCCCTATATTTAAACCTCCTGTAACGATCCAAGTTCCAGGTGCATTCATGTGTGTATTTTTTTTTTTATACTTGACCACATGATCTACTCCATAAAGTACAGAAGGTTCTGCTCCCAAATGCAACTATTTCTGACCACCACTTGGGCAAGTCTGTGAACTCTTATTTAGGGTGAAGTTAAACTGCATACAGCACATGGGAACTGAATGACTTGTTGATGATCCTTAATTCTGTGCTACCTGTTTTATAATGCAGGCATCCCACTCTTGGACATTACAGTTATATTTTTGACCTTTGCTGCAGCAGCTTAGATAAGGACACGGTTCATAACACAACCCCAGCCTTCTGATTGGAAAGTGAAGCAGCAGCAGCACACTGATGAGGTCAACCCTATGCTCACTCTACTCCCATCTCTTCTAATGTTCCATGCGTGAACTATTGCAACTGTTGGCAAGCAGACTAAAAAAAGTTTTTGTGCTTGAAGCGTAAAAGTGGCCAAAAAACTATAAATCGCTCATGGTTCTTGTTTGGCTGAAGCCAATTATTATCACTCAATTGTGTTTTACTCTTTTTAAATCGTAATCGCAACACAAAACTACCCAAATGACCCTGATCTAAAGTTTACATACCCTGGTGATTTTGGCCTGATAACATGCACACAAGTTGACTCAAGGGGGTTTAAATGGCTAATAAAGCTATCCATCCTCCCCTGTTTGCTTGTAGTTGGCGTGTGTGTATAAAAGGTCAATGAGTTTCTGGTCTCCTGACAGAGCCTTGCATCATTCATCCAGGGCTGCACTGACGTTTCTGGATTCTGAGTCATGGGGAAAGCAAAATAATTGTCAGAAGGATCTGCAGGAAAGGGTAGTTGAACTATATGAAAGGGATATAAAAAGATATCTAAGGAATTGAGAATGCCAATCAACAGTGTTCAAACTCTAATTTAGAAGTGGAAAATGAAGGGTTCTTTTGAAACCAAACCATGGTCTGGTAGACCAACTAAAATTTCAGCCACAACTGCCAGGAAAACTGTTTGGGATGCAAAGAAAAACACACAAATAACTTCAGACGAAATACAGGACTCTCTGAAAACATGTGGTATGGCTATTTCAAGGTGCACAATAAGGCGACATATGAAGAAAGATGGGCTGCATGGTCGAGTCACCAGAAGAAAGTCATTACTACGCAAATGCCACAAAGTATCCCACTTACAATATGCTAAACAGCACAGAGACAAGCATCAAACCTTCTGGCACAGTCATTTGGAGTGATGAGACCAAAAATGAGCTTTTTGGCCACAACCATAAACCCTACATTTGGAGAGGAGTCAACAAAGCCTATGATGAAAGATACACCATTCCTACTGTGAAACACGGAGGTGGATCGCTGATGTTTTGGGGATGTGTGAGCTATAAAGGCACAGGAAATTTGGTCCAAATTGATGGCAAGTTGGGTAGTTTCTGTTGCCATTATGATTAAAAAAAAGTGTAAACACAGTTGATAATAAAACCACAAGCAACTGCAATGCTGGGGCATGACCCGACCCAGGTCTCACCAGGGCTAGTACAGAGAAGCCAGTAGAGAAAGAAAGTTGTGCAGAAAACTTCCTCTACCGGCTAATGTGTTTACATGACGGGTCAGAGCAGAGGTGGTTGCTGTAGGTGCCAGAACGGTGTTCTGGCGCATTCAGCCAGAAGGAAAGCCATGTATAAATGTATCTGTAATATTTCTGCATTGAAACTTTTTTTGATTTTTACTAAGAAATATGATCCATGTAGATGGATATCTATTTTTAGTATGGGTTTTATCCTCTGTGATACAGACATAGTATCAAGGTCACTATGATCTGTTTCATTCATCTGTAATTAAAATCTATTGACAAGCGTGACCTCTTCCTTTCCTGTCAGCTCCCTACACAAGCTCAAATCATTAATGTAAATGTATTTGCAATTTTCAATATTCCTAAAATACATTATAAGCACCTGAAATTTCTTTGTATTGGTTTCAATCTGCTCTTATATGTCAGGAAATAGACAGACAGCGCTAATTTATTTTCTACAACTATGGCTTTTACGAAATCTATTTTTGCCTGATTCCCCCCCCCCCCTCCCCCATCAACACACTGTGTTGACAGGGGAATCCCTCCCCCAATCTATTGTATTTAATTGGTTAGGGAAGCTGTCCCTGCTGGGAGAAGACCATGATTATTGCTAGTGGCTATAACGGCTGCTAGCGATAATTGCATGTTAAATCTGTCAGGCTGGTTGTACCCAAGTTGATTGATCTGCCCATACATGGTTTGAACCTCTGTGCTTGGCTTTAGAATGAGCGAGGCAGGGCTATTACTCAAATTGAATTAAGACTTTATTGCATTTCACAGTACTGTTTGTGTCCCTATCAGAGAGATATCACTGGAAGTGATTTGTTGTCAGAAAAGTAAGTGCGGTCTAATAGAGGCACTAGTTCTGGTGAGCTGGGGGGCCACAAGTAATTCTCTTAATTTGCAGGGATTTTCTCTAACTTCCTGTTTTTTTTGCTATGAGACAGAAAGTGAAGGTAAATCTCCCCAATGGGAAAAGGAGGGCAAAAAAAATAAAAAAATCTAGGCATGCCCTTGCACTACAGGTTTGGTAAACCTGAAGAGAAAAACCAACAGGAAAACTGATAGTGTGTATGGGGCTTAACCGCTTGCCTACTGTGCACCTACACCCCCTTCCTGGCCAAAATTTTTTTTTAGCTTCCAGCACTGCGTCGCTTTAACTGACAATTGTGCGGTCGTGCGATGTGGCTCCCAAACAAAATTGACGTTCTTTTTTTCCCCACAAATAGAGCTTTCTTTTGGTGGTATTTGATTGCCCGTGCGTTTTTTTTTTTTTTTTTTGCGCTATAAACAAAAAAAGAGCGACAATTTTGAAAAAAGACACAATATTTTTTTCTATAATAAATATCCCATTTAAAAAAAAAAAAAAACATATTTTATCTCAGTTTAGGCAGATACGTATTCTTCTACTTATTTTTGGTTAAAAAAAAATCGCAATAATCGTATAGTGACTGGTTTGTGCAAAAGTTATATTGCCTACAAAATAGGGGACATAATTATGATTTATTTTTTATTTATTTTTTACTAGGAATGGCGGCGATCTGCGTTTTTTTTTTTTTTTTTTCGGAACTGGGACATTATAGCGCACACATCGGACACTTTTGACAAATTTTTGGGAGCATTTACATTTATACAGTGAACAATGCTATAAATATGCATTGATAACTGTATAAATGTAACTGGCAGGGAAGGGGTTAACCACTAGGGGGGGAAGGGGTTAAATGTATATCCTAGGTGTGTTCTAACTGTAGGGGGAGGGGGGGTGACTGGGGGAGGTGACCGATTTTTGTTTCCATATGTACAAGGGACACAATCGGTCTCCTCTCTCCCTGACAGGGACGTGCAGCTCTGTGTTTACACACAGAGCTCCACGTCCCAGTTCAATTGTTGGTAATCGCGTGCGCCGGGCACACGCACTGGGGCTTCTCAGTGACGCGACGGGTGCCCGCGCGCCCCTAGCCAATTTAAATGACATGACGTCATATGACGTGCAGTCAGGAACAGAGAGTTACCCGTCCGCCGTCATTTGACGGGCGGGCGGGTAGCAAGTGGTTAAGGAGCGTTCTTCCCACTGACCATCACACTAATATATTATGAGTTGTAGATATAGTAAGTTATAGCGGGGGTTCCCTGAGACTGGTAATTTATTTTAAGGGGTTTTCTGTATTGAAAAGGTTGACAGGATGTACTAGACAGAGACTCTTCTGGGTGTCCTTGGCTGCTACGAAAGGAGGTAAAAATGTCAGCTGATAGTGAATTGTTCTGGCTTCCCTCGTACTTTTTTAGATCGGATCTTTAATATCACAAAGTTTTTGCATGTTGGGTTTAGTTCTATAATGGCCTAAGGATGTTGCATGACCTGCAACTCTGTGACAAGGTCCATTTATTCAAGGGGTCCATTTCCCCTCCATAGAATGTTGGAGGAAAATGGGGGAGGGGGGGGGGGGTTGGGGTTGTGTTTATATATGATCTACCTTTTTTCAGCTTCCTCTCACCTCACTTAGGAGAGGGTGACGACATCTTCCTTACGGACACATCTCAGAGAATGTTGAGTTGCCCAAATTTCCTGAAATGATGATCCTGCATTGTATTGCAGTGCATTCTCATGAAATTTGAAATACTCAGCCTGCCTAGGGGTCTTGTTAGTAGGAGAATGACACTACCCCCTGCACTATGAAAGTCAGAGGAATGACTAAATATTCTTTCCCTCATTCACCCAAGGGTTCTTTTTTTGTGCATAGAGGTCGATGATTTGTTATTTCAATAAATGAAATGGAAGAATTTAGAAAAAAAAGGCGGGCGTGCTGCGATTTAATGTACACAACGCCTGTGAGTGAGTGTGCATTCTTTGCGGCATAAATGCTCACAGTGGTGTGAACAGGCCCTTAGTGTCCTAAGTTGTGTGGAAAACCTTGAAGGAGATTTGTAAACGTTCAGAAGACTGGATGATTTCTTTTTTCGTCTGCCTTAGTTATGTAACCTAAACATATTGAATATATTATGTATCATGGGAGGAAGTTGCCTCTGCCTTGGAAAATTCCATCAGCCATTCTTCCAGATGCTGACTCTGCTTTTCCTGGACTCCCCTTAAAAGGGTAGTCTGATCTGCTGGCTAACTCTTCTACTTTATATTGTAACCTTTGCAAAATCAGCTTGCTTCTCTTTGTGACCTCCTTGCTTTTTCAGAGAGCTTCAGCAGAGAAAGGCAGTACAAGACAGTGTGAGCGATAAGGCCTTTGAAATCGGCAGGAATAACCGCTGATTGGCAGGGTGCAGGCAAGTTTGAATATATTGCCAAGTGAACACAAGGTCATGTTAACATCAGATTGATATCCCAGAACTTCCTCACCTCCTACATATTAATTGCAGAGGTTTTACTTTGAACATCATCAGCTGCCTGTTTTGGTGAAATATTCAAATTGTGAAGAATAAAAGTTAAAATGATTGAAAAGGTGTTTTATAGGTAGAGACTCCTGCACGCAGTAAAGCAGGGGTGAATTAACAGGAACTCAGGAGCCAGTCCACCCGGCCAAAGAGCCAGCAGGCAGGTTTAAAGAGCTGAAATGTGGCCAGCTCTGCAGTAGTGTCAATCAATGAGCTGCTGTTACTTTCCAGAAAACATTGCAAATATGTTAAGGTCAGAAGCACTGATCTCTTTATTTTTAATTTAAGCCATTGAAACCAGGTTCAGCGGGTATCTCCTGCCCCTTTTACCATAGGTCTGTTCTGAGAAGTCTAATTTGTATGCTGTTGATGCCACGACGAGATGGCCATGCTGGGTCCGAGGGCACTCTATATATTCAGAGGTCTTTAGCTGTATTCAGCAACTATAAAGAAAATGAAATATATATATAATTATACATTTTGACCAGGGTTACAAACCCTGTAAGGTTTATTTTTGCCCTCTTTGTCCCAATGGAAAGATTTACCTTCACTTCCTGTCTCACAGCCAGAACAGTAAGTGGGAGGAAATCCATGCAAATTGATGGAATCTCTTGGGGACCCCCAGGTCCCCTGAAAGATTTACCCTCTCTTACTTTTCTGGGGACAACCCACAATTTGGGATTTTCTTTTATTTTCACTTGCCATTTTTAATAATGGTCAACGGGACAAACGCAGAGGGTGAGTCTCCCTAACGGGGACACAGACAGTAATAAAAACTGATGGGTGCTCTAATCCCTTTCCACTCCATCCAAAACTTAAAAAATAAGTTTTGCCCTTTAGTTATACTTTTAAAGTGGTTACAAACGATCACCTTTAAAAGAAACCCATTCAGTTTGAAATACACACATTTTTTGCCTTTCATTTATATCGATTTAAAAAAAAAAAAAATTTACTTTTTTCCCCCTTTTTTTATAAGTGATCACATTCCCTGTGTTCTCAGCTGCATAAGAGCTGGAGGAGGAAAGCAGCAGGACACTAAGCTTCCCACTGAAAGGCTGTGCACAGCTAGAGAACTGACCAATGTGTGTTCTTCTGCTTGGTGCGGTCAGTTTTTAATAGGGAAGCAGAGGGACTGTCAGGAACACCAGGGATTTCACACAAGGGTAGCAATACATAGAGAACAGGATAATTTTTCATACAAGTACATGGTACAGCAGGTACATATCAGAAATATGAAATCATGGGTAACAAACGTAAGTAATAGTTAAGATGCTGTCATCAATTCGCAAGTAGATCTCTGATTAGGTATAAGAAACATGTGACCTCTTTCTCACTATGCAGTGCTCGTCACCTGAGCTGCCATTCTGCAGGTCCCAGCAGAACTATCACATGAGGTTTGTGGAATGAGTCTTTACCCCTATATCCACACAGAGCTTACACAGGACTTTGTACTTGGGGGCTCTAATGGTATAACATAAGCTTTGTAATTTAGTAGTAGAGGAGGTAATCTATAAAGAGAACCTGTTTTTAAATGCACAATGTTTGTTTTAACATGTACCTGGACAGTGATCGGAAGAGTGAAGTTAACCATTTTTTCTGCTGATAGAATAAATAGTTTAGCACAGCAATACACGATGATGTATATCTAAAGGCTATTGCATTGTTAAAAACAGTGATTCTGTTACATAGAAAAATGAGCTTGGACCCAAAATAGACTAAGAATTGCCCTTCATCCCCTACAAGTCATCTACATTGAATACAGTAACAGAGGAGAGCTGTATATACCACATGTGCAAACATCAAAGTACAATCCCAAGAGTGACTCAGCCCCAACCAAATGGTGCATTCCACTTGCTGCTTATCGTTGCGTCTTCAAACAGGAAACAACAACCTTGATTTAGAAAACCACAAAACGCAAACCAGGTGTTGACATGGATTCCATTAGATGGGGGGGGGGCGACAGAATGATGTTCAGCATAAACGACCAAATTTTCACTAATAATACTGTTAGAGCAGCACTCATTTCAGTCTGAAAGAGTAACAAAGTGTCCCAAGGTCGGGCTCTTGGAAATTACTGCTATGATTGGCTTTTTATGAACTGATTCATTTTTTTCACCCAAGACTCAAAATCCTCGCTGAAGTTCAAAAAGGAAAGACAACACGACAGCTGCTTTAATTGTTTTCTGATTGGATTTGCCATGCCCCTTCTTTCACCATTAAAGGCCAATTCCAACCCGTCCACATGTAGTATTTATAAAAAAAAAAAAATCAGAAGCATTTCAAAGTGGTCATGTGACATTCAGGGTCCTCTTTGCCTCTTCTCTGGAGCTGGGCAGTGTTCAATGGTGTAGTTTTGCTAACATGATGAGTGCCCTGTGAGTGAAGGGCATTGTGTGGCAATACCCCCTCCAAAAGGGACAGGCCCATGACGCCCTACGTTTACAGGAAGTGGGTTGAATGATGCTGGGCTACTGTAAGGTCAAAAAAGGACAAAAAGAAAAGAACCAGCACTGGGTTGCAGAGTAAATAAGACTTTCATGCCAAACTACAATATAAAGATGTGAACCAGACACATAAGAAATAATGACATTTCTACCTGAAATGCTTTTTCATATACAAAACAGAAATGTGAATAGGTCCTAATAGTAGAATGGGTCTTTAAATACTCTAATACATTTTTTTATAGTAAGTATAGGTTGTGGCATCATTCACAAAATACTCACTTTTATGAGATACTGTGTGTGTATATATAACGTATAAATTGAAGCCTGTGACTATTCTAAAGTAAGGAAGATTTGGCTTTAACCCCTTCAATACCAGCCACCGTCATATGACGTCCACAAAGTATCTCTCCCATCCAGAGTGGACGTCGTATGACGTCCTGGAATTTGAATGGGGATATCTGAATGATGCCTGCAGCGAGAGGCATCATCCAGATATCTATCTCTTGTGCCGGCGATTCTGCACAACGTAAGAACGATCATAGCGGCGGTTCCGCCGCTAGGTCATTCTTACAGGTGTTGGGAGGGGACACCCCCCCCCCCCCCCCGCCATCCGGTGCTTCTCCGGGCTCTCCCGTGCCATCGGGGGCCCGGAGAAAGAATCGTCCGGCGCTGGTAGGAAGTATAGAGATGACTGGTGACCAGATGGTCATCTCTATGACCGTCGGAGGACCCAGGCGCGATGTGATGACGTCACGCCCGGGTCCCGTATGTAAACAAAGCCACGGTTGCGGCTGTAAGCCACAGTATTCATGAGATCAGTGAATTTTTTTCACCAATCTCATGCTTTCCAGCCTGGAGGAGAGATGCAGGGTCTTATTGACCCCGCATCTCTCCATAAAGAGGACCTGTCACACACATTCCTATTACAAGGGATGTTTACATTCCTTGTAATAGGAATAAAAGTAATAAAAAAATAAATAAAAAAAGTGTAAATAAATATGTAAAATAAATAAATAATAAAAAAAAACGCCCCTGTCCCCGGTAGCTCGCGCGCAGAAGCGAATGCACACGCAAGTCCGGCTGACATATGTAAACGCTGTTTAAACCACACATGTGAGGTATCACCGCGTGCGTTACAGTGGCAAACTGGTAACCTGTAAAACATTTCAAAGCCTTGCCTATGGAGGTTTTTAAGTACCGAAGTTTGGCGCCATTCCATGAGTGTGCGCAATTTTAAAGCGTGACATGTTAGGTATCTATTTACTCGGTGTAACCTAATCTTTCATATTTGACAAAATTGGGCTAACTTAACTGTTTTTTGTTTTTTTAATTCATGAAACAATTTTTCCCCCCAAAAAAAGGTGTTTGAAAAATGTTTGCTCAAATACCGTACTAGATATAACGTTGCAATGACCGTCGTTTTATTCCCTAGGGTGTCTGTTAAAAAAAACATATATAATGTTTGGGGGGACTGCGTAATTTTCTAGCAAAAAAATTATGATTTGTACATGTAGGAGAGAAGTGCCAGAATAGGCCCGGTATGGAGGTGGGTATAAAAGCCCGGTATTAAAGTGGTTAAACAAAGCTTTCTCTCATTACTTCTAGATTCTTTACAGTGCTTCCGTGGTCTCTTTCAACAACTAATCAGAATCCAACTACCAGTTTAGAATGTAAAATAAAATAATATACATCGCGGCCATCACCTCCTATGTTTCATTTCTTGTTCCCGAAAATTCAGCCTCTAACACATTTTACATAGCATTTTTCTACTCTGCAATGGCATTGGACTTTTCCCCATAATCAGATTGGTTTTTTAGGATTGGTTTTACAGGCGCTGTATGCAGTGTTAGGCATACATTTGCTGAAAGCACACAACCAGTGTGCCTGTCTTTTGATATGCAGCAAGTTCAATCTTCCTATAGGTGGAGGTGAATATACTGTATGTATAAGGTTTTATGTAAGATGCTCCCCTAAAGTACTGTAACTGTAGTACTTTATCAGCTGCTTCTTTATACGTATACACCTTATACTAGTAACCAGATTTAAGTTTGACTTTGCTTTTATTGAATCATAAAGGATTACTTGGTAAATCCTGTTATGCTTTAACAAAGCCTGATGGTATTATATGCTACCAACTGAGAGACTGGCTGTTTGCCCATGTTAAACTTATGGACACCTGTCAATGCACTTTAATGTTGAAACACGTGGCAAAAAATGTCTTGTGATTCATTTTACAGATTAGTTCATGAACATTTCTGTGGGTCGCCTTAGTTTGGGAAATTGCTGCCATTTTTAGAAAAGGGGGGGGGGGGAGAGAATGCCCAAAATACTTACTTTTGGGTTTTTCTATTTGTGTGTGTGTGTAGTGTTTTTTTTCTCTTTTTTTATTTATCATAAAGTCTAGAATGAATTAACATGGGTTTTCACTTTAATTCCAGTCTTTTTCATATATATATATTCATACTATAAGACCAGTTGAACAAATATTATTGCACTAATTTGGGCTCATGCACATGGCTCTAATTAACTTACTGATATTTATTCAGGATCTTGCGGGCAGCAAAATTCAGCAACCAAAATGCATGTAATGGTCAATAAAATGCTTCCGCAAACATTTTGTACAGATCTGTAAAAAAAAAAATCCTTTCCTCTAGCACAAATTTTACGCATGTACATGTATTTACATATGTACACTCATGAATTATTGACCACGGACATAGATTTTTATTTTTCGGATTTTTTTTTTTTTACTGTTGTAAATGCAGCTGTGTGCCCATAGCCAATAATATTGCTGCGTTCAGATGCGTAAAAACAATATGATTTACAGTGCTGAATGCAGTGTTTGTTTTTTTACGTCTGTGTGCAGATACACATAAAAGGAAATTTTTTAATTTTTAAGGAATTTTTTAAAAGCTGATTTTCAGAGAACACCAATCTGCACAGAAAGTAATAGAGAGAATTATTTTCAAAGGGGACACGGCTAAAAAAAAAAAAAAAAAAAATGTGGCCTCTAACCATTCCCCACTCAATTAAAATTTGAAGTTTAACTTAAGGGGAACCGTGTAAGTACACATTTCGAGTGCATGCACATGCAACAAATTTGCTCTATTCCCCCATCAACACAGAGTGCTGATGCGGGAATCCCGAGTAATTGCCTTCTGCCGACAGCGGGGTTGGGGGAAGGCCACCCCTGCTGGGAGAAGATGGTGATGATCACTAGATGCTATAACAGCCGTTTGCGAAGATTGGAAGTGAATGCGGCAGGCTGGTTGTAACCAAGTTGATCAACTCAGTATATTCAGCCTGCCCTTTAATGGTTTGAATCTCGGCCGATTTAGCAGGAATTCAAACCGAGTAAGGCTGGTTTCACACTGGTACAACACGACTGTTGTACGACTGTCCTCCTACTTTGCCCTGTGACATTTGTCCTACTTTGGTCCTACTTCCATTGGACTTGAATGAACACGATAAGATTTTGCTATGACTTTCAGATGGTCTGATTGGTCTTTTGACCAATCAAAACAAACCCAGTGTGAGATAAATTCCTTTTACTGCTGCTATAATCACCATTTCAGATGTCGCAAGTCGGATGGTTAGGACAAGGATCCTGCTTTGATCCGACTTCAATGATATTCAATGGACTAAAGTAGGACCAAAGTCGGACCAAAGTAGTGCAGGGAGCATTTTCAAAGTCGGACCAGTTAAGACGGCTCCCATTGATTTTACACGTCATGCGACATAAGCTCCCAATGTTGGCGCGTTTGTCGTACCATTGTGAACCCGGACTAAGTGTCTAGTCACACCAGGTGTGGTAGGACTGTGTTGGGCGACTGTTCCAGAGCAGTCCTACAACAGGACAAACGCCTTGTCCCTTAGCTGGCTGGTTCACATCATTGTGGTGCGGTGATATGCACCACACTGCGAGACAATCTACCACCTCGAGTTGCCAATAGAGCACATTGTGATATTTCAATGAAGTTTGTTAATTTTTTCTTTTTTTTTCTTTTTCTTGTTCAAACCGTGTAATGTACTGCAATCGGCTCACTGGCACTGCATACCAGCCCTTATTTATTATAGCAAAAATTAAAAAATATTGCTTTTTTTTTTTTTTTAATTGTCACTCTATTTTTGTTTATAGCGCAAAAAAAAAAAAAAAAAAAAACGCAGAGGTGATCAAATACCACCAAAAGAAAGCTCTATTTGTGGGAAAAAATGTTTTGGGGTACCACAATGCACTACCGCGCAATTGTCAGTTAAAGCGACACAGTGCCGAATCGCAAAAAGTGCTCTGGTCAGGAGGGGGGTAAATTCTTCTGGGGCGGAAGTGGTTAAAAGTGGCAATAAATGCCAGGATTGCATTACATACAGAGTTCAGGGAGGGTTACACACAACAGAGTGCAGAGCTGTCACAGAAGTTGGACTTGTGTGTTTACAAGTGATTGTGGTGAGCAGCCCCCCCCCCCCCAAGGGTCTGAGCCAGAGGTGGTGGAATGGAGTTCCACCAAGTTCTCCCTGGGAAAAAAAAGCCTGGCACTTCCTGTACTACTTTGGTGCAATTCCAGCATAATTTTGGCCCCAAAGAATATGCAAACTGCTTCACAAAAGCATCAAAGTTGCATTACATAATCACACTGAAAGTTGGATCATAATCAGTTCACAACAGTGTAAACCTAGCCTAAAACTGAATTCAAGGTATGGTTTGTATTGCATAGTTCTTGAACCAATGTGAGTATCCATATTCCATACCTTGTGGCATCCCTGTGAAAGCTGGAAATCACTGTAATATTCATCGTTATTGATCACCATGGTCTTCTGAGTCCTGTGCAAAGCTGCCATTCAAAGAACACCTCCTGCAATGTTTTTAACTCTTTGTATTTATTTAGGAAAAATCGAGGTGTTCTCTGACTGGTGGCTTTGCTAAGCAAGCACCATGCTGTGGTTACTGCAGAAGACCCGGATCACTGCTATCACTGTAGTAGCAGTGACTACTAAAGTGATTTGCATCTTGCATAGGGATCAATCTGGTATAGAATGTGCATTCCTACATTGGTCCAACCATATCTGGAATTAAGTTTTACTTTTTTACTTTGTAAAAATTAAATTAACTATAGATGCCCTTTAAATATGAAAGTGAGCTTCGTGCCCCCTGTTTTCTTCTACATGGGTCTTTTTTTGTAAAATTATTTAAAAATGTTTTATCTTGAATGTGTCTGTGACCTTTTCTGGAAGGCAATGACATCTCTTTCTGGTATTAGAAGGCTCCACTGGAAAGCTCTGCAAAGCAGTTGCTCTTGGATATAGACTGTGTGTTGGGCACTGTGCCCAGAGTCTTCCAGCTCCGAGGAAATGCGAGGGATTACCCATCTCGGGGGGATGGCCTTTGTTTGAACTATTTAGCAGTGTTTTTATTGTTTTGACAAGGAAATACTCAATGCAATAACTTCCTCGGGCGGTGTGGCTCTAAAAGGCTTGTACATCTGCCACAGGATGTGAATTGTGCGAATGTCTTCCCATCACTGACAAAAAAATGGCTCCAATTCAGCTCATGCAACAAATGAAAGCGCATCCTTTGGAAGAACACCGATTAAATAATTTATTGCTAGCATTGTCTGTACTTTTTTTTTTATATAGCTTTTAAAAACTTCCTAAGTTGTATAACAAAGACCGCTGGCTCTTCAACCGTTGAGAATCTGTCTGACAGAATTTAATAGGGCTTATAGTTTCATTGGTGTTATAACTTTCCTTTTTAGCGCTCTTCGGCACATTTGCACATCCCAGCATGCATTGCCAGATATAGACATGTTTTGTATACTTTGGGTTAGAGATCCTCAGATTATGTTGCTTCATTAGCCACATTTGGGTATAACAAGTACAATAAGGCATGGAGTATGAAAATTTGAGCAGAGCTTTACAGTAAAACTAAGGACTAGTGGAAAGTTTGGTCAAAACCCACATATACTAATTGAGTTCACTTGAAGGCCTTAGGTATACAGCTCCAATGGCTCTCTGTATCGGGGGATCCTATGCCTTTCCATACTAAGCAATAAAGTACAGTGACAATTTTTTGGAATGTGGTAACTAGGTTTTGTCTTTTACAGATTTGGGTCTTTGTTGGGTTATCGTACCTCTGTGATATGTCTTGAGTTTTTCTTCTTTATTTTTCCACTTCCTGATGTCTATTGGATTTTGATGGGGCACTAATGCAGAGGCATTTTCTACTCCCACTGGTCAGAGCTAGGCCTCCTAAAGCCTATAGGACAGTAAACGAGCCATTTGCTTAGAACATTTGGAGAATCCTGTTGTAGAAGGAAGATGTTTATACTGTACGTAACTATTCTGAGTGCTCCAGGCCAACCACAGGGGCCAGCTTTAGGGGAGAGGAGAGACGGTCAAACATGAATGACCATAGTAATCCTATGGGTGACATCATCACCAAGCCATTACATCCACTGTTGGTGTCCTCCCCTGAAGTTGGCTGCTGGGGCGATCACGTGACTGGAGAACCCTGAGAATAGGTAAATCTATTTATTACAGGGTAGTTAGTATAGGAATTGGAAGGTGGGGGAGAAATCTTAGACTTGGTTCTAGACTTGAATTCCACTTTAAGTAAAAGAGGATATTGTTACATATTAGCTAAACTGCATAGAATTCTGAGACTCCACTGGAAAATCCTAGCTCCCCACCACTCAAACATTGTTTGCTGAACTCAAACTTATCGTTGTATTCTGCATTGAGGCCAGAGGTATTAAAAAAAAAAAAAAAAAAAAGTAAAAGGACCTAAAAAAAAAAAACATTTTTGTGCCCCTCCTATTACCTTGGTGTGTGTTTATGACCTCTTGGTATTTCTTTTTAAACACATTTTTTGGAATAAAAGCACAGTGCCTCAACCATTGCCTTAGTGAAACATTATTGAAACTTGTATACATTTTTAGTTCTAAAGTTTTAAAATCAGAAAGGCACACATCCCAAAAAATTAAGATCTGTATTTGCCCGGAAGATGGGCAGTAAAATGTGCATACTGGTTCTAGCTTGGTGATTCATAAAATATTAACGTCAGATTATCATATAAATTGATTGCATTGGGGCTAGTAGAGGCTGTGTGTGTGTGTGTGTGTGTGTGTGTGTGTGTGTGTTTGTGTATGTGTGTGTGTGTGTTCATGCTCCAAAAAAAAAATATAGAAATGGAGTGCAATCTAAATCCTGGTCTCGGATGGGATAGCCTTGGTGGCACATGCTGACATCTTCCTATTTGCTTTGATACAGTATTAAAGTGATACTAAACTCTTTTTAAACATAAAAAAAATAAGTTTCTTCCTGCAAGACAATATTATAGTGTGCCAGTATGCATCACATACTAGCACATTATGAGGCTTGCCTTGAAACCAAGCCCTCCAGTGGCACACTGTCATCGTTGCAGAGGCTTCATCTTCAACCTGGCCTTCCTTCCACGTTCATGGGCTTGAATGGCCGAGCAGTGATGATGTCCCCCATGTGCGCAAAAACGGCACACGGGTCTGAAAGTACGTCACGGGTACTCCATTCCTTCAGAGCGCATGCGCCAGTGATGTTAACAGCTGTTGCTGTCTCCTAAAGGGTGCACGTTTAGGAGATAATAATGTTACCTCCAGGTAAGCCTTATAAGCTTATCTGTAGGTAAAAATGAGAGTTTACTAACGTTTTAAAGGAGTTGTAATTTTTGTTGTATTTTTTTTTTGCTGAAATGACTGTTTACAGGGTATAGAGACATAATAGTTAACTGATTGATTGGTTTTTATCTATTTGTAATCATTTTTAAAAATAATCATATAATGTGCCTGCAGTTTCAGTTTAGTTTTTCATCTAGTTTCATGCTTCTGTGAAGGACAGGGACACAGAGCCAATACAGGGCAGTGTTTGTTTTTAAAATGAAGCGGTTTTGAGGGGTTTTAGACACACAGTAATCACACCTTCTTGATTGGAGACCACAGAGAGAAGCTCCCAGTACTTTTTTTCATAAGGAAACAGACAACCAGGAAGTGTGCATAACAGAGGATTACAGCAAAAACGAACAATGAGGACATAAAACCAGGACTGCATTAGGGTAAAGGTAGCTATTTAGCTAAAATATTTTTTTCCTTTAGTGACCCTTTTAAGTTCAAATGTGCTAAATCTGTACCCTGTGTAAACCTTTTATGTGTACTCTGTAGCTCTAAGGCTGTCATATAAAAATGACCTGTTTAAAGGGGAAACCTTTGCAGCCCTCTTTGTCAGGGCGTGAAAGCAAGAAGGGTCATTCTGATGACACTTGGAGATGGGGATTTGTGTTTATTTTGCCCTATTTAATTTGTGACTATTTCTTGCTAGTAATGGAACATTTGAGAAATGTAGACCACGACCAATGCCAGTTCTGTCCCAATCCATATTCTCTCGCACTTAAGCACGCAGGCCAGAAAAAGTTGAAAACATCCTCCTTATTTTTGCCAAGGGTGGAAATGATTGCACAGTAAGCCGTCACATTTCTGTCTCATTTTGAAGGTAAAGTGAGACATGACTACACCAGTCTTGGCGCTCGCAAGGGGTACAGCTCTATCCAGAAATCAATTATTCGCTTGTTGCCTGAAATAGCCATCTGTCAGGCAAAAGGTCTATATATTGCACAGACGCATAGATCTGAGCCGCTGGGATGCTCAGTGTGCAGGGATAAGCACTTGTGAATGGAATGCTTCATATTGCTTTGCTTTTCTCTTCTCTTTATTTTTATATAAAGGGGAAGTTGCTGTTATCCCTGCATTCCCAGTTTGCAGGGATGATAACTGTTTATGTACATGTGGAATTTACAAAATGTATGCCAAACCTCAAGAGTAATTTAAATCTTTACCATAAAACCTCTCTTATTTGCCACTTTCTGGCCTTTTAAATGTACCACTGAAAGTATAGTTAACTTATTTGTTCAGTTAATGCGACAAAAATGTATTTTTGATCCTGCCAGAAATTTTTATAATCTTATAAAGACCTTTGTTCTCTGACTGTGCTGCACTGTAAATCTTTGAGGACTGCAGATCACCTTTCTCTATCTTAACCACTCAAGCCCTGGACCATTTTGTTGCTAAAAAACCGGGCCGCTTTTTGCGATTTGGCACTGTGTCCTTTTAACTGACAATTGCGCGGTCGTACTACGTGGCTCCCAAACAATTAATTTTTTTCCCCACAAATAGAGCTTTCTTGTAGTGGTATTTGATCACCTCTGCGGTGACTGAGCTTGTGGCGTGCACAATTGGGCTTCCTTAAAGGGGACGTATATATACGTCCTTCTGCCCAGGAGTGCCATTGTGTTGACTTACTGTATTTATTGGCGTATAACACTCACTTTTTTACTCTGAAAATAGGAGGGTAAACTGTGCCTGCGTGTTATATGCAGGGGGCTGTGGAAAGTTTTTTTTTTCCCTTTAACTTCCCTCTCAAAGTTAGGGTGCGTGTTATACGCTGATAAATACGGTAAATATATGTGCGCGGCGGTCGGGAAGCGGTTAAGAGGAGTACTGCCTGGGGGGAAAAAACATAAAAGCTAAAGGGGGGATAAAACAAAGTCAGCAGCTACAAATACTGTAACTGCTGCCTTTTTATACATAGACACTTACCTGTCCAGGGAGCCTGCAATGTCGGCACCCCAGACGATTTTCAGATCGTGCCGTGGTGAGGGAAACCAGCAGCCGGTTCCCTACTGCGCATGCGCGAAGCCAGCTCCACTTTCTAACTGGCCCAGCAGCGGAGGGAGGAGGAGGGGTCCAAACTTTCGAAGGGATGGCGCAGTCTCCCGAAAGTAGGGAAGGGTACCTATCAAAAATGGGTACCTGTGTCCCCCCCCCCCCCCCCTGAAAGGTGGCCAATGTGGCACCAGAGGGAGGGGGAGGAAGCAGATAAGTGGAAGTTCCACTTTTGGGTGTAACTTTGCATTAAGGAGAAGAGCAAAAGGGGAAGGTTTTCTGTAGTCCAGTCCTAGGATGACAACGCTGCTCCTCCATGGATACAGTACAGCGAGTGAATCCTGTCACTGTAGGACAGGAATTTTTTTTACTGGCAGGAATATTGGGTACAAAAAATGGTAAGCAAATGCCTAAAACTAATGCAGCCACCACATCGAAGGACTAGTAAAATAAAAAAAAATACATTCAGTTCTTGGGTTTTAGCTATGCTTTAATTGTATCGTAAAACATAGGACTAGAAGGTATGTAGCCATAAAAGCAAGCAGCAAAAGACCACTTATTGGAACTGAGAGGAAGCCTTTATAATTTATATTTATAAATGACCTCATTTCATACAGAGATATTTTATTTTGGAAATTGACTTTATTATTTAGATGTATTTAATGGCCAGCTAAAAATGCTATGCTACCTTGCTGTTCTTTCTATATATAATTTTTACATATAAAATGGTAGTTTTAGCTGCAGCTAAACACCCCCATTGTGTAAGGCTAACTTTGTGAAAGGTTAAAATATAATTTTTTGTTGAACTACTGGAAGTGAGAACTCCCTGCTTCATATAATGACGTTTGGAAACCATCGCTACACAGCGCTACAATTCTGAGCAGTAAGGTTTGGCTCCCTCTTGTGATGAGAGAGCTTTGTTTTCTGCATAAAAAAAGCAGCTCTCTGCAAGGGTACACATTAAAAAAATGGTTTTCTGTGCCACCCATTCACATTTCCTTGCAGTTGTTGAAAAATGCAACATGGCGGCATTTTTCTTCACTGCTTTGCAGGTTTTCATGCGACACTGCAATTTTATGCTGAGCTGCCTAGAAATGCATGGATTGTCACTTGTGACATTCCATTCAAATTTGGGGGGGAAAAAATGGAAACTGCATTTGCCAGTAGCTGCAATTTCTACCCGTAGAGAAAAATGTAATGTTTTTCTCTGCAGGCAGTGTGAACCTGAGAAACTTATGAGAGAAATAGTGAGGCTGCCTTTTCTTGGCCATTGGCTTCAGTACTTTTGAGTCGCTGACCCAGAAAACTGCGAAGATCAGAAAGTCAAGGAAACATTGGCAGTCATGATCTACATATATGTTCAGAATAATTACCTGAAAATACTTTCAGGTAATGACCCAAAACATATATGTATCTGTTTGGCTGCCATGCATATCCTCTTGCTTCAACACTGAAGAAGGTATACATGACAGCCAAGCAGATGGCATGTTCAGAATCATACTTCTGAAGGGAAAGGTGAGTTTTCACAGCTGCTATTTGAGGAGAGCTGTGACACAGGCACTGAGGTACTGTTTGATGGGCTAGCAAGAACAATGTCATGGGTCACTTTAATCTCTAGAATTGTATCACATTGTTCATGCAAGCAATGCTCCTTATTTTAGGCTGGCCGTAGATGGTTCCTGCTAAACCAGCAGAGATTCCAACCATGTATGGGCAGGCTGACTGTGCCCAAGTTGATCAACTTGGGTACAACAAGCCTGCCAGATTTTACCTGCGATTATAGCTAGCAGCTGGTATAGCCAATAGCAATATTCAGTTTTTTTCCTGGTGGGGACGGCTTATCCCTCTGTGAGTAAAATGTCTCAGCAGGGGGGATTCCTCTGTCACCACTGTCTGTGTTGGGGGGAATCGGGCAAATTTCTTTGGGTTGCAGAAAAGGAATTCGCTCCATCTATGGCCGCCCTTGGGCATAGATCATTACTGTTGAAAATTTAGAAAAGTTGCACACTTTTTCTAGAATAAATGTGATGCAGACTTGTAATAAACTGGGAATATCTGTGGGGTGCTATTGCTGACCTTTTTTGAAAATACTTGTTGCCTGGCATGAATGGTGATCCAATACTTTTGAGTCACTCTCCCAAAACAAGTGCAAAGATCTGATTACAGTTTGTTCTGGGTAGATCCCTCTGTGGGATTTCTTGAAGTCACCTGCAGACATCTGAAACCATTGGCTTGTTTACAATGGAAAAAGACTCATGTATGAGACGGTTCTAACAGACCACTT
This sequence comes from Rana kukunoris, assembly GCA_029574335.1. Classification (NCBI taxonomy): domain Eukaryota; kingdom Metazoa; phylum Chordata; class Amphibia; order Anura; family Ranidae; genus Rana; species Rana kukunoris. Next base: position 139,154,707 of record CM056050.1, on the reverse strand, counting down.
CCCTTGTGCTTTTTCATGGGAGGGGTGATTATAACTGCATTCTGGTTTTTCATGGCCAATCGGGAGTCTTTTCTAAAGAATTCCGAGATGCCTGCTGAGCAGTTTAACCCCCGTAAATTGATGCAAACACACATTTGTCTAACACTGTATGATTGATAGTTGCAGGTAACTATGGTACTTGGTTTGGTCGGGTTTTAGTTACTATATCAGCAGTAGCTTTTAGCTGGGGGCCAGCTAGCTTTTGACTTCTAACTGTGATATTTTGTCTCTAGTGCTAAACAAGCTGGCAGAACGGTGGTAGGATTTATACTTGGCCCCAGTAAACTATGAGCACATTTATACCCCGCTCTGACCACGAATGGGCTGCCTCACAGCTCAGTTCTGCAAATGAAACGGGTGGAAACTTTCTGAAAGGAATGCAGAGGAAATTCCATCATATTAAATGATATTCCACAGGGACATGGAAGCAGCAGGGAAAGGATGTAGTGAGAGATGAAGTTCAGCCCCAGTAGTGTGTTTTGTCAAGCAGTGTTAACTTAGGATACATTATTTTAGACTGCGCAACAAAGTCTATGATTGTTATGAAGCTTGACAGCTACGCTGCAGTGGGGCCCTGATAAATGTACTGTTAGGGGTTCATGTTTTTTGACATTACCTAGTTACTAATGCTGCTGAAATAGGATATGATCCATGATCAAAATCACATTGTTTGTTCAGTATTGCACATTCTTCTTCAAGCATTTATATTTCTTAATTCAAAGTACTCCTGAATTTGGTGTCCAGTAAACCATCTGGCCTTTTTGGAGACTGTTTCCACAGAAATAAAAGCCCCTCCTTGATCATAATGCTTAGAATGAGTATTTATTTAGGACACCAAACAATGTATCACCATCTAGAGCTGTCATAAGCTACCATTTTCTCTGTTGTTTGTTTACTATTTTTTTGTTTTTTTGTTTTGCTTTTTGCAGTTTACTTCACCAGGAGCTGGCTTTCTCTTCCAGGTTTGTACAGCCGGCCCCAGATGATTCTACAAGTCCACCCCCCCCCCCCCCTCCAGCTCCCAGCAAGCTAATGTCTTTTGGAATATCTGATGTAGATATTCCAGTAAGCTGCTGGAGCAAAGTAAATGTCATTCTTGCCTAAGAAAAATAATGGGAGGGGCTGGATATAAAACATGCAAAATGTTTTTTAGGAGTGAAGGTCCGCTTTAAATTCTATTTAAAACTAGTAAACTACACGTCCATCGATATGTAGTTGGATGCAGTGAAATAACAGTATATGTAATTTTACTGCAGAACAAATGTCACTCTGTTAAAATGGTGTGTCAATCTAGAAATAAAAATAAATAAAAGTTAGCGGCTACAAATACTGTAGCTGCTGACTTTTAATAATGGGTCACTTACCTGGCCAGAGATCCAGTGCTGTCCTCACCTGAGCCAGCTCTTCAGCCAACTTTAGGTCCAGGTGCCGGCATGTTCACTTTGGGAAACAGACTGTGACTGCTTTCAGCTTTACGGGCAGATTTTTGGGTTCTGGATATGTAATCTCTTCCTCTGCAGTGTCTTTTGCCAGGCTCCTCTGCTATCTTCTGCTCTTTTGCCTGCTCTTTTACTATCGGTTGCCCGGTCTTCTCCGTCGTCTCCTTCCCTCTTCTCTTCTTCCGATGTTGACACAACGATCTCCCCCCCCCCCCCGCTGTAATGCCGCGTGCACGGTGCGCAACAACTTATATTGGCATGGAGCGTAGTCACCGGGTGATGTCATCCCGTGACTTCAGTCTGGATGAGCAGTATAGGAAAGCGTATGCGATTAGGACAGGAACCACACCACATTCCTGTTTTAAATTGCATGTGATTCTTTGCAGTGAGATTTGAGCCCATTCATTTTGTATGGGCGCAACTCGCACCACAAAGGTATCGGTACTCGGTAACGGCAAGTACATAACCGAAAATACTGGTGCAACCCTCTGTTTTCAAGAATACATCACTAAATGTATTTATTTTAAAATGCAAGAAATGTATTGGCTTCTTTAGGTTTAGATTGGGAGTGGATGAAGCAGTGCAAGGAACAAGTCAAATGCTGTTGAAGAGATCAGAATGACAGGAAGAAAAATTCTGGCAGGCCATAGATTAATTTACGCTATCAACACCATTAGTGGTGATGGGGAAAACCTCCCTGTTGTGTTCTGGTGGGGGGACACAGGTAGCCGTCCCTACTGGAAGAACAGCGATTATTGCTAGCGGCTATAATCCAGCATGCTGCTTGTACCCAAGTCAATCGATGAATTGACTTTGATACAATTAGCATGCCCATTGATTGTTTAGAATCTTGGCCAATCCTCTCCAGAATCGGCTGAGATTCTAACCATCTATAGCCAGCTTAAGTCTTCTGTTTTTATTTTCACTGTCCAGTTAAAAGCTAGAGGAGGTACATGACCTGTAAAGCTGGCCATACGCTAGTAGATTTTCCAATTAACATTTGTATGAAAATTTGTATATCATTCTCAGAAACATTTGATGACTTGGTAAATGTTATTTGAAATTCAAAATGTTGTTTGCTTTTAACAATCGATTTTGAAACTAATTTACTTTCTCTAATGAAAACCACGTACACTGTTAGGAGTTTGTTTAGAAAATATTTAGCACCCTGCTCCTTATGCTCCTAAACGTCCGTACGAACTTTCGAAAAACGAAAGTTCTTTTGTGAGTGCAAGCGATAGTGCCATCATGTAATGGCCGATAAATCGTTCAGTGGACATAAAAAAAAAAAATGGTTCGTTTTTTTTTTTTTTACATATACCTAGTGCAGAAAGTTCGGACGGGAAACACATTAACCTTCCGATTTATCGTTCGTTCGGCAGAAAATTTCCAAACTTGTCCTTTGTTTTTTTTCGGCTTAAAAACATCCCTACAATCCATACAAGCAATGTGAATACAGGGATCTCCACCTCTGTTCTATTGCTATCTGACAGTGGGGACTCTTCCCCAGTCTTTCTTGATGCATATCCAATTGCAGGCCATACAATCATTTTATTTGTTTTTATTTCATTAAGACCACAGATTCGATGTGGATAGGGGATACCCTCCCGTTGAGCCTTTGTATTCTGAAAGTGGCTATAGCCAGCAGCACTGATCAAGAGAACATTTTCCAACAGGCCTGTATAGCCGGCTTCGTCTATTCATCATAAAATCTAATATAGGTTTACCTCTTCCCCAGTCTATCCATTGTAGTGGAAGTAAACCCTCCTATCGTTTTCAGCCAAGGAAGCTGCCATCTTAGCCTCTGTTTAATTTGCAGTTGCCATGATGCTGCATATGTGATCTGTTATGACACCAGCCATTGGATGGTTTGGCAGTTTGGTTGAGAGCACAACCAATGTGACTGCTAGCATTTCTGGCATGCCGGAAATGTTAACTGTTTTTTTTTTTTTTTTAAACTATCAAATCGATGGGTTTACTTCCGCTTTAATAATTGTCCAGTAGGTCTAACTCTTCCCCAGTCTATTTATTGACAAATATCCAGTAGAAGGTCAGACTCTTCCACAGTATATTTATTGATAAATATCCAATAGAAGGTTTAATGCCCCCCGTACACACGACCGGTTTTCCAGTCAGGAAAAAAAAAATATGGTTTTCCCGACGTAATTCCTCTCAAGTCTGTCTTGCATACACACGGTCACACAAAAGTCTGGTAAACTTTTGACTGCCAAGAACGCGGTGATGTAAAAGACTACGATGAGCCGACAAAATTAAGTTTATGCGTCGGAGCATGCTTCAAATTGTTTCCGAGCATGCATGTTATTTTCCCGTTGGAAAAGCATACAAACTCCCGCTAGGACTTTTTCCTGACGGGTGGGGGGGGGAGGAGATCTTGTTTTGTTTTTTTTCCCTGTGGGAAAAAGTCAGATGGGGAGCATACACACGGTCGGGATTCCCGACAAAAAGCTCCTATCGCAGTTTTTCCGACAGGAAAACCGGTCGTGTCTACGGGACATTAGATCTTCCCCAGTCTATATATTGCTAAATATCCAATAGAAGGTATAACTTTTCCCCAGTATATTCATTGATGAATATCCAATGGAAGGTCTTCCCAAGTCCATCTGTCATAAAATTTCCAATAAAAGACCTAACTCTTCCCTAGTCTATTCATTAATTAAAAAAAGCAAGAAAAAAAAAAGCTGGGCTGCGTACCTTCAGTATAGTAGTACAGAGAGGATCTTGATATACTTGCAGACAGATCTGTGTATGGCTAATTGATAAGTTGCTGGGAGTAAGAGGACAGTAATTAAATGGCGACTGCAGGCTTTTAGATAACTGTAATTTTGTATCTGATTGTTCCCTTGAGGGAGAAGAAAAGGTGTAGTGCCCCTTGTCTCTGACTGGGCCAGACAAGTCTCTCCTCCCCTTAAGGGAAACCGTTTCCTAGACGGGTTTTCCAGAGATGTGAAGCTTTGTGGTTATCCATGCCATCTGATATTTGGCTGCCTGTACAGATCCCTGGCTAGTCCGGAACCCATCCTGTCATGTCTGTCTATTGACACTGTAACACTGCTTTCTGTCTGCTCTGCTGAGTGGAAGCATCTGGTTTCCAATATGAGCTGTGCTAATATACTGAGAAAGATGTAGCCTTACAGCGAAATGTGACAGTAGCTTGTCTGACAGGTCAGCTTCTATATGCACAGTCAGTTTGCTGAAAGGAGAGTGCTTTCTCTTCAGTCTTTTTCACAAGTCCAGGGATTCCAGAGAAAATCACTTGCGTGTGAATGACACACTTCATCCTCAAGGCTCTGGTTTGATATTAAAAGTGGCTTTAGTTTTGTCAGATTTTTTTTTTTTTATATATATTTTTTTTAAATAAAAAAAAAAATTAGATTGTTCTTCTAAGCATCATAAAAAAGGAGTTCCAGCTTGGGTGAAACAAAATTAAAAGTCAGCAGCTACAAATACTGTAGCTGCTGACTTTTTAAATAAGGACATTTGCCTCTCCAGGGGGGAGCCCATGATGTCGGCACCTGAAGCCGACTCGTTCATCGGCTCCTGGTGCAGGCGCCCACCACCTTACTAAGGGAAACCGGAAGTGAAGCCTTTGCGGCTTCACAGCCTGTTTCCTACTAAACCTGTGCGAGTCGCGTGGCCCCAAGGTCCCATTTTCTTCTGGGACACACACAGGTATCAGAAGTCGACTGGAGAAGGAGGGCACAAACAAAACCGTGGAAGTGACGTACTTTTAAGTCCCGAAGAAAACATACCAAAAAGGTATGACATTTTTTTTTTTTAAATCCAAAAATGAGGGGGGTGGGAATATTCTTTAAAAGGAGTTCAAGTTTTTCCTTGAACGCCGCTATAATGCACACGTGTTCTTATTGCTGAAAAATTAATGTGTCCTTTTTATCCCATTTTCAATAAAAACTATGAAATATAAACTAGAAACAAGGGTTCGGCCATGATGCAAATATATTGCATCATCTTGCAATTAGGAGGCCTCTAAGTTGTACTTATCTTCTAGGGCAGGGATATCCAACTCGATTTCATCGCAGGCCACATTAGTATTGTGGTTGTCCTGTCTCCTACCCACCCACATACTCGCCCAGAATCCCTTGCATCACATTTTTCACCTGTTACCTTGTGCTGCAGCCGTGACGAAGCTGGGAATGGAGGAAGACCGGGGGGTGGGGGGGGGGGGTGGAGTCGGCTGTCAGAGCCCACTGAATGCTGAGACCAGGGGAGGCAGAGATGAGTGGGTGCTGCACAGAGAAACGCAGGATCTGTGCAATGAGTTCTGTCGTCCTCTCTGATGCCAACTGCTGAGGTGGGGGGGCTGGATTAAGCCCACAGGCCTTGTATTTGACACATGCATCTTTGGGGGTGATCTTGATAATGAGGCTGTGGCCGTATATATTTGGTGGTGTTCCATCTATTTTCCTCTCCATATCTGCAGACCGCTGTGACCTTGTGCTTATGCCTGGATACAAGGGACCCAGCCTAAACTATGGTATGTCGTTTTAGAACAAAAGTGTAAACCTAAAAAATGTTTTAAAATGTTTTTTAATAAAAATAACAAACATGCCTATACTTTACTGCTCTGTTCAGTCGTTTTGCTCAGAGCTAGGGATGAGCTTCGCGTTCGAAACGAACGTATGTTCGACTCGAACATCGTCCGTTCGATCGTTCGTCGAATTTCGAACAAAAACGATCGTTCGCAGCAAATTCGAGTAAAACGAAACAACCGTTTTTAAAACTTTTTTCTATTGATACTACTATCAATGGAATTTTTTTTTTAAATCAGTCGTTTTTTCAGGAGTCCTGCTTTCCATTGATGCATGTTCCCTGGGGCAAGACCCGGGTTCTGAAAGATGTTTTCCAACAATAACTTGAAAATTTGTCTTTAAAATGATCGTTTTTGAATTCGAACGTTTGCGTCCCATAGACTTCAATGGGGTTCTAAATGTTCGTGTGAACGATCGGACTGTTCGACGGTTCTGGTGCGAACCGAACGCGGGGGTGTTCAGCTTATCCCTACTCAGAGCAGCCCCGATCCTCTTCTTCTGGGGTCCTGGCCCCTCCCTCCTGCCAAGTGCCCCCACAGCAAGCAGCTTGCTATGGAGACACCCAAACCGAGCCTGCTTCTCTGTGTGTCAGTTCAGACACTGAGCCACGGATCCTCATTGCAAGATGATGTTATATACTGTGACAGGAAGTCAGGTAAATCTGTGGGTGTTGTCACAGACGGGAGATACATTTCTGCCTTGTTTAGACAATTGACCAATTACTATTAGGTGTCGGCTGCAGAAATAGCCAGAAAGGTTTAGGGCGTTGGAAAACGTCAGCTGTTCAGAATGAAGCATTTAAGGCCTCTATAATCCAAAGGATGACTACGGATTGCTGCAGCCTGAGGCTTTTTGAGTTAAGGAGCAGTCAGAAAGACTTCTGAAGAGGTGAGGTGGTTGTTGATTTTTCTGTGTGATAAAAATCAAAAAGACTATTTGTTTTCCTGCTGTATGACCAGCAGTGTCTGCCCAGCAGTAGGCTGTGCCAGACTCCATAGGTAGGTTCCTGTGTTGTGAAGGTAGACGCCCCAAGTGGCCAGGGTTTATTTTATGTTTTGTTTTGTTTATGCTGTTTTGATGCTTGCACTTGTATGCAGAAATATGGAAGAATAAACCATATCTTTTTTGTTTTCAACCATCCTCAACTGCCTTTCTGTATAGTTCACCGTGTAGAGAACCCATCCAGGGGGTCACGCACACCCGCTACCGAGCTAATCCCTCACAATACTAACATCGTGGTTGTGACCTTTTTACGGCTGGTCACTACATTTTACTCAATCCCTGTTTATTTCATAATACTCTTAAAGGTAAATAATTTTGGGATAACCTTTGAAACCTATGCTTTCCCTGCTTTATTTGCAGTGCTGACACAATGCTTTTGGGTTCCATTCACACCTGAGCGTACTGGAATCATGTGTGAGGGGTTAGCTCGGTAGAGGGTGTGTGTGACCCCCTGGATGGGTTCACTACACACTGAACTATACAGAGAGGCAGCCGAGGATGGTTGAAAACAAAGGTTACGGTTTATTCTTCCATATTGCTGGATACAAGTGCAAGCATCAAAAACGGCATAAACAAAACATAAAATAATCCCTGGCCACTTGGGGCATCTACCTTCACAACCCAGGAACCTACCTATGGAGTCTGGCACAGCCTACTGCTGGGCAGACACTGCTGGTCACTCAGCAGAAAAAAAAACAATAGTCTTTTTGATTTTTATCACACAGAAAAATCAACACCACCTCACCTTCAGAAGTCTTTCTCAGCTCACTGCTCTCCTTAACTCAAAATGCCTCAGGATGCAGAAATTAGTAGTAATCCTCTGGATAACTTATAGAGGCCTTAATTGCCTCATTCTGAACAGCTGAAGCTATCCAAGGTCTTTAAACCTTTCTGGCTACCTCTGCAGCTGACACCTGATAGTAATTGGTGAATTGTCTAAACAAGGCAGAAATGTATCTCCCGTCTGTGACAACACCCACAGATTTACCTGACTTCCTGTCACGCATAGCAAAACATAGGACGTGTTGCGATGCCATTATTGGCACGCCAAACGCAGTGCGATTTTGCCATGATTGTTTGGTAATTAAATGCGCTATAATGAAAAAAAATGCAATGCCAAATGTACCTGGCTCTGTGCTAAAATTTGGTACATGCTCTTCCTTGGCGTGTTTTATGGAGCGGAGGGAGACCCATTCACAAATGCACAAAAAAAGCTTTAAATAAATGCGGTGCAGCAGGTGTTGCTGCAGTACGTTTAGGTGTGAATGGAGCCTTACATGCAGTACGTTTAGGTGTGAATGGAGCCTTACATGCAGCCCTTGAGAAACTGCTACCTTGGCACAATCACTTGAGGAGTGGAGAACAGGAACAGTTTTTGAAGTATTGTGCTGTAGCTGTATGGTAAGACGTGGTAAGATTTTATTCTTGCAGTCTAGATACTGTTGGGAGCACTGTAAAGCAAAACTATAATCACGCTCCAACGATTATAGTTTTGGATGCCTGTGAGCTCCCTAAGCGATGCTGATCTCTTCTTGTCACCTTCTTCTACAATCAGAACTATGAGCCGTTTTATTGCCCAGGCTGGAATGACTGTGCAGCACTGTGTATGGTGTAAAGAGTTTGCAACGAGGAAGTTAAGGATCCTTTATTGCAGAAGAGACTTGGAATTCTTCTGCAATAAAAAAAAAAGCTCCTCCTCCCAGAATTTATTAACTAAAATTCCATGTAGGTTTATCAGTATGAGAATGCAAAGAGTGATAATGTACTGTTGAAGCAGCAAAGAAAGATCTATTTTTTTTCCAGAGAAGAGTTTGTATTATCCTAAAATACAGAATACATAATAAGGCACTTGGTTAGTAGTAATTCAATATACAATTACAGTAATTGTTAGATGGTTTTTGAAGCACATACACATTGGTCCATCCTAACAGATTAGTATAGGGGGGTAAAGGCATCTCAAAAATACCATATCTAGGAACTGTAGCATGTTTTCAAGGCTGTAGCCAAGGGGTCAAAGGAACAGGAAAGAAAAAATGGGGGGCACTGAAATGGAGAATGGGGGGGGGGGGACAGAGAAAGAGGGATGAAGATCATAAGGGATGAAGGACATACAATACAGGCATCACAATACTCAGTAGATGATTACCAGTGTTGGTGTAAAGGACCATTAGGACCATTGGCAGCATACAAAATGTCAAGGCTGTAGAACAGGGGTGCTTAACCTTTTTGAAGAGTGAGGGCAACTAAAGTGATTTTGGTAACCAGTCGTGGGCCACAATAAACAATGGGGTTTTACCTCCCCCAATTGTAAACAAGCCCTCTAAGTCCTGAGCCCCCTTTTTAAGGTTGCTTTCACACTGATGAGCTGCACTGTTGGTGCTGTGGGTAAGCTGTGCTTTGCCAGAGACTTCTGTTACATCCTGCAGGTGTTGTGCCCTTTCTAAACCTGCACCAACACTCCCTCATTCAGGAGTTTTGGTGTGCTTTCAGAAGGCGCATCAAACCTGCAGGATGTAATGGAATCTATCAGCTAAGCCGCAATTGCCCAGCGCTACATTTGTGGATTAGTGTGAAAGTGACCAAATAACCCTTTAAAAAAAAAAATATATATATATATATATATATATATATATATATATATATATATATATATATATATATATATATATATATATATATATATATATATATATATAAATATATACACTTGTATGTCCATGTATGTTATGCTTAAAAGAGAAGTATGGGATTTTTTTATTTTATTTTTCCTAAAAAAATAAAAAAAATATTCATACTTGCCTAGGTTAATGCAGCATCGGTCTATTCCCTGCCACCTCTTCACTGAGAACTGAGCCACCAAATATCGCCGATGGCTCGGTTCTCTCACCTCCCCGATCGGAGAGCTGCTGCCTGTCAGACTACATCTCTCCTCTGCTCCTCAACGCTCATTGGATGGCTGAGCTGTGGAGGGGCGGGGAGTGGCCATCTTAGCGGCTCACTGAGAGGCTGAGACTACCATCCGTTCAGGCACCTGGTGACTCCTGAAGTCAGGATGACGCAGTGCCTGGACGGATCCTAGTGACTTCAGTCTGCTCTCTGCTGAAAACAGGTCACAGAAGTGCAAAACGAATTGCACTCCTGTGACCCAGAGGAGAAGCCCAGCTGAATGAGCCCAGGCTGGACTTCTCTCTTAATATGCTGACCTTTTCCTGGTTTATACTATGGGGATCTGATACGATTACCTACAGGGCCTTTGATATTGGCTATATGGGCTGTAACCCATAGCCAACCAAGCTAGATGTTTACTATTCTTTTTGTCCTGTTCAAAGTTGCATTGTGTTTTGAGTATGTGCATTTTAGGTAGTGTTATGTTTCAACGTAATGTCCCTAAGCATTACTTGTAATTCATCAACATGTTTCAGCACACCATTCCAGCTTAGGTTTTACATTCATCCTGGGAATTTTAGTTTCCCAAAACTAGGAGATTGAAGGTGCTCATACAGTGGGGAAAATAATTATTTGATCCCTGCACATTTTGTATTTTTGCCCACTTACAAAGAAATGAAGGGTCTATGTTTTATCATAGGTGTACAGTGCCTTGAAAAAGTATTCATACCCCTTGACATTTTCCACATTTTGTCATGTTACAACCAAAAATGTAAATGTATTTTATTGGGATTTTATGTGATAGACCAACACAAAATGGCACATAATTGTGAAGTAGAAGCAGTGGGGGACCTGGGCGCTGCCCCCTCTCACGCCCCCCCCCCCCCTATATGCATAATGGATAGATTCATGTGTTCTGACTGAGGGAAGAAGGCTCTCATTCAAGATTTTAGACTACAATGCAATGAAGCAAAGTCAGTCTGTACCTTTTAGCAGAGAAACCGCCCCACAGCATAATGTTTTTTCACCTCCGTCGTTGACTGTAGGGATGATGTTTTTGGGGTCAGTCAGAATTTTCTTCCTCCAAACACATCCCCCTCCTCAAGAGGGCACATGTTCAGTCATGCCAATGAACATTTAAATGATTCAGAGAAGGATTGGGAGAAAGTGCTGTGGTCAGATGAGACCACAATTATCTCTTTGGCATTAAATCCACTTGCAATGCTTGGCAGAAGAAAAATGTTGACTATGACCCCAAGAACACCATTCCTATCATCAAGCATGGAGGTGGAAACATGATGCTTTGGGGCTTTTTTTCCTGCTAGTTATAAGCTGACTGCTACACTGAGTGGCTAATGGACGGAGACATGTATTGTATAATCTTGGATGAGAACCTTCTTCCCTCTTCCCTCAGGCAAAACACTAAAGAAAGGTCTTGGATGGGTCTTCCAGCATGACAATGGCCCAAAACATATGGCCAAGGCAACAAAGGAGTGTCTCAAAAAGAAGCACATTAAAGACATGGAGTGGCCTAGCCTGTCTCTAGACCTTTAATTCTATAGAAAATGTATGGGGGAGGCTGAAACTTCGGGTAACCAAGTGACAGCCAAGAAACCTTAAACATTTGGAGAAGATCTGTAAAGAAGAGTGGACCAAAATCCCTCCTGAGATGTGTGCAAACCTGGTCATCAACTGCAAGAAACATCTTCCCTCTGTGCTTGCCAACAAGGGTTTCTCCACCAAGTACCAAGTCATGTTTTGTTTGGGGATCTTATACTTATTTTACTCCCTGAACTGCAACTCAATTTATAACATTTGTATTGTGTGTTTTTTCTGGATTTTTGGTTGATATTCTGTCTCTATCATTTTAAACAAGCCTATGATTAAAATGATAGACCCTTCATTTCTTTGTAAGTGGGCAAACTTTCAAAATCTACAGGTGATCAAATAATTTCCCCACTGTATAATTTTATAATGAACCACCAAAGATTCTTCTTCCTTTGGGGAGGGCCTTGATCCGCAGAAGGTGTTTCCATCAGCAATTATGGCTAAACTTGACAGGTATAGTCATTATGCACAGAGTTGAGAGCCCAGTAGAAATGGCCATCGGAGAGCTACATAATATGTCAATCACATATTTGCATCTGTCTTTTCTTCCAAGTGTTCATTTATCAGACAGGAAAATGTTAGCAGCCCATCCATGTGTCAATCAGCAGGCAAGATCTCAATTTGGCATTCTTTGTTGTTAATCCGCATTTGTATGAGCAATATTCTGAAGCTATAACCTATATATCATGGGTCTTCAAACTACGGCCCTTCAGTTGTTCAGGAACTACAATTCCCATCATGCCTAGTCATGTCTGTGAATGTCAGTGTGTTACAATGCCTCATGGGATGTGTAGTTCTACAACAGCTGGAGGGCCATAGTTTGAGGATCCCTGCTGTATATTTTCAGGCCATTATTAGTTTCTGAACAATGTTATACTGCTCTGTGTGGCTCTGCACCAGCGAGGTGTGCATATTTCTGAAGGATTGCAAGTACCCTACAAACTAGCTTCCATGTGCCATGGGCTCTGCCATACATTCACTTACTATATTTTGTGGATTTTTCTTAAAATGCATTTCATAATTCAAATATTAAAACATAACAATAATATGGCATGGAGATATGTTTTCAACTTCCATTTTGTTTTGAATTTACTATTTTCCTTAATAGTTTCCTGTTGTGTTTTTTGCGATGTGCTTTAAAATTGGCGAGGAGCATTGGCATACTGAGACAGCGACAAAGTGAACAAATATTTAGAATCGTTTATTCGTTTGTGCAGAAACTTTATGGTGTAACTTGTGTTTTTCAAATTTAATTTCATCCTATTTTCCCTCTAGAAAGTACCGAGCCTAAAGCCAAAAGTTAATTCTTTGTTTTAGAATAGCAAATGACGCTGTCCATTCGGAATGCTACATATTTCCATACGTGTTACCCGTCTATTCAGAACAAATGGCATGAATTCATTCTGATTTGCTAAAGCAAAACTTGTAGTACTGAGAAATAGATTTTGGCATTATGACTCATAATTGCAAGGACACATTAAAGGATCAGGAAAGCTTGAATAGAAGTTGTTTGGGAAGTTTTGTGTGATTTTTGTTTTAACATTGTTAACTGACCCGCAAAACGCTTAAAGGGGATAATGGGTGGTTCTCCTACTGGCTACTCCAAGTAGCTTAGGTCCTAGTTAAAGAAAAATAAAATGTATACCAGGCTCTAGGGGGGGGGGTCTCTATACGTCTTCTGTGGGAAATACATACATCAAATCAAAGCTGAATTGTTACTGATATATATACAGTATCTACACACACACATATACATACACACACACACACACACACACACACACACCCCTGCTTGGCTCATTTGTATAGTAAAATAGTCAGCATAGAGCATGTCGGAAACTTGCCAAGTACTTGGCCTGTTGGCCTGGTGGTTGTAAACTTGATCCTCACTGTAACTGAGCGTTTCAGATAAAGTTCTTTCCTTACCCTACACTTGAACTGGCATCTAATTACAATGTTTCTGATGCAAATCTCAACAACCCTGGATTTTTATACATTTTTCTTAGATGTAACTGTGTAATATACCTAGTGTCCACTGGTTTAAAAAAAAAAAACATGCACAGTATTTTCTCTTTAGGAATGAATCTGACTTTAAAGTGTTACTAAACCCACAACAGTAAAAATCAGTGCATACAGTTGTGCTGATAAGTTTACATACCCTGGAAGAATTTATGATTTTCTTGGCCATCTTTCTGATAATATGAATGATAACACAAACTTTTCTTTCACTCATGGTTAGTATTTGGCTGAAGCCATTTATTATCAATCAACTGTGTTTACTCTTTTGACATCATAATTGCAAAATAAACTACACAAATGACCCTGATCAATAGTTTTACATACCCCAGTTCTTAATACCATGTATTGCCCCCTTTAACTTTCTTAGCAGTATTCCTGAGTGAGGCATGGGGTGAAATTTCATTACCAAAGCGGTAACCCCCAAGCCACATTGCAGTATCCAGGGAAAGTTACTTGCCTTGTGCCCAGGATCCTGCGATGCCCCCCCCCCCCCCCCCAATATTAAATGATATATTATTGTTTTTTCTACCTTGAAACTAGAGAATGTTCAAAGCAACCAAAATGTGTCCTTTTTACGTCAAAAGCGGTTTTAGGCAAGCTAGAAAACTGCGATAGTAAATTCAGACAACAGCGACAATTCTTCAACTGAGCACATTTCAGTGTTTTTGAGTTGATTATATTATTGAATAAATGTTGTTATTTTTGATAATTATAGTTATTATATTTATGATTTTGTGTTTCAAACTTCATCATACCCGGAATGTCTACTAGACTCTTGTTTGGACAGATTTAAGTGAGTTATTACTAAGAATTACAGGCCTACAATATAAAATGCCAAATTTTCATGCAAAACAATGTACCGCTTTCAGAATAAAAAATCTGACATAATCATACCCCCAGGGAGGTTAACATCAATGACAGCTTGAAGTCTTTTGTGGTATTTGTGGATGAGGCTCTTTATCTTCTCAGATGGTAAATCTGCCCATTGCTTTTGGCAAAAAGCCTCCAGTTCCTGGAAATTCTTGGGCTGTTTTGCATGTACTGCACTTTTTGAGATCTCCCCAGAGTGGCTCAATGATATTGAGGTCAGGAGACTGAGATGGCCACTCCAGAACCTTCACTTTATTCTGGTGTAGCCAATGACAGGTCGACTAGTGTTTTGGATCGTTGTCATATTGGAATGTCCAAGTACGTCCCATGCGCAGCTTCCTGGCTGATAAATGCAAATGTTCCTCCAGTATTTTTTGATAACATACTGCATTCATCTTGCCATACATTTTGACCACATTTCATATGGCTTTGTAGCTCACACATCCCCAAAACATCAGCGATCCACCTCCATGTTTCACAGTAGGAATGGTGTACCTTTCATCATAGGCCTTGTTGACTCCTCTCCAAATGTAGCGTTTATGGCCAAAAAGCTAAATTTTGGTCTCATCACTCCAAATGACTTTGTGCCAGAAGGTTTGAGGCTTGTCTTTGTGCTGCTTGACGTATTGTAAGCAGGATACTTTGTGTCATTTTGCGTAGTAATGGCTTTCTTCTAGCGACTCAACCATGCGGCCCATCTTTCTTCAAGTGCCTTTTTATTGTGCATCTTGAAACAGCCACACCACATGTTTTTTCAGAGAGTCCTGTATTTCACCTGAAGTCAAAAACAAAAGGATTCGCCCTGGGACTTTAAATGAAGTGACTTACGTTTCCGCCAGTAAAAATAACACCTAATACTATGCCAGATTGCCAAACATATATACTTTTTCATCCTAGGTACAGTGTTGCACACACCTGAAGAGCGAGCTGGATATTGCAAAACTAGGCTAGTCGGGTAGTACGATGCCCGTGTACTCTGTCCACTATTATACTTGTGTATTAATATTTACTGTCTATGTATTCTTTCAATTGGCAATTGTTGGTGTTGTGTATGTAACATTTTTACTTTACGCATGTAAACAATTTTACTTGAATAAATTATATACTATACAATTACTGTTATTTTTACTGGCGGAAACGTTACCCACTTAATTTAAAGTCCCGCAGCGAATCCTTTTGTTTTTGACTTTATGTAACAGGGATGGAAGTGTGTCACTGGGGACACCAGACCTTTCCTCTTTTTTTCGTGTATTTTACCTGAAGTCATTTGTGGGTTTTACTTTGCATCCCAAACAATTTTCCTGGCAGTTGTGGCTGAAAGTTTAGTTGGTCTACTTGACCGTGGTTTGGTTTTCACTTCTTGTTTAGAGTTTGAACACTGCTGATTGGCATTCTCAATTCCTTGGATATATTTTTATAACCCTTTCCTGTTTTATACAGTTCAGCTACCTTTTCCCGCAAATCCTTTGTCAATCCTTTGACAATTCTTTTGCTTTCTTCCCGACTCAGAATGCACTGGATAAAGGATGCAAGGGTCTGTCAAGAGTCCAGAAACTCATTGAGAATATATAATATATATAATATATATACACACACACACACACACACACACACACACACAGATCACAGGTGAGGATGGTTACCATTTTAATAGCCATTCAAACCCTTTTGTGTCAACTTGTGTGCATATTATCAGGCCAAAATCATCAGGGTATGTAAACTTTTGATCGGGGTCATTTGGGTAGTTTCTGTTGTGATTGTGATTTAAAGAGTAAACACAGTTGATGACAAATGGCTTCAGCCACACACTAACCATGAGTGAAAGAAATTTTTTTTTTGGTGTTCATGACAAAAACTAGCTCCACCCCGTCGCATAAGGAGCGTCACGAGTTGTCGAAAGAAGCCGAACGTCGGTGCGCAGGTGCCGTATAGCGCCGACTCGCCGTTCGGCTTCTTTCGGCAACTCGTGACGCTCCTTATGCGACAGAGGGAGCTAGTTTTTGTCATCACGTCAATCATCTGCTGGATAGGAACGCTCAGTCCCGCGGGATTCATTACCCGGAAGCCGTGGGGAAAAATAGCTGTACGAAGCAAAGTATGTACAGCAAAATAAAATAAAAAATTTCGGCATGGTGTCAATGTAGAGAGTGAGCTCATTGTAATGTTAGAAAATAGTTTCAGGGTGAACCCCCGCTTTAAGCTGACCAACTAGCTTATTTTCTTCATTAACGGTTTTGATCAAGCATGCAGGTCAAAGGAGACAAAAACCCTTATCTGCATATTTGTTGCAGGTCAGTGACCATATCAAAGCAAGAGAGTCGGCATGACTGCCAATCAGCCAAGATTTCAGAAGGTCAGCAATGGTAGCCCTCATGTTTGTCAATTTTGGTTTCAAATTTTTGACTGCTGAGGATTTGTATTTGCGAGTTAGTCCATTTTACTTGTCATTTCTGCCTATTGCACTTGGTCATATTGTGCTTTCTTCAGTTGAATCAACTGTTTTCCATCAAGCATTTTTAGGCTTAACACTAAGAGCCTAATTATAAATGTGAGATATGCGTGTTTATGTCAATTTTCATGGTTAATTGCAGTCTTTATAAAACTATGTGAAGTGACATTAATGCAGCTGACAAATCAGTGCTTCCATTGTCGCTTTAAAGAGCCTACTAATGCCCTTTCTTCAAGTTGCGTCTTTGGCTTCCTCAAGGAGGTGAATGCATGATAGGTCAATGCTTTTGGATAACCAGCACCATTAACAGAAGAAAAAAAATGAAAGAACATTGCTAGAGATGGGGTGACAAAGTATGAAAAATATCAGTTTCATAATTTGTTCTGTGAATATGTGAAGTTCATACCTTTTTGCTGCTCATATTTAAAGCGGGGTTCCATATATAATTTTTTTTTTTTTTTTATATCAAATACTTTACTATAAATATTAATTAAAACATATTAATGCGCGATCGGTACATGAATAGTTGCAAACACCTGATATCTTGTCAAGGATCTTGTGGCAGTTTTCATTTTAGCCGTGGACATTATGAAGCCCAGTTAATGTATTTTCCGAGAGAGGTCTTGATCTCGAACATGCGCAGTATAACAGCGCTTGTAGCGCCATTAGTTTGGATTGTTGCCATGACAATGGGTGACAAATGAGGAACGCCACACCCCGTTGTCATGACAACCTTAATCGCGGCATTTCCTGTATGGAAATAACAGGATTTTATAAATCAGTAATGCCCATAGACTCCAGGGAAATGGGTGTCATCATTTCCCAGAAGACCATGGGGGGTTAGAATGGAAGTTCATCCAAAGATTAGTGATTCTGCATAGTAACAGCTATTTACAAGGTAGAAACATTTTTTTTTTTTTTTTATATATTAAAGGGAAGCTGCTAACACTTTTTTTTTTTATTAGGAGGGAACTCCTCTTTAAGAGACTTTGAATATGATTCTATGAGCTAAAGCTGATTGAATTTTTTTTTTGTATACCCATATAGATAATGTGAATGCATTACCTGCAGTAAGATAATATCTGTCATTTGTTTTCATTTTCTGTGAGAGTAACTTTTTTTTATTATATAATGGAATGTCAGGCGGCTTGGTATCATTTATACACTATAAGGCATTTTGCTCTTGTTCCGAGACTCTGAACACAGTGCTTGGTTGCATATGTAATAATCAAGGACTTTGCAGGTAATGTCAGAAATAATGGTTAAGTCTCTACAGAGAAAAAAGCATATAGCCTCAATCGTCCATTATGGGATTTATTCAGAGCCGCCGATGACCCAATGAGAGTTGTGCTGTGATGGTGGCAGAATAAATGGTCCATGTCCAATCTTGCTCTAAAGTCCAAATACATGCTTTTTTCAATAAAAAGTAAAAATCCACCAAAAGGATGACATTTCACACTATAATCACTATAATCACTATTCAGGTGCTTACTGTGGTATCTGCAATGTGCAAAAAGGAACCAGCATGATCTGTACTCAGTGGGAATGAACAGGGAGGGCACAGATATATCACGGCGGGTATGAAAAAAGCCACAACTGCAGAGAAGGATGGATGTGAGCACATGCAAGCCAACAAGGACTCCCAGACTACCACTAGGAAGAAAGTCTTCAGGCGGCCATGTTTTGTCCTCTGCACCAGTGATGATGTCAAAAGTAATGACAAAGTCTTTACAGAAAAAACATAAAGCCTCAATAAGTGCATTATGGGATCTATCCAGAACCACACATCTCCCAGTGAGACCCATCTCCATCGATGATTATTGCAGTTATTTGTGATTACAGCAAGTTCATTTACTGTTGGGTTGTTTGTACCGGGCACATTGCTTGCAAAACCCAATGTTACCCGTACCGGGACTCAATCTCATAGTAAAAACTTGATGGAAATGTATTAATCTGCTCTGTTTTCCTCTGTCTTTAAGTTTCAAAAAGATACATTTTCACCAGGGGTCAAGTCCTGGGGAAAAAAGTGTGGGAACTCCCACCCAAGATCCACTCCCCCACCAAAAAAATAAAAATAAATGATACGCTTATATGCATAATTACTAAACTGCATATTTTACTAACTTTAACCAAGTTCTTTCTAAATCCCGCAATAACTCGCGGCAGACCTCCGCAATGTCTCCTGGGAACAATGACAAAAGCTCCCAGGAGACATTGCGGCATCGAGGCAGTGACTGAAAACCTGCACACTACCCGATGAATCCATATACAGAAAGCGGCCTGTAACATAAAGGATTACTAAGGATCGCCTGCCCCTGACAGTGACTCGAGCTGGGCATCGCCGCTTAGTGAAGGATTGGCTCGGCTGCGCTAGTCCTGCAAAGGGAACTGCGTTCCTGCTGTGAAAAAAGTGCAGGGACTCCGTTCCCAGGCGTTCCCGCAGGACTTGAGCCCTGATTTTCACTACTTTTCTTGGTTTAACCCACAAGTTGCAGTCATTGTAAATCCAGATGATGGTGTCATGGTTTCTTGAAGGTCTTTTCATAATGTAGAATAATTGTGGAATGGGTAGAAACACAAACTAATACCAAGATAGCCATTTTGAGAGTCCCTAAGAGATGAAAGAAACCTATATATTTTTTTTTTTTTGGACATGTTCTATTTGTGAACCCATTTGGTTTTCTGACCCTTGTGTTTTGTCCCTTAGCTCTGCCATGAATGAAAGTATCAGCACAAATCCTGTTGCTTTTCACAGTACTAAATACCAAAACCCACTTTAATTTCTACATATATTTAAAATTCAGGTGGAAATCCAAAAGGCAACATGACCCTAAAAGCAGCAGACCAGGAGACTGCTTGCCAAAGTGAGTTTTATCTGTTTGTACATCGTCCAGATATTGACACAGATTGGATTGTGCAGCGTTCACACAGTTGGTATTCAGTGTATAAATCCCTCCTAGCAGTCGTACTACCTACTGACAATTCTAATGTTGCCTTACATGGTTTAAATTCCTAAATCTCTCAAACTAAATACAAAAATATTAATAAACTTAAACTCCCGTAGCTGCCGTACTCTGTAATTCGTACTTCTCTCCTGCTGGCTCATAATGTTTTCTTACACACACTGACAGATCTGTGACGGCCTTGTCTAAGCCGTGTCTATCATTACAGTTTGCTGGACTATTTTCCACTTTGAGTAAACTATCCTGTTCTGCTGGATAGAGTTGGAAAAAAGCAAGATGGTATTTTTTGATTCCACGAGTAGTGTATTCATAATCTTGCCATATATGCAGGAGTCTGACCATACTGTGAAACCTGAATAGGCAGAAGACCAGGCAAAATAATTGCAGATCACGCCATTGTCATAGAAGCCAACAATTGTATGGTGATAATGTCACCTCTGTCCCAAATATATGAATGATTTGCACATTCTGCATTCTCTTGCAATCGCAATGTTCACGTCTGGCTGTCTTTAGTACAGTCAGATCTTTTTTGGCCATATATGAGAAAATGTGTCCCAGATATGAGTAGGTTGTGAGGCATCTGCCTATCTTTGAACACATTGGGCCAGATTCAGGAACAGTTAGGCTGGCGGATCCAGTGATCCGCCAGCCTAACTGTGACTTTGAGCCGGCGTTTCTGTTTTCTGTAACCAGAAAACAAGAAACGCCGGGTTGAAGCTCCGATGCGAGCAGCGTAACTGAGTTTCGCCATCGCATCGTTACTTCAACTTAAAAATGGCGCCTGGGGCGTTCCCGCCGATTTACGCTCAAAAAATATGTTAATGAGCGGAAATCAGCAATTCACGATCGAATTCCGGCGCGACGCAATGACGGTACGACGTTTCCGGACGGGATACGCGGCGCATAGATATACCTACATGGGGTTGGAGTATCCTATGTTAGGTATAGGCGTCGTCATCGCGTCGGGGAAAAAAAAAAATCACGTCGCTTGCGTAAAAAGTTCTTGAATGGGAATGTGACGTCATTGATGTTCATTCACAGAATTTGGAGCATGCGCACGGGGATGTTTGGACACTCGACGCATGCGCAGTACGTTGGCGGCGGGATCGCGCTTAGTTAGAATACTACACGCCCCGTACCCGCCCAATTTGAATTCCGCCGGCTCATTTGCGATGCGCTGCCGCAACTTTAGGAGCAAGTGCTTCCTGAATAACAGCACTTGCTCCTAAAATTTCAGCAGCGTAACGCAAATGAGATGCGTTACTCCAGAGCAAAGATGCTCTGCTCTACCTGAATCTGGCCCATTGCCTTGCCTCTAATACATCACACATATTGTGTTAATGCTAAATTGATAGTGGAATACCCCTTTATCTTTCTCTTTTTAGAAAAGGGAACATTTGGTGCCACCTCACCTTTAGGAAAGCTAAAATATCTTTGCTCGATAATCTGCAAATCTGATGGGTTAAGCTCTGTGGCGGCTAGTGGGGCTTTGCAGCCCCCCGAACCACCGGTGGAGCGGCACTAGCCCCTACCCCCCCACGCCACTAACACCCCCAGAAAACCCCCCCACCTGCTGTCCTTAAGTATGGTGGGCTGGAGGGGGGGTGCTTTTTCTATCTGCTCCTCCCGTCACTGGGTGTCCAATAGGATCGCCTGAAGTTTTGGCCGATCGGGAAACAGGTTTCACACCTGCTTCCCGATTTGGCCTGGAGGAGGATCAGTGTTGCAACAGCAAATATTAATTCCCAGGTGGGCTCCGGTCGCATGCTCTGCGACCCGAGCCCACCCTATTTCGAAGCCTCTAAGCCGTGTACACACGATAGGTTAACCAGAGGACAATGGTCTGATGGACCGTTTTCATCGGTCAAAACCGATCGTGTGTAGGCCCCATCGGTTACTTAACCTTTGGTTAAAAAACGGACAACTTGCTTAAAAATTTAACGCATGCTCAGAATCAAGGCGATGCATGCTTGGAAGCATTGAACTTCATTTTTCTCAGCAGCTTGTTGTGTTTTACATCACCGCATTCTGACATGATCGTTTTTTTTAACCAATGGTGTGTCGGCACATCAGAGCATCAGTCAGCTTCATCGGTTAACCGATGAGAACTGTCATTCGGACCATTCTCATCGGATGGACTGATCATGTGTACAAGGCTTTTAGAGTCTCTGGCTCTAATCAGGTGCCTCAAAATAAATCTTGGCTGCTGTAATTCATACGCCTGGTGCCCTGAATGGGGCCGGACACATGAATAGAGAGCAGCCGTGGATAAATTAATGCTATGCCTGAATCTATCCACTGCATATAGGGGGATGGCGTGGAGAGAGGGCACGGTGCCCCTAATGGACTGGCCACCACTGATTAAACTGCTTGTTCCGGGAGGTCTCCTGCTGGAATGACCTCTAGAGCTCATCTTTATATTCCTTTTACCTTTTTCATTGGTAATAGACTGTTCTTTTTTTTTTGCCACCATCTTATAGCTCTCCCCTTCAATATCAAACATGCCCTTCGCCTTCCAGGAGTGGAATACCATGTGTCTTCTCTTCTTCCCCCCTCCTGTTTTTGCCCCCCAGACATTATAACCCTTCCCCCTCTTCCATTCCTACAATACTCTGGGGGCGTACGCCTATGTTTAATGATTGAGATTTGTCCTCCGATACTCAATGTTTCTTTGACTTTTTATTGATGTCAGCCTACAGCTGTACATTTCCTTGTACGTACATTGTTTTTTTCTTGTGTTTTGTGTTCTGACTCTGGTTCTAGGACCCTAACCTACACGATTGATATATCTTTGTATTGTATGCAACATGTGTTTTTTTTTTTTAAATAAAATCTGTTTTGTATAAATATAAACTGCCTGTAGTCCTGCCTGTTGCTGAGGAAGCTCTATTGGACTCCATTCCTTTCTAATCAATGCTGAAGTTATTTGTATCGGGCACTAAATAATATGCTTAGTCTACAGTCCTGTTTACAACTGCTTTTGTTTTGCTTTACTTCGGCTTAGCTTCAAAAATGATACCCCATGTAGCTTCAGTGGTGCTTCAAAGCCTCCATAGAAGTCTATGGCAAAGCTTGCTCGAAGCCCCACCAAAGCCTTACCGAGGCCACATCAGAGCTCCACCGAAGCACCAAGCAAAAGCAGGTGTAAACAGGATGGTAAGCCAGACATTTTATTTAGTGACATGAGCTTTAAATGTCGGTCAGGGCTTTAACAAAGCCTGTCTAAAGCCTTGTTTTGAAGCAAGTGAACCCGATTGTTCCAGCGATGTGCACAAGCCTAGCAGCTCCAGCCACTGTCTCGCGTCCTCATTGCATAGATTGATAGCAGCAGTAGCCATTGGCACCCGCTGCTGTCAATCAAATCCAGTGAAGCTGCTGTCTGTGTAAATGGATGGAGCAGCAAGAGTTGTGAGCGTGCCCGCACGGGTGCCCCCCATGGAAATCTGCTTTCCGTGGGGGCACCAGCTGAAGAGGAGGAGCCAGGAGTGCCGCCGGGGCACCTCGGAAAAGGAGGATCAGGGCTGGTCTGTGCAAAAACCCTTGCACAGAGTGGCAAAGCATGACATGTTTGTTATTTAAAAAAAAAAAAAAAAAAATGAACCTTTACAAACACTTTGAAAAAAGAACCTGGATGCTGATTGGTTTCTATGCAGAGCTGCATCTGTTTTTTGCACTCTCCAGTTTCAGTAAATCCATCCCATGGTTTATCTTTTGCAATCTTGTTTCTGCTCTTAAGGCACTAACCCTGATTTGGTTACTTACCCTTTAATTTGTCTAAAGATTGCTTCCATTTGATTTTATTTTGAATCCTTGCACAGTACTTGCTCAGTGGTTGGCATTGTCACCTTGTAGTCCCGATCCTTTATGATGGGATGATGTGAAAGGTGCACCATTCTTTGTGAAGTGGGGATCTACTTTTGAAAGGGTAATTATTTTGATTAGACAAATATTTCTTTAATTGGTGAATTCATAGGCTGGTGTGTATACAGCACAGTTAAGCTTTTGTATTTGTTTCCCCTTTAAACAGAATGTGTTAAATCAACTCTTGGAATGTATGCTTACAATGGCAAAAGTCATTTTTGAACACCCACGTATGGGTCAACAGAGAATGCAGGCTTATTTTTGTGAACTCTGTCTTGCAGATGTGGCTGCACTATAGTGTGTATGATGGGAGCCTGATGGCTGCCATTGGCAGTTCCCTCGAGAGGGAGCACAACTGACAGCTGTGTGGCTCACCAGCTTCTCTTAGGAAAGAACAGAGAACCTTCCATGAAACGTTCTGCCCTTTACTGGAAAAGGGGTCCATTTGTCCGACCTTTAGTGCTTCATTCTTACATCTGCCCTTTCACAAATACTTTCTTTAAAAACAAGTTTGTTTTCCTCATATTCTTCCCTTTCTACTTCTTTGGAAGGGAACCATATGTAGAAACAACAAGTTGAAATGATGTGGAATGCGCCTGGTGTGTTTTTTCTCCTCCTCCTTCTCTTGTTGCTTTTCTCTTAATAAAACATCTGTTTTTAGGATCAGGCCAATCTCAGGACCTGTTTATGGCTGTTTTTTTTAGCTGTCCTGATTACAGTGAGAGCAATCGGCAGTATAAAGTTCTGTTATGTCACTGCAATGCATTCACTAAACACACAGCGTCTATGCAAGCATGTTAATCTGTGACTTTATCTGTGTTTTTGTCATGTCAGAGCCCGAGTCTGCATTCTACAGTAGTATTGCTATAGTATGACACCTCAAAAATCTCCTTATGTGTGCTCCTCTGAGCTTTTTAGCCTTTATTAAAGCCATCCACAACTCTGCACCCAGCAATGACCTAACCTCTAAATACCAACCTAATCGTTCTCTTCGTTCTTCTCAAGACCTCCTACTCTTTAGCTCTCTCATTACCTGCTCCCATGCTAGTCTCCAGGACTTTTCCAGAGCCTCTCCCCAGCCTATGGAACTCCTTACTCTAATCTGTCCATCTATCTCCTTCTCTATTCTCTTTTAGAGGATCCTTGAAAACCCTCCTCTTCAGAGAAGCCTACCCTTCCCACACCTAACTGTATTTTAATTTGAGTCCATCTGATTACCCCCCTCCCCAGCTACTACCCTTTGTTCCACTTAACCCTCCCTTCTAAGGTTCTTCTAACGATCAGGGCCCTCCGATGCGCCCTGTATTGAATCGTATTATAACTGTACTGTCTTCCCTGATATTGTAAAGTGCTGCACAGACTGTTGGCGTTATATAAATCCTGTATAACAGGGCTCCAAATTTCAAGTCCTGAGCTACTAGCCAGGCCTCAAGAGTTACTCGCCACCAGTTGCCCCACCTAATTCATACACTGCCCTGCACCTAATTGCACCCCTAAACACGTCCTCTTAGATTATCTCATGGAATGACACTGTTAAATGTTTTATGCAGAATCAAGTTACAAAATATTAAATATTACCAACAACAACTTTAACAAAATAGGACAGGGCACTGGTGGCAGAGCAGAGGGACAGGGCACTAGAACTGGGTCTCTTTCCTATTCTCTTGCTGTCTCCTCTGCAACTCACTCTCTCCCTCTCCTATTCATCTCATCATCAGGAGCCTGTGTCCGCAGCTCCACGCTTGCATGTCCCCACTTCCCCCTTTTATTCAGGCTGAGGAGAGGAGGTCCCATGGCTTAATGAGAATTGTAAGGAGAGCACCTGTGTACTGCATGCACCTTTCCTCTTGGGCCGCCAATCTCATCGGGACTCTTAAGTGTGGGCACAGATTGGAGGGAGATTGGTCATGCAGCCCTGTCATCACTCGCCCCCAGCTTAAATCCACTCGCCAAATGCTAGTAGCATTGCCCCTTCTATTTCTGTATGTGGATGATGTCATTGTATTTATTGTAATAAAAAAACAAAACTTATTAGAGGAGCTTCTAGTCCTCTGCTACTGGTTAATTAAAAATAAATAATATCAATAAACTGTTTTCAAATGTCATATCAATATATTTAAAATCAAATTGTTATAATTTTTTTTTAGCAGTAACATGGTGTGGGCAGGTATCAACCAGTTACAGGCTGTGTCACACCCCTTCAGCATATGTTTTAGAATAAGAGGGAAGTGAAGCTTCCATCAATCTACTTGTAATATCCTACCCTCATTGTGTTTAGCTGGTTAGTGGGCATGGAGGAGGAGGGGGTATAATTTACCACTGTGAACTCCAGTCACATGGGCTGCTCAGATGTAATGGGGAGGAAATGCTCAGCATATAGAAACTCGCTGAAAACTGAGCATGTGCAGAGCTGCCAACACTGCTCTGCAAAATTATTGGCTGCATTGGGGACATGAACAGAAGTGGTAGATGGAGAACAGCACGACAACCAGGTTTTTTGTAGAATGCAGAAAACATGAGCATGGACAGCATGTAATGCAGCATTTTTTTGAGAGGTGTGTGTTTTTTTTTTATGATGTAGGTTTACTGACACTTTAAAGTCTGTGGTTCAATGTAGTGTGGTGTGTTGTGTTAAGAGAAGTATGGGAATCGTTGTTTTTTTTTTTTTTTGCAGATTCATGCTTGCCTAGGTGGATGCAGCATCAGTCCGATGCTTGTGGGCGGATCTTGCCCTAGCCTGGACTGGCTCTGTGATGTCGGGAGACAGCGGACTTCAGCCCGCTGTCTCCACTCCTGTGACCCGGTTTAAGCAGGATGAAGTGCACTCCTGAGATCCACAGGATGAGTACAACCAAACGAGATTTGTCTTCTCCTTTTAAGACTGCCCATTGATTTGATTGGGCTGCCAACATACCACAACAGACCTAAAATCTCACCTGCTTCATTTTTCCTGAAATAGCACACCTCAATGCATGGTAGTAAATGTTAGTTTCCACTAATGCACCTCACTTGTGGATTATCACATGAGACACAGGAGCAATAGCGAAAAACCTTGTGCAATATTGCTAAGCTTGATACTAACCCTATACTACTACTATACAGCTACTACTAGACAGCGTTTTTAAAACCTTAATATACGTTTATTGCGCTGTTTACATTAGGCTGATCACATTTATATTTATATCTAAAGAAGTTTTTAAAAAGTGCTTTAGCCAAAGTTTAGATGTAATTGATCTATCAACCTAAAAGTGAACTTTCCATTTCCTATGCAGGGCATAAAGCTTACTTGGCTACAACCCAATCCTGCTGCATATAGTCATCCCTCCACTGCTCCGTTCAACCAGAGAAGTGTAAGGCCCCTTTCACACGGACGGATAGAATGGTGCTTTTAGCTGCGGATTTTACTGCAGCTAGAAGCACACAATGCTTTCGTATGCCATTATTCACACACGACTGCGAAATCCCGCAGCTATCGGCATATAACCGCAGGTAATCGCAGTGCACTGTTTCAGCTGCGTTTGGTATGGATCTTGAGGGGGAACTCAACGCCAAATTTCAAATAAACTGGCATGGGTTCCCCCTACAGGAGCATACCAGGCCCTTGAGTCTGCTATGGATTTTAAGGGGAACCCTGTACGCCGAAAAAATGGCGTGGGGCTCCCCCAAAATCCATACCCAACCCGTATCCGAGCAGCAGCCCGGATGGTCAAGAAAGGGGGTGGGGATGAGCGATCGTCCCTCCCCCTCCTTAACCATGCCAGGCCGCATGCCCTCAACATGGGGGGTGTAGCAGCTTTGGGGCAGGGGGGCGCCCTGTGACCCCCCATCCCAAAACCCCTGTCCCCATGTTGAGGACAGGGCCTCTTCCCGACAACCCTGGCCATTGCTTGTCGGGGTCTGCGGGAGGGGAGCTTATTGGAATCTGGAAGCACCCTTTAATAAGGGAGGCCCCCAGATACCAGCCCCCCACCCTAGGTGAATGAGTATGGGGTATATCGTACCCCTTTTTCGGCATACGGGGTTCCCCTTAAATTCCATAGCAGACTCGAGGGCCTGGTATGCTCCTGTAGGGGTAACCCGTGCCGGTTTTTTATTTGAAATTTGGCGTGGAATTCCACCTCAAAATTCATACTTAACACAGTGCTTGATATTGGCAGGGATTCAAGTCGGATCCCCGTTCAATATCGTGCCGCGGCTAAACGCAACCGCAGCTAAAAGCACTGTACAAATGGAGCTGATCGCTGTCCCTGGAGTCTTGAATTCCAGCAAAACATTAACATGCTTTTATCTGCGGCAAAACAGCCGCCCGTGTGAAGGGCGCCTAATACACAGTGAATGCAGATATGGGTATGCTATGCTTGTGACTTCCCCTCTCTCATGTGACAGTTCGAGGTGCCTCAAGATTTTCCCAACACTGTCATGTGGTCGGGAGGTAGTCCATATATCTGTGTAAACTCCCACGGGTAGGTTTGATGTTTTAATCGGTGAACTGAGAGCCAGGAAAGGTTGAGTAAATCCTACTGGTTAGGAAGTGAGCGATGTGATCCTTTCTTTTGCCCATGCAGTTAAAAAAAAAAAAAAAAAGTTCACTATACGAGCATTTTCTGGTATGTGAAACTTTTATATAAATGTTAAAGTGTATCTAAAATCAAATCCAGAAATGAAATATTTTCAGCTTAAAGCGGATGTCCACTGAAAAAAAATATATATTAAAAGCCAGCAGCAAATATAAATACTGCAGCTGCTGACTTTTAATATTGTGACACTTGCCTGTCCTGGAGTCCAGCGCCGTCCGCAGCAGAGGACGAGCGTTCGCTAGTCACTCTGCTGCCCCCCGCCATCCTCGGTGAGGGAACCAGGAAGTTAAGCGCTCCGGCTTCACTGCCCGGTTCCCTACAGCACATGCGCGAGTCGCGCTACACCTGCCAATCGGCTCCCGCTGTGTACTGGGAGGCGTGTGTTCCTAGAACACAACGGGGGGCGCCGGGAGGTGACGTCATGCCCGAACTTTACCTGAGTCTGTGTGGCCGGAAGTGGGTACAGGTATCTACACCCCCCTCCCCCCTGAAAGGTGTCAAATGTGACACCGGAGGGGGGAAGGGTTCCGATCAGCAGGAGTTCCGCTTTAATAGTCCTTGGTGTGTGGTGGCCAAGATCTATGGTAATGCTCTGTAGTGTTTTGAAATGGGCCCTGTGAGTAGTTGTCAGACCTTATGAGTAGTATTTCATCTAAAAGATTGTTATAAAAAAGTGTGCATTTGTAGATCGGGAAACCAATGAACATTTCACCTATGGGAGAGTGGAAAAACGATGGCAATTGGTAATGAATATCTAACCTGGCTGACTTGATGTCCTTAAAGTGCATAGTTAGGGGTTTTGTTCAGCAGGTTACATACCTTTTTAGGGGTTATTTGGTTACGTCTAAACCAGAAGATGCTATTCCCGATTTAGCACTAAGGTTTTCTCAAAATCTCACAGTGGGAACACAAACCTCTTTACTTTCCCATCACAAAGGATTTATTCATAATTGTCACTCTTGGTGTCATAAAACAGCACTACATGTTCTGACACATATTTCTCCAAATGACACAGGTCCCCGCTGTTAGTCTGGAATTTATAATGCTTTCAATGTGCAAACTTATTAAAGAATAATTGGTGATGATGTGACATTTACGTGAGTGCTCCTTCTAGCCAGACTAGCAAGTTGGATGCCGCTTAATTTCTATCCAACAGTTTACTATGCGATCAGTATTGTAATTCATCTTCTATCCATTTCTATCTTTTTTTTTTTTTTTTAAACAAAACAGTGGCTCCACAGAGCTACAGACTAGATATGAAGATTGAGTCCTTTTCTGAAAAAATAATGTTTACCATATATACTCGAGTATAAGCTGAGTTTTTCAGCCCTTTTTTTTTTTTTTTGCGCTGAAAGTTACCCACTTGGCTTAGTGTACCGTGACATGCAGACGGCGGCCAGGCAGTGTTAAAAAGTCGCGCTCCTCCATGTCCTGTTCCGTGATAGGCGGTACACTCAGTTTGTTCAGTGTTCTGCCTATCACGGATGCAGTGATAGACGAGAGGGCGTCCGTGATAGGCGGAAGACTGAACGCTGTGTCTGCTGGGAAACTGAGTGTTCCGCCTATCACGAAACAGGACATGGAGGAGCGTGACTTTTTAACACTTACATTGTTACATAGTTAGTCAGGTTGAAAAAAGACACAAGTCCATCCAGTTCAACCATAAAAAAAAATAAACAAACAAAGTAAAACACAGTCCATCCTATACACCCAACTCCATACCCACAGTTGATACAGAGGAAGGCAAAAAACCCCAGCAGAGCATGATCCAATTTGCTACTGGAGGGGAAAAAAATTCCTTCCTGATCCCCCGAGAGGCAATCGGATTTACCCCGGATCAACTTTACCTACGAAACTTAGTACCTAGTTATATTATGTGCATTTAGGAAAGAATCCAGGCCCTTAAAGCAATCTAATGAGCTGGCCAGAACCACCTCTGGAGGGAGTCTGTTCCACATTTTCACAGCTCTTACTGTGAAGAAACCTTTCCGTATTTGGAGGTGAAATCTCTTTTCCTCCAAACGTAAAGAGTGCCCCCTTGTCCTCAGTGTTGACCTTAAAGTGAATAACTCAACACCAAGTTCACTATATGGACCTCTTATATATTTGTACATGTTGATCATATCCCCCCTTATTCTCCTCTTCTCAAGAGTGAATAAATTAAGTTTTTCTAATCTTTCCTCATAGCTGAGCTCCTCCATGCCTCTTATCAGTTTAGTTGCCCTTCTCTGCACTTTCTCCAGTTCTCCGATATCCTTTTTCAGGAACACTGCCTGGCCACCCTCTAAATCTGCATGTCATGGACTCTGGTGCACGGCAAAGTGATTCTGCAATGGGCACGGTGAGGTCTGGCTGCAATGCACACGGTGAGGTCTGGCTGCATTGGGCACAATTGACCCTCTTTTTCACTTTCAGTAGCTGCTGCATTCTCACCCTAGGCTTATACTCGAGTCAATACGTTTTCCGTTTCTTTGTGGTAAAAGTAGGTGCCTTGGCTTATAATCGGGTCGGCTTGTACTCGAGTATATACAGTATTTTATTGTGATACACCTAATAGCAAAAGGTAGAGCGTGCCATGGCAGTCTTTACAATTTTTTTTTTATTCTAGCCAGAGAATTTTTTTTTTTTCTAATGGCTTTCTGAAGATTCATCCTTCTCTTCCAATAATACTACTGGGTATAATTTAGGAAGAATTGTATATGGGGTTTTTGGAATAAAAAAAAAATGCAAATACGAGCATACTGAATTGTTTTTACTAATGAGCACTTAAATTTGTGTGTGAATTAGCAGATTGGCTGAAATTGATCCTGTTATTAGGTCTTCCAAAAGTAGATGCGAGCAAAGATTAAGGTTTACTGGACTAGACCCCTTTATTTTCATGGTACTTTTCTAATTTTTGAAAAATGCTCAAATCGAAAAGCTTGGTCACAGAAATCTAGAAATCTTAGCAATATTTGCTTTAGATAAGAAACTACGATTTTAGTACGCATTAGTCAACACGATTTTTCACTCCAATGTATGCAAGGAGTTATTGAAAGCTTTACTCCACAAGACCATAAACGAGAACATGTAATGGCGATATATATTTTCATGGCCTCCAAACAAACCATTGCATAGGCTTGGAAATCGCCTTTCCTCTCTTTTGAGGAGATGAAGCGATGAGTACACGGGTGACGGTAAACGAGAAGCTTACAGCGATACTTGCTGACAATCAGGATTAATTTTTGTGGGTCTGGCAACCCGGGTTGGATCAGTTTCCAATCCCACCTATCCATTTTTTTTTTTTGACTCCTTAAATCCCTATCTGGCCCATCTGTGGTGGCGTTCAATATTTTGAGTCGGTGGCCAACAGGTGTGCAGATTAGTTCCGACATCATAAACGGCATGTTTTTTGCCAGATGAGTCAATAAAGCCTGGTACACAGTACTAGTTGTTTTTTTTGTTTGTTTTTTTCATTCAACCCAGCGTGCTAAACGGAAAAAACAAATCTGACTGCTCAGGTCGGAGCCCCTGTACTAACTATGCCATGTCGGAACAGTGATCTCCCCCACTTTTCTATTGCGCCCTGAGGGGGGGAGGCAACCCACCAGACCACTCCAGTCGGCAGAGCTTTTTCGGTCATGCCCCTTCAAATGAAGCACGCCCATTGACTGGCTTCTGTTGGATCGGCTGCAGTAAACATGAGCTGAATGTTGGCCGGTTTCTATTGACCTAGCTATCTATAGGAAGCTTAAGAAATTGTTAAAGAAAACTGTCTGGCAAGTAGTATTTTCATTGTGTTTAACAGTGGCAGCCCTTGTTTTTCTATCAGCACATATGGCCAAAATTTTAATTAATAATGCAGAAATGCATAGACGTTATGGTATAGTGATCTAGCACAGCGGGTAAAATTTTTTAGAGACGACTCATAAAAACCTGTATTTGTCCCTAAAAAGTCACCTATGCTGTACTGTGAATCGGATGACTACACCTATTGACTTTTTTTTTATTTTTTTAATCGATTAAAGATTTTACTAAATTTTTTTTTTTGAAACATGTAAATATCAATCAGTAGGAAAGGTAGGTACATTATTGACATTTTCTTCCAGGAATTGTTTAGCTGTCTCATTTGCAGATGCATGTGTATATTTCTTTGCTGCTGCACATTACCGTAAGCTGATTCTCCTTGTCAGATGGGACCTGTTTCAGCCATGACCGAGATGAAAGCAAATTTGCTTCAGCTCCATATAATATGTAGTAGATAAAAACAAATGATTTTTATCCAGGCAAGGGATGTATGAATTGTGGCCTGTCTGCCAAGTTCTTGGGTCCATTTTTCCAGTCCAAGCTTTTTTTATTTATTATTCTGCTCTCTTGAAGAATAGTCTCATTGCTTTGTTGCGCTTTGTTGAACATCTTCTATATCTCACTGGCCATCACAAATAGGCTTGAAGCATGGCGTGTGTGTGACCAAAATATTAAACAAAGCCCTATCATTTTGGTCACGTCTGCTAGCAACTCCAGCCAGTAAGCACAGAGGAGAAACAATGGGCTGCCGAAGTGTGAGGCCTACTTTCCCATCTGACCTGGCCTAGCTTGAGCTCTTTTTCGCATGCGTCAGTCATTTGTGCATGGTGAAGGAATTATCCACGTGAATAATACAAAATGTGACTATGATTAAAGTGCTACAAAGGTCTAATTTAAAATCTAGGGGGCAGATTCACAAAGACGTAATATTCCGCTGCGTAATCGAAATACGGTACGCTGCCGTATTTCACCAGACTCTACACCGAATTCAGGTAGTTTTTTTGCGCGTACGCTATTGTGTCGTATTTTTTTTCCGCCGCGCAATCGAAATACGTGATTAGGGGGCGTGAAGCATTTAAATTAAGCGCGTCCCCGCGACGATCGAACTGCGCATGCTCTGTTCAGGAATTTCCCGCCGTGCATTGCGCGAAATCACGTCGTGACGTCATTCATTGTTTGAGTAGCGGCGTTTACGAACATTCCTATTCCCGGACGACTTACGTTAAAAATAATAAAAGACATCGGAAAACGTTGAAATTCGACGCGGGAACGACGGCCATACTTAACATGGGCTGTCTAATATTAGACCAGCAAAAAGCAGGTATAGTGAAACGGAAAAAAAAGATGACTAAAGGTGCCGTAAGAGATTGCGTTGAAAGTGCGAAATTTTGTGGATTGCAGGCAAAAGCTCATTAGCATACCCTGACGGCGAAAAACAACAGGAAGTCCGCCCAGTGGCCGCAATTTTCTGGCAGCGTAGATCTGAAGGCGTACTAACACGTAATACAGTCGAAATGAAGCCCGCAGGTGTCTTTTCATGGTTTGAGGATTTCGACTAGCGTAAAAACGCCCGTAAGTCGAAATTACTCCAGTCTAACAACATTTACACAGGCGTAATCGCTTTGTGAATCTAGGCCTAGGACTTTTATTTAGAGCTGTTGAAATCACTAAATATAATATGGTAATACCCCCTCCTTTACCTTACTCAAATTTACAGCTCAGTCACAGGGAAAAGCATTGATAACTTGCTTTGTTTTTTTGGGCATGATCATTCTTCTGCTGGTTTAAAGCAGTCAGCAGTTTTTGAACCCAGGAACACAAATCTTAACCTGCTTACATGTTTCTTTACAAAGGCACAGGAACCCAATAAAGCCGTATGATGTTCTGGCAGAAATGGCTGAGCTTTATCCAAAATTATAATACAGTTGTTATGTGACAGGTGCAGAATTCATTATAGTAAATCACATCTGCTCAGTCCAGAAGTACATCAAGCCTAGCCTGTGTAATTATGCCCCCTGGGCTCACAGAGAGTGGGTTAAATGATACTACCTGCCATTTATCCTGAGACACTGAAGAGAACAAATGAGAGAGGCAGTGTCGGGATGAGCCTAAGTATTGCAATAAAGTGCAAAGCGATATGTTACAAAAATGGAGTTCAGTGTAAAATACATTATTTTATTATATACAACTATACAAATGTAGCGCCCATGTACTGCCCATGTACTTCCAAGTACTGGTGCTAGTGAAATTTAAGGGATAATCAGAGTGTAAGTGACTCTGATTTCAATTATAATTGTTTAGCAGGGTCTCTGTTTCAGCTCGGCTGTGCTGTGGGCTCACTCTGTTGTGCCTGGGGTGTTGTTCCACCCCGGGACAATAGATGGCAACAGTATAAGCTGAGGTTTGGGTGTTCTCTCCAATCGACCAATCGAGAGGCTTGGGCCTCGCTGGGCATGCTGGGAGAGGGTACTTATGGAACAGACGCCATTTTGGTTTGGTTCTTCTTCCTCGAGTGTGGCAACCACTATTAGGGTGGCCACATCACCGCGCCCCTAGCGTTATGGCCTACCTGGCCGGCGTGTATGTGCTATGCGGTGTTCCTGGTTTCTGGGCCATGTTGGCCCGGAACTTTCAAGCAGGAAAGGGGACTCGGTGATCGACTGAGTTCCCACTTTTGAAGATCCCGAGCAAGTGTGGCTGTTCGGTGGGGAGTCCATCTGAGTGCCCTTGAGAGGCTGGCGGTCCAACAGGATTCAGACGAACCACCGGGGATCAAGGTACTGGACACTGAAGGATTAACTCCTCTTTCAGTCGGTACCTGGGCGATGTTAAGAAGAAGATTCAGGCGAAACTTTACCTAGGAGGGGCTCCTCCGTAACCGCAATCAGAGAGGGCCCGTGGCAGAGGCGTCTCCCTCAGTTCATCCTACAAGGTTCTGTGAGAGACATCTTCTTAAAGTTCCGAGTGATACTCTGGCTGCCAGGTCAGTGAGAGAGACCTGTCCAGGTATGCTGTACCCACTTTGACTGGAGTGTGAAGAAATCTAAGTATTGTCGGAAGCAGGACTGTTTCCATATTGAATGCCTGAATCTGCTGTTCTTCTTCCAACCTACGTCTATCCATTTCCATCACCTGTTAATGGTTTTTACCCGGCTGGGTAATAAAGAGCACATATAAAGAGACTTCCTATTTGCGGACATTCCTTTTACTGCTGCTGTATGCATCATCCACCCTAGACATTTCACTAGAGCCATGAGGCAACACGCCATCCCATTTATTCTCAGCAGCCCCTTCAAGGTATTGCTACACAAATATAATTGTTTGCCTGCCATTCATTTCTGTGTGTTTTTTTGAGAGCTGTGATCACAGGATCAGGTCAATCTAAACTTTGCCTGGCAGCCAGTCTATATCTGCACTGTAAATGGAGAAGGAATGAGTACCAGAGATGCATTTGTTCCACATACAGATTACATTTCTGTGCCAGGAACTTGAAATCCTAAAGCCCCGATACGCACTGGCTGAACATTGGGCGATATCGGCTGGTTTAATAGAAACTGTCCGACAATGTGTACAGTAGCCAGCAGCCAGTCCTAAAGAAGCTGGCACATGTCTTGGTTTCTATGGGACACGAACGAAAAAGGTCTGCCGCTCCGTATCCTATCAATGTTTGTTTTCTGCCAATACATGCTAATGCTGACTGGTGAGTGCTGGCAGGGGTTGTCCCAATTGTTGGTACAGGATCTCCTCCCAAGCGCTTCAGTTTTTTTTTTTTTGTTTCAGTTTGAACGAGAAAAAACTGTTGGTGATGGCATTCTGTGAATGGTGGCGGTGCTGAGCAAGCAACCCCCTTTTATCAGTCTGGAGAGGGGAAGCTGCTTGCTTGCACAGAATCTATCTGGGACCTGGAAGATTGCAGCAGTCACTGTAGTAGCTTCCAAATACTACAGTAAATTTGAGCTTCCCCCGGCAGGTCTTTTGGTATGAGATATGTACATCATGCAAAGCTGGACCAATGTATGAAAAACAAAGAATTCCTACAGTTCAGCTTGAATGTTAAAATGTATGGTCTAGTGCAGATGTCTCCAAACTGCGGCCCGCGGGCGGAATGTGGCTTTTTGCTTGCCTTTATCTGGCCCTCGGGGCACTATTCAATAGGGTAGTATTCCTCCCACTGACACCAGAGGTGAGGACCCAATTTTCTCACTGACATCGGTGATGGGGCATTATTCCTCACATTGACACCGATGAGGTAATGTATTTACTCCCACTTACCACCAAGCCTATAGTACTGTTTACTCCCACCAATGTCAGGGCATTTTCAACTCCCACTGGCCACAGTCCGGCCCTCCTAAACTTTGGAGGGCAATAAACCGGCTCTTTGTTTCGAAAGTTTGTAAGCAAAAAGGAATCCCCCCCCCCCCCCAATATAGCACCCCTATTTTTTTCATTACACATTTTAATACTTCAAATGACAAAACTCAATTAAAACAATAAGTCATTGTGTGTTTGTGTGTATGCATCTCGTGACAAGAGCTGTAATGTTGTAATGGTGCGATTTGCTGTGAATGTCTAATAGGTTGTTGGTGATGCATTCACCCACCCTCATCTCTACATCACTGCACTGCTGGGACCTACCTAAGATCTTCTCACCTCCACTTGCTAAAAGTGTTCCGTTTTCTTTACAGAAAATGTTGGAATGACAAGTGCTTTTTATAGATTATTTGTGATCCCTTGCTTGTAAGTGTTGGACCATTTCATTAGTGAATACATTTAATAATTGTATCACGTAGAATAGGAGAATGATTAGAATAATTAGGTAATTGGGCGTAGGGTGTATATGGATACAGGGGTGTATGGGTGCTTTTTAAATAAAAAAACAAACCAAACAAATGCAGTATTTATGTGTTAATCGATTTTAGGAGCATCTAGTTCAAAGGACATGTCAACCCTTTGTAAATAAACCGTGGCTTTTTTGCTGTCTAAATATTAACATTTGTTTAATTGGGACCAATTTATGACTCTACATCGCAGCAGTAATTTGTTTTTAGTAATTGAAAGGGAAAAAAGTCATTAAAATGTATTCATTAATACAGCAGTGTCAACTGCTAATAGCTTGGCCCTGCTAGCCCTACAACCTATGCTAAACACATATACATCATTTACATAGAACACTGCTTGGTAACAAAGTGTAGAGAATGTTGCTCATGGTGTTTTCCGTTGGTTTAGTCCTAAAGATTATGAAGTCTGTTGTGATTTTTAATGATACAGTTTCACTGTCACTAGCAATACCAATTCAAATGGCAAAAGAGGCTCTTGTGGGGCCTCTTTTTAAAGTCGTGCATTTACTGCATTTTTATATAATTTTTTTTATTTATTTTTTTACATATCACAGCAACATCTACACACATAGGACACATTAAACATTAAAGGTTAATTTATTCTCCCAAAAGCAAACACACCTTTTCAATGGTACCGACCTAGTATCCAGCGGTTCTCTTCTCCCTCTTTTTTTTTTTTTTTCCCTCATTCAGCTAATGTGTGCTGATGGAGAGGGGGGCAGGGGAGCAGCAGACAAGGACATCCTTAGGCATGGATATGCTCCTTTATCAACGTATGACCTCATTGGTTGTTGGGGAGCTGGCCCATGCAGCACCCAAGGTTGTAATGGGGCACAATAATAACCTACGGCTTTGTCCAATGACAAAAAGGCAGGTTTAATCCACCTGCCAACTTGTTGACATGTGTTAGGCAATTTGGTGCTATTTTTAGACATTTTGTCAAGGCGCCCCTGAAAAACCCATAAGGCACCCCGGGGTGCCATGCCACACTGCTTAAAAAAGTTTGCTCTAGTGCGTTATTTTATTTCTCTAGTGTCTTAAAGCGGAAGTAAACCCATCCATAAAAAAGTTTCATTTGCGGCATGTGCTGGAAAATGTAACCCTACCATTGGCTGTGCTTTCAACCAAACTGTCAAACCATCCAATAGCTTATGTCATAACTGATCACACGTGCAGCATCATGGCAGTTGTAGATTAAACAGAGGCAAAGATGGCAGCTTCCTTGGCTCAAAACGATAGGGGGGTTTACTTACACTTTAATGTAAATCTATAAAATGTCACATCAGTGGAGTTTCACAATGACAGGCTTTCCCAACATGGTCCAGTTGTCACAAACCTGCCACTTTAGTTAAAATGGTAACAAGTGACACAGAGCTGCCATATACAGAGATGGACAAGGTTGTATGTGTATTTAAATAGCCAAGTGGTAAAATTTGGACGATCACAAAAGTCTAAATTTTGATTAACCACAATACAGATTAATCTCAAATATTAACGTGTCAACCCACCCATATCTGATGTGTGAGATTTTGGTAGATGCTGGGGAGTTACACCACCTGGCAATTGGAATTGCTGATATTTTGGTAATTGATTTCCTGGGTTTGTGCACTTGTTGTCATTATGAGGGGCTTCCAACACTGTTGTATTTCTTTATTTATATTTTACATCACTAAAAAAGTAACAGGATGTGCAGAATGCACGCTCAGTGAACACCTAAATATCCTAGGTGGAGAGGAACAAGGTTAAAAATTTATAGCGGGGAGATCCCAGTTTTGGATTTTTTTTTTATACTTCTAAGAAGCCAGGGGATGACTATTTTTTCAGGACCAAAACAACCTCTAAATATTTTATTTAATCTTATTATACTATTGGCCTGAGATGGCTAAAAATAGTTTTCATCTATTTATTCTATTGATAATTATTATCTTTCTAGAGCATATTTTTGAGTGATTTGCCCCAATTAAAATTCACACATTTTATATATTTTTTTTAAAGTAGTGTTTAAGCATATTTAGTCAGTTTGATGTCTTTATTTTCTAGGTTCCTTTGTGTCGCATTATCTCGGTGTGATGCAGTTGCCTTGAAGTAACGTTGAAATGGATGATCATCTCATCCAAGAGTGTAGTGCAATATAAACATATAAAAGTGGGTTTTGAAACACTGCCTAAAATGAGTCCGAGTTACTGAGTTAATGTTTTAGAACATTTTATAGCACTTTTAACATGTTTTCAAACATTAAGCCGTTTTAAAGTGTATTCTAGATTAACTCCTTTTTAATGAATATGCTGCTGATTTAGTTTTCTGTACACTAGGATTTCAGGTGCTATGGGCAGAATTTTAAATGATCTTTAGACCTCAACTGGACTTTGTTAGAATCCAATCTAATTCCTGATGTATATACATAAAAAGCTATTTAAGGGCAAATCCTCAGACAATTTAGTCAGGTACAAAAAACTGTAAAAAAAATGTCACGTCCATGCGTGAGAGAGCCCCGGCCTTGGCACGGTGCTCTGAATTCCATGGCATGCTGTGTTCCCAGAGAGTCATTGCAAAGGCACAGGTGACTTCTACGGCTATTGTCAATGTGAATATCTCCTAAACGGAGCACACTTAGAAGATATTCATTGTTCTTAAAGGTAAGCCTGATTGTAAGCTTACCTGTAGGTACAAGTTTAAGCGGAGGTCCAATGAAAAAAATAAAATAAATTAAAAGCCAGCAGCTACAAATACTGCAGCTGCTGATTTTTAATAAATGGACACTTACCTCTCCAGCTCGTCCGCAGCGGGGGGGGGGAGTGGCGTGACTCCCACGGAAGTCTATGCCTGGAAGTGGGAGTTCCATTTTTGGGTGGAACTCCGCTTTAATCTCTGGGAGCCCACTCAATTTAGTAGCACTAGTTGGTGATTGACACTCTTGCTGATCTTTTGTTAGATACCCTGCCCCGCACATGCTCAGTTGCTTTCTATTTTGGGCACTATGCCGAAAATCAAAGCCACTAGAGGCCATTCAGCTGACGGCTTTATGATTTATTCTTGGTAAAAGGGAAGAAAGCAACAGCAATGACACAGACTGTGCTGAGGGAACACAGATTAGGGTGGGGAAAAAGAAAAGCAGAGATGACAGGACAAAGTCTGCTGCAAGGGAGACACAAAAGAGTTTAGTATTTTGTAAAGGTTTATTTGTTTAAGATAAAAATAACAAACATGTTATAATTACCTCCTCTGTGCAAGGGTTTTGCACAGGGCAGCACAGATTCTCCTTTTCTGGGGTGCTCTGCCGGCGCTTCTGGCTTCTCCCCTATATCGGGTGCCCCCACGGAAAGCCGTTTTTCAAAGGGGGAATCCACACGGGCTCGCTCTGGCGTCCCACTGCTGCATTTATTGACACAGTGGGCCTCGGCCTGCTCCCGTGTCACAGGATTTTATTGACCGCAGCAGGAGCCATTGGCTCCTGCTGCTGTCAATCTGTCCAATGAGGAGGTGGAAAGCGGCTGGAGCCACTGAGTTGTGCACATTGCTGGATCAGATCGGGATCAGGTAAGAAAAAGGGGGCAGCTACAGCACAGAATGTTTTTCACCTTAATGCAGAGAATGTTTTAAAGGGGTTGTAAAAGTTTTTATTTTCTAAATGGATTCCTTTTTAAACTAGTGCATTGTTGGTTCACTTACATTTTCCTTCGATTTCCCTTCTAAATGTTTTTTTTCTGTCTCTGAATTTCTCACTTCCTGCCCCTCCTCAGTAAGCTTTCCACCATCATCCGAGCTGTTCTAGCTGGGGGTTGATTAGTCGGCGTGCTCGCCCCCTATTTGGGACTACATCCCTGCGGGGAGACGATGTGTTCACAGTGTCTCCCCGCAGGGATGTAGTCCCAAGGGAGGGGGCGAGCATGCTGACTAACCCCCGGCCAGAACGGCTCGGATGATGGTGGGGGCAAGTTTACTGAGGAGGAACAGGAAGTGAGAAATTCAGACAAAGAAAAACATTTAGAAGGGAAATTGAAGGAAAAGGTAAGTGAACCAACAATGTACTAGTTTAAATGAACCTATTTAGAAAATAAAAAACAAACATTTACAACTCTTAAGGTGAAAAACCTTGAGACTTTACAATCACTTTAAACTTGCAAGGATAGTGTCTTATCTTATCTCCTTGATATTCTCTCTCCTTTTATTTGTAGCTTGTGAACTTCAGCATTGTAAGGCAGCAGGAACGATCTAAGATTTAAACTATGTATGGGCAGACTAAATGTACCTAGTAGATCGATCGATCACTTTGGGTACATCCAGCCGGCTGGATTTTACATGCAATTATCGCTAGCGGCTGTCTTCTCCTGGTATTTTCTCTGTTTCTCTGCAATGCAGGCACATTATTACTGGTGGTGGTTGGGGGGCAGCAGGAAGGTGTACATTGCTTCCTGAAAGAAGAAAACTGGTAAGAAAGAAGTTAAAGATAATTAACCTAATGCATTTGCAGGCAAGTCCCCTTTCACACTTATTCGACTTGTCCCACGATTTTGGACTGACAACGCATGACAAGTCATTCTCCATGATTTTCAATGACTTCCATTCATATTGGCACTACTTTAAGTCGTGCCGACTTCAAAGTAGTCCCTGCAGTACTTTGGTCCAACTTCCATGCGAGTTGATGTCCATAGACCTCAATGTTAAACCCTCAAGTAGCACGCAAATCGTACCTGAATAATATAGACATGATTTCAGTACGACTTTGTAAGCACAAGCAGCTTTTTGACCCTTGTTCCACCCTATCCTTTCAACATAGTACCCCCTCCCAAGCACATTTTTTTTTTAGCACACATTCACTTTGGAACAATGTGCCCCAAACAGCCCAAAAAAAGAGAGGTCTTTGTCCTCCGCTTCTCCTCCTCTTTCTCATGCACTGCTACTGCTGCTGTGGCAATATATTGAGTAGCAAACATATTTTCTGTCACAACAACCAGGAAACAAACAGGAACTGGAAACCACTATGGCAGGAAAAGGAATTACCTCACACCATGTATGTTTTCATTGGTTAATGCCAAAGTTGTGGCAAAGAATTACTGATTCAAAATCGCGGAAATGTCGTACAAGTGTGAAAGGGCCCTAAAACACATTTGGAAACTGTTTAACAAAATAAAAACAACCTTTAATAAATTAAGTCTAAATGATCACATGTGTTGTATTTATTCTGTGCTCTATTATTTACAATGAGCATGTCTATAGAAGTCACTGGAAACTTTATTTTTTATTTTTCGCCCATAGTGTACAGTAGTTCAGAAAGTTACATTTGTAAATCTGGACTTGAACATGGCGTCTCCTGTATCTGTTGACTCCTAACTGTCCGCCCATTTGTAGAACTTATCATTTCCAGCCGATAGCGTAGAAGCTGCTTTACAAATCCTAGCAGAAGAAGGTTCATTCATTGAAAAGTGCAAGCCAGCAGGAGCAGTTCACTCTGGCAGCAATTTATCACCATACAATGAATAGCCTGCACTGTGTTATTGATAAGCCGGGATTTTCTTAAAAGGTGGTTATCAAACAGAAAAGAAACATTGGATAAACTTATCCTACATTTGTTTAAGGCAGAGTTTGGTTTTTGGTGCACACAGATGGGTTCTTGAACTTTGTACTGGAGCGTTCTGTATTTTTGGAGAGTGGGTGGTTAAAAATGTTCAGCCAGTAGAATGTTTTTGCGGTTTCCCTTTCTGATCATAGAGATAAGTGACTCTACACTTCCCACAGATGTGCATATGTGAGCGTTTTTTTTTTTCCCAGCACTGATGTTTTGGTACTTGTACCTCTCGCTGCAGCAGTGCTCAAGACAACATCTAGGTTTAGGTTAGCATTGGAGAGTAGGTTAAAAAGCACACCAGAAGTCCTACATGCTGTGTCTTCAGAAAATGCGCAATCTAACAGAAAGTCTATGGGGAAAGTGTGAGTAACCCGCACAAAAACTGTGGGCACTCTCACTGCAACCAAACCACAGAGCAGCAATTTTAAACAGTCCTAAGGATTGTTATTCTCGTTTAGGGATAGGTGGCAGAAGCTGAACACGAACAGGCAGTGTTTGTGTTCTATTATCTTTGTATATAATGTCCAGAAAAAAAATGGAGGATTGTTTCTCTCAGCTGGATAACTGAAGCTTGGATTACACAAATGGCTAAATAATTAATGGGAATTGTTTTTCCTCATTCTTTATCTCTGTACTGTATGGCTCTTTACAGATGCTAAGGGAGGCCATAGATTATGCAAATTTTCTTTCCTTTGTTCTCAAGTCAAGGTGGAGGGACTTGGGCCGGCCATAGACAAGTCAAATCTCAGCTGGTGCCTGCTGAACCGAACCATGTGTGGGCAAGCCCGAATGTCGATCAATCAACTTGGGTACAACAAGCCTGCTGGATTCACTTGTGACTATCACTAGCGACTGCTATGGCCGCTAGCAGTAATTACTGTGTTCTCAGACAATTGCTTAGCAGGAGGGATTCCCCAGTCAGCACTGTCTGTGTTGATG
Source organism: Rana kukunoris (assembly GCA_029574335.1). NCBI lineage: Eukaryota > Metazoa > Chordata > Amphibia > Anura > Ranidae > Rana > Rana kukunoris. The sequence goes on along the minus strand of CM056050.1, from coordinate 139,111,297 downwards.
GGGGAATCGTGCAAATTTCTTACCTGCAACTCTTGATTTCAGGGAAGAAATTCACACCGGCTGTGACCTACCTTAATGAAGAATGACTTCACCAATAACATCAAAGTTTTTGATTGGCCCAACCAGAGCCCAGACATGAATCCAGCTGAAAATCTGTGAGGTGACCTGAAGAAGGCTGTGCACAGGAGATGTCCTCACAATGTTCCAGTTCATTCTTCACTGGAGCATAGTAAACTGTGTTATAACTTGAGTGTTTTTTTTGGGAAAATATTGTTAAACATTTGCACAATTGCAGGGGCTTTAAAAATCTGTAGCACTTTTTTTTATTTTTTTTTATCCTACCAGCCACTTGCCTTCAGAAAGTTTATAGTTTGGAGGATCTTTTATAAACTCTGAAAGCTGTAAGTGAAAAAATTAATAATCCATGCCCCAATTACAGTACAGCCCCAGCAGTGCCTATTAATGATGTCAGTCAGTGCCCATCGGTGGGACATATTAGTGCCACCTCATCGGTGCCACATCAGTGAAGGAGAATTACGTATTTTACAAAATTTACTAGCAAAAAGTAAAAAAAAAAAACGGCAGTGATTAAATACCACCAAAAGAAAGCTCTATTTTGTGTGAAAAAATGATAGCAATTTATTTTGGGTAGAATGTTGCATGACCACGCAGTTCAAAGTGTGACAGTGCTAAACGCTGAAAATTGGCCTGGGCAGGAAGGGGGTAAAAGTGCCCAGTAGGCAAGTGGGTAATGCATTCCCTGCATTGAGGTAAACCAATATTTCAGTATGTGTATCTTCCCAACCCCCCTGAGCCCCATGTGGATCCAGTTCTGTGCCCATCTGCAGAAGCGGTCTCTCCTTTCTGGGCTCTGAAAGGCTTTGCCGAGACTAGCAGGAGAAAATTTGATCTTGCTGCTATAAGTCAAATCCTGTGGCGAGGGGTGGGGCCGAGTGTCTGTCCATGTCTAAAGATGCAGGCAGCGCAGCTCAGGGACGAGACTGTAAGTGCGCCATAATAGGAAGCATGGTGACACCCCGAGAAAAGAAGGAGCCAGTAACGCAGATAGGGACCCCAGAAGAGACTACCATGGCACAAAGCAGAGAAATAGAACATGTTTGTTATATTTTAAAAACAAATTGACTTTACAAACGCTTTAATTCTTCTGAAGAGTGCAGTTTTTTATGACTTATCACAATGACATTTGTTCATTGTTGACCTGCCCTACACAACTACAAATGGATCAATTTCTCCTTGTAAATAAACGGAAGCCAAACAACCTTTGAATTTCCGTATGTAAACATTGAGTGTGCTCTCTAGGTGAAAAGCTTTTTTGAAAAACAGATCTCATAATCAAGTTGTATTGCCCATCATCTTGTGAAAAGAACTTCTAGGCAACAGCTAAATATGTAATTGAAATGTGTGTGTTTTATTGTATTACTTGCCAAAGAATTTGTAGTTATCTTATCATTGACATACTGTACAGCTAAAAAGATTACTGCTTCCTGGGTCATCTCCTTACTAATACGATAAAGACGATAAGAATGGCCGATTGTCCAGGTGGAGAAGTTGCACAGGAAGTTGAATTTCCTGAACTAGGAAGTATACTGTTTGTGTCACCTTCTTGGTTGCATATTATTATTATACAGGATTTATATAGCGCCAACAGTTTGCGCAGCGCTTAACATCAGGGAATAGTGTGTGCAAATTTGGCTGTACAGCATTACAAATCCTTTGGTAGTGAAAGAAGTACGTTTTATATATTTAGCAGATGAAAGATCTATTCATATAGTGAGTGCATGTCTGCCTGTGCAGACACCACATCATCTTTTCTGTGGTTTTCTTGAATTTGGAATGGATGCATCATACACTTTTACTTGATTTAAGTCATGCTGCCAGTATTTTGTGTTTTGATAGCTGAATCCATTGTTAAAAGGTCTGTCCACCCATGTAAGCTAAATCGGCCCTAGATCTTCAGTGCTTCAACAGTTAACTTTCCCAATATTAATTCTAAATCTTTAAGTGCTGGTTCACACTACCGTGACTTGGGATCCGGCTTGTGTTTCGCGACATGAGAAATTCAATTGAAGTGAATGAGAGCCGTCTTAATGTACACTACTGAAGTCGCTCCGACTTCAGAAAAGGTTCCTGTACTGCAAGGCGACTTCTAGGCAACTTGTAGGCAAATTGTACCCATAGATTTCAATGGAAGTTGCCTCCAAAGTCGGATCACTGTCTTAACTGAAGCAACTTTACAGGAAGAGAAAATGGTTTACTCAGGCAAACCCCTCCCTCCCACAGACCTGATTATTCTGTGATTGGCCACAGCCAAAGTCGCCTGTCTTGGAGGCAACGTTAAGCCGCGTTGTAAGTTGCTCCAAGTCATGCTGAAATCGCCTTGCAAAGTCGCGCTGTAAGTCGGGTTGACCCTGTGTGAACCGGCTCTGTTTTGGATCTGTCCATCCACTATTGTTATAGCACACCTGCTTTTGCATTTTCCATACTAAAAATGTAATTAAAATGGTAGATCCAAAAGGTAGAGTCTTAATGGCCAAAGCAGGTGTGCAGGCCCAAAAACTCTGGTGACAGAGTCTAAAACCAAAACTTTTTTTTTGTTTTCGTTGTAGATTGAGTGGTGTGCAGCTAGAACCCTGTTAGGTTTTTTATTGTTGCGTCCCCATTAGGGAGATTCACTCGCGATGCTGTCCTGGTGATTATTGTTACTGGGACGGTTAATGAGGAAAAACCCCAAAATTTTGATTTGCCACAGGAATGGAGAGAACACCTTCCAATGGGAACACTTGTTCTGGTGACAATTGCCTAAGAGGGCATTTCCCTCACTTTGGAGAGATTTTTTTTATTTCAACTACTGTTGTGTCTACAAATGAAAACATGAAAAATTTGATGGGGGTTTTTACCATTCTTTCCTGCATCCAAAATTAAACGTTTTGGTTTTAGCTATCATTTAAAGCCAAACTCCAGCCATACTTTTTTTTTTTTTCTTATTATTATTATTATTTTTCAGACTTGTAGCAAGTTTTCTCCTCTGTTAAAACGGATTACTCTAAATTGCCTAATAGCTTGCACCACCAAAATAAAACCCTTTGAAACTGCATTAGCTATCTTGAGCAACCTTCATTTTCCGTCGTAGCAACTTGATTCAACATTCAATTCCCTCTCCTCCTGATTGCTTCCTCTGCCATCAATCATTTTGTGTTTTATGGGAGAACACATTCCCGGTTTCTCTTTAGAAGTACAGCAGATTTCACGGCTAAAATCTGCAGCACACAATGGAAAGCAGGGAGGAGCATGTACGGCTAAAGGGATACCAGGGGTGTGTTCTGTCATTTAACACTCTTGATCCAGTACAAGGTGCTGTAAAATTTACAGGAGTCTGCTGACTCTAGCCGTGGTACATTTTTGAATTGTGTATTAATGGGAGAAAGGCAAGGTATTGTATGCATACAACACACTTCAGCTTTAACTGTAATATCAGTTTTGGGTATACCAACGCTTTAATAAGTGGCCAATTTTTGCTGAAACTTTGTTCTTAGGCCACAGCCTGCTTCATTTTTTTTTTTTTGTGAATTTAAAATAAAGCAGTTTAATATTATGCATCTCTCTGAATGGCTGAGTGATGGGTTTGTGGTAAGTGACTCCGTGAATGCTTGCAGTCTCTTGTTTCCTAACAGAGAATCATAGTGTCTGTGAGAGGGGCATGCTAATGTAAGAGAAGGAACAAATACACTTTAGTTTGAATTCAGGTCAATGTTCATTATGTTGGACTCTTGCAGGGTAATGGACAAGCTGTGCTCATTTCCCATAAACTGTGTCAGTGACAGATCTGTGTTTTAATGAGTGAAAGTAGTAGTAGTAGGTCATTTGTAAGTGTATTAAAAAAAACTACAGCAAGTGCTGCAAGATTGGTCAAGTGTAGGCTCCTACCTCAAGGCCTATTACCCGCCAGTTTGGTAGTTTTAGATCCTGCATGTTGATTGCTGTCTATGGTACAGAAATGATTTCTACCTCCTCATCAGTACTGACTTATCTATTGGATAGATGTGATTATCCACCTTTTATAAATCGTCATTGTACTGGGAATCAGTGGTTTATAAGCACTCCTTGTATCCCTGTTGTGGTTGTACCCTGCTTCACTGGTTTCTATGCAGTCATCATACCACTGTTGTCATTGTACCCTGCATCTATGGGTAAGAAAATAAGGGTCTTCAAAATGTACTCAAAGATGTTCAAAGCCCCATTCATACTTGTGCATTACTGTAACTTAGGTTTACCACATGTTACCACACCACGTGGCACTCTTTATGGTGCACTCTGAGGCTTTTTATTTAGCGCAACACTCCAAAACACAGAATAGTGTGCATTGACAGTTCCACACAGCAGCACCACAACATACATGCCATGGGTTGTGGTGCGCTACGATAAAAAAAAAAAAGATTTCATTACATGCTTATCGCAGCAGAAAGAAAGGGGTGTAAAAGGTCTGAAAACCAGTCTTGCATCTATGGCTAGCTTGAGGGCCAATTCACACAAGTGCATTGGTCTCCATTTTGCGTAGCTGTAAAACTCAAATCGGGAAATCAGAAAAAACATAATCTCGAACGTGTCCTATTCACGCCATATAGTTGTGGATGCATATCAACGGACATAATGTATGTCAACAGACAACCGTATTATAGCGTGACTAAAATGGATAGAAATGTACATACGTTTTCCATCTATTTTAGCAGAAGTCAGTGTGAATTGGTCCTTAAAGCGTACTATTAGATGGTAATCTCTCAAATTTGTACTTGTTCAGTATCAAAGCTTACCTGTGGGGTGGTAGATACAGTATATTTTTTTTCTTTGAGGCTACTGAGTGGGTCATGTCATACTTGCTAGCCTGTTGCTGGTGGGACCATGCATCTGCTTGTACCGCATTGCTTCTTCCTTGGCTATAATGCTAAAGACACTCTCTTACCAGCAAGGAAGCAGCAACAAAGTAACACCTCATTGGTTCAGCCAATTAACCACTTAAGGACCTTGGGTGTTTTTACAAGACAAACAGTTTTTTGCTAGAAAATTACTTTAAACCCCCAAACATTATATATAAAATTTTTTCGAACACCCTAGAGAATAAAATGGCGGTCATTGCAATAATTTTTGTCACACCATATTTGCGCATCGCTTTTTTGATTCTGATGAAATCTAATCCGATTGATTTTTTTGTTTGCAAACGCGATGACGTAAAACACTTACGACGAGCCGAAAAAAATGAACTTCAATGCTTCCAATCATGCGTCGACTTGATTCTGAGCATGCATGGATTTTTGACCGATGGAGTTCCATACAGACAATCATATTTTTCTATCGTTTTTTTTTTATCTATAGGAACAATTTTAAACATGTTGTTGTTGTTTTTTGTTTTTTTTTGTCCGATGGGGCCCACACACGATCGGTTTGTCCGAATGGGGCCCACACACGATCGGTTTGTCCGAATGGGGCCCACACACGATCGGTTTGTCCGATGGGGCCCACACACGATCGGTTTGTCCGATGGGGCCCACACACGATCGGTTTGTCTGATGGAAACAGTTCATCAGTCGGCTTTCAGCACACAAACCGATTGCGTGTACAGGGCTTAAAGCGGGGGTTCACCCTAAAAAAAAAAAAAAATTCTTTGTCTCCAGTGCCATTCAGCATACTAGCGTGAGATACAGTATGCCTTTATTTTATTTTTTTGGGCTGTACTTGCAGTTTAATCCTTTCCTTTCGTTTCAGACTCCGGCCAGGAAATAGGCGTTCCTATCAAGAGGGGAACATGATTGACGGCCGGCTATGGCACGTCACGCGTTCCGAAAATAGCCGGAGTAGGACTCTGCTCTTCACGGCGCCTGCGCACAGACTAGGAAGTGACTGCGCAGGCGCCGTAAAGAGCCGAGTCCTACTCCGGATATTTTCGGAACGCGTGACACGCCATAGCCGGCCATCAATCATGTTCCCCTCTTGATAGGAACGCCTTTTCCCCCGCGGTAGCCTGAAACAAACTAATGGATTAAGCTGTAAGTACAGCACAAAAAAATAAAATAAAGGCATACTGTAGCTCACGCTAGTATGCTGAATGGCATGGTAAAAAGTTGTTTTTTAGGGTGAACCTCCGCTTTAAGAGATCCTGAGTTGGGCATCATTTGAAAATCTTCATCTCCAACTCTTACTTTGTCACTATGTCCTGTTTTATGTATTTTTATTTGTCCGAGTAGAAATTGTATCCCAGATTCATGCTGTATGGCCTCTGCAGAGTCTGTGCCGTCTTCTGCCTGAGCTCAGGGTTTATAATTGAAACTCTATCTTGGCTGATAGAGGAGGTCTGTCAATTAACAAAGCCTTAGTTTCCTTTCATGTAATTGGTGCACTTTTACTTTTACAGAATTTGAGTGTCTATTATAAGCATAGGGCTCCAGTAGGAGAGCAGCCTCACACCGCTGTTCTGAGAGGACTAAAATACAAATAATCAAAAATCAAGAAATCTCTGAAGGGCAGGCAACAACTTGCTATAAATGCCAGTTGGTGACTGGTATTCTTATTAAACAGGAAGAAAAAAATGTGCAACATGTATAATGTAACATATGGTAACCAATCAGGAATTCTGCTAAAATCAAACTTGTTATCATGTATATCCATAGACTTGTTGTGCTCTTTTATTATAAAGCCTGAATGCACACCAATAGTAATCAATAATCTCCTTTTTGCATTTTAGCTCCAAAAACATGTAGCCCTAAACATTTTGCCTGCAAGGACCAGGTAACATGCATATCGAAAGGCTGGAGGTGTGATGGTGAAAAGGATTGTCCAGATGGTTCTGATGAAGCTCCTGAAATCTGTAAGTCTATTTTTAAGCTCATCTTATTGAACATTATGTAGTGCAGAAAACAGTATACAAATGCGTTAATCAAGTTATGGATTGATCAAAAAAAATTATATTGCATGCATGTGTGTGTGTGTGTGTGTATATGTGTGTGTGTGTGTGTGTGTATATATATATATATATATGTGTGTGTGTGTATATATATGTGTACATATATATATATATATATATATATATATATATATATATATATATATATATATATATATATATATATATATATATATATTAGGGCTGTGGAAATGTAACTATTAATTCATCGATGAATCTTAAATTTTTTTAAACGATCAAAATTTTTCTGATTGGTACTCACCTCTCCGCTGGCTTCAGGGAGTTCCGTTGGAGATCCGGTGACGTCACAGACACCAGCAGGTTTTACCATGTTCTGAAGGGCTCCTTTGCTGTGCCTTTCTATCTGCATGCCAGCGGGACCTTACTATATGCCACACGCAAGGGCTGTTACACTTCCCTCTATCACCCTGGTATTCTACAACCATGCACTGGAAGTTGTGATGGTTCCCTTCACGGGACATCTACATGCCGACGGATTGATGTTAACCTCTCCTCTTCTGGATTCAGCAGTGGTATCGTTGTACACATTTTTATACCAGTTTCATACTTAGCTACATGTTTTTATGACTGGTTTTGGTACCGTTTGGTATTACTCACACCATTTTTACAGTTTATGTAGCTACATCGATTTTATCTCCAGTGCAATATTTATTTTGTTACCTACTTGAAGACTATAAAAGTTTTAATGCTATTCCCATCAAGCGCTGCCTTTGTGTGTTTTTTGTATCCTGCTATCTATTTTTCCAGTTGTTGGTAGCTGCACTGCGAATCAGCCTGCAAGGAAATCAGCTAAAAGTAGTTGGATCTGTATGTGCGTTATAATTAATCCAAAATTAGTTGATTAATCGATTAAAAAAAAAATCAATTAATCGAACACAAATTTTTTAATAAGTAACAGCCCATATATATGTATGTATGTATATATATGTATGTATATACAGTGTGTGTGTGTGTGTGTGTGTGTGTGTGTAAAATTGGCAAAGAATCCATACTTGTAACACTGTACAAATCCAATACTATATCGGCACTCCTGTCAGTCCATTAAAACACGACCGCCATTTATATGTTTTATCATATAAGGGATAGAAGGACGACACTTTGGTAAACAGTTCTGAAGAAGGACAGTGGTCTTGGCTCATTTGAATGCTCTGCTCTCCCTGTTCAGGGAGTGACATATCCAACGGTTGCTGGTGATGTTTGAGACACTTTTTTTTATTTTTTTTATTTATTTAAGTGTATATTTGGAGGAAGATTTCTACCATGCAGCCGGACGTGTGGAGGACTATTTAAATTCCTGCCTACATTTTTCAAAGTTTAATGTGGCCTTGTTGGATTTTCTTCTGTATGCCCCTGTGAATAGGAATACATGGAGCTCTATGGGGAAATTGATATATTTCTAATGTTTAGAATGATTTTCAGCCCTAATTTGACCTAAATCTTGCACGACTTTCCTTTGATCATATCAAGGCTTGTGATTTACTATTTTTTGGTGAGTTTGAACCCCTTGGGGAGTGTAACTCATGCAGTGTGGATCTGGGTGTAGGTGCACACTCACAATATCTATTAGGACCACCGTCTGTATTCAGAACTGTATCTACCAAGTGTCGCTCTGGTGCAGTGTGCGAACCCCTTTTTGGCATCCGGAATGAACTTGGCCATGAGGTGGTGGCTTAAGCTGCATTGCTTTGCAGACCAAGCAAGTGGACTGGGCTAAAGAAGCAGCAGTCAAGTTGGAGAAACATGTCAGAACACCTGGTAGAGACAAAGGCTGCTTAGAGATGACTTGGCCCCTGTTGGACTCTTCTCATAGCTGTTATTCTTGAGTGATACAGAAGAGGCCTCCAATTGTGCCAACTTGGAAACTGTCAGTACCGCTGCACTGAACATCTCACTGCCTGATTGCCTTGACACTCCCCTGGCTTTATCTGGCACTGGCCGCCCCTTCTGGAATACCACAGTCTTCCCTACTGGTAGTGGCGGTGCATCCAATAAGGGCACATGGCCACAGCCCCCTCTCTCCAGCCACCCCCTATTGTAGAATGAATAGTATCATGCATTGTATGAATCTATCCATGGCCACCTCCACCACCCCCTATTCAGGTGTCCGACCCCTTTTAAGACACCGGGCGCCTGAATTACAGTGGCGGGAAAAAATATTTGCTTTTCTAATACTGTACTGACTCCCTGCCAATCAGGTAGTGCAGGTCTGATACCTGTCACATGATTGGATGGATGAAAGGACAGGCGCTGCTGTTGGACACCTGGCAGGAAGACAAGACCTATGGAGGACCCGACTTGCTGCTGCCTGACCCGCCACCAATTGTGCGTAAGTGACAGTTGGAGGGCACAGTGGCTGCCTTTGATGGGCACAATGGGGCTGCAATTCTACTGGAGTTCCTCACTGAACCCAATAAAGTCAGACTGGTGTGGAGATGATAAAATGTTATCACAAAAAACATATTCTAAGTGATGATATTTACAATTGTTTAAGGCTCAATAATGGGCCTAAGCTCCAAAGACTTTATGGGAAGTTGGATCCCACAAATATCTGGTTGTGAACCCATCACCCCACTTTTTGTGGTTGGTAGTACGCATAGAATTATCAGGCCTCTCCCCCATGGAACCCTATTCTTGCAAGGCTCCTAAATTGCAAAGATAGGGAATACTACTTCATTTAGTAAAAGAGAAAAAGGAGATGGCAATAAATGGGGCAAACAATCTCATATTTTCCTGAACTTCTTTGCTGAAGTCATAAGGCAAGGGACCGAGTTCAGTGATCTCAAGAAAAGACGTCAATGTTTAAAGCTTCTGTATGTAATTCTATTTCCAGCCAGATGGTGTATTACCGCTGGTGGAGAATCACATTTTTTCCATTCCCCTGGGAGGCCAATGACTGGTTTGACAGAAATAAGATTCATCCGATCATGTGGTCTCTGCAGTGAATTTGCCACAAGATCAGTGGCAGGAGAGGAGCTCACCCCCCTCCCCCTGCAACCCAGTAGTCTCTGCAGCTTACTGGATCCGTCCGTAGTGGCGGATCCGATCCGATCCATTCTTCTGATGGGTAGGAAGTCAAGTGAGGTGATGATGGCCCCCACTCGATTCTATGCTATTTGATGACAGGCGCGACGTCAAATGTCACTTCTGCACAACGGCCCTAAAGGGACAACTATAAAAAAAAATGTTTGTTTATAAGTGTAAATGTGAGATCTGAGATCTCTTTGACCCCAGATCTCACATTAAACAGGTCCTGTCATGCTTTTTTTCTATTGCAAAGGATGTTTACATTCCTTGTAATAGGAATAAAAGCGATCCAAATGGGTGTTTTTTTTTTTTTTATGGGACAGTGTAAAAATAAAAAGTAAAATAAATAAGATTTTTTTTTTTTAAAGACGGGGTCCCTCGAATGCATACGCAAGTCAAGCCCGCATATGTAAACAGTATTCAGACCACACATGTGAGGTACCTCCATGACCGCTAGAGCAATCATTTTAGCAAAGAGCTTCCTCTGTAATTCAAAACTGCTAGCCTGTAGAAATGTTTAAACATTGCCTATGGAGATTTTAAAGTGTCAAGGTTTGTTGCCATTCCATGAACGGGTGAAATTTTGAAGCATGACATGTTAGGTGTAGATTTAATTGGTGGAACATTATCTTTCACAATATATATATAAAAAAAAAAAATAGTGTAACTTTACCGTTTTCTTTTTCAGTTCAAAAAAGTGCATTTTTTCCCAAAAAATTGTGTTTGCAAATACACAAATACGTTGTGACATAAAGAATTGCAACAACCGCCATTTTATTCTCTAGGGTGTCTGGAAATTATATATATATATATATATATATATATATATATATATATATATATATATATATATATATATATATATATATTATATATACACACACATTTGGGGGTTCCAAGTAATTTTCTAGCAAAAAAAAATGTGTTTTAACTTGAAAATACCAAATGTAAAAAATAGGCTTGGTAGTTGTAGACCTTACACATAACAAGTGAACAAAGCACATCCCTCTATAGCAGTGTTTCTCAATTCCAGTCCTCAAGGCGCACCAACAGGTTATGTTTTCAGGATTTTCCTCAGATCAAACAGCTGTGGTAATTGGTAAGGCAGTGAAACTGATCAAATCACCTGTGCAAAATATCGGAAAGCCTGAAAACCTGACCTGTTGGTGCACCTTGAGGACTGGAATTGAGAAACGCTGCTCTATAGTGTGTAATTGCCTGGATCCAAAGCGCCAAGTGTTATTTCTTCTGATACCTCTGCTATCTGCAGAAACTCTAAGCCAAAACCTCACTTTCCCCGGAGATGCCCGCCCCCTCTAGTACACAGCAGGTGATTTATAGATTCAGCCTAGTCTTTTCCTCTATGAATTTGTTAAAGAGGGGTAATGTCCCTTTCCTCAAATCGGCTATCATACTTCACTGAGCTCTGTGCTCTAGCTCTGCAGTATGTGTGAGTTCATATCTGTGTAATTTAGAAGGCTATATATAAGTAACTAATGCAGATAAACGGGTACAACTTATGTAGGACTTTTAAAGAAATAATTAGGGATGGCTGCACTTCCAAAAATCTTTTTATTGAAGCTTCATATGACAAGTGGTTGACAGATGGAGCAGGGGACAAAGGGATAGATGCGTTTTGCGCAAATGTTAGCGCTTAGTCATTACGCTCCTACCTCTTTGTCCTCTGCTCCATCTGTCAACCACTTGTCATATGAAGCTTTGATAAAAGGATTTTTGGAAGTGCAGCCGCCCGGAATTATTTCTTCATGTTACACAGCATGCGAGCTGGGCTAGCACATGACTAGTGTATGTGGGGATTAACCAGAGACTTTATCACCTGGAGCAGCTTTTCTTGTTCTATGTATGACTTTGTTTCATCTCTATGACCTGAAGCTAGTCAATTTACGTTTGTAAGGGTTTACAAAACTTTTTGGGCCCATTCACACCATGCTGCATGGTTTTGCATGTGCAGTGACACGCATATGCATGAATTTGTGGTGCATTTTTTCCTAAGCTTGCATTTCCTTTGAGATCACTTTTCTCTTCTTTGGACTTTTATGCGCACTGAGTACACCCCTCACATTTTTGTAAATATTGTATTATATCTTTTCATGTGACAACACTGAAGAAATTACACTGTGCTACAATGTAAAGTACTGAGTGTACAGCTTGTATAACAGTGTAAATGTCCCCTCTAAATTACTCAACACACAGCCATTAAGGTCTAAATCGCTGGCAACAAAAGTGTGTACACCCCTAAGGCTGCGTACACACGATCAGACCGGTCCGATGAAACTGGTCTGGAGACCCATCGGACCAAAAACCTGTGCATGCTCAGAATCAAGTCGACGCATGCTTGGAAGCATTGAATTTCCTTTTTTCAGCACGTCGGTGTGTTCTACGTCACCGCGTTCTGTTCTGATCGGATTTTTGGTCCGATGGTGTGTACACACATCAGACCATTAGACCACTTCAGCCTGGTCCGATGAAAACGGTCCGTCGGACCAGTCTCATCGGACCGGTCTGATCGTGTGTACGTGGCCTTAGTGAAAATTTCCAAATTTGGCCCAAAGTTTCAATATTTTGTGTGACCATCATTATTTTCCAGCACTGCCTTAACCCTCTTGGGCATGGAGTTCACCAGAGCTTCACAGGTTGCCACTGGAGTCCTCTTCCACTCCTCTATGATGACATCATGGAGCTGGTGGATGTTGGAGACCTTGGGCTCTTCCACCTTCCATTTTGAGGATGCCTCACAGATGCTCAATAGGGTTTAGGTCGGGAGACATGCTTGGCCAGTCCATCACATTTACCCTCAGCTTCTTTAGCAAGGCAGTGGTTGCCTTTGCGGTGTGTTTGGGGTTGGTATCATGTTGGAATACTGCCCTGCGGGGATCATGCTCTGCTTCAGTATGTCACGGTACATGTTGGCATTCATGATTCCCTCAATGAACTGTAGCTCCCCAGTGCCGGAATCACTCATGCAGCCCCAGACCATAACACTTCCAACACCATGCATGACTGTAGGCAAGCCATACTTGTCTTTGAACATCACACATGGGTTCCTGGTTCACCCATAACTTTTTTTTTTTAAATAAAATACAAAATATCGTACAATCCCATATACACAATCCTATACCCACAGTTGATCCAGAGGATGTAAAAAAAAAAACAGCAGAACATGATCCAATATGCTACAGCAGGGGGGAAAAATTCCCTCCTGATCCCCCGAGAGGCGATCAGATTTTCCCTGGATCAACTTTACCTACATATCTTAGTACCCAGACCTTTCTTAAAGCAATCTACTGAGCTGGCCATAACCACCTTCGGATGGAGTCTGTTCCACATTTTCACAGCTCTTACTGTGAAGAAACCTTTCCGTATTCGGAGATGAAATCTTTTTCCTCTAGATCTAAAGAGTGCCCCCTTGTCTTTTGTGTTGACCGTAAAGTGAATAACTAAACACCAAGTTCACTATATGGACCCTTATATATTTGTACATGTTGATCATATCCCCCTTATTCTCCTCAAGAGAGAATAAATGCAGTTCCATTAATCTTTCCTCATAGCTGAGCTCCTCCATGCATCTTATCAATTTGGTTGCCCCCCTTTGCATTTTCTCCAGTCCCCCGATATCCTTTTTGAGAACTGGGGCCCAAAACTGAACTGCATATTCCATATGAGGTCTTGCTAATGATTGGTACAGGGGCAAAATGATCTCTCTTTTTCTCTCTTTCTCTTTTTCTCTTTCTCTGTGTGTGTCTCTCTATTTCTGACTTTCTCTGTCTCTCTTTCTCTGTCTCTCTTTCTCTGTCTCTCTTTCTCTGTCTCTCTTTCTCTGTCTCTCTTTCTCTGTCTCTCTTTCTCTGTCTCTCCTTCTCTGTCTCCTTCTCTGTCTCTTTCTCTGTCTCTCTTTCTCTGTCTCTCCTTCTCTGTCTCTCCTTCTCTGTCTCTCCTTCTCTGTCTCTCCTTCTCTGTCTCTCCTTCTCTGTCTCTCCTTCTCTGTCTCTCCTTCTCTGTCTCTCCTTCTCTGTCTCTCCTTCTCTGTGTCTCCTTCTCTGTGTCTCTGTGTCTCTCTCCCCCCTCTCTCTCTCTCTCTCTCTCTCTCTCTCTCTCTCTGTGTGTCTCTCTCTCTCTGTCTCTGTGTGTCTCTCTCTCTCTGTCTCTGTGTGTCTCTCTCTCTCTCTGTCTCTGTGTCTCTGTCTCTCTCTCTCTCTGTCTCTGTGTGTCTCTGTCTCTCTCTCTGTCTCTCTCTGTGTCTCTGTCTCTCCCTCTGTCTCTCCCTCTGTCTCTCCCTCTGTCTCTCCCTCTGTCTCTCCCTCTGTCTCTCCCTCTGTCTCTCCCTCTGTCTCTCCCTCTGTCTCTCCCTCTGTCTCTCCCTCTGTCTCTCCCCCTGTCTCTCCCTCTGTCTCTCCTTGGCATTGCATGCCATTATTGAGCTTATGATCTACCAAAACCCCCAGATCCTTCTCTACTATGGATTCCCCCAGTTGTACTCCTCCTATCCTCCTAGGATGTGTGCATAACTTTACATTTATCAACATGTCACCCAATTAGACAGAGCATTGAGGTTGGCTTGTAAATTGGAGACATCCTGTAAGGACGTTATTCCACTGCATAGCTTGGTGTCATCTGCAAAGACAGAAATTTTACTTTTGATCTCAGACCCAATATTATTTATAAAGATATTAAAAAGTAAGGGTCCCAGCACAGAACCTTGGGGTACACCACTGATAACCTTGGACCATCCAAAGTAAGAATCATTAACCACTACTCTATGAATTCTGTGTCTTTTAGCCAGTTTTCTATCCATTTACAAACTGATATTTCCAATCCTGTAGACTTTACCTTACACATAAGTTTATCTTGGGTTTATCAGACCACATGACATGCTTCCAGTAATCCATGTCCTTAGTCTGCTTGTCTTCAGCAAATAGTTTGTGGGCTTTCTTGTGCAATATCTTTAGAAGAGGCTTCCTTCTGGGACGACAGCCATGCAGACCAATTTTAAGCAGTGCACATTGTATGGTCCCAAAGACGACCTCTGGATATGACGCTAAGCATGTGCTCTCAACTTCTTTGGTCGACCATGGCGAGGCCTGTTCTGAGTGGAACCTGTCCTGATAAACTACTGTATGGTCTTGGCCACCGTGCTGCAGCTCTGTTTTAGGGTCTTAACAATCTTATAGCCTAGGCATATGCAGAGCAGACACAGACCTGCCATCCACCCCTCCGCTCATTGTGACCCGCAACCGGTTGCCAAGTTGCTTAAGTGGCCCTCGTTCTTCAAAAGGTTTGGCCCCCCTGGTCTATGCAGTTGGAGTGCAGTCAAACATGCATCCTACTTTATCTGGTGTAAATAGACCCTAAAGCACATATTCTGTTTGTTTGACATGTCTTTCTAAAGGCCTACTATGGGCCGAGTAATATCGGACCTGTCATCTACCCGCTCTGCTCCGATCAGCAGGGGATCAGCTCATAGATCCTGAGTTGATTGGAATGGAAGGTGCCCATGTGAAAGGGCCCCTACTTTCACTTTGATGATAATGGTACCTAGGACAAATAGAATGAATCTCCCTAATGGGGGAACAGACAGCAATAACTGGGGTTCTAATCCCTCTCCACGCTAGCCAAAGCAAAAATTGCCTTTAGTTATACTTTTTGACAAGGGAGATTGTTTTATCAAGAAGAATACATGGAAAACAAATTAACATGTACATAATTACCCTTTTGCATACTATATATATTTGGAATACAGAGCACCACACTTTACCATCTTGAAGTAATAACTAATTTGGTTGCTCTTAGTATAAGCCAAAAATATGTCCCCTTTAATTCTGTCACACTTTTAGATGCCTTTATCTGGGTGTTTTGCAAAGCCAACTGGGGAGTCTCGCAATCATTCCTAATTTACCACTTAACAAATTCCTCCAATGTACTATGAAATTCCCTGGCATCTGGGCATTTTCACCACATGAGAAAGGTCTAACCACAGAAACACAAGGGAGAAATGTTGGGTTTGAACTTATGGCCTATAGGAGTGAAGTACCATCTTGTAAGAACTTTATATGAGGTGTCTTTGACTTGAGAACATCTGGATCCTGATTTGGTTCTCATAAATCTTCTGTTCCGGGCTCCAAGTCAATTTTATTAACTTTGGGCTTCTATTGAATATTTTATTTCTTAACTGTTAGACCAGTACCTATGGGTGCTGGGCTCAAGTGGGTGTGTTGAGCTGAATTGTTTAAATCTTACAAGGGCTCAGTGAGGTGTTTCTTACATTTTACTCTCCATAGTGTTAAAATGTTGGTTTTACTGTCTGATGGCTGTGATGTTTTTATTTTTACGGTGCTCTCTCCATAGAGCTATTCTGTATATCTAGTGAGCACATGTGTATGAAGCATTTCAGTCATCACCATTACGACTGTAGGGGAAAGGAAGTAAAAATTAGGTTATTGCACTTTGCAAGGACTTTCAAGTCGTCATTGACCAATGATATTTCGCTTTACTGTGATCATATTAATAAAAAGATAAATATCATTTTTCTGCTTCTTCAGAAATTGGACAATGGCCCACTTAGTAAAATGTCGAAATGTCTCTATAAATATTGTTTTTCCAGCTAAAGGGCGTGTAATTTTGCACAGCCAGTCTTCTTCTTAATCAGAAGAACCAGGTCCTTATTTGTAAACTGCACTACATTTAAAGCCTTTTATATAGCCAATTTTATTGATTTTTTTAAGTGTTGGATACAGAACCTTTTTTGTTATTTTTGCTACCTTTTGATAATACAGAAAACTACAAGCAGGGACACTGACAATTAAAATCAGAGAAATCTTAATGGCAAATAAGACTACAGCAAGCTTGTGGCTGCAATAGAAATACACTTTATTCATGTGCAAAAGAAAAAAAAAAGCCCATCAGCGAAAAGGGTTGAAGAGGCGGTTGAGAGAAGAAATCCTGCTTCCGATGTGAATATATAACTTACAAGTATACGTACCTGCAGGAGCTTCCTATACCTTACCTTTTATGGCCAAATTCCTAGACACCATTATGACAGGCAAAGCTCTGGCAATTTCTGAGATGGTCAAAGGTTGCCCCCTGTACATTTATATTGGTCACTATCGCCCTTAAATGCTGAGTGTATGTGTAGGAACATCTAGAACAGGGGTGCCCAACTGGTGGCCCGTGAAGACCTCTGATGTAGACCGCAACCTCCTGCTCTGGGATGGCAGGTTGGCAAGCCCAAATTGTGGGTTGCCATCCTGTCATCCTAGAGCATCAGTGTTATGGAAAGAGCCAGCGGCAGAGGAAGCAAGTAACTGTGGAGGGAGTAGAGCCGCATAAGCCGATGCTTCCTCTATAGAATGGGCTCCTGTTCCACGGCAAAGTAATATGAAATGCACTTAGCCTGGGACAGCAACATTTTCTACAGCCAGGGATTCCTGCAGATGCACAAAGAGAAGGATTGTCAGTTTATGAAAATCACACCAATAGGCATAATATCTGAGTTTTTCAGAGTTTGGGCATATATGACCAGTAGTTTTGCAGTGGTTATTGGGCTGCTTTCACACTGATCTGCAAGTGCAACACAAAGCACCTGTGGCTTCCCCGTGGGTTACCTGCACTGAACCACAGACTTCTATTATATCCTGCGGGTTTGGTGCACTTCCTGAAACTGAAATTGCAGCACATCATGAAAGCAGCATTATAGGGCTCATTTTATATTTGCAGTTTGGGCTGCGGTAAGAACCCATAGTTCATTGAGGCCTTTGACCAGTAGACAAATCAATAAAGTGATCCTCGACCAAAAGACTCCTGTGCAATTAAAACCGGAGCCGCTGCAGAGATGTGTTAACCAGCTCCATTGTGAGTCGTCAGTCTCTTGCTATGCGAAGTTCTTTGTTTCCTGGTCCTGTAAATATTTTTAAGGAGTGGCTCCAAACATTGCCCATTTTTTCCTGGATGCAGCTTTGCAATAGCCTGATGCCTCATTCTTGTGCTTTTTGTATGCAAAAAATATATTTTGGATTATTACATATTTGAAATTAATGGTCTTTTTATGTAAATTTGATACATTTTGAAATAAGGCTAATTATGTTGATCTTGCAGAAATTCCTCTCTACAACATAAACATTTAAGGCTTTGGAATATTTTGCAGAAAGTCAACTATGGGACATAAAGGACTGTGTGATTTGTTTAATGAAACGTAATAAGCCTAAATGTGTATAGGGTCATTCATTATTAATATCCCCTTCTACTCCTGCCCTGACAAAAAGTCCATCATTAAGATGTTCTGTTGGTGGCTGTACCCACCGTACAAACATTCAGAGCCCAGTCTTCACAGGCTCCATCTGACAGTGTCTTATTCATGTTGGTGCAAGTAATCAAGGGGCCATAGCCCATGACCGGGAATTGAGCACAAAGCTGCTGTGTGCTACGTGTAGGCAGGCATGCAGACTGAGAACTGCTTGTTATGTCAAAAATAAATACACGAGACAACAAACAAACACATCAGCTTCGTGTACAGTGATGGTAAAAACATAGCTCGCTTCTTGGTGGGAGAAGTGAAACATCTATGGCTAATACTGCAGCTTATGTCTAGCTGCTTTCTTAGATGTGAACTAAAAACATTAAAAAAATGTGTTCCGTTTTTTTTTTTCCTTTTCTTTTTCTTCAGTTTTTTTTTTTTTTTTAAACAGCAAGTGTGCTCAAGGTTTCGAGACAGTTTATTGGAAAATATAGTCCTTATCAACAGAAATAGTGCAGTTTATTCCAAGGATAGGAAGAGCTTCCATAATTTTGTGCACTGAGACAAAATAACTTTCCTATTTACTTGCCTTTTCCCCAGTTAAGTGATGCACATGCACCCGGCCATTCAATTCATGTAAAAGAAACCATGTTTTATCAGACCAGGCCACCTTCTTCCATTGCTCTGTGGTCCAGTTCTGATGCTGACTTGCCCATTGTAGATACTTTTGGATGTGGACATGGGGGAGCTTGGGCAACCTGACCGGTCTGCAGCTATGCAGACCCATACGCAACAAATTTAGGATGCCTATTTTTTTTACCCTGCTTTCAGCACATCAAAGTCCAATGGGAGCTTTTCAAAGGATATTCCGACCGTGTGTATGCCCCATCTAACTTTTTCCTTTAGAATTTAAAATGGACTTAGAGAGGACTTAGAGAGCAGTTCCGTCGGAAATTCCGACAGTTTTGCCCGGTCAAGTCAGACCGCGTGTACGCGGCATTACTAAACCCACAACCGTAAATTAGTCTGTATAGGCAGTAAAGCATGTTTGTTAGACTCTGTGGAGCCTAAGGGGTTAATCCTCTGCATTTTGTATAAAGGCTGTGTGATCCTGTCTTTATGATCCTGCTCTTCTTCCACTGATTCCAGTCCATTTCCTGATAGAACACAGCATTAGAGGACATGCTGAGTTTGGTGTGTTGCTAGAGAGTTTTTTTTTTTTCTTGGGAGAGTGCATGTGATCAGCACAGGGCCAATCAGCACTGTCTAGACAGGAGGTCAGGGTCCTGCAGCCTCATAGGTCAATCAGGGGAAAATGAAAACTCCTCCTACATTCTTTAACCTGACACTGATATAAGTCACAAGACTGCTATGTGACCATGTGACCTTCCTGGCTGACGTCAGAGGAAGATCTCAGCCCCTCCTGCCGAGAGTCATGTGATCGGCCTGAAGATAGCTTTTAAAGTATTTACATGCCTTGTTTTTTTTAAAGATTTATACAGTGTGCTATGCCTACCTATAATAAAGGGGTTGGCAGTGACCATTTTTATTTTTTTATTTCTACTAATAGCGGTAGGGGGAAGTGCGGAGACAGACACAGAACATGGAAATGCAGAACACATAGCTGACAGCTAGGGGGGGGGTGAGGAACAGAGGAGAGATGCAGATGACGAAGGGATGCAAACTGACCAAGCCCTGTTTGTGGCCAGCGCAGACAGTAAGTGTCGAGATCAGCCAGGTTGACAGTGTGCCGGGACCGCCCGAATGATCCCCGCTGAGCAAGTGGATAAGAAAGGTATGGATCCTCACAGGATCCGTACGTGGAAAGGGGCCTTAAAGGAGATGCTGCTGTTCAGAGTTTTCTTAATAATAGTTGTGTGTTTAGGCTCCTATCCCTCCACCCCTGATTCTACCACCAAGCTTGTCAAGTTCCCATGTTTTATTTATTTTTATATAATATTTTTTATAGATATATATAATCCCTATGTGTATATATAATCTCTCGTATTTATCGGCATATAACACGCACCCTAACTTTAAGAGGGAAGTTTCAGGAAAAAAAACTTTCCACAGCCCCATGCGTATAACACACAGGCACAGTAAACCCTCTATTTTCAGGGTAAAAAAGTGAGTGTTATACGCCAATAAATACAGTATATAATGTATGTGTGTATGTGTATATATATATATATATATATATATATATATATATATATATAAAAATTACATACATACACACAAAACCCAGCTCCATCTGAATATGTGTGTGTGTGTGTATATGTGTATATATATATATATATATATATATATATATATATATATATATAGCCTTGCGAAAGTATTCGGCCCCCATGAACTTTGCGACCTTTTGCCACATTTTAGGCTTCAAGCATAAAGATATAAAACTGTATTTTTTTGTGAAGAATCAACAAGTGGGACACAATCATGAAGTGGAACAAAATTTATTGGAGATTTCAAACTTTTTTAACAAATAAAAAAAATGAAAAATTGGGCGTGCAAAATTATTCAGCCCCTTTACTTTCAGTGCAGCAAACTCTATTCAGAAGTTCAGTGAGGATCTCTGAATGATCCAATGTTGACCTAATTGACTAATGATGATAAATAGAATCCACCTGTGTGTAATCAAGTCTCCGTATAAATGCACCTGCACTGTGATAGTCTCAGAGGTCCGTTAAAAGCGCAGAGAGCATCATGAAGAACAAGGAACACACCAGGCAGGTCCAAGATACTGTTGTGGAGAAGTTTAAAGCCGAATTTGGATACAAAACAATTTCCCAAGCTTTAAACATCCCAAGGAGCACTGTGCAAGCGAAATGGAAGGAGTATCAGTTCACTGCAAAACTACGAAGACCTGGCAGTCCCCTCTAAACTTTCAGCTCATACAAGGAGAAGACTGATCAGAGATGCAGCCAAGAGGCCCATGATCACTGTGGATGAACTGCAGAGATCTACAGCTGAGGTTGGAGACTCTGTCCATAGGACAACAATCAGTCGTATACTGCACAAATCTGGCCTTTATGGAAGAGTGGCAAGAAGAAAGGCAAGAAGAAAGCCATTTCTTAAAGATATCCATAAAAAGTGTCGTTTAAAGTTTGCCACAAGCCACCTGGGAGACACACCAAACATGTGGAAGAAGGTGCTCTGGTCAGATGAAACCAAAATCGAACTTTTTGGGAACAATGCAAAACGTTATGTTTGGCGTAAAAGCAACACAGCTCATCACCCTGAACACACCATCCCCACTGTCCAACATGGTGGTGGCAGCATCATGGTTTGGGCCCGCTTTATTTCAGCAGGGACAGGGAAGATGATTAAAAATTGATGGGAAGATGGATGGAGCCAAATACAGGACCATTCTGGAAGAAAACCTGATGGAGTCTGCAAAAGACCTGGGACTGGGACGAAGATTTGTCTTCCAACAAGACAATGATCCAAAACCTAAAGCAAAATCTACAATGGAATGGTTCACAAATAAACATATCCAGGTGTTAGAATGGCCAAGTCAAAGTCCAGACCTGAATCCAATCGAGAATCTGTGGAAAGAACTGAAAACTGCTGTTCACAAACGCTCTCCATCCAACCTTACTAAGCTCGAGCTGTTTTGCAAGGAGGAATGGGCAAAAATTTCAGTCTCTCGATGTGCAAAACGGATAGACATACCCCAAGCGACTTACAGCTGTAATCGCAGCAAAAGGTGGCACTACAAAGTATTAACTTAAGGGGGCTGAATAATTTTGCACGCCCAATTTTTCAGTTTTTTATTTGTTAAAGTTTGAAATATCCAATAAATTTCATTCCACTTCATGATTGTGTCCCACTTGTTATTGATTCTTCACAAAAAATTAGTTTTATATCTTTGTTTAAAGCCTGAAATGTGGCAAAAGGTCGCAAAGTTCAGGGGGGCCGAATACTTTCGTAAGGCTGTGTGTGTGTGTGTGTATATATATATGTATGTGTGTATATATATATATATATATATATATATATATATAATATAATATAAATAAATGTAGAATCTTTTTCTTAGAGATTTCCAGTTCAGATAATGGATGGTATGAAGATCAGTATTTATAGGGAAGTTTCAAGCATACTTGCAAACATTATACAAATATTACCAAGACTCATTGAAAACTGCTGACCTGTTTGACCAATACAGTTTCAAAACCATATCCAGAATTGGGCTGTGAGAACTGCAATATTTGGCCATAAGAAAATCTGCTAAATGTTCTATACTGAGCTGCTTCTATTTTGTCATGTGACTCAGGAGCATGTTGAAGCATGCCAGAGCCATAGGTTTCCATAAATGAAAGCTGCTTGAGGTAAACAAGAGTGACGTGCCTAATCCAATTTAAATGAACAAATCTATATTCCTCATGATTTAACACATTGTATATGCTTGGAATTCATAAGCTTTGGACGCATTTACATTTTTTAGGACAAAGGTCAATTTACATGTTTTTTTGTAACGTTATAAACATTGTGTTTACACTTGGCATTAAGGTCACAAATCTGAAAGATTGAGCACTCAGCTGACGCTTGAAGGCTAATCTCACGTTCAGAAAGTGTGTCCTACATCACATGAAGGACTTAGACAACAGAGGGTTGTTGTACTGTAGAGCGAACAAGCAGCAGTAAGAAGCACATTGTCTAACTGATCTTTACAGCTGTGTAAGATATCCGTGAAATGGCATTATAGCATATGGGAACCAAACTGACCATGACAGTGCACAAGTCAGAGCAAAAAGAAGACAAGAACTGTTTTTTTTTTTTTTTCCCATAGAGGTATACAGTTCCCTCTCTGTCTAAAGAATCCTGTAGAGAGAATATTTGGCCAATTTAAAACACTAGGATTGAATACAGTGCATGCAGCATATCCCCTGTAAAAGATATACAGAATTACTGTAGAATTCAGGAGCCAGTCAGTTTGGTTTATAAGTTAGCAGGCATTTGTAAAGGACCAGAGAACAGTTGTCACACAGAGGAGGAAAAGCTCAGAAAAGTTAACTGTTCCAATTATGGTAGTATAGAATTATGTTTTCAATTTTAGAAAGATGGCATTTGGATTGGCTGAATCAAGAACTTGATCCAGACAAGCATTATAATCAAGCTGGATCCAGTCGCAAAGCAAAAGAAAATCTTGTCTTAGGTAGTGCCTTCCTTTCACATGCATGAAACAAAGTTCTCAACTTTCCTCTAGACCTTGAGCGGTCTCCTCAGTCTGCTTGTCCTATGTGGACCCTACCAGTGGTGTCACTAGGGTTGGTGTCACTTGGTACCGTAAAACATGGTCTCACCCCCCCTCCCTTCTAGGCTGCCCAGCACCCTGCAGGCAGTGCATGGTCACGAGGGTCACCCCAAGCAAACCCCTGTAAATCATAGTATAGGGTGGTAAAGTAGCAGGTTGGGGTAATATAGGGTGGTATAGTGGCAGGCTAGGGTGGCAGGTTAGGGTGGCAGGTTAGGGTGTTACGGGACAGGTTGGTATGGTACAGGGCAAGTTAGGACTTTATGTAGTGACACTGTGCAATAACTTGCACAACATGCCTCATACCTGCAGATAAGGACCCTGCGGGGCTGCTGTGTCCATCTTCTTCAGCTGTGGGATCAGCCATAGTAAAGGAGTCTGTGGGAGGAGTGGAGAAGGCAAACACACCCCAGTCCCACCAACTCCAACTGCCTCTGAACATTTTGGTGATCCCTGAGAGACCACCTGACCTGACTGGGGTGTGTTACAGGCAGCCTCCCCCGCACTGCTGGGTTCCCTGCTCGAACCACTCCACTGCAATCACTATAGTACAGTGTTTAGCGGCGGTCCCAGTGTCACCCCTCTGGCAGGTGTCACCAGGTGGCCGCACCCCCATAGTAACGCCACTGGACTCTACTTAATTTAAAGAAGTCCAGCCAAATCTCATTTGGTTGGGCATCTTTTATGGATCACAGGAGTGCAATTTATTTTAAACTCCTGTAACCCATTTTGCGCTCTCTGCTGATGTCACAGAAATCAGTCCAGGCACCACAATGGAAGTCTGGATCCACCAGGTGCCTGGACTGACGCCCGTCTCAGCCTCTCAGCGAGCTGCTGAAAGACTGAGATGGCCGCTCCCCACCACTCCACAGCTCAGCGTTCCAATGAGCGAGGAGGAGCAGAGTGTAGAGCTACCGATTGACAGTCAGCAGCTCGTGGAGCTGTGAGAACTGAGCCATCAGCGATATTCGATCACTTGGCTCTCGGTGCAGAGGTGTCGGACAGATGCAGCATCCACCTAGGCAAGTATGATAATGGGGGGAAAAAATCTGCGCTGGCAGGACGTTCAAAAAATTCCTGCAAGCAGCATCTTTTGAAGCAGTTTAGGAGCGGTGAATACACTGCTCCTCCACTGCCCCTGCCCATGGAATAATTGGGCAGGGCTTCGACAGCATCGCTTTGCGGGCACATTTAACCCTTTCTTTGGGCTCTAGCGGGGGATAAAAGT
This sequence comes from Rana kukunoris, assembly GCA_029574335.1. NCBI lineage: Eukaryota > Metazoa > Chordata > Amphibia > Anura > Ranidae > Rana > Rana kukunoris. Next base: position 139,086,537 of record CM056050.1, on the reverse strand, counting down.
ATATTTTTCCAAATCAATATTCAGCTGTCACATGACCCAGATCTTTTACAGCATGTCTGCAGGGAAACAATGGCAGGAGGAGCTTCCCGTCCTCTTCTGCTGGTCACATGTTAAAAAAAATAAAATAAAAAAGCCTTTTGGAATACGGTGTAAAAATAAATTAATATCAATAAAACTGTTTTAAATGGGCATACAAATATATATTTAAAATCAAATCTTTATTATTTTGTGGAAATAACATGGTGTGGGCAAATTTTGCAAGTCACAGGCTGTGACACACCCCTCCAGCCTCTGTCTTAGAATAAGAGGGAGGTGAAGCTAAAACCAATCTACGTGTAATATCCCACCCCATTGTGTTTAGCTGGTTAGTGGGCATGGAGGAGGGAGGGAGTGAGCTGCCATTTACCACTGTGTATATGCCCACACGTGGGACTCTATAGTCACATGAGCTGCTCATGATGGGAAATGCTCATCAGAGTTGCCACCATAGCTGGAAAATCCTTAGCTGAATTGGGGACATGAACAAAAGGGAGAGAGAGCAGCAGGACAACCAGTTTTTTTTGCAGAATACAGAAAACAAATCTCATAGTAACCAAATGCATATGAACAGTAGGGATAAGCTCCGGCATGTTCGTACAGTGCACGTGCAGAGCCCGCCAGGAAGTCTGCACGGCGCTGCGCTAACCACAGGCAGTGAGACATTTCCTGATCTCTGCAGCCGAGCATCGAGAAATGTCTCCCTGCCTGTGATTAGCGCAGCACCGTGCAGACTTCCTGGCGGGCTCTGCACGTGCACTTTACGAACACGCCGGAGCTCATCACTAATGAACAGCATGTAATGCACCATTTTTTGACACATTTTTATGACAAAGCTGAACATCAAAAAAGCACACTAGTTAAAGCAGTTAATGGGTTAATTACAAAATCAATGAAAATACATTTTTAATCACAACTGATTTTGACTTTGTATCAGTCTTCTATCTAGTACAGCGGTTAAGGGCCAATTGGATATGCTGCAATGCCCATGAGATGGCAAGGCACACATTGAGAGTAGGATAGAGCAGAGCTGATTTATCAAACCATATTGAAGGTAAAAGAGCTCCTATGTAGGTATGGCATCTACATCATCAGCTTAGGCCAGGGCTGGACTGGGACACAAATTTGGCCCTGGACTTCATCCAGACTGGCCCACTTTGACAGGTCTCTCCCATGGTGGCCGGACAACTCCCGCACCCCCCCCCGGCCACCCATGCCCCCTCTCCCCCTTCACTAGCCACTAGCTGTTCTACTTTATTAGAGCAGAAAGGCTGGTACTGGTACTCTTATAGGCAGTACCAGTGGGGAAGCTAGACATCATTTCACCGGGGCAAAGAATCAGTTTGGTGCTCCCCCTTATAGAACAAGATTAGGCAGAAGTTAGAAACTCCCAGGCCATAGTTGTTGAGTCAGCTGTCTGTCCCCTCCCCCTTGCTCCTATGTCATCCCCCCTGCTCCTCTGTTCCTCCCCTGGTGAGCGCTGCGGGGAGGGAGAGGAGGTAAGCACTGCGGAAAGGGAGAGACAGAGGAGCAGAGGGGGGCGGCAGTCCTCTGTCACTGAAGCCGGCCCACTGAGCCATCGGCCCACCGGGAAACTCCCTGTAGTCCCAATGGCCAGTCCATCCCTGGCTTAGGCTACTTATAGATTTTACAGCATTATGTATTGTGCCCTCAAAGTGCAAGCTAGTTTGGCTCCCTATGGGAAAAAAGGAAATGAAGCAGGAGAAAAGTGCAACTGATCAGTTAGGGGACAGCGGTGATCAGGACAGGTTTTCTAACATGCCTGATCAGCCACTGCCCAATATAGTGTGTGGCCAGCTCAGGGACACCTACAGAGCTGAAATAGTCATTGAATTCACCTGAAAACCGTGAAAACATCATGTAAATTTTACAACAAACCAGTTTTATAGCAAAGCTGTGTGCTGTTCTGCATGCTACATTGTGAAGATATATATATATATATATATATATATATATATAGTATATCTCCACAAAGAAAGCCAACCTCCTTCTTCACTCCAGCTCTATTTATTTTGATGTCTAGGGTAATTGTGTAGTGGTGCTAGTCTGGGTGTAATTATGATTAATGACACAATATTCATGGTTGTCAAACTGTGAAATGTATTATTACCCAGATGTTGGTGATGGTTGCGCTTGCATGATCCCTTTCTGTTGGAGGGGAAAGGTTACCATCTGACCTATGCACATATGATGGCTGTGTAAATATGGACACCCACTCTTTGTGTACAGAAAGTATTGGCAGGACATTTTGTGAGTGTGTAAACATCCACCATAGCTTTTGTCTTACTTGTGTAATGTGGAAAAGTTTCTGCTTTTAACATTAAGTACTTAAGTCATAAACCATTATTTCAAAAAATAAATAAAAAAATACGGGCGAGACAGAACAAGTCCAACCTTTAGGCTATATTAGCAAATATGCAGAGGAAATACAGTTTTTCATATTGTTTTTCAAAGCTGAATTTCTTTGTGGTATCGTTGCCCATTCTAGCATACAAGAAAAACAGCTCAAGGAGTAAAGTGTAAAATGCCGAGTCCAATGCCCACAATAAGTAATTAAATGCTATAGGTTACTACATTTTGCGCAATGCTCCTTATTGAGTGAACCAATTTGTTTACCTTCAAAAATAGATGTATTTTCTTTATCGTACATCACGGGACACAGAGCGCATAGCCATTACACTTGGGTTATATGGGTACCTTCAGGTGATGGACACTGGTGTAAACAATTTCACAGGAAGTTTCCTCCCTATATAACCCCCTCCCACTGGGAGTGCTTCAGTTTTTTCGCCAGTGTCTTAGGTGTTGGTCACGTCTAGCTGTCCCTCGGAGGTCTCGGGACCCAGGATAGCTAGCCGGATCCGTCCGAAGTGCTTCAAAGCCAAGGTGTACGGTACCCGGGCCCTGCTGGAGTGGGGTTTTGCCTATAATGCCTCTCCTTGGAGGACTGGATTCTGGGCTCCAGTGCCTTAGTCTCTTCCAAGAACTAAACGCTACTGATGCCAGGATGCTATATAGGTCCAGGTGTGTGGGTTCCTTAACACAGGACCCCGGTCTCTGAAGGTCCAAGACAATACCCACGGAGATGGGGGAAGATTGGGCCTCTTGCATTTTGCAATACCCTGCGGCGCGGAGCAGGTAAGAGGGAACCTGCGGGACTTGGTTCGACAGTAGGTATCCCCCTGGGGGTTCTGGGTCGGCTAATGGTATGCTTGTGCATCAGCCACTATCTCCACTATGTCTTTTGAGGCAGGATGGGATGTACTAATGTTTACCCAGATAACATGTAGGTATATGTATGCTTTTAAAGATATGTATTTGCTACTCCCCCCAGATCTGCCTGTTAGCATGATACTGCAGCCCCACGTACTATAAAGGGGGAATGCTGGTGAAACTCCTGTTTCTTAGGAAGCCTATGGGGACAGCTTCCTCTGTGTGTGCACTACATTAAGTATTGGTGCTTACCTGGTGTCTGTTGGGTTGCTAGCACTGGTCCATGCTTCTCCTCTGCTTTCTGCTTCCTCCATGTTGGTTTCAGCGTGGGGGGGGGTGGGGGGGGCGGGCCAGCAGTGTCAGGTCTCAGTTAAAGCAAAGCATTTCCTGGCTGGTCATTCCCTCCTGAGAGCAGAGGACAGAGAGGACACAGAGCACGCAGCTGAGCCATTCTGGCTATGCAGTGACACCTAGTGGTGGTTTGTGGATCTTCAGGTCTGGACTTAGCTCCATACTGACAAAAAAAAAAAAAAAAGTTTTTTTCTTAAAGGGACTCAGCCTTAGATCCGGCAGTATCTGAGTCGGTGCAACCTTGGGCTCCGGCTAACGGGCATTGGTGTTGCAATACTCACAGTATTTCCTCGGTATTGCCGCCTTCTCGGGCGTGTGGAAATTTGAAAAAAAAAAAAATATATATATATAATTTTTTACCATAGCCTGTTCTTATTAATGATTCACTTCTAGCTACAACAGTTGTGTGTTGGCTACAGGGGTGTCTCAAGGTTGTGCAATGGCTCCCAAGGGATCAGGACCAGCTAAGGCTGCAAAGGGTGCCAAAAAACTAAAGAGGTCTCCATCGGGGTCAGAGGATTTGGGCCAGGCTCCAACGGTCCCACCCTCACCAGATAGACCACCGAGTAGCATGTTGCAGGAGCCATTGAGGGTGCTAGGGGCAGAGGCGGCCCCCAATCAACCCATTCCCGTTTACGTTACGGAAGAAATGCTAGCGACCACCCTGGGTGGGCTAGAGGAAAGGTTAACTGCTTTGATTGCCCGCTCTTTGCCAAGTGGCAAACAAGCTAGATCCCCGTCACCTAGATTGGTGTTTTCAGATGCAGAGGTCCTCTCTTCGGAGGAATTGGACCCACAGGAGGATCAAGCGGACCCGAGTCCCGACGGTTCAGACATTGAGGGTTCCACTGTAGATGAATTTTTTTTTCGGCTTCTCAAGCGGAGACCCTGTGGATCCAGTCTCTGACAGATATGGTTCGCACTGCTTTTAAACTTCCAGTGTCAGAACTATTAGCCCCTGCGGTATCCTCTTTAGGTTCTTCAAAAGCACCATTAAGTTGTGCGTCTTTTCCGATTCACCCCCTTCTGGAGAGCGTGATTTTGCAGGATTGGGCTCAACCTGATAGGATCTTTATCCCTCCTAAAAGGTTCTCTATTCTCTATCCTATGGAAGAGGAATTTGCAAAGAAATCGGCACTCCCTACTTTGGACGCAGCCATTTCCTGCGTGAATAAATCCCTGACCTGTCCGGTTGAAAATGTCCAGATGTTCAAAGATCCGGTCGACAAAAAATTGGAGACCCTACTGAAGGCTTCTTTTACCACAGTAGGTGCCGTGGTTCAGCCAGCAGTGGCAGCCATTGGCGTTTGTCAGGCGTTAAAGGATCAGACTAAACAGATATTAAGGGACATGCCGGCTCAGCAAATTCGTGAATTGGCAGACCTGCCAAGGGTTCTCTGCTTTGCAGTAGATGCTATTAAGGACTCCATTCAACAGGCGTCCCGTCTATCTCTGCTGTTGGTTCATATGCGTCGCCTTTTGTGGCTGAAGAACTGGTCAGCAGAGGCACCCTGTAAAAGGCTTTTGGCAGGATTTCCCTTTCATGGTGGGAGACTATTCGGTGAAGACCTAGATAAATATATCCAGACCATATCAAGTGGTAAAAGTTCTTTCTTGCCTGTCAAGAAAAGATCGCGTGGACCCGCGTTTAAGCGACAGGCCTTCGCAGGCTCGGCCCCTTCAACTTCCCATCAGTATCGACGGCCTCCCGAGCGTTAAGCATTTAATAGCCGCCCCACAAGGACAAGCCACGGCAGGCAAAAGGCCATGGTCTCGCAAGCCGGTTAAACCAGTCATCAAGTCAGATTCATGAAGGGGCGCCCCCACTCTCTTGGGTGGGGGGAAGGCTTTGGTTTTTCTCCGAAGTGTGGGAGGCCAGAATTCCTGACTCTTGGGTACTGTCCGTGGTAGCCACGGGCTGCAGGCTAGAGTTTCGGGAAGTCCCCCCTCCTCATTTTCAGGGGTCAAGTCTTCCAAGCGACCCATTAGAGAGGGCCTCTCTTGTAAAAGCATTGGATCGTCTCTTGCTCCAAGGAGTAATTGTAGAAGTACCAACCCAGGAATGGGGTCTGGGATTCTACTCCAACCTTTTCATAATACCAAAGCCCAATGGCGACGTCTGGCCTATCTTAGACCCTTAAACGCCTAAATCGCTTTCTAAAGATTCAGACCTTTCGTATGGAGTCCATACGTTCGGTGGCAGCCAGCCTACATCAAGACGACTTTCTAGCATCTATAGACATAAAGGATGCGTATCTGCACGTGCCGATCTACCCGGCACATCACAAGTTTCTTCGTTTTATGATAGATCACCGTCATTACCAGTTCGTAGCCCTCCCTTTCGGGTTGGCAACAGCACTGCGGGTATTCACAAAGGTGTTAGCCCCGGTGCTAGCCGTCCTAAGGACAGAAGGCATTTTGGTCCTGGCATACCTGGACGATCTTCTGGTTATCGACAGATCAGCTTCCAGCCTCAATCATGCAGTAGTTCGCACAGTTCGGCATCTAGAGGAATTCGGGTGGATTGTGAACCAAGAAAAATTGATATTGCAACCCACAAAGCAGTTGGAATATCTAGGCCTTCGGCTAGATACAGACTGCCAGAGGATATTTTTACCTCAAGCAAAGGTCAGATCAATAACTCAAGCAGTTCAAGTGATCTTAGGCAAGAAGAGGCCGACTATTCGCCTATGTATGCGACTGCTGGGGAAGATGGTGGCCGCCTTCGAGGCAGTGCCCTACGCCCAGATCCATACCAGATATCTCCAGGCAGCCATTCTCTCTGCTTGGAACAAGTCCATTCAGGCGTTAGTTCTCTCCCCAGGAGTCCGGCGCAGCCTGTTCTGGTGCCTGGTCCCTCAAAATTTGTCAAAGGGGAAATCCTTTTGCCCCATCACGTTGAAGATAGTAGCCACGGATGCCAGCCTGTCAGGTTGGGGGGCAGTTCTAGAAGGACAGACCCAGCAAGGGCAGTGGTCGGAGGCAGAAAAACTGCTTCCCATCAATATCCTAGAGATCAGAGCTGCTCGGCTGGCCCTGGTCGCCTGGACTCTCCCCCTTCAGGGTCTGCCAGTAAGGATACAGTCCGACAATGCCACTGCGGTGGCATACATAAACCACCAGGGGGGCACGAGGAGCCTAGCGGCCCAAAGGGAAGTACACCTGATTTTCTCATGGGCCGAAGCCCATGTACCCTGCATCTCGGCGGTGTTCATCCCAGTAATAGACAATTCTCAAGCAGATTTTTTTGAGTCGTCAACAGTTGCTTCCGGGGGAGTGGTCTCTTCACCCCCAGGTATTCCAAGAGATTTGCCAAAGATTCGGAGTTCCAGATGTGGACATTATGGCAACGAGATCCAACAAAAAGTTGGACAAATTCATATCCCGAGCCAGGGATCCCTCGGCCTAGGGGACCGATGCGTTGGTTTGCCCCTGGCACCAGTTTTCTCTCCTGTATGCGTTCCCTCCACTGCTGATGATTCCCCGCCTTCTACGGAGGATCAGGGTGGAGCGCAGGCCTGTGATCCTGGTGGCCCCAGCCTGGCCCAGGAGGGCTTGGTACGCACTCATCGTATGGATGTCAGTCGGGGCGCTGTGGCCGCTCCCCCTGTGCCCAGATCTGCTCTCTCAGGGCCCAATCTGCCACCCTGCTTTACAGCAGCTAAATTTGACGGCTTGGCGGCTGAATCCCTAATTCTTAAGGGCAGAGGCCTCTCAGCTCAGGTCATATCTACGTTGATTCAGGCTAGGAAACCAGTCTCTAGAAATATTTATTACAGAGTCTGGAGAACCTATGTGGAGTGGTGCGAGTCTCAAAATTTTTTATTGACAGGATCTTGCGATTCCTCCAGGTTGGCGTTGACAAAGGGTTGGCTCTTAGTACTCTAAAGGGGCAGGTGTCGGCTTTATCGATATGGTTTCAAAGACCCTTGGCCACCCATTCGCTTATGAAAACCTTCTTGCAGGGGGTCTTGCATGTGAATCCCCCTATTAGAGCTCCCCTCTGCCCCTGGAATTTAAATCTGGTCTTGTCAGCTTTACAAAGGCAGCCGTTTGAACCTCTGACAGAAATCCCTCTTGTGCTACTAACCCGAAAGTTGGTTTTCTTGGTGGCTATGGCTTCGGCCAGAAGGGTTTCCGAGCTGGCAGCCATACCTTATTCTGCATAAGGACAGAGTGGCTCTGCGGCCTCAACCTTCTTTCCTTCCTAAGGTCATATCCAGTTTTCACTTGAATCAGGATCTAGTCCTACCATCCTTCTTTCCTACTCCCCAGTCCAGAGAGGAAAGACTGCTTCATACTTTGGACGTGGTTCAAGCCATGAGGGTCTATATCAAGGCTACAGAGAAGATTCGGAAAACAGATGTGCTTTTTGTTCTTCCGGATGGCCCCAAGAAGAGTCAGCCGGCTGCCAAGTCTTCCTTGGCTAGGTGGATTAAGCAGCTGATTTTTCAGGCCTATGGTCTGAAGCGCGTTCCACCTCCCTTATCAGTTAAAGCCCATTCTACGAGGGCCATGAGTGCCTCCTGGGCGGCACACCATCAGATCTCTATGGCACAGGTTTGCAAGGCGGCAACCTGGTCTTCCGTACATACGTTTACTAAATTTTATAAGTTGGACGTTGCAAAGGGTACGGACGCAGCATTTGGGCAGGCGGTCCTACGGGCAGCAGTATAGAATCCTCTGGTCCGGGTCACGCCCCCTTTTCTCTATTGGTGGAGCTACTTTACTTCCTGATAATTTTTTGTTTGGCTATTCTTGGCCTTACGGTCTCCCTCCCTTCATAGAGCATTGCTTTAGGACATCCCAAGTGTAATGGCTATGCGCTCTGTGTCCCGTGATGTACGATAAAGAAAAAAGGATTTTTAATAAACAGCTTACCTGTAAAATCCTTTTCTTGAAGTACATCACGGGACACAGAGCTCCCACCCCTCTTTTGGGGAACATTGTGTAACCCCGGAGGAATTGCTTGCTACAAAACTGAAGCACTCCCAGTGGGAGGGGGTTATATAGGGAGGAAACTTCCTGTGAAATTGATTACACCAGTGTCCATCACCTGAAGGTACCCATATAACCCAAGTGTAATGGCTATGCGCTCTGTGTCCCGTGATGTACTTCAAGAAAAGGATTTTACAGGTAAGCTGTTTATTAAAAATCCTTTTATTGGAAACGGATATTCCATTTAGAGAAGTCCTTTAGAGAATGACAACAAACCTGTATTCATCCCCCCCCCCCTTTTTAAACTCAATTCTGGGGTAATCAAATATCCTGCTCCACTGCAAGGATTAAATGCTTGTATATGTGTAGGGTAGGGGAAAAGCACCCTTTCTTGCTTGTTTCCCAGCTCCCACAGGCTCTCTCTAGGCTGTAGGACTGGCACCCACAGCCTCTAGGTGGTGGAATGCCCTTTGACTTCATCAAGTACAATGCCTTGCATTTAAAATTACACATTCATTCCAAAAGGCGGCAGATGTCCCGGGTGACCGCACCAGCGCATCCTAGACTGACCAATTACCGGAGCTCAGAGCCGAAACTTGTGGTGGCACTGAGCTCCGGGATTCAGCTGTGCGGCCCTCTGTGCGGGAAGAGGGGGGGCTTTTTCGCCACCCCCCGCAAAGTGCCACCCTAGGCATGGGCTTGTTGGCCCAGGCCATAATGCAGCACTGGGTGAGCAGCATGCAGAGGTGCGGGCGTAATTTGCGGCCAACCTTATTAACATAACAATGCCTGTGCGATTTACAAATTAATGCCGATCCTGTATGGGTTAAATAAAGAACAATACCCTTTTGTTTCTCTCCCTGTAGCAGCTGAAGGCAGGGGAGAAACAGGATTTAGCTGGGGCAGAGTGATGCATAGGGCATCGTTCTGCCGCCGAAACGATCCCCTTTCAGCGGCTCTCCTGGTCAGTATTCGCTCCATAAGAGGCACACACATTTCTCCCGTTTTTTTTTTGCGGGGAAAAAGGTGTGTCTTATCGAGCGAAAAATACGATATATAATACTGGATGCTATGCACATGCACAGGAGCACTTTTTTATGCATCAGTGGGTCACTGATAATCTATACAGGATCATAAAAGTGGGAATTGCACTTCTTTGCACAGTAGCACTTTAATTATCATTGTTTATGCTTTTATATACACATCTTTTATATATTTTTTATATTTGATCTTTTTTTTTTTGCAGTATTGTCACTTTCCACTGTTAGGAAAGAATTTTTTTTCACTATTGGAGGTTTTTATGTTTCTTTTTACACTGGTATAGTGTATGACTTTGGATAGCGCAGCGTATATATTTAATGATGCAATAGTAGTTCAGGCCCATAGGAAAATGAATGACATTTTTAAAGCGGTATTTCACCCTAAATATAAGATCTCCCATGCGCTTCAGCATACTGGCGTCAGCGCCAGTATGCTGGGTTTTTTTTTTTTTTATAGCACACTTACTGTTTTATCGTAGAAATCCTTTTCTGTCCCCCGCGTTGGACGGCGCCAGTACAGCGCGTCACATCTTCCTAAGATACCCGATATGGACTCGGGTATTTCCGGCGCTATGCGGCGCCTGCGCACAGACCTAGGAGCTGACTGCGCAGGCGCCGTATTTCTCCGAAATAGGACTCGGAGAAATACGGCGCCTGCGCAGTCAGCTCCTAGGTCTGTGCGCAGGCGCCGCATAGCGCCGGAAATACCCGAGTCCATATCGGGTATCTTAGGAAGATGTGACGCGCTGTACTGGCGCCGTCCAACGCGGGGGACAGAAAAGGATTTCTACGATAAAACAGTAAGTGTGCTATAAAAAAAAAAAAAACCCAGCATACTGGCGCTGACGCCAGTATGCTGAAGCGCATGGGAGATCTTATATTTAGGGTGAAACTCCGCTTTAAATTTGTTCAATCATTCAACTAACTAATGAATCTGAATTTAATTTGGATGCACATAATGCCATTTTATAAACAAAAAATCATTGCTACTTCCGATCCATCACATGGAAAGCTCCCAGTGCTCGATCCACAGTGGTTATGACTAATACACACGGTCGTTTTTTGCGATGAAAAAAAACGACGTTTTTTAAAACGTCATTTAAATTGATCGTGTGTGGGCAAAATGTCGTTTTTTGTCTTCAAAAAAACGACCAAAAAAAAATTCCAACAGGTTTGAATTTTTTGTGTCGTTTTTCAAAACGTTGTTTTTTGTTTCACAAAAAGTCACCGTGTGTAGCAAAAACGTCGTTCAAAACGACGTTTTTCAACCCGCGCATGCCCAGAAGCTAGTTATGAAGCGAGCTTCAATGGAAAAGAGTGGTGAACGTAACCTTGCTTTTTGTGAAAAAACGTTGTTTTTTACTTCACAGAAAACGTCGTTTTTTTTTCATCGCAAAAAACGACCGTGTGTACGCGGCATAAGGCCTTATAGGCTGAAACACGTCAACCTCGCATTCTCTTGGTGAGTTGAACTAGCATCCCAAAAAAATATTGAATCCTTCCAATTCAAATCCGTCCAATTCAATATTATATCCAATATATTACAATCTACTGATTCCAAGGCATATACAAAACCAATGCCGAAGATACGTAAGGCATTCCGACAACAAATTGGTTCAACATAATATGAAAAAACTAAATTCTTCAATGCATCTGAAACAAAAATAAAGCTTACAGCTTGCACAGTTCTCTGGGTCATCGCATAGTGGCAACAGTTTTATAACAGCCTCAAGCCACATGTGAGCAGTGTGGAGATGCACTGTTGGCTTGTATCTGTTTTATCGACTGTCAACGGCGCATGTTTACGCAGGCAGTGTGGGTGGAGTTACACACCTAATCATGTCTGTATCGTTTCTGGTGTTGCATGACACCACTTCCCTGCCATTTTAAGAGTTCCTGTAAATTACTTTTATACTTTTAATTGTCCCCTAATATATACTGTACGTACTCTATCGTGTATGTTGTACTGTGTGTGTATTCTACATGCTGCTTTTACCTGTGTGACAGAATACTACACACCATACTCTTTTTATTATATTACACACGTGCATTTTTGGCGAGAATGAAATACAAATAAATTTGACTTTATTTTCCTCATCTATCCTTTTATATTGCTGCTAAGCTGATCCTTGAATATCTAGAAGATACATTTTTTGACACATTCCCAGCTTGTGTTATTGCCCTGTAATCAGAAGAATGTCAGGGATGTATGAAGGTTGGATGTTGGCGCTATATGAATCCTGTATAATAATAATAATAATAATAATAATAATAGTACAGCTTCCCCCTGCTTTTGCTTTCACAGATGAGGCATCCTATCTGAAGGGAGGGAGAGGGATGAGTATATGAATGGGGGGATGTTGTCTGGAAACTATGCTAAGTAGCCGTTTGCTGTTCAGCTGGGAATTCTGTGCACAATCACCTCCAGCAGCACCTTTTATGTATCTCCATCATTTTATCTCTGTAGACCTGTGCTTGAAGTCTGAGCAGAGGAATGATATCTGCCACCTAATCAGTCCAGAAACCATTTAACTTTTTTTTTTCCAAATGCAATGTAAATGGTTATGAAATTAATATGGTGTGCCCTCGGGACTGCTTCTCCTCTTTTAACATTAAACAGAAATTATAACTGAAGCATTATGATCTAAAAAACACTGCTGCTTTGTCAGTATGTGAGCACTTGATGTACTCACAATCTGTACAACTGCAGTCTACCTCATAATGAGACTTATTGAATCCTTTGTGTAAAAACAAGAGAAAATAAAAACGCTGCAAACTGGTCAGGTTTTACCTTCCAATTTTGCCATAAAGTGACAGGTTTCATGTGGATGGTTGCTGCGGGCAACAGGCCTTCTTTCCCTTGAACAGAGGCGCACAAATGAACTTCACCCTGTGAGAGCATTATTATGCTTTATTAAGAAAACCTGGTATGATGATATCTCCACCCCTGAATGCAACTCACAGAATGGTAAATGCAGAGAGCCAGCAGGCCAGTTTCATGTTTTCACATTGTTATCTATTGTTCAGTGCCATTTTTATTTCCTTTTACCTATCCTGACTCAAGTTTCAGCTGGGGGTCAAACTGTTTTGTATGTAATGTTCTAGTCTGCTACCTAAATTGTTGGTTGAAAGTACATCTACAACACAATCTGGTGACCTCTGTTGATCCAAAGCCTGGTCCTCTATTGCAAAGTGCTCCTTGAACATGTAAACTCTAGAAACTGCATACAAGGTTCTTCTAGGATGGTACTGGGTCCCAGGCTGGATAGAGAGTTTGAACCCATCCTTTAGTGACAGGTGCTTCAGGGGTTGTGGCCAATGAGGGGATGTTGTACACATTTGGTGGTCCTGTCCCCGCCTCACAGGGTTCTGGTCCAGAGTGTTTGGGCTTCTCTATTGCTTGTCTCATATACCCATTCACAAGGATGCCAAAATGTGCCTTGTTGCACTGCCTGATCCAGGGATTGTTCTCATACCAACAAAAGTTGGCATCCTATCTGTCCAGAGCTTGGAAGAGTCCCTCTGTTCCGTTTGTTAGGGTAAAGAGCATTTTCACTGACCGTTTGATCAATGAAGAAAAATCTCTAGTATCTTGCATGATTCCCACTCCAAATTCCGTAAAGTATGGTCTCCCTGGTGGTCTTGCTCTCTCCCCACCTTGCAAACTGGATCTCTCCTAAGGACCACTTCATAATTCCCCCATCCTACAGGACTTCTCCTCCCCCTCGTCTTTCTTCCTCCTCCCCCCTCTTCTCTCCCCCTCTTCTCTTTCTTCCTCCCCTCTTCTTCTCTTCTCTTTCTTCCTCCCCCTCTTCTTCTTCTTCTTTCTCTTCTTCCTTCCTCTTCCTTCCTTCCTCTCTCTTCTTCTCTCTCTTCCTCCCCCCTTTCCTCTCCTCCCTCCCCCCTTTCTTCTTCTCTTCTCTTCCTCCCCCTTCTTCTTCTTTCTCTCCTCCCCCCTTCTCTTCTTCTCCCCCCTCTTCTTCTCTTCTCTTTCTTCCTCCCCCTCTTCTTCTTCTCTTCTCTTCCTCCCCCCTCTTCTTCTTCTCTTCTCTTCCTCCCCCCTCTTCTTCTTCTCTTCTCTCTCCTCTCCCCCCCCCTCTTCTTCTTCTCTCTCTCTTTCCTCCCCCCTCTTCCTTCTCTTCTCTTCTCTTCCCCTCTCTCTTCTTCTCTTCTCTTCCTCCCCCCTCTTCTTCTTCTCTTCTCTTCTCTTCCTCCCCCCTCTTCTTCTTCTCTTCTCTTCCTCTTCCTCCCTCTCTTCTTCTCTTCTTTTTCTCTTCCTCCCCCCTCTCTTCTTCTCTTCTCTTCCTCTCTTCCTTCTCTTCCTTCCTCCCCCCTCTTCTTCTTCTCTTCTCTTCCTCTCTTCTTCTTCCTTCCTTCCTCCCCCCCTTTCTTCTTCTTCTCTCCTCTTTTCCTCCCCCCTCTTCTTCTCTCTCTTCTCTCTCTTCTCCTCCCCCCCCCCTCTTCTTCTTCTTTCTTTCCTCCCCCCTCCTCTTCTTCTCTTCTCTTTTCCTCCCCCCCCCTCTTCTTCTCTCTTCTCCTCCCCCTCCCCTCTTCTTCTTCTTTCTCTTTCCCTCCCCCTCCCCTCTTTCTTCTTCTTCTCTTCCTCCCCCCCCCTCTTCTCTCTTCTCTTTCTCTCCCCTCCTTCTCCCCTCTTCTTCCTCTTCTCTCCCCCTTCCTCTTCTTCTCTTCTCTTCTCTCCTCCCCCCTCTTCCTTCTTCTCTCTCTTTCTCCCCCTCTTCCTTCTTCTCTTCCTCCCCCCCCCCTTCCCTCTCCCCCCCCCTCTTCTCTCCTCCTCCTCTCCCCTCTCTTCTCCTTCCTCCCCCCCCTTTCTCTTCTCTTCTCTTGTCCCCCCCCTCTTCTTCTTCTTCCCCCCCCCCCCCCGCCCCCCTCTTCTTTCTCTGACATGCTCCATCCCCTAGCCAATTGCTCTCACCCCTTTTAGGCCTTAACTCCCCCACACTTGGCCTCCTTTTTTTCCTCTGCTCGCCACCCAACCCTAACGCGCCAGCCACACCGAACTAAGCCCGCCCGCCCCAAGCTACTACGCCCTCCCTTCTGTTGAGCTGATCTCACCCCCAGCCCCATTCCTCACCCCCTCTGCGCTCACCGCCCATTCTAACACGCCAACCGCAGTCCACGCGTCTCCCCACCTCCTTTTGAACCCCTTATCTTCCCGATCTCACCCGCACTTGACCAAACCCTTTCAAAGCATGTAGCCACACATTGAAGGCCACCCTCACTTACACCAATAGCCAATTACAATGCCACTCACCTTCCCCTCATGGACCCCAGCTTCCAATCCACGCCGGCGCATCAAGGCACTTAAAGGCCCTCACAACCGCTGTATGTAGTACCGTCGGCCCCCCCCGTGGAACATTCCAACCCTAGGCCCTGGAGAATTCCGCCGCACACGCAACCGCACCAGACCCCACACTACTAGTATCACCACTGCACATGGGACACCCCGTTCTTCCCTTGTAACTTAGTATTTATAACCTGCACATTAACCCCAACGCCTCGAGAGATATATATGAGCCTGCCCTGTGTCCTAATAAATCTTCTCACCTTGTAATATCTCTCTGGCTGCGCCTGTACTCCAGAATCCAGTTGCTACCCATGGCTGCTTAATCAGGTATGCTGTTCCCCCGATCCTTGTGTGATCCTTTTCCATGAATATATGCTAGTGTACTAAGTCCCATTTAGGATTTAGTAGCTCTCGGATCCGTCATTCCGCCATCCTCCCCCTCGGTTTGAACTCATCTCAGGATTCTGCTAATTCCGGCAGCCCCACCTCCCAGCCCCCCTGAATCCCGCCTTCACCCATCCACCGTTGCTGCTCTTGAGAACCCTCCCCCTCCCATCTGAACTGTCTTCTCTAGAGCAACCTCTCCCAGTTCCAGTCCTCCTGCCTATTTTGTCTCGGGTCCACGCCCCAACATCTGCACCCAACCCAGTGGCCATTCTCCCATAGAAACTGGGGTTCCCCAGAACTCCTCCCTCATTGCAACCTCCTCCTCCCTCCCCAGTCTCATTTCTGGCCCCGTCGTCGAGACCCTTCTCTGTTGTTCCCAGTCGGCCCCGCCAGCACTCCCCTTGCTCTCTTTGGTTGCTTCCATCCACCCCAGCCACTCACGTCTTCCTCCTCCCCGTCTAGTCCACCCCCTCACCCCTCCGCTCCCCGCTTCTTGACTCCTCTCTTTCCTCCCCTGGGGATCTTCCACCTCCCTTGGAAGCTGCCACAACTTCTTGAACTCTCCTCACCAGCTTGCTCAGATGGGCTAAAGCCAGCCCTTGTTGCCCCATCCCCCCGGCCCCCCTTTCTTTAGAGAGGCAATCTTTTCTGCTCACCCAGGGCCTTTTGTCCTCCCACTCCTTCCAGGCCCCAAGGAGTCCTTGGTGCTGCCCCGAGTCAGCCTCCTTTGTACTCTCCTTCCCCTCCCTCCTCCCCTGGCTGCTCCCCAGTTTCTTCTCGTCCCCATCCCTTCTCCTACCCCCTTCCTCCCACCCTCACGGATCCCCGGATGTCCTTCTGCTCCCTTCCAACTCCCGGCCCTTCCGGCTCCCCGCCTCGTTGGCCCCCCCTCATTCTACGCTCGTCCGTTCTCTGCTTCCCTCCCCCTTCTTCTCTCTCTTCCCCCCCTTCCTCTTCTCTCCTCCTCACCTCTCTGTTTTCTGCTCTCCCCTCCCCCTCTTCTTCCAGTTTCCTCCAGTTGCAGAGGCAAGCTTATCTGCTTGTACCCCCTCTTTGAGAGTGACGCTAAGCCCCAGACTTGGGGCTCCTTTTTTTTGGCTGAGATGCAGTTGACACCACTAGGCCTAAGAACTATTTGCACCTTTTCTGCTAATTATTCACCTGTTGGGTGGTGTCCAGTAGATCTTGTAACGGTCAACACCGCTTATGAACTTCCATCCACCCAACACAGCTTGCGACACTCCACAATCCGGCAGACACGACCCATTCCATTCCCCAGAGTAAAAACGAGACGCAGCTACGTTCTCTCTGGTTTAAAAATCTATCAACACTTTATTGGTATCTTTCCAGCTCTTTTATACAGTACAAGATGTTACAGCCAATCACAGGACAATGCCATCTCCACCCCCCTTCACACCATGGGGGGCTTCAATCACACTCTAAAAGGCATTCAGGTAAGCTAACCATGTAGGCCGGTCGGCACCGCATCTTTATCACACAATGGCAGTGAGAGGGGTGTAATCCACACCTTCAAGTAAATCATATTATACAAAGGTATGACACCTTCAGAGAATAACACCTTTCAAAAGCATACACATTGCCATCATTAACATAATAGCAAATACAAAAGGTATGACTCACTCTGACCTGTCTGTGACTATATCTCAGAATATGAAGTATTATTAATGTCCCTGTAAACATTGAATTATGATTCACCCTTGGCCCTCAAAACCCTAGCATAGTCTCGTCCATGGTGCATTCACATTCTCCCCTTTCGAGAGAGGAGGGAACCAAAACCTCCGACAGTTAAGTCAATTGGCATCCAACTATACCCCAAATAAATGCTCAATGAGCATACTACAAAAGAACACGTGCCGCTGGGGATGACTGGCAGTATCTTTCAGGGAGAGAAGGCTGAGTCCATGCTGTTGGGGGTCAACTGCCCCCACTCCTGATATAACAGGGAGACTGCACCCATCCTGGTGCCAGGGAAAACCCCCTGATGCTTGCATCTCAGTCCTGTACATCTTCTGGGGTTGTGTCATGGATACAGATCCAGGGACCCCCCTATTTGGGATGACACTAGCTCTTCCGCTGGGTTGCTGTGATGTCCCTCCACCACCACAAAGGAACTAGTTGGGAAGAGACCTGGGGCACTAGCTTCTGTGCAAAATCACAACATAACAGTGAATTCTGTATCTGAGTTCTTTCTCACCCTGTTGGAACACCAGAGGTCTTGATCTGGGTGACCAGTGCTTCAGATGGAGTAAAAGCACAGCCTAGCTTGTTGCTGGAGAGTCCCTGAACCCTCCGCTTCGGCTTTAGACATCTCCAGCTGATTCATCAGCCAGGATTTCTTGTCGACCTTTCCTCATAGTCTACCCTGTGCAGCCGAGTGCAGTGCGATCTCCGCTTTCTCGACCAGTATGCTTCCGCACCCTCTCTGTGCTCCACCTCCACGCCATCCCGATATCCCTCTCCGACATGGGCCATATAATAGCCTATTGTCATCCGCTGACCTCTTGCTAATACACCGGAGGGCTGTAGGTCTGCTCATTTTAACTCCGCTGCTTCGGTTGTTCCCTTTACGTGCGAGTACCTTTCATAGTTAAGTAGCGCTGAGTTGGCCAAATCTCCGAGCAGCCTCCTCTGACTCCTCTGTGCTGTAGCATGTAACCTTCTTTGAATTCATGGATGGTATTGTCTTGTGCCCTTGTATGTTTTTTTCTGATGGAATCAACTGTAGCCACCAATAACCAACACCGCTGAGCACACTACAATTTGAGTAAAAACGAGACGCAGCTACGCTCCTGGTTAAAAATCGGTATCCCAGCTTTTTATACAGTACGAGTTAGCCATCATGCCATCTCCATTCACACCATAATACACTCTAAAAGGCTTGGTAAGCGTGGGGTGGCAATGGCAGTTGTGTTTTCATAGTATGGTCTCATCTGCTCCTGATTAACACCTAATGTGTCCCAACAGATCACTAACATTTCAATAGTTACAAAAGGTATGACACTGACCTGGTAATTGCTCCTTGTGATATCTCAGCCTGCAATATCCCTTATTAATGGTAACATATGTTATGGTCACATGGCCCTAGTGGACTAAGGTTAGACATGGCTCGGTCTGTCAATGTACAGATTGCACACACATTAGATGAAACTAGTGCTGCAACATGGGCCTTTGCTGGCCCTTTTGGAGTTAGTTGCTAGGCCTCAACAATTAGGTTACAGCTATTTGTATGCCCAACGGTCGAGAGATCACTATATCCTTGGTAATCATGCTCATAATAATAAAGATTATTGTACCAGAAATTGCATCTGCAATATCTTGGGTGGCAATGGCTTTAATTATTGAGGACTCTAGCTAAGGCACTGTTGGGTCTCGATGCTGACGCTACTCTTAGCTCAGTTTGTTATATTGTGGAAGGAAGATTTCAATGGACCCTTTATTGTAGCAGGAACTAACTTAAATAATGTCATGTACTCTAAATAATCTAAAAAGCTTTAATACTAAATATTTTACTTAAGTTTGTAGTAATAAATAGTGCAGACCTAGTCGCACTAGAGACCATGTGTTTAAACATTATATGGGGACTTCCAGTGAATTCCTTACACCCAATGAGTGCTAACCCAAATGTTGGCATTGGCAGGGTGAGCTTAAAGGCTTTGTAAGTGAAAGATTTCTAGTGCTGTAGGCTTAAAGGTACATTGTCTGCTGCACAGAATGTGATTTGACTCTGTTGGTCCTATGCCTGTCACAACCATCCATGTGGTGTTTTGCAATATGAGTGATTGGTACATTGCACTTGGGTACTGAAACCATGAATATGAACCTGCCATTAAAATTTGTACTTCCTACCACTCAGTGTGGCATTGAACAGTATTTTTTTGTGCCTTAAATAAGTCCTGCTCCCCAGCTCCTATTCTAAATCACATGAGTATTTTGTGTCCAATCAGTAAAAGCTAAAAGGACCAAAAGGGCTGCACCCATGTACGTATAGAATTGGCATATATTCACAGGCATTATGTTTTTTTTTTAATAAAGTAACCCAGGGGTCTCCAAACCTTTCTAAACAAAGGGCCAATTTACTGTCATTCAGACTTTAGGGGGGCAGGGCTGTGCCCAGTGGAAGTGATCAATGCCCCATCTTTGACATTAGGAGGAGAGAGTGTGCCCAATTCTTGGTGTCGGTGGAAGGAATTATGCCCCATTGTTGGTGTCGGTGGGAGAAATTTGGTGTCCTATTGGTGTCAGTGGCAGAAATGTTTCCGTAATTGTTGGTGTCAATGGCAGGAATAATACCTCAAGGGCCAGCAGTTTGGTGACCCCTGCAGTAACCAACAATCATGGGATTTTTACTTTAAATTTATCTTGTATATAGTTATGTCAAGAAAAATACTCTGATTTTCTTTTAAGCACATAAGCATTCCTGAAGGCAAAAAAATTAAATTAATTATTGGTGTGCTTGACAACATAGCTTTGAATTTTTAGGCACATGTTGTCAGCCCTGCCTCCTAAATTTCTGATAGATTTACAGAGAACACAGACCTCTTTCTATTTATTCCCCTCCTCCTCATCTCCAAAACCCCTGTTTGTGCAAAGACACAAAGCACTGGAAGTTATCAGATCACAAGGTTTCTGGCAGAATGAGCAGGTATTTTTTTGCACTTACCGAATAGATATAACAAAACACTTTCAATGGTATATTTAGCAGACCAAAAGGGGTAAATAAGAAGTTACAGTGCCTTGCGAAAGTATTTGGCCCCCTTGAACTTTGCAACCTTTTGCCACATTTCAGGCTTCAAACATAAAGATATAAAACTGTCATTTTTTGTGAAAAATCAACAACAAGTGGGACACAATCATGAAGTGGAATGAAATTTATTGGATATTTCAAACTTTAACAAATAAAAAGCGGAATAATTGGGCGTGCAAAATTATTCAGCCCCCATAAGTTAATACTTTGTAGCGCCACCTTTTGCTGGGATTACAGCTGTAAGTCGCTTGGGGTATGTCTCTAAAAAAATTTGCCCATTCCTCCTTGCAAAACAGCTCGAGCTCAGTGAGGTTGGATGGAGAGCGTTTGTGAACAGCAGTTTTCAGTTCTTTCCACAGATTCTCAATTGGATTCAGGTCTGGACTTTGACTTGGCCATTCTAACACCTGGATATGTTTGTTTGTGAACCATTCCATTGTAGATTTTGCTTTATGTTTTGGATCATTGTCTTGTTGGAAGACAAATCTCCGTCCCAGTCTCAGGTCTTTTGCAGACTCCATCAGGTTTTCTTCCAGAATGGTCCTGTATTTGGCTCTATCCATCTTGCCATCAATTTTAACCATCTTCCCTGTTCCTGCTGAAGAAAAGCAGGCCCAAACCATGATGCTGCCACCACCATGTTTGACAGTGGGGTTGGTGTGTTCAGGGTGATGAGCTGTGTTGCTTTTATGCCAAACATAACGTTTTGCATTGTTGCCAAAATGTTAAATTTTGGTTTCATCTGACCAGAGCACCTTCTTCCACATGTTTGGTGTGTCTCCCAGGTGGCTTGTGGCAAACTTTAAACTACACTTTTTATGGATATATTTAAGAAAAGGCTTTCTTCTTGCCACTCTTCTTGCCACTCTTTCATAAAGGCCAGATTTGTGCAGTATACGACTGATTGTTGTCCTATGGACAGAGTCTCCCACCTCAGCTGTAGATCTCTGCAGTTCATCCAGAGTGATCATGGACCTCTTGGCTGCATCTCTGATCAGTCTTCTCCTTGTATGAGCTGAAAGTTTAGAGGGACGGCCAGGTCTTCGTAGATTTGCAGTGGTCCGATACACCTTTAATTTCAATATTATCGCTTGCACAGTGCTCCTTGGGATGTTTAAAGCTTGGGTAATCTTTTTGTATCCAAATCCGGCCTTAAACTTCTCCACAACAGTATCTCGGACCTGCCTGGTGTGTTCCTTGTTCTTCATGATGCTCTCTGCGCTTTAAACTGACCTCTGAGACTATCACAGTGCAGGTGCATTTATACGGAGACTTGATTACACACGGGTGGATTCTATTCATCATCATTAGTCATTTTGGTCAACATTGGATCATTCAGAGATCCTCACTGGACTTCTGGAGAGAGTTTGCTGCACTGAAAGTAAAGGGGCTGAATAATTTTGCACGCCCAATTTTTCAGTTTATTTGTTAAAATTTGAAATATCCAATAAATGTTGTTCCACTTCATGATTGTGTCCCACTTGTTGTTGATTCATCACAAAAAAATAGTTTTATATCTTTGTTTGAAGCCTGAAATGTGGCAAAAGGTCACAAAGTTCAAGGGGGCGGAATACTTTCGCAAGGCACTGTAATTCATTGTATTTATATACACTTCAAGGGGGCGGAATACTTTCGCAAGGCACTGTAATTCATTGTATTTATATACACTTTAAAAAGGTTGTAAACCTCGGGGGGGGGGGGGGGGGACAAAAAATAAAAAACAAACCCTAAAAGACAAAGGCACAATGAGCTAGTATGCATTGCATACTAGCTCAAAATGAAATTCTTACCTTAGAACGATGCCCTAGATTGGCATTGGCATCAGCCCTACAGAGCGGACATCTTCCACCAGAGTTACTTCCGGTTACGCGGCACTGGCGCTATGGTTGGCCGGACCCGCAATGGCGTTGCTCCTGCATGCAACTCCTGATGAAACTGTACCAGCGGCCTGTTTCTTTAGTGTGCATGTGCCATTGACCTCACTAGCGGCGTATATACTGAATATCTCCTAAACTGTGCAAGTTTTGGAGATATTCAAGGTTTCTACAGGTAAGTCTTGTTATAGGTTTACCTATAGGTAAAAGTGGTATAACAGGGTTTGCAACCACTTTAATATGCTTTAAAAATAAGTAAATAGATGGCCTACTTGGTGGCAGTGTAAAGATGTTTAAGTAGTAAATCTACCAGTTTTTCTCAAAAACTCTATACTAATATTTTTTATCTTTCCTATTTTCAGGTCCACAGAGCAAAATTTCCAAATGCCAGCCAAATGAACATAACTGCCTGGGCACAGAAGTGTGCATACCCATGAGTAGGCTTTGTAATGGTCATCCGGACTGCTCTGATGGCTCAGATGAAGGCCCTTTCTGCCGAGGTAAGTCGTAACGGTGCATGAAATGTGCTATAAGCCAGTTCTTGGAAAAGATGACACAACATGCACTTTTCTTAAAAGTACAAAGACCTCCTCTGATGTATTGTTATGGCAAAAAATTTGAACATTTAAAATCTTATGTTTATTAGACGAAAGAGAGATTCCCTGATTACAAAGAACAAGCTGGTGAATTGGTATATGAAAAAAGCATCTATGTTCATCCCTGTAGGACAGGGGTGCCCAACTTTTTGAAGAGCAAGGGCCACTTAAGCGACTTTGTAACCGGTTGCGGGCCACAATGAGCGGAGCCAGTGGATGGCAGCCCACTCTACTCCTTTTTTTTTTTTTTCGCGGATTGGATTGGAGGTAGGCGTTTGTAAACGGACACAAGTACATTTATATCTGCCAATCCTTAGAGGTGAATGGAGGGTCTGATTGGGTCAGACTGACCATGTGAAAGGGGCCCAAGGCTGCTTTCAGACTAATGCACCGTTTACCCGCACCGCAGGTGCAGCACAATTCACATGTGGCTCTGCTGCAGGTTTAGGTTCCCGCGTCGGTTTGAAAAGCAGCCCAGTAACCACTGCAGAGCACATATGCCCATATATACACTGTGATTTTAGTAATAAACTTGCCTTTAATATCAGTATTTTATTTCATCCCAGAGCAAGAGGTTGCGGGCCACATCAGAGGGCTCCGCGGGCCACATGTGGCCCCCGGGCCACTGGTTGGGTGCCCCTGCTGTAGGGTAACTTTGTAATGTCTTATTGCTCTTTTTGAGATGCCACTCCACCCTCGCCCCCAATAACCAATAGAATGCATACTTTTTCCATTAGAAAAACCTTGCTTATCTGTTGGTTGTTAATGTTATCGGACATAGTTTTTCTTTAGCTATTTTTAATAAATTCAGGGCAGTGTTGACACAATGCTTTTTATGTAGTTTTTTTTTAACAGAACCCACTCCAGCAATGGTACATTGTGCTACTGTCTGTTCTGCTAAACAATTTTTGATACTTTGGAACGTACCTGAGAGTTTACAATATTGGTGCCCAAAAAAAGACCCATCGCCAGAATTGCATATGCACATGTCAGGAAGTGTTCTGCTAGTTCTCAGGACGAATTCAAGACAAAAGGTTCATTTTGCAGGATACTGCTAAAGCACAATTTATAATTTCTAAGTTTTTCCTATAACAAAGCAAGCCTTTACTTTTTTGAGTTCAGGTTCACTGTAATGTATCCCTTTGTGTATTATTTTACTCTTTTTAGATCACCATCTAGTTAAATGAACTGCTTACTCCAACTTTTTATTTTCATTTGTTACATCTACCTCAGGGGTGCCCAAATTTTAAAGAGCAGGGGCCACTTAAGCGACTTAGCAGCCAGTCGCGGGTGCCAATGAGTGAAGCGGGTGGATGACCGCTCCCTGTCCATCCTGCATATGCTCGCTCTACTCTATGGGCCCTCCGATCTGATCTGCCCAGATGGAATGGGACAGATCCCCCCCCCCCTTTTCTGTTTACATCTGTGGTCCAATTGAGGTGAACGGAGGGTCCAATTGGGTTGGATGGATAATGCCAAAGGGGCCTAAGGCTGCTTTCACACTGATGTGTTGTGGTTTACCTGCGCTGCAGGGGCAGCGCAGTACACCTGTGGCTTTCCTGCGGGTTAGCTGCACTTTGCCTTAGACTTCTATTATATCCTGTAGGTATGGTGCACTTTCTGAAAGCTCACCACACCTGCAGGTAATAACAGAAGTATATGGCTCAGTGCAGGTAACCCGCAGGTGTTCCGCGCTGCACCTGCGGATCAGTTTGAAAGCAGCCTAGCTTCATTAACAACACTGATGCTCTGGGATGGCTGGTCGGCAACCCACAATCTTGGCTTGCCAACACACTATCCCAGAGCAGGAAGTCATGGGCCACATCAGAGGGCTCCGCAGGCCACATGTGGCCACTGGTTGGGCACCCCTGATCTACCTGTTACTTTTATTTTTTATTTAACCAAATACATATAATCTAACTGAAAAATGTTACACTACAGGCAAAACATTATTACTTAAATTTGAATTGGGGGGGGGGTGGTGGCCATACCTATAATACACCTCTGCACCACACTTTCTAATTTCTTAGCAAAAACTGGGATAATTAAGGGATATTTAAGTTCACACATCTTGCACTACATTGCTACTTGGCACTGCATTAAAGTAATGTTTAGCATTGGAGTCCATTCTGCATCTGGTACAATGCTACAGTGGACATAATGCCGACATAAGGGTAAACGGGCACAAAATGGGTGAGAACTACAGGGTTTAGGTCTGGCCACCTGGTAGTTTATATTAATGTACAAGCAATTGGGATCTGAGCACATTTATATCTTGTTTCTTTTTATACCTATATTTGCAGTCACTGTGAGCAGCCTGCTAATCACATCGCAATCGGTGGGCTAAATTATTTACTCAGCATATGGTTTTTTAAATTCTATTTGCATTAAATGATGAATAATAGAATGTAGCTACTATGGTTTAACAGCACTTTGCCCCCACAAGCAAAAGTTATATCAGGGCAACCCTACCATCAACTCTGCTCTGGTCTCAATTGAATGTTAGACATATGGAGCCACGGCTCTGCCCCATTCGGCTTCCCCTCCCCATGGATCACTGAATTGATGATTGCTTTGGAGAATAGGGGGGAGTCCAGACAGCCAGGGGTTTGCAACATGCTGATGAAATTATGGAAGCTCAAGTAATTGAGAATGGGGGCTGCGACAGATGTAGTTTTCAGATTATTTTGTTTGAAGCATGAAAAAAACTTCTTTTTAAGAGATTTTAGAAAATAGGTTTTTTTCTGCTGGGAAGGTTTTTATTAACTTCCGGTCTCACAGATGGAACATGAAGTGAGAGGAAATTTCCCTAAATCAAATCCCTTCCTAGACCATTTGACACTTAAAGCGGCGTTCCACCCAAAAATCGAACTTCCACTTAACCCACTCCTTACCCCCTTACATGCCAAATTTGGCATGTAGTTTTTTTTGGGGGGGAGGGGGGGCTTCAGAAGGAGTGGGACTTCCTGTCCCACTTCCTCCTTCCGCCGAGGGGCTGGTTAGGCGATTATCTTAATCACCTAACTTCAGCCCCTGTAGGTGATCACCTCGGACACTGACAGGTCCTAGGCGATCTCCACTCCAATAAGACGGTGCAGCGCCGTCCGCGCATGCGCAGTGCCGATAGCCCACAGTTGTAATGAAGACGCCGGTCGGGGAGGGGGGGAAATGAGCGGAGCCCTGGCCGGCGCGTCGCTGGAACCATGCACAAGGTAAGTGTCTGTTTATTAAAAGCCAGCAGCTACACTTTTTTTAGCTGCTGACTTTTAATAAACATTAAAAATGGCTGGAACACCCCTTTAAACAAGTGTACTCACTGGAAGATTTTCCCTTTATTCCTGCTCTGGTGACGTCTCAAAACAATGTTTTTACTCTAATTTTCAGTCCACTGTCTGTCGTCACTAGGACAAATAAAGAGGCTGAATTCCCCAAAAGGGATCACATGCAGCAAGAAAACCCGATCCCTCAGCAAAATAATAACAATAAAAAAAGTGGTTTTTATACACATCAAATAGTTAACAGAAATGTCCGAAGATGTGACCTTTCTGGGAGGGGTCCAGCGGCTGATCCATAAATGTAAAGGACCACCCTGAGCCTTTCCTCCTCCAAGTGCAGGTAGAAGATCCCTCCTGGTTCACTTGCTTAAAGTGGGTGTCACAATGTACAGTATAAGATTTCCTATCATCTGTGCTCAGTCTTGCCACACAGAGTTAATCCAGCTCTGCGCAATCCTCTTTGCTTGTTCAGTGAAATAAAACGGACTTACAGAGAAAAACCTTAGTCCGTCCCGCCCCCTTGCTGTGAGTGACAGGTTACTTGCATATCTCATGCACTAGCTTCAGACAGGCATTATTTTTTAATTCCCACTCCCACTCCTTTGGTTACTTTTCTGGATTTTGACTGGATGTTGGTGACCATAGCAGAATTCAGTGTAAGAAATACATAGGAATAAATGCATGTTGACAAGGAGAGTCTACTGACATCACGACTCCACCTACTAAGCTCCACACAACAGGTCCACCCACAGAATCTGCAGTTTTTCAGGTCTCATAACAGACAGAGGGGACACATTTTGACAGGTAAGGATACCTGTATATTCTTATAGATAAGCACTATGGCAGTGGTTTAGAAAGGATGAGAGTGGGTTTACATCCACTTTAATGTGGCTAATGTCTGCTTTCCACTGAAGAGAAGTACTGCCCCCCTTACTATTGGCCAGTGGCTTGCAATGGTAAACACAATCCATGATATTGAGCACCCGACAGTGGCTATGAAACCTAAAGAGGAGCAATTGAATAAAACATGGTTTTATTGGCATGATTTACAGTGCCCACAGGATTGCATTTCATACATTTTTGAACTAATTCCACAGGCATCTTCTCAGTAACAGGCTCATGGCTCCAGTACTTTACTCCACCCTTCAACCCCTCCCCCCCTATTCTCCCCCCCCCCCCTCCCAGCGTTTCCCTATTCTTACCTTCACTTAGCTGCCCCTGGCTTCCTTTTTTTTTTTTTTACTTTATACCTTTAGTCTAGGGTCCTTTGGGACAACTTGTCTACATTATCTCTTTATTCATAAAATAGTAAAACCTTTGTTTGCAAGCATAATTTGTTCCAGAAACATGCTTGTAGTCAAAAGCATTTTTGTTCACAGGGTTTAAAAGAGAATAGAGGCACCTTTTAAGTGTAGCAATAAGTTGCTAAATGTTGTACCTTCATTAAATGTAATTATATTGCTACACTTAGAGGCTCCTCTTCTTTTTTTATACTCAGTTGTGACATGACACTACTCTTGTATCAAGACATCGCTTGTATATCAAGGCAAAATTTATTAACACATTTTGCTTGTCTTGCAAAACGCTCTCAAACCAAGTTACTCTCAAACCAAGGTTTTACTGTATGTCCTTTCAAAAATGGCAAAGTCTATTAACCATTTTTCTAAGGGAGGATTTGGCAGGGACAAAAGTTTAATTTTGTATATCTTTTTATTATGACTCAAGTAGTGGCATAACATTTCTGTGTGTACATGGTTACCGTAACTCCTCCATGTACTTTTTGTAGGAGCACCATAGTGTAAAGTGTCAGTTTTGATTGCTTTTGTTTGGTGTATCGTTCTACATTCTTTGCTGAGAGACCAAATAAAAATGTAGAAATTTAAAAAAATCCAAGGCTGATTATATACAGGCAGGCCCATAGTCACTATGACCATGCATGCTTGTCTCAAACATTACTGAGTGCATTACATAATCGTCGGTACATTTTAAACTATATTTTTTAGGGATTATTTTTTTTAATTTAAAGCATTATTGCTGCAACTGTTTTGTTTGGAAGATTTAACTTCTTTAACTTCTTAACTTCACAGCATGAAGTGAATGGAGGTTCTCTAGAATATTTACCATAACAAGCGACCCATAGGACTTGCCTCCACCTCCTGCTCTGGTGATAACTGTAAAATATTGATTTCTGTGCATTTCTTTTACAACCACTGTGTTGGTTCAAGATGGTAATTAAAGGTACAAAGATAAATATTTTAAAGTACAAATTGAAATATCCTAGGCAGGAAATAATTGCTTGCAGTGCAAGCCTCTAGTACTCGTCGGCTCTGCTGTGTTGAAGTTTTAAGCTTGCGAAAAGATCGTCAACTTCCGGTACACTTCTGGGTGTTTTGGATGCCTACTGCGGTCTGCGCTGTTCTGGTATGCTTTGTAGCTTCTTTTATCTACCCACGTGTTACCTGAATGGGCAAAGCCTACTGGATAAGGCTTATCCCTAACACCGTGCCAATCTGTCGAGGGGAGCCACAGGATGGATTAAATCTGCAGTAATTACTGGTCCTTGCCTTTTAAATGGGAGCCCAGTTGGTGCTATATTATATGCAGCGGAGCATCTGTTACATCACATTCTGTTGCAAGGATCATTTTCAATTTTGAATCTGGCACCTTTTTTGCTTATTGGGCTTTGGCCCGGATGCCCTTACTGAGCTTATGCAACCTCCTCCTGAGCTGAGCAAACTGGGCATAAGCACAGCTTCTTTTGGGCTCCGTGCTGGCTTGAGTGACATTTACACTTTCTACTTTGCAGTGTAATTGTGAGAACTTGCACCTATAATATGGACACATCATAAGTGCAAGGGGGTTATCTCTAAGGATTTTGTTAGCCCACATTTTTTAAACAGTTTAGGGAGAGTCTACATTGTTTTCCCTAAGGCCGCGTACACACGACCAAATGCATCTGTTCAAATCGGTCTGACAGACCGATTTGAACAGATATGTATGCTGGGCTGTTTTGATCGCTGTACACACGATCAAACCAAAATCCCCACCGGCAGACAGCGCGGTGACGTGGCGATGACGTTGGCGCCGCCACGTCACCGCACCAGGAAGTAAAACACTTCCGCGCATGGGTCGAATCCATTCGACGCATGTGCGAGCAGATATGTCTGCTGGTTAGCGTACTAACCAGCAGACATGTCGGACGGACGTACGGATTCCCAGCAGTCAGATTTTAAAGCATGCTTTTAAAATCTGTCGGTTGGCCAAATCTGTCTGTCCGCCCGTACACACGATCGAATCTGTCTGCTGAAACGGTCTGTCAGACCGTTTTCAGCAGATAGATTTGATTGTGTGTATGCGGCCTGAGTGTCCTGACAATGGACGTCTGAACTGCTGCTCTCCTCAGGGGAATTTTCTGCTTCCATGTCTGAATTCATGGGTCGGCTTTTGAAATTATTGTAGTCCTTTGCCTATAGGTGCTGAAAACAGGCCCCCTCAACTTCTCCCAGGGCAATCCGTTTGACTCATCAATGTTGATCCCTCAACTTCAAAGTCATTCAACCAGGATTCAGTCAAACAATGGCTTGCATCAACCATCAGGGAGAAACCAGAAGTCTAGATGCTCAAAGAGACGCAGATCTGGTTCTTGTGCAGAAAGTCATGTTTTAGCCCTTGTTTTCAGGTCTAGGGATACTCTGACCTTTGCGGGGGTAATGACCTGGTGACCCTGTAGGGTTCAGTTCAACATGATTTATGCCTTTCCTCCTATAAAACTTGTTTCTGGCTTGCTCTGCAGTTTAAGTTCTGAGTTGGAAGCCTTAAACTGTAAAGAACTACACAAGTATAAGGTTGTCAAAAGGACCAGGGCCTTTTTTTCTCCCCAAGATGGTTTCTTCCTTTCATCTCAACCAGGATATTGTTCTACACATTCTCAGTCTTGCTCCTAAACATCCTAAGGAAATGTCCCTCCATTGTTTGGATGTGGTACATGCTGTTCAAGTCTATCCCGTTCGACAGTCCAATGCTCCATTTGTTGTTTCTGAAGGTTTCCGAAGACGCGCCAGCTCATCATTCATGCTTATGACCTCCAAGGCAAGGTTCCCCCTTTCCCTGTCAGATTAGACTGCACTAGATCAGTTAGTGCTTCATAGGTTTTTCAACAATGGGTTTAATTGATTTGCCAGGCTGCCATCTTGTCTTGTGTTTACACGATTGTTATGATTTACTAGGTGGCTGACTCGTTTTTTTTCTTTGTTGGCTCCTTAACCTTGCATTTGCTGTTGCCCACCCCTCTATTCGACTGCTTTAGGACATCCCAGTGATTCAGAATAATATCCTGTTCCCTGTCATGTACAACTAAGCTAACAAGATTATTGTCTTGGCTGTAAAATACTTTTCTATGAGTATGTTCCAGCCCCTTCCCCCTTTTTCTTCTGATCAAGTAAGTTGGGAAGTATTTGTAATGTAAGATTATAAATTGAAAAAGATGGATTATTGTCTGAAATCCTGTTTTTTGGAGTAAACTAGGAGACCGTATTGTGAAACACTGGGTTATACTACCCCTTCAAGAGAATTGGATACTGACAAACCAAAAGGGGAAGGGGGCTTTGGGGGGGGGGGTGTTTTACTGTGTTGTACTTACAGCTTTGTTTTGCCAGTGTCCGATTCTTATGAAGGAAGCAGTATAACTCAGTGTTTCACAATACTGTCCCATATTTTACTCCAGAAACAGGATTTTACAAGACAGAGATCCACGTTTTTAGATTGAACCCCTAAATTACAAATATTTTCCAACAGACTTATGTAATAGAGGATTGTAATTTCCTCTTATTTTCGATTTTAACCCTGATTTACATGATTTTTCTAATAGTTATTATTTTAGGTATATAGCCAGTAATGCAGTTTACCCTTTAACTGGTTGCCGACCGCCCGCCATCATATTACGGCGGGACGGTGGCACTGCTGGGCGAGAGCACGTAGCTCTACGTCCTATCTTTTTCGGCCACTAGGGGGCGCGCGTGCGCCGCCGGCGGCCCTCGCGCGCGCCCCCGAGTCCCGCGCGCGCGTGCCCGGCGGACGCGATCGCCGCCGGGCACGCACGCACGCACGCACGCGCGCGCGTTCGTTACAGAGCGGGGAACGGGAGGTATGTGTGTAAACACATTCCGCTTGTTCCTGTCAGCGGGGGAAATGCTGATCTCCCGTTCATACGATGTATGAACGGAAGATCAGTGATTCCCCCTAGTGAGTCAACCCCCCCCATACAGTTAGAACACACCAGGAACATACTTAACCCCTTCCCCGTCCCCTAGTGTTAACCCCTTCACTGCCAATGGCATTTTTATAGTAATCCAATGCATTTTTATAGCATTGATCGCTATAAAAATGCCAATGGTCCCAAAAATGTGTCAAAAGTGTCCGATGTGTCCGCCATAATATCGCAGTACCGCCGCCATTACTAGTAAAAAAAAAATATTAATAAAAATGCCATAAAACTACCCCCTTTTTTGTAAACGCTATAAATTTTGCGCTAACCAATCAATAAACGCTAATTGCGATTTTTTTTTACGAAAAATATGTAGAAGAATACGTATCGGCCTAAACTGAGGAAAAAAAATGTTTTTTTATTTCTTTTTTGGGGATATTTATTATAGCAAAATTTAAAAAATATTGCATTTTTTTCAAAATAGTCGCTATATTTTTGTTTATAGCGCAAAAAATAAAAACCGCAGAGATGATCAAATACCACCAAAAGAAAGCTCTATTTGTGGGAAAAAAAGGACGCCAATTTTGTTTGGGAACCACGTCGCACGACCGCGCAATTGTCAGTTAAAGCGACGCAGTGCCGAATCACAAAAAGTGCTCTGG
Organism: Rana kukunoris; assembly: GCA_029574335.1. Lineage (NCBI taxonomy): Eukaryota > Metazoa > Chordata > Amphibia > Anura > Ranidae > Rana > Rana kukunoris. Next base: position 139,054,874 of record CM056050.1, on the reverse strand, counting down.
TCTTTGGACAGCAATATGGTCTGGGGCTAAAGTGGTTAATTAGGGTTCTTGTCTGGGTTACTATGGGCCACATATTTTATTTTTTGCGCCAATAAAGCTCAGTGTTTTATGACCAAAGCAGTATTGTTTGTGTCAGACTGGTTGTTTAAATGCAACAAGACTGTCCAATCTATTTGTCCAATCTATTTGAGTTTATCTCAAGACAATTCTTTCTTTCAATTGTCATGTTTTATCTGTGGTTTTTGTGGTTTTGGACAGCACCTCCACTTCATTAGAGCAGTTTGTTATTCCTCTTGTTTGGCACAGAGTCTGGATGTTTGAGAGCAATGAGAGTTGGCATCTAGAAACTATTAGGGAGGGATTAATGATGAGGGGAAGAGCAGTAAGAGAGTAAGCCAGGCATAAATCATTTTGATGGCATCCTGCTGTACTGTTAAGGCTTCATGTCAACATAAAGAATCATCAGTTGAACACATATTGCTGTTTTATGGTTAATGGATTTTTTATACTGTTAGATTTTTAGTTAAACTTTTTTTTGGACAATTTGTTTTAGCAGTATAATACAATAAAAAATGTACAGCTGAGGAGGGACACGTTTTCAAACGTTCTACTGAGTAATCTCATTATTCCTGGCAACAAGTGAATTACTAATGAGCAGCACAGTGGCTATGTGGTTAGCACTTACACCTGGCAGCACAAGGGTTATGGGTTCAAATTCCAAACTTGCGTGAAGTTTGCATGTTCTCCCTGTGCCTGTTTGGGTTTCATCTGGGTATTCCGGTTTCCTCCTACACTCCAAAAAGATGCTGGGAGGTTAATGCTCCTATCTAAATTGTCCTAGTTTACAGTCAGGTCCATATATATTTGTACACAGGCACAATTTTCATACTTTTGGCTCTGTATGCCACCAAAATAAAATTAAAACAAAACCATCCAAATTTGAAGTGCAGACTTTCATCTGTTAATTAAAGGGGTTAAACATAAATATTAAGTTCACATTTTAGGGACTGCGGTCATTTATTATATACACCGTTCCCTCCATTTTCAGAGACCCAAATGTAATTGGACGAATAAATCTAATCATAATTAAAAAAAATGCTTTTTTCCCCTTTTGTCTTCCAGGACAGCACTGAGATATAGCTCCTCCCTCCGGGACAGGAAACACATCACAAGTCAATTGTAAAAGGAAGTCCTCCAGGCCTTCTCCTCAGTTTTTTAGTGTTTCCTGCCGGACGGGAAGGAGCACATTCAGGAACGTGCCTCTTGAAGAGGTGTTTTTTTACCTTAGGCTTTTCAGTCAGGGTAAGAGCGGTTAGCTTTACCTTTCCTGCAGCACGCCTCTGGCCCTAGGGGTAGAGAGTGTAGCTGGGACCACCGCTGCCGTTGCTCGGCGAGAGTCGGACCCCCGGTGGCGGCGGAGAGCTCCTGCCCCCAATCGCTGCATCCCTGACAGCGGAGAAGGCGAGAGACGCCAGGTAAGCCGCATAAGGTCCGTAGACTTCCGGGAATGGCGTGGGGGGGCGCAGCTTCTGCGTTCCAGCAGGAGGAAGTGACGAATTCCCGGCGGAAGTGCGTCATCGGGGGGCGCCCGGAATCGTCGTTCCGATTCCAAGAGGGCGCGGCGGTGGCGTTCAGGAGGCCGGAGCTGGTGCAGGGTTCAGAGCGCTGAACAAAACACCCAGAACCATGGAGGCTGCAGCGGCAAATCTCGATGCTGGTTCAACAGGCTCCGGTGCCTCTCAGGTAAGCTTGGTGACAGCACATGGCTTACTCTGGGGGGCAGTGAGCGGTTAGGCTCAGTACCCCCCCTGGGTGGTGAACCTTGTTGGTGGTGGGTTAGGCACTTTCTAGGAGCCATGCACAGAGGTGAACAGGCTTAGGCTGGTTGTAATTGGGTTTATTTTTTCTGTTTTTTCTTAACAGGTCAAAGCCCACCAGACCCCTAGAAAGAAATGTACCGTGTGCGCAACAAAGTTAGCCCCTAGTTGGGAGAAACCTTTGTGCCCAGAGTGCGTTAGTAGCTTTGTGAAGGATGATTCTGTAGCTACTTGCCAAAAAAAATTGTCATCTGTAAAGGATGAGCTTGCTTCTACTTTTCAGTCTTTTAGGGGGCTGATGGATAGAATGCAAAGTCCAGCCCCTCCCTTACCCAGGGCTTCCAGCATGCCCTCCTTAAACTCAAGCGCAGGAGGATGAGGAAAGGGAAAGGACTCCTAGGTCTGTTGCTTCCTCTCAGGCAGGTTCAGCCACAGAATCAGAGGGAGAGGAGAATTCCTGCAGGGGGGCGAGGTACAAATTATCCTTAGAGATGTAGGGGACCTACTAAAGGCAATCTACGATACTCTAGATATGCGGGAAGAACAGGTTCAGCTCTCCAAGCACGACCTTATGTACAAGGGGTCTTGTGCAGGTAATCCCCGAACCTTTCCGGTTCACAGGTCCTTGATTGACGTGATTTTGCGGCAGTGGGAGCAGCCTGAGAAACGCCCATTCTTTTCAGGCAACCTTAAACGTAGGTTCCCATTTGAGACGGAGGCATCTCAACCCTGGAATAAGATTCCCAAGCTGGATGCTCCACTAGCCAGGGTCTCTAGAAAGACAGATCTGGCGTTTGATGATTTAGGATCCCTGAGAGACCCAATGGATAAAAGAGGTGATCTACTGCTAAAAAGAGCATGGGACGCCTCTTCCATTGGTCTAAAGCCTGCACTGGCAGCGTCTTGTGTAGCCAGAAATCTTGAGTGTTGGCTCAGACAGTTACAGGACCATATTGTTGCTGGCACTTCCAGACAGGAGCTGGTAAAATCTTTTTCCGCTTTTATATAAAGCAGTGGGTTTCTTGGTGGATGCTTCAGAGGAATCAGTGAAGCTGGCGGCCAGAACAGCAGCTTTGGTAAATGCAGCCAGAAGGTCAGTTTGGTTGAAGACGTGGGCAGGTGATGCCGCTTCTAAACTAAGATTGTGTGGTTTGCCTTTTTCAGGAGACCATTTGTTTGGCTTGGGCCTCCAGGAGGCATTAGAACGCACTCAGGATAGAAAAGAGGCTTTCCCAGAGAAAAAGAAGAGGTCAGAGGGAAAACGCTTTTTTCGTGGGTTCAGGCAACAGAACCAGCAAAAAGAAAGCCAGCCCAAGAAGCATTGGGCTGGGCATAAAGGGCGGGGGAGAGGAGGTATCCTGTTCAATCCTCCTCAACCCACCCCAAAAACTCAGTGACTGTTGTGTCCCAGTGGGAGGAAGATTAGGGCAGTTCCTCCCACAATGGACCAAGGCGACTTCAAGTCCGTTCATTCTAGATCTAATAGAGAACGGTTACAAGTTGGAGTTCGCATCAACACCCCCCTCCAATTTCAGGATCACTCAGCTTCCCAGGGACAGAGTGAAGGCAGAGGCGCTGGGCCTGTCTCTAGGGGAGTTGGTAGACCAAAGGGTATTGATTCCGGTACCCCAGAGGGAGCAAGGGCAGGGAGTATACTCTCATGTTTTCGTAGTCCGAAAACCATCAGGCAAGTTCAGGATGATCCTGAACCTCCGACCCTTAAACAAGTTCCTCAGGTACAAACGATTCAGGATGCAGTCCATCTTCACAGTAGCAAGGCTCCTTTTCCCCAAGTGTTACATGGCAACTCTGGATCTCAGGGATGCATACCTCCACATCCCTATCCATCCAGATTTTCAAAAGTTCCTCAGAGTAGCAGTGAGGGGGGACTCGGAGATGCGACACTACCAGTTCCGAGCCCTTCCCTTCGGGCTGGCCTCCTCACCGAGAATTTTCACGAAGGTGCTGGCGGAAGCTTTGGCCCCATTAAGAGACAAGGCGATTATGGTAATCCCTTATCTGGACGACCTCCTGTTTGTGGCAGGGTCAGCCCAGCAGTTGGAAAGAGACTTAAGGGAAGCCCAGATGTTTCTATCCTCACTCGGGTGGATAGTCAATCAAGAAAAGTCTCAGTTGATCCCATCCCAGGCGGTTCTATACCTGGGGTACAGGGTGTCCTCAGTGGAAAGAAAAATCTATCTCCTCGAAGAAAAAATAGAAGGGGTAAGTCAGGCAGTTGCCCAGTTGCAATCTACCCAAAGAACTTCGGTCAGGGAAGTAATGAGGGTTCTAGGAATTATGACGGCATGTTTTCCAGCGGTGCCTTGGGCGAGGTTCCGTCAACGTCCCTTGCAGCAGCTCATGCTTCGCTTCTGGAACGGCCTAAGTCAGGGCTTAGAAGAACAAATTCCAATTTCTTCAAGGGTCAAGAGAGCCTTGTGGTGGTGGCGAGCTCACCAAAACCTAAGCCGGGGACTAGATTGGGTTGTACTGGTAGGAGTAGTGGTCACCACAGACGCCAGTGCCTGGGGATTGGGAGCTCACCTGGAGGAAGCAGTGGCCCAGGGGCCATGGTCCCTAGAGGAAGCAGGCCGCTCCTCAAACCAAAGAGAACTTTTAGCAGTCCTCAGGACAATCGAGGTGTTCCAAGAAAGGATAATAGGTCGTTATGTGCAGGTACGCACAGACAACGCGTCCGTAGTGGCTTACCTAAACAAGCAGGGGGGGACAAGGAGCCCGGCCCTTCAGGACATATCCAACAGGATTCTTTCCTGGGCAGAGACGAACCTGGCCTCACTAACAGCGGTTCATTTTAAAAGGGGTACAGAACACTCTGGCAGACTACTTGAGCCGTCAGCCGGTGAGACAGGACGAATGGGAGCTCAACGAGGAGGTCTTTGGGCTAATAGTGCAAAAATGGGGTCTCCCAGAAATAGATCTTTTTGCAACAGAAAGGAACAGGAAAGTAACCCAATTCTTTTCTATCCATCCGGGGGACCAGACCAGGAGGATAGATGCGTTCTCCAGTCCTTGGAGGTTCAACATCAGCTACGCATTTCCTCCAGTGAGGATGATTGCCGCAGTTCTCCAAAAATTTCGGTTAGAAAAGACGGATTTAATTTTGATAGCACCCTTTTGGCCGAAAAGGCCATGGTTCTCAACCTTGAAGGAACTGACCATTTTTCCACCGTTTCGGTTGCCCATCAGGGAGGATCTGATATCTCAGGGACCCATTCTTCACCCGCAGGTGGTCAGATTGAACTTAACGGCAGGGTATCTGAGGAACAATCATTAAGATCTTAAGGTTTCTCAGCAAAAGTAACTCAAACCCTGTTACAATGTAGGAAGCCTGTAACCAGGGCTATCTATAATAAGGTTTGGAAGAGGTTTTGTTCCTGGGTAAGAGAGAAAGCTCTTTCTTGCCCAGGGATACCAGCAATTCTTGAATTTTTGCAGGCAGGGGTAGAGCTGGGTCTTTCACCAAGCACCCTAAAAGTACAGGTGGCCGCTCTTAGCGTGTTTCTCCAATGCTCCCTTCAGCAAAATCGTTTTATCAAGAATTTCTTCACAGCTCTGTCAAGGTCCACACCAGTGAGAGTGTCATCCTGTCCTTCCTGGGATCTTTCAGTAGTACTTAAGATCTTATCAGAAAGTCCTTTTGAATCTCTGGAGGAATCCAGTCTGAAATGGGTTACCCTTAAGACAGCTCTTTTAGCGGCGGTAACCTCAGCTAGGCGGGTTAGTGAATTAGAGGCCCTCTCTATTAGAGAGCCGTTTTTATTAATTTTTGACGATAGAGTTGTGTTAAAGACAGACCCCAGTTTTCTCCCTAAGGTGGCGTCAAAGTTCCACAGGACACAGGATATTGTCCTACCTAGTTTTGGTTCCCCTTCGGGCCTTGAGTCTTCATCTCCCAATTTACTAGACGTCAGGAGATGTATTTTGTTTTATTTGGATGCGACCAGAGAACTCAGAAAGTCGGATTCTCTTTTTGTTAATTTTTCAGGGGTTAGAAAGGGGCGTAAAGCTTCTAAAGCCTCCATAGCCAGATGGATCAGGATGGCTATTCAGAAGGCATATGAGATAGAGGGTTTGCAGGTTCCGTTTGTGAAAGCGCACTCTACTAGGGCGGTCTCGAGTTCGTGGGCAGAGAGGGCCGGTGCCTCACCAGAAGAGATTTGTAGAGCGGCGACTTGGTCCAGTTACACCACGTTCGCTAAGCACTATCGCCTGGATTTGATGTCGGAGAAGGATCAGGCATTTGGCCGAAGGGTCCTCCAGGCAGTAACCCCACCCTAACAAGTACGTTTCTTGTTTATCATCTCAGGGCTGTCCTGGAAGACGAAAGGGGAAAACCGGAGTTAGGCTTACCGGTAACTCTTTTTCCAGGAGTCTTCCAGGACAGCCTGGTTTCCCACCCGGTGTTTTTTGTCCAAGTAACTGGAGTTGGATGAATGTACTAACGGTGTCTTAGTATGTTATGTTTTTCAGAGCCTTCAGGATTTCTTGTATGAACTGAGGAGAAGGCCTGGAGGACTTCCTTTTACAATTGACTTGTGATGTGTTTCCTGTCCCGGAGGGAGGAGCTATATCTCAGAGCTGTCCTGGAAGACTCCTGGAAAAAGAGTTACCGGTAAGCCTAACTCCGTTTTTTTATATTTTGTTGGGAATCCTTTACTGACAAAGACTGTCTGTCTGAAGTCTAGAACCCATGGACATTACCAAAGACTGTGTTTCCTCCTTTCTAAAACTTTGCCAGGCTCTAACTGCAGCTGTCTTCAGTTGTTCTGTGTTTGTGGGTCTTTCTGCCTTTAGCAAGTGAAATGCATACTCAATTGGGTTGAGATCGGGTGATTGACTCGACCATTGCAGAATATTCCACTTTTCCTTCAAAAGCTCCTGAGTTGCTTTTGCAGTGTGTTTTAAATCGTTGTCCATCTGTACTGTGAAGCGCCGTCCAATCAACTTTGCTACATTTGGTTGAATCTGGGCTTGACAGTATATCTCTAAACACTGCAGAATTCATCCGGCTGCTTCTGTCACATCATCAATAAACACCAATGACCCAGTGCCACTGGAATCCATGCATGCCAATGCTATCACACTGCCTCCACCATGTTTTACAGATGATGTGTGCTTTGGATTATGAGCTGTTGCAAGCCTTCTCCTTTACTCAGAATTTACCAAACTGTTGATTTGGCCACTTCTAATGTTGCTGCGATCTCTGATGGATTTGTTTTTGAGGCCTTACAATGGCCTGTTTCACTTGCATTGACCGCTCCTTTAAACACAATGTAGGTTCACAGCAATAAATTCCAAATGCAAATTCCACATATGGAATGAACTTCAGAACCTTTTTCTGCTTAATTGTCGAAGAAATACTTTTAGTTCCTTGAAAAAGGGGGGGGGGGGGATAGCTATTCTTAAAGGGGTTGTAAAGGAAAAACATTTTTTTTGATTGTCTAAAGATAAGTGACAAGTGCAGCCTGTAAACATTATTCATGATCATTTTTTTTGTGTGTGTGTGAACTTGCAGTGCGTTTACGGTATTAGTAGATTTTAGATGTAATCAGATTCCAGCACTTTTCATCACATCTAGGCTGTTTTTTCCTCAGTTAACATTAAAACTGTTCAATAAATTCTAACTTTTTATCTACATGAACAAAGTCAGACCTGTTATGCTCAATACACAAAGCTTAACACAACAGGATTAGTATAATTGTTAAAAAAGTTATATTCAGTTGAGGCTTTTAAAGAGGATCTCCAATCCCTCCTCCTACAAAACAAAAAATTAAAGTCAACAGTTACAAATACTGTAGCTGCCTTCTTTTAATATAAGGACACTAATTTGTCCAGGGATTCAGCCATGTCCTCACCTAAGCGGATTCTTCAATCCACTTTGTGTACAGGCAGCCAGCATCCTAACTAAGCGGACCTGGCAGTGAAGCCGGTTTCTTCTTGCACATGTGCAAGCTATGTGCACTTTTTGAATGGTCATGTGGTCTTCTGGGACCTGTGAGGTTCCCCTAGAAGGCTGCAGGGTCTGGTATGGATTTTAAGGGTAACCCCACGCCAAAATTTAAATGCGTGTCCGCCCCCCTCTTGAACAATATCTGGCCACATGCCCTCAACATGGGGAGAGGGACCTCTTCCCCACAACCATGAACTGTGGGTGGGGGGGTGCTTATCAGAATCTGGTACCCCTACCCAGTCACCAAAAAGTTGTGAAAGTGAATGAAGACTCGGTACAAAAGTTTTTTTTACAATCCCTTTATTTAAAAAAAACAAAAACAAAAAAAACCTGTCCCCTGATGTAGATCTATCATCAGTCACGACGCAGACACCACGGCCAGAACCAAAAAAGCTCTGTTCACCACGAACGATCCCATGGTCTGATTGCCCTGCCTTGTGACATTGGCTATGGGGTCACCTGGTGGCACTGCCTCCTTGTGACTCCACCACCCTGGCATGCACCAGTTGTGATGTCACAATGGGGGGGAGGGGCCACTGCTCCTCCAGTGCTCACTGGAGTGCTGAGACATCTAGGTGGATCTCATAGGGCCAATCAGGTGTCCTGGATGTATAAAGGCTGGCCTTAATTTCCCTGTCTTGGTACTGCTGTACAGAAGATTACAAGTCAATATCAAGTCATATTCAATTATTTTCACTATATGAATGAAACATATATGAATGAAACATATATGAATGAAACATATATGAATGAAACATATATGAATGAAACATATATGAATGAAACATATATGAATGAAACATATATGAATGAAACATATATGAATGAAACATATATGAATGAAACATATATGAATAAAACATAAATGTCATGATGTTTAGTAAATACATAACTGTATTCAAAATGAATGCAACTGTTATTCATACTGTGCATTGTATCAGATGCAGTTTAAACCACTCGGTTGTGTGATCTGCTTCTATGCATTGTTTTAGATGCAGTTTAAACAAAATTATGTGATCTGCTTCATAAAAGGTTTTTCTTAAAAAAGTGTAGGAAATCATTTTACAATTGATTTTTTTTTCATCCCCAGCTATACCTCAACCTGCTGGTAATCTTCATTAGTCCTCAGAAGAGCTGTGCTGGTTTTTGGGAACTCACTGCCTAATAATAATAAAGTAATACTGCCTCTTTACTGATAGGAGACAGCAGGGAGACTCTGTGAATTTGCTGGGATGGTTAAGCTTAACTTGTGCCTGGGGCGCAGCTTATTTGGTTTAAGCCCGGACATGCTTCCATGAGCATTTGGAACTTCGCCCAAGCCTCCCTGCCTCCACTTAGGTCAACGAGGATACAGGGTATAAAAATCACCTTTTTTGGTAGCTAGTTCCGTAACACCCTGCTTAACTTTTTTTTAAAGCTGTGCAAGATAATAGGCAGAGGACCCTTGAAACTCTTAGTAAGCAGCACACAGTTAATTGAAGGTACAACTGGTATAGGTAGAAATTATTTCCTGTTGTGATATTGCTAATACAATATAAAAAGCTAGAATGGAGAAATCTCTTGTAGAACTTTTGGCAAAAATAAAATAAAAAATTGTGCAAAATAGCAGTTTCACACTTTAATGTTATATAGAGTTGGGAGTTCATTTTGCTGTGTTATAATAAGTAATTTAAATGAAATAATGTTTACCAAGCACCACCTGTAATCTCCAATGAGATTACTTGGCAGGCAGTCGATTTGTATTTAAGAAAGTCTTTCCTCGGGCCAGAAACATCATCTTTGATTGTGATAAGCTTATGAAAGTGTGTAAATTACATAAGTTATTTTCTGTAATCTTATATCTAGTTTAAAGGGTCACTAAAGGAAAACATTTTTTTTGCTGAAATGACTGTTTACAGGGTATAGAGACATACAAGTTAACTGATTCCTTTTCAAAATGATTAAAAATAGATAAAAATCAATCATATAATGTGCCTGCAGGTTAGTTTCACTTTTTAACTGGCTTCATGTTTCTGCAAAGTAGAAATAGAAACACAGAACAAAAACAAACAAATCCAGGGCAGTGTTTTGTTTTTAAAATGAATCTGATTGGTTCTGGGAAGTTTTAGACACGCAGTAATGACAGCTTAAACCATTGTGAGAAAGCTCCCAGCACTGGGGTTATAAGGAAACAGACAAGCAGGAAGTGTGGAGAACAGAGCAGGTTTACAGCAACTTAAAAGCAAAAACGAAAAATAAGGACATGAAACCAGTACTTCAGTAAGGTAAAGGAAGCTATTTAGCTAAAAAAAAAAATTCCTTTAGTGACCCTTTAAATTTACCAACCATTTAGTAACATAAAAACATTAAAATGTTCTTGTAAAATCCACTAGAATGGATTTAACAATTCAAAAACAATTGATTTTTTAGCAACTAAACAGTTTTTTAAAGGGGTTGTAAAGGTTTATTTAATTTTTTTTAAATAACAAACATGTTATCCACTGTGCAGTTAGTTTTGCCCAGATATGTCTGTTCTGGGGTTCCATGGCGGCTCTCACGGCTCCTCCCCACAATAGTTAACCCCCTCTGGGAAGCTCTCTCCCAAGGGGGTTACCTTGTGGGTGCACTTCCTGTCATACACTCAGTGTCCATAGAGTGTGACTTGGTCCCGTCTCCCGACGACCACGTCATTGGATTTGATTGATGGCAGCGGGAGCCAATGGCTGCGCTGCTATCAATCTATCCAATCAACGCAGAGACTGTGTGGAGAAGAGGACGCCGGGGTATGCGCAGAGCAGGTGAACGGGCTCAGGTAATTAAAATGGGTGGCTGGGGGGGCCCGTGACAGCGAAGTGTTTTTTTTTTACTTTAATGCATAGGATGCATTAAGGTGAAAAACAAACCTTTACAACCCCTTTAATTGTATATATATATATATATATATATATATATATATATATATATATATATATATATATATATTTAAAATGTATATTTATGCTTTTTGTGTTTGCTTACTTAACTCTATGGCGAGCAGTATTAATTTTATGTCAACAGCGGTCTTTAAATAATATCTGTAGAGGATTAATATCTATTTGCTCTAAGAACTAGAGAACCCTTGCAGTTTTGTACATGTACAACATTTCACGCTCTCCTTGAGACAACCGGTTAGTCCTTCTTTTATTGCTATGGGTCACTGGAAACAGGTCTTCCTACTGAAGATCATGCCTTTCTTTTTTATGGTGGAGTGAGCATTGAGGAAGCCAAATCAAAGAGTTGCAAATTATTCCTGGCCATGCACACAATCATCAGGATTCATCAGGGCTCTCCTGTTAAATTGATTTGACACAGTACAAGTGCAAGAAACGCTCAGCTGCCTGTTTTCCCACAAAGGGCATCTTATGTTCTGAGAACATCCTCTTTTTCTACTCTTTAATGATGTCCCATAGAGATGGAGTTGTGCTCCACTTTCCCCAGCACGGTGCTGTTATTCTTAGGTAGGCACTATTTTAGGTTTAATGTCCTCTAATCCTATATTTCGATAAGTTTGCACATTTTTTAGATCCTAAAAGTGTTATTTGCATTTCCTGTGTGCCTGCAAAGTGGCAAGATCTGAACGTATCTCATTTCACCTGCCATCTGTACCTGTAAAAGATGGAAAGCACCATAAGAACATCACAAGTACATTCAGCATAGCGGTGCATAATGCAGAGACGCTTTATCAGCTATCCAGATTTGTATTTAATTTTTTTGTTAAATTGTGTGTCTGTGCATAATAAAAACAAATCTGTTCATCTGTGCATATTCACCCTTTCAATCTTCTGCAGATACAAAAAACTGAAAAAAATCTTAATTTGCCAGAAATGCAGTGAGCTTACTTCCTGTACTGAACTGACAAAACTGCTTCTGCTGTATCCCAACCAGTGTTATCACTCTGTATAGTTATTTTCTACTAAAGTGGCTGTAGACCCTCACATATACCCAGTGAGGTGAACCGCCTCAGATGATGCACAGGGTTGAAACAAATTTTCCCTACATAAGTTTACATGTATATCTGCGGTCTTCGGCTTTATATATCCTTTAGAAAGTGCACATCTTTTTACAGATTTTCTTTTTGTGTTCAGCACTGGGAGTGGATTATTGGCATACAGCCAATGCAGCTGATTGGAGGAAAGGCACACACCCCCCACTCCACATTGACAAAGGAAGGAAGTAATGTGCAGAGCTCTGCTGTTAGAAGGCAAGCTATCTACTAATCTATTTATAGCAACCTTCCACGACACAAATTTTTGGGCTGATAAGAGTTACTGAGCATGAGAAAGCCACAGGACTTTTAGCTTTGGAGAGAGATAAGAAAACACTACAGATGTGCCCAGCTCAAATTTCATGAATCGGGTTTACATTCACTTTAAGCACAGCTTTCAATCTTCTCATCTTCATAACATAAGGGTAAGGTGTTCTCTTAGGCACCTTTCATACAGGTTGTTCAATCAGGTCCACCTTGTCAGTATTTCAGCCAGACCTGATTGGACCCTCCAGTCTGTTCTGTGGAGTGACCGATGTCAGCGGACACGTGCCCGTTGTCACCCGTCGCCATCCGATCCTGTCCACCAAAAACAGATGATTGGTGGTCCTATTCCCCCTACGTCTTACTGCTCAAATGGAAATGTACAGGCAGTCCATTTCCATCCCCACAGAAGAGAGTGGGACTATGTCTATGTCCACTCTGCATAGTGGAGCGGACACAGACCTAGACCTGTCATTTGCCTGCTTAGCAGGGATCAGTGGAGAGATCCCTTGCAGAGCAAGCATATTCCGCTTAGCGGAGGCACCCGTCTGAAACATGCCTACTCGCACAGATTGAAGGCAGCTGGTAAACTCCGGACACGGGATTGAAAGGTCCAAACCAGAACTACAGAGTCTGGAAAACTGATAGTCCAGAACCTTGGCTAACCCTTAAAGGGCCACTAATTTTTTTTTTTAAGCTAAATAGCTTCCTTTACCTTACTGCAGTCCTGGTTTCATGTCCCCATTGTTCGTTTTTGCTTTGAAGTAGCACCTGAACCACCACAACATACAGGCATATACAAATTAATACTGACCTATAATCACACACATAGTTTGGACCTGATGGCCTTGTGTCTTTTTTCAACCTCATCTACTATGTAATGATGTAAAAAGCAGGCTTGGTCCACCTACTGGCTTGTATCCAATTTTTGGGCATTTTGCCAAGGTACTCCTGAAGAAACCTGGTGGCACCCTGGTTGAAAAAGGCTGCCCTAAATAACTCCTAGTTTAGTTGAAGTTGGCTGTATCTTCTTAAAGAGGCAAGCTTTTAGTAGACCCAACCCTGCCATGTGTGTTTTAATATCAAAGGAAAATAATATGCATATATCAATGACAGTTAATGGAAAATTACACATCCAGACAAACATCAAAAATAATCTAAAAACAAAATTTCCACTTAAACACAAATTGCCCTTGGTAACAATAGTAGGTCACCTGGTAATGTGGGTAGAGATCTAAAACATTTCTACTTTTTCTTTCTGTGTTTTATTTTATAAATTTTTATGGTAATTACATATAGTTTACCATTATATACATACACACACACACGCATACAATTTTTAAATACACATTGTTCTATTTAATGAGTAAAGTTCTTGTGACCCTATGTTACAATTTTTTGGGGGATAATAGTTATGAAAAAGTATGTTGCTTTGGATGGTGTTAGTAAAGGTTTACACCTATGTTATTTCTATCACTAATTTTGTTGAACTTTTTTACTTCCTGCATTGAAGACACAAGAGGTGGGTGGATATTTTCCCATCAGAACATGTGTCTTCATTGAGAGTTTATCCCTATTCATGTTTTCTTAGAATAGTCAACTTTTGGATTTCAGGCACAGAGACAAAAAGTAGGAGGTTCTAAAATGTATCCAAAACTAAACACTCTCAATATGTTGCATTCTGAGATTTTCCATGTGGCATCTCTTATAACACTGTTGTCCTCTGAGTTTGTGGGAAGCTGGTGTGTAAGTTTAGCAAACCACTATTTTAATTTGTGTCTATTACACCAATACACATTTACTGAAAATTAAAAAGTAGAGTAAACTGCCATTAAAGCAGACAAGGTCTGCTTATTCAATATGGCCATCTCCCCCTGTTCCCTAAACACTGCATAATAGTGCAAAAAATAACCTGTATAAGGGTAAATGGTTCGATAAAATACCTTCCCTGCCTTCTGTAGTGCATGGGGTGATTTATGCTTCTGCTGGCAAGGTGCCTGGGAACACTGAGTAGCCTAAATCTTGTAATAAAATTCTGCAATCTTGCAAGATTTGTGCTACTCAACAATCCCCAAGGTCTGTTCAGAAGCAGGGTGACTTCACGCTCACCTAGGGGCTGTAGAAGGAAGCCGAGATTTGGGCTACTCAACGTGCTTTACGATTTGGTCAGTAGGAGGATGGTATTATGCTCGCCTAGGTGCTTTGGGAGGCTACTCCTCATTCTTTGACATATGGCCAGAAGGAGAATTATGTCATCCTCGTGTTGGGGCCACAAGAAGGAGCTTGGAAAAGGTAAGTATAATATATACCGTGGTTATAGAAAATGATCGCCCCCCCCCCCTTTTTGTTGCTTTACAGCCCGAAATGAAGACAGTCATGGTTTTTGTTTAATCCAGCTGTGTTTACTCAGGGAACTGAGTGTTTCCAAGTCCATCAGAGTGTCACCAGAGCCCCCGTACCTCTGGCCAAATGCGGTGCTGCACACCCCATTGGCTTGAATTCTGCTCATCTTGCAAGACAATGCTCGCTAACTGAGTCCGGATTTTTAGAAAATGGCTTGTTTTGCGAAAATGCTCATAAACCGCGTTTCTCGCAATCTGAGGTATTACTCTAACACTATTCCTACAGTAAAGCATGGAGGTGGTAATATCCTATTATGGAGCGTGTTTTTCTGCAGCAGGGACTGGAGCACTTGTCAGGATAAAAGGAAAAATGAATGGGGCCAATGGGAAGAAGGTTTACCTTCCAACTTGACAATGACCCAAAGCACACGGCAAAAATGACTACACAGTGGTTGAAGGAGAAAATGACAAATGTCCTTGCATGGCCTAGTCAAAGCCCAGACTTAAACTCCATTGAAAATCTGTGGAATGATTTGAAGACTGCAGTCCACAAATGGTCACCATCAAATTTAGCTGAACATGAGCAGTTCTGCAAAGAGCAAATATTGCAAAGTCTAGAAGTCAGTAAAGACATATCCCTATAGACTAAGGGCTGTAATTAAAGAAAAAGGTGGTTCAAAACAAAATGCTGACATAAGGGGGATGATCCTTTTTCCAACTCTGTGATTCTGTTTTTGACTTAAAACACCGGAAACTTTTTTTATTTTTTTATCTTTCACTTAGATGTAAATGAAGCTGGATAAAAAAAAACTTTACCTGTCTTCATCGCAGGCTGCAAAGCAACAAGATGTGATTACCGGTATTTCAAAGAGGGTGGTTATTTACTATACCCATTGTAGCTTTCTCTGACCATAGGATATTTTGCACTTTCATCCAGGGATCTTGGAAGGCATGGGGGGCAAAGTGGACCCTGTCACTGAGGTGTAATGTCCACGTTAAGTTCAGAGAGGAAGTAAATGTTTTATATAATGCATATTTTAGTTTTTAAGGCTCCATTCACACCTAGGCGTTTTAACGCCTGAAGCCCGATGCCGCAGCAGCCCCTAATACGCTGGAGGGATGATTTTACATTGCCTTCTATGGAGATGGTTCACATCTCCACGCCGAACGCCGTACGCCTGAAGCTCAAAACAAGTCCCGGACCCTTTTTTTCAGGCGACTTCGGCGTTCGGCATAGGAGATGTGGACCTGGAGGTTAAATGGGGGTTAAAATTGCGGTGTTTTGTCGCCGCAAATCGCGGTACAAAACGCAGCAATTTGTCGCCGCGATTAGGTGTGAATGCAGCCTAAGGCTGCTTGTGGGAAGAGGTTCATGTGCATAGAGTCTGGTTATTTGCTGATGTGGTTATTTTATAGTGCTAAGAGAAGGTCAGGTCCCTATAAACAACCAAATACAGTAACATTTGTGGTATTCCAGAGGAAGTAAAGAATAAAATCTGTATGCTGGTAATACATTTCCTGCTGTGTGGGTAGGAGTTTTGCTTGTCATTGAGCTTTTTTATGTTGACATCTAAGCCTTCTAGTCTGCAAAAGTTACTTTCTGGTCAAATTGTTGTTTTCAAAACTTCCTGAAATAAGATTGTGTGTGACGCCAACACCAGCTTATAATCTTGTTCATGTCAGTATTTTACATCTTCACATGCAAAACACTCATACCATGACAATAATGTTGAAATTTAAAAAGGCTTATATGTACTGCGGTACAATATAGATCAGATATTTTATGTTTTTCCCCAAATTTCTTGCAAGGCCCATACTACTTCCACTGTCCATTGTAAAAGGTGCTATATTGGAATGATTTTGTGTGTGGCAGTAACTTAGCCGCGGAACAGTCACACTTTATGGGATCATTGCACATAATAATTAATCTGTCCAATTAACTTCTCTGCATGTGGAATGCTAGGCATATAAACCCGAGGGAGATTTATGTTCTGTGTACACCGAGAGCTAGACATGATGAAACCATTTCCTCCTTTGCTGCTTGTGACTGCTTCATTTATGACTGGTTACCTGCCAGGGACAAGATAAATAAACTCTCAGGACTGGACATAAAATGGCAAATGATTTTTGTGCAAGCTAGTGTTTTTGGTGACACTTGCCATTAGCTGCATACATTTTTTGAAAGAAGTATTCGATTTGCAAAAGCCTTTTTTGATTCCACTAGATAAGAAATGCAGACTCTTAAAGTGGAACTTCTCTCTCAATCAACATTGACTATTTTTAATTCTCGTGCTGCTAACATAAGTACATAGGAAAGTATATCACATTTATGTGCATTAAACTTTTTCACATTTCTTTAGTTACTTCCTGATTTCCAGGCCTAGGCAAAGGACGTAATGAATCCTAGAAGTCTTCAGGAGGGGAGGAGGGTTTTTGTAAGTTAAGTAGCAGGAAGTGAACACGATGTGAATCATCTGCCCTTACTCAAGATGTCCCCAGCCAGGAATGCTAGGGGTGTTTTTCAAAGTGGTTTCTCAGTAAAATATAGCGTGGTGACATAGATGGGAGAGTGTGCTTAGAGAATACAAACATGCATTAAATGGCATTTTAGTATTGTGGTGCTCAGATACAGTGTAGTCCTGCTTTAAATAAGTGGCTATTAACGTTCCAAGCAAACCGTTAAATGGTTAAGTATCGGTGGAGTCTCTCATCCAAAATTTGAGAACACGCTTTTTCCTACATTACTGCCTGACCACTGTGTTATCCTTCTCTATCATGCCCAATAGCATCAGCAACAGTTTAAGGCAGGGGTCAGCAACCATTTTCCACTTTAAGCGGAGTTCCACCCAAAAATGGAACTTCCGCTTAACCCACTCCTCACCCCCTTACATGCCACATTTGGCATGTCATTTTTGGGGGGGGGGGAGTGGGGGCTTCAGGAGGAGTGGGACTTCCTGTCCCACTACCTCCTTCCTCCGAGGGGCTGGTTAGGCGATTAGCTTAATCGCCTATCTTCAGCCCCTCCCTGTAGGTGATCCCTGTATACATAAAAAGTCTAAACAACTATAATATAGGGCAATTACCTGAAATAGTTAAAATTATATGTGCTCAATATGGACTTGCCAAACCACAATATTCCTGTGAAAAACTGTCAAGACAGCTAGTCTCCAAAGCTGTTCTATCCCCTCAGGACAGAATGGGCACTTTGTCCGAGAGCCCCCCTACCCCTATTTATACCACCCCAAATAAGAAAGCAAAATCCCTTGATGAACAACTCCTGAACCTGAGCTATGTAAACGCCAGATCCGCTGTGAAGCATGCCCTGGACATATATGATATGATTATGTCTGAGCACCCTCATTTATTCTCTATGACCGAGACATGGTTCAGTCCAGGCTCAGAAACAATTTTTGATGAGCTTATACCAGACAACTATAAAATCATGTATAAAAATAGAGTGGGCAAAAGGGGAGGTGGTATTGCGGTCATATATGATGAAAGTTTATCCTGCACAGAGTTAGTTTTACCTTCCCCAGAAACCTTTTGAGAGTCTTATCATTAAATGCTCAGTCAATCCTTGCTCATCATTTACCCTGGCCACTATATATAGACCTCCAGAATATAACGGCCATTTTATTAAAGAATTTAACGAATACATCATGCAACTAACTGCTAACCAGGAAAAATTAATAATTCAAGGAGACTTTAATGTTTGGTTAGAGCAGATTGAAGAACCACACGCCAAGGACCTCTTAGAGGATCTGGAGGGTATGGGGTTCGGGCAGAAAGTTCAGGGGCCAACTCGTATCCATGGACATCATCTTGATGCTATACTCTCTAATGATCTCCAAGTACTGTAACAAATCTATCCATAATAGTGACAGGATGGATGGACCACTATGTGTTAAAATACACCCTGCCAGACCTAGCCCCCAGAAAAAATACTTCTGGGCCCCCGATGGAAAGATCAAAACCTTTCCGAAAACTTGCAAAAATCAGCGATGAAACTTTCTACTCAGTCTATATCAACAGCCAAGGGAATTCAGAACAGAATCTAATTGACACTGAAAATGATTTGGAAAAATTAGAATATGCCCTGGATGCATTTGAACCAAAACTAATACACACCCTTGACAAAGTGGCGCCCCTCACTACATCATACAATAGGCCTAGGAAATCTAGGTCATGCCCATGGTATTCATCCTCACTGGGAGAGTTAAAATCCAAAAGACGTCAGCTTGAACGCAAATGGATCAGAATTAATCACCCGCAGGACAAAATGGCCTATAGGAGCCAGTGCAGAGTGTACAGCAAGCTAGTAAAAATTCAAAAAATAAGCTATTACAATACCCAAATAGCCCAAGCAACCAACAAAGAGGCTGAATTATTTAAAATCACATCCAGCCTCTTTAATAACAAAAAATATTTCCCTGCTATACCATCCTCAGATAAAATGTGCTCCAACCTCCTTAGGTCATTTGAAGCCAAAATACAGAAAATCCGGACATCTACCAACCAGGCGGTGCGATCTCTAGACCAACCAACAATATCGGGTCTTCACTTAGGTCTTAGGCAATTTTCAGGTACTACGCCCGAGGAGATACTGAATGTTATGAGAGACTTAAAAGCATCATCATATTCGGATGATATCTGTCTTAGGGTGGCTCATGAAGGCCAATGCCAAAACGCTGGCTCCAGACATCTGCAAAGTTATTAATCTTTCGCTGCAATTAGGCATAGTCCTAGGAAATATGAAGCATGCCATAGGAACACCCCTTCTGAAAAAAAATGGGCCTAGACATAAATGATCCGCTCAATTTCAGGCCCATTTCCGCTATACCTTTCTAGGCAAAAATCCTACAGCAAGTAGTTTTCAGGCAGCATCAAATCTATTTTGAGGGGGGAAACCTCTTTCATGATACCCAGTCGGGAAGAGGAACTGAGATATCTGCGTTGGCCATGCGAGAGACTACTAACAATCCGTTACGCAGGGGGGTCGGCATCTCTGATTTTGCTAGACCTCTCCGCAGCATTCAACACTGTCGACTATGAGATTCTGTTGGACAGACTAAAAAATCTCTTTGGCCTTGACGGGGTGGTCCTGAGCTGGGTAAACTTGTTTCTCCATGAGAGAACACAATATGTTAAGATGGGAACACTCCGGTCTACCCCAAGACCTCTTACTTGTGGAGTCCCACAGGGGAGTGCTCTATCGCCACTCCTCTTTAATTGCTATGTCCGTCCTCTTGCTGATATCGTCCAGAATAACAACTTGGAGTGCCAGCTCTATGCCGATGACACACAAATTCTGGTTGATTCAGCAAGAGGACCTCAGCAGCCAGCTCAGCTGGCGAAATGCCTGGTAGAAATACAGGACTGGATGGCTGGTAACAAGCTTGGATTGAACGCAGCCAAAACTGAAGTTCTATTAATCGGTCCCAATAGCGCAACACTGCTGGCTGCATGGCCTCCATCTTTTGGACCCACACCCATTCCAGCTAAGCAGGTAAAAAACCTAGGGGTCATCATTGATGACACCCTCTCGTTCGTGCCCCACTTTAGAAACATCCTGCGGAATGCCAATTATCATCTAAGGCTCCTCAGAAAAGTGAAACACTTATTCACGCAAAATTACCGATCCTTACTTGCCCAAGCTTTTATCCATTCCAGATTAGACGGGCCAAACATATTCCTACTGTGTGCCCCGCAGAAATGGGTCCACAAGCTCCAGGTGGTGCAGAACACCACTGCTCGCTTTGTACTCGGTCTAGCAAGACGAGATCACATTAGCCTGGCTAGGAAATCACTCCATTGGCTCCCAATCAAGCAGCGAGTGATCTTTAAAACGCTCTGTATTTTCTTCCGTGCATACTGGGGACAGGGTCCCAAGTATTTACAGTCTGGCGGTGCACTATGTACCTACGCGCCCATTAAGATCTAAGACCCAACACTTTGCCATAGTTGTTCCGTCTAAACTTTCTTCCATGGGAGGCAAACGACTTCAGAGTAGGGGTGCCATGCTGTGGAATGCCCTCTCCATGGAACTTAAGATGACATCCAACCTGCTCCTCTTCAGAAAAAACTGAAGATGGAGCTGTTCGTCCAGGCTTACGGATACATTTGGTTTCCTTTTTCTCTATACACTCCGCCCCTTCATTGAAGGGGCCATTCTTGCCACTTTAGTGATTATGACCCTGGAACGGCCCTGACTATTCAGACACCAATGATGTCATGTACCCTTTCTCTAGCTTTCTTCGTCATTTTCTTTTCATATATTTTCTTATGCTCCATGGCTGTTTCCTTTTGCTTAACTAAGGGCCGGATCCCCCTTTTCCCTTCTTCCACCCTCTTTTCTCTCAATTTTTTCCTTCAATACCGTGGATTGATTCAAGATAACATCTCACCAGCGGCGCTTAGCCACTCACTCCCCAGTGGGTATTTGGCGCCTAACTAAGCTCAAAAATCAATGAATCAATCACCTAGGACACGTCACAGGTCCTAGGCGATCGCCTGTCCAATAGGACGGCGCCGCGCCGTTCGCGCATGCGCAGTGACTCTCGCGCATGCGCAGTGGGTGCCCAGCCGTGAAGCCGAAAGCTGTCACGGCCGGGTGCCCACACTTACAATGAAGACGCCGGGGAGGGGGAAGAGCGGAGCGGAGCCCCGGCCGGCGGATCGCTGGAACCCTGGAGCAGGTAAGTGTATGTTTATTAAAAGCCAGCAGCTACACTTTTTGTAGCTGCTGACTTTTAATAAACATAAAAATGGGCTGGAACACCCCTTTAAGTTTCAATGTATGTGAATGCATGGAGTGCCGCATTCACCTGCTAATAAATTAAGTTTGTGGGGGTAAGGGGTGGCTGTGGACCGGGGGGGAATACTGTGGTGGCTGTGGAGGGGGGGATACTGTGGTGGCTGTGGACTGGGGGGGGGATTTAGTGGTGGCCGTGGACTGGGGGGTTCAGTGGTGGCTGTGGTCTGGGGGGGGGGGTTCAGTGGGCCTTCAATGGCACTTCCTTCAGTTTCCAATGTTTCGGGATTAGTGCTTTTGCTGTATTCAACAGAAATGGGTTGAGTGCCACTCTATACTTCTTCCTAGGTCCTTCTATTGCATGAAATAAACATTTCCAGTGATCTAATTAGATCTCCTTCCCTTCTATCTGTTTAATTAAATCTAATACTTCCTCCCCACTTTCCCTCCAACACAAAGGTGAGATATCGTGGTTAATTTTATGCATTTTGGAAGGAACATAATACCACTTGGTTAATAATTTATAATTCATTTATTTTATCCTTGTATCCTTTGGGGTAGAGTACACATAGTCCATAACCTTCTTCCTCATCATCTCTGGCTCTGCTTGGTTCAGTTCTATTTCCCATCTTTCCAAGGGATACATTAACCCGTCATCCATGGAGGTTACCAACAACCTATATATTTTGGAGATCGTCCCTCTTCTGCTTATCTCCCCCTGATCTCTTTCCCATGGATTTAACCTTTCAGCAGAGCAGAGAGGTTTTGGAAGACTCAATAAAATGTTGGAGCTGCCTATATCTCCACCCATCCCACAGTGTTACTCAATATTTTTCTCGCAATTCTCCTAATGAGCATAGCGTATTCCTTTTTAGAACATCTCTTAATCTCAGTCTGTCCGAGTGGGTCCACTTTAGGTACAGTTTTATTATATTTCCTCGGGGGGAAATGATTATTTCCCATCAGGGACATCAAGGAACTGTTGTATTGCCCTGTTGTACCTTTAATTACCTTGTCCCATATTCTTAATGTTTCTGTTGTAATTGGGGCCAGTACCCTGGGAAGATCTCTGTATTTTTACTTATATCTTCTAATGATACCCATTTCTGTAGTACATTATGGTCCCAATCTATCACTGTCTTTATTACTGCTGCTTCATGATATTTCTGAAAATCTGGAAGAAACGCCCCCCATTGTCTCTAGATCTACTCATTGTTTTGTAAGAGACATGGCTTCCTCTCCCATTCCATACAAACTTCTGTATTAAAGTTCTCCTAGTTCTAAAGTATGCCCCTGGGATACAAATTGGGAGGCTCTGGAAGATATACAGGGCTTTCGGAAGGGTCATCATTTTGATTACGTTTAGCCTTCCTAGCCATGACAATCTATATGCTTGATATCCTTTCAGATCTTGTTTGATTTTATTCAGAAGAGGTATATAGTTATCCTGGTATAGATCTGCTGTTATTGCTGAGAGAGATACTCCTAAATATTTCAGCCCCCTTTCTCTCCATATAAAGGGAAAGAAGGCTCTGAGTTCTCTTTTCTCCTTTAGGGGGGTACCTATGTTTTAATATGTCAGTTTTTTCCATAATCAATTTAAAATTCGAGACCTTTTTATATTCACCTATTTCTTCCATAATCTTAGGGAGTGATTGCCTAGGGTTTCCTATAAATAACATATCATATGCATACGCAGATATCTTATGTTCTTGCCCAGAGACCTCAATACCACCTATTTTTTGATTCATTCTTATAGAAGCTAAAAGAGGTTCCAAGGATAACACAAACAGTAAGGGAGAGAGTGGGCATCCCTGACCTGTCCCATTGTAGAGCCTAAATGCCTCTGACAGTGTTCCATTGACTTGGATTTGAGCCATGGGGACAGAGTATAAAGCCTCTATCCACCTCAGCATTCATGATCCTAGGCCAAATTTATGAAATGTCTGCAACATATATTCCCAATATTCCCAATGAGGCCTTTTCGGCATCTACTGATAGAAAGAGAGCAGGTTTCTTTCCCTTTTTTACTTCATGTATTAATAATATTGTCCTTTAATATATTATCCCTTGTTTCCTTTCCGGGGACAAAACCTGCCTGGTCCCTCTCTATACAGTCTGGCATATATAGCTTCAGTCTTTTGGCCAAGACCCTTGCATACATTTTTATATCTTCATTGATCAGGGAGATTTGCCTAAAGCTGGAGCATAATGTTGGATCCTCCCCTCCCCCAAAGCTTCCTTGCGTATCTTCATTCCTCCCCCGATGGAGTTCATATAAAAATGAAAGTAAGGCGTAAAATTACAGAGATGTATACCCATCTGGCCCTGGACTTTTCCTGCTTTTACTATTTTTAATTGCCTGCTGAATCTCTTCCTTAGTAATCTCACATTCCAGTTTACTTGAGTCTTCTTTTGATATAGGTGACAGCTTTATCTTCCGAAAGTATTATTCAATTTTATTTTTCCTATTTTGTTTATCATCACTATCTTGACTATCACTTACTTTATATAATGATCGATAGTACTCTAGAAATGTTTTACTAATATATCTCTAGTTGAGTCTTTCAGCAGTCCCCTTTTATTGTTTATTTTTGCGATACAATTCCGGTTTCGTATAGGTTTAATTACCCCCGCCAGCAGTCTCCCAGGTTTATTACCAAATTCGTATTGTCTTTTAGCGGTTTTTAAAAATACCCTCTTTGTATCCTGTTCCAACAGATTCCTCGGTGCTTCTGTGATAACCTCACTTTAAGGTTAACACAGAGGACAAGGGGACACTATTTATCTGGGGGGGGGGGGGGGGGGGGAGATTCGACTTACTGCGAAAAAGCTATTCTGTAATTGTAAGAGCTGTGAACATGTGGAATAGACTCCCTTTCAAAGTTGGTCCTTATCAGCTCAGTAGATTGTTTTATAAAAGGCCTGAATTCTTTCATAAATTCACAAAATTTAACTGGATACTAATATTTATAGGTAAAGTTGATCCAGGGAATATCTGATGGTCAAATTGGATCATGCTTTATTGTGGTTTTTTTTTATTTTTTTTTTTTTTTTCCTTCCTCTGGATCAACTGTGGATATGGGATTGTGTATATGGAGGTTTTTGTGTGTGTGTGTTTTTTTCAGTTAAACTAGATAGACTTGTATCTTTTTTTCAAACAACTGTAACTATAATGTTTGTGCAGCAATCATCTCCCTTACTGTGCCTTTGTGTTTTGACAGGGGGACTGCCTGCCAGACAGAACACACCGGTCAGGTCTAGCAGCCATTGGCTGAGAGCGCTAATCAGATTCTGGTTTTCCAGCAGCGTGCCAGTTCAACAGAAGCTGATCAGACAAAGAGCTCTACATGCAGGCTGAAAGTCGACCAGTTTCTACCAGGGCTGTGGAGTCGGTAGATAAATATTCGGACTCCTAAATGTTCCGACAATCTAAATGTTGGAGTCGGTGCATTGTTTGCCGACTCCAGGTACCCCAAATTTCCTCTGACTCCTCGACTCCGACTCCACAGCACTGGTTTCTACTGAACCAATCGTTTTTTAGCCCGTATGGACCCAGTTATGCCCATGCATCTCTAGGTGATATCTTTTCTTTTTGGCAGCTTACACCCAAAAAACTGATTTAATCATCTGCAGTGATACCTTCATAGGCTTGATATCTGGAATGCCATTTGCCTGGGGTACTGCTTTGTCTGTGCAATAAATGGGTTCATTGAAGCCTATTTGTTTCTATCCTCTTTTGACCATGGGTGTGACAATGACAGAGAAATTGTCCCAAGAAGGAGGAAGTAAAGAAGGACTGCTGTGATTGTTTGGTTTAAACTGACCCAAATTTTACTTTTGACATTTGAACTATTTCAATTCTCTTTCCATCGCTTACTTTGCCGATATTTACCTTTTTTTTTACAATCGGTCCTCTTGGTAACAAGCTTTTACTTTATGTTGATTATATTATGTTTTTAGGCTTTTTCGATACATTGTGTTTAGTGCTTCCAAGAAAACATTTAAACCATCTTCATATCTACTGGCATTTTATAATCATATTCATTTTTCTTTTATTCTAGAATATGCACACAACTGTACGATAGCGGGATGTCAGCATCAATGTGCTCGTACTGTGACCGGGCCAGTATGTTATTGCAACACCTCCTTTCAGCTCGCTGAAAATGGCAAGACTTGCAAAGGTTAGTCACCATAGTGTTTATACAATGGTCGAAAGAAGAGGAAAGTGAGTCCTCTCTATAGGGGATTAATTGCATAATGAGACAAATTATTGAGAAAGACCACAGTGCTGAGATCTGCTTTTTAAGAAGAGGGATAAAAAACAGTCACGATATGTAAGCAAATTGTGAAAACACTATTTTAAAGTGAGAAAATCAGTTAGTCATATGCAGGGAAATAGGCCAGAAAGTAACTGAAATGCTGAGGTGGAACTGAAAATGTACAAAATTAGACATAGGATTATGCAAGGACTTTATCATGTCAGCAGATTCTTCAGGAAGAATATGGAAAACCAAATCTAAAGACACTGAGAACCATGGTTTGTGGTACAGATTTAAACAGGATGTAATGAAGAAACGGGTATATGTGCAAAATAACAAATTGACCTTTCCTGCTGTCAATGGCGACCAAACACCACTCCATACAAAAAAAAAAAAAAAAACAGCACATCTTCTAGTTCCCTGATGTGTGCAGTGATTCCTTCCACTGACTTCCATGTTATTACAAGACACAGTATTTGACACAGAGACAGTCAGCAAAAGGGACCAGTTAGAGCAGGGGGAACCGAGGAGATGGGCACTACTGGAAATGTTAGTTTTTCAGCAGACTAAAGTGTAGGCTTTTCTTCATTGGAGTAGCACAAGCAGCTGGAAAGTGTTAATTTTTTCCTCATGTAATTGTGAGAGTATAATCTGCTAAAAGACGACAGCTCCCTCCCTATCTAGCTACAGTTTGAAGAACACATACAGTACTATGCAAAAAGTTTTAGGCAGGTGTGAAGAAATGCTGTAAACTAAGACTGCTTTCAAAAATATATATTATAATTGTTTATTTTTTTTTAATAAATTTACAGAATGCAAAGTGAGCGAATGTAAGAAAAATCTTAATCAAATCAATAATTGGTGTGATTACCCCTTGGCTTCAAAACCGTATACACTTTGTACACTTGCACAATGTCAGTGATTTTTAAGGATCCGAGTCAGGTGTATGATTAACCAATTATACCAAGCAGGGGCTAATGATCATCAATTTCATATGTAGGTTGAAACACCGTCATTAACTGAAACCGAAACAGCTGTGTAGGAGGCTTAAAACTGGGTGAGGAACAGCCACATACTACTTGCTTCCCTTCAACATTAGTAAATGTCCAGCAGTGCAATAAGCACAGAACTGGGAGGAACCAGTGGGACCCAGGTACACTCCTCTACTACCCGACGAAGTCTGGCCAGAAGTGGCCTTCATAGAAAAAGGTCAAAAAGCCATACCTCCGACATGGAAACAAGGCTAAGCGACTCTATGCTACTATGCTTGAAACCTAGGAACTGGGTGCAGAAAAATGGCAGTAGGTGCTCCAGACTGACAAGTCAAAATGTGAAATATTTGGCTTTGGCAGGAGACCGTTTGTTCACCAAAGGGCTGGGGAGCAGTACAATAATGAGTGTCTGCAGGCCACAGTGAAGCATGGTGGAGGTTCCTTGCAAGTTTGGTGCTGCTTTCCTCCAAATCGAGTTAGAGATTGGATCATGATCAACAGCATCCTCAATGCTGAGGAATATAGGCAGATACTTATCCATTATACCATACCATCAGGAAAGTATACGATTGGTGAAAGAAACGTGTGTAAAACTGGTGTCAACCTACAAACGAAAAAATACCAAAAAAAGTGTGAAGCTGCCCCTTTAAGTGAATAATCACCTCAAAATAACCGAAGAAAACAAAAAGGTAAGGCGCTGCCGCACAACCAACACAATTGGTGAATAGAGAATAACATCAATAAAAAAAGATTGGCCCCACATTTATTCTGCAGCAGGACAACAACCCCAAACATACAGGCAAATTATGAACCATCTTCAGTGTAAAGAAGAGCAAGGAGTGCTAAACTGATGATTTTGCCATCACAGAGCCCTGATCTCATTATTATTATTATTATACAGGATTTATATAGCGCCAACAGTTTGCGCAGCACTTTAACATCAGGGAAGATAGTACAGTTACAATACAATTCAATACATGAGGGATCCGAGGGCCTTGCTCGTTAGAGCTTACAGTCTAGAAGGAAGGGTTAAGTAGAACAAAGGGTAGTAGCTGTGGGGGAATGATCAGATGGACAAAATGAAAATACAATTGTTCGATGTGGATAGGATAGGCTTCTCTGAAGAGGAGGGTTTTAAGGGATCCTCTAAAAGCTAATAGAGAAGGAGATAGACGAACAGATTGGGGTAAGGCGTTATATAGGCTTGGAGAGGCTCTGGAAAAGTCCTGGAGATGAACATTAGAGGAGGTAGGTCTTGAGAAGAGCGAAGAGAACAATTAGGTTGGTATTTAGAGACTAGGTCATTGATGTAGCTGGGGGCAGAGTTGTGCATAGCCTTGTAGGTTGTTGGTATTTTGAATTTAATTCATTGGGCGAGTCTGTCTGAGGTTACATAAAGAGACATAAGGATTTGAGGCAGTCTACATCCAGAGTACCTTCAAAGACTGCGTGTAAGTGTATCCAGAAGAATTTATGCTGTTTTGAGGATAAAGGGTGGTCACACCAAATGTTGATTTCACATTTGCCTAAAACCTTTGCACAGTAGTTTATATTGAAACTAGGACTGGGAATAAGCAAGGATATCAAGGTTCCCCAAGGATACATTTATTACAATTTGTTGACTGAAATCACATGTTAGTCAGGGGAATAGGTAGGAGTTGTAAACGTTTATACAGAGATTGCCTGTTCCTGCAGTTTGTGATCACATAGGAGCAGCAAAGTATGAGAGGTAAGAGGTTATGTTTTCCAAGTTGCTTGGTGTCCTCAAATATATTATATTTAGTTAACCTTAAGGTTTTAGATGCACTGGCATAATTGAGGATAAAATATGCCTACCGTAAAAAAATACATAATTTTCCAGTAGCTGGGGAGCTGCAGGTGGAGCTTACAGCTGCCCATAGAAGTAAATGGCTTTGCCTTAGTGTACCTTTCAGATGTCATAGCTGATCACATGTGCAGCAACTTGGCAACTGCAGATCAGACGGAGGCTAAGATAGCAGCTTCCTTGGCTGTAAAGGATAGGAGGGTTCGGCTGTGTTTTAACTTGAAAATGTTGTCAAGGAACGAGAATACAAAGGGCTATTCTAGGACTTTGTAGGCACAGTAATAGACCATATTTTATGAAAAAAATATAAAAAAGCATTAAAGAAGTTTACAAAAAATACAATTCCCAAAAGCCTTGGTATAGCATCATACTTAAACAGACACCCATAAAGAGACAAAAAACATAGATAGAGCTATTGGAAAAACCGTGGTATATACACTTCCAGGGTGATAGACAATCGTAATAGAGTTATCTTGGAGGGTTGGTTAACCACTTGCACTAATATAGACTGGAATAAGAGTTGGATAGCCTTGACATGTTGCGCGTGTACCCACGCTTCTTCAAAAGCCTTTGTTTAGCAAAGAAAAGGTATTACAACCCATGGATAAACTAAGCTGCACACCCCTGATAGTACTTGAAAAAAAGGAAATTTACCCCTACGGGCTTTGTGTTGCAGCACGATATAGACAATATACAAATTGGTAAACGAGTATGAATTTATTGGAATAAATAGGTTTATCAAAAAAGAGCCCCTAAACAAAAGGGGAACTCAGGATATGAGCTTTGTTAAAAATCAATACATGAACAGATTAGGCCAACAAATTGATCACAAAATGGTGACAATAACAATTCAAATTTAAACAGTACTGTATGCATATGAGCACTGAGTGCGAAAAAGCTCCTACGTGTTTCGACCTTCGTAGTAGCGGTCTTCTTCAGGGAGCAATTATTTTAATGCAAACATAGGTTCTATGAAGAGAAAATATGCAAATCAATAAAAATGTAAACGCAAACATAAACATAAAAAGGACCTGCCCACCCCAACATACTGGTAAATGCAGGGGTGCATGGTGTCCTCCCATAGCAATGTAAATAAGCAATAATATACAAATTCAGGCTGCCACTCACCAAGGCACATGTCGAGAAGCAGACCGGGATTGTACACCGAGCCACACCATCAAGAGCAAAACTAGGTGAACGGGGAGGCAGGCAGGGGGGAGTTGGAACATGTCCCGGGGTCAGGTGGAGAGATGACTCCAGGGAGGGAGACAAAGGCAAAACCACTAAAGGACCTACGAGAGGTCACACATGCGTGTCGAGGCCTGCACCATGGAATGGAAAGAAAGGGGGGGAAGGCAGGGCGGGGGAGGGGAGGCAAATGGAAGGGGGGCAGCCACAGTCAGGGTGAGGCCAAAATGCCGGGGGGGGGAAGCCAGATCCGACCCACCAGGGACAGGTGTGACCCAGCACACAGTGCGAGTGGGGGCGGGCGGGATCAGGCCACGTCGAATGCCACCCTCCTCGAGACGGGACAGGAGGCCCTAGAAACAAAATATATAAAACTAATAATAATATTTAAACAAGTGGTGATTTCACCACAAATATTATGTATATAAGAAAGGGTACACTTGCGCCTCAACACATGCACACAATGGTCATGCGTGCATGTATGTGTACGCACATATATCTATTTGGGAGAATCTAACAGGGTGCATAAAAGGGAAGAGGAAAAGAAAAGAAGAAGAAAGAGAGGAGAAAAAAGAGGAAAAAGAAAAACAATGAAAAGCAATAGGATTGTGGTAGAGAATGTGGGATTATATTGTCTATATCGTGCTGCAACACAAAGCCCCTAGGGGTAAATTTCCTTTTTTTCAAAAGACTTTGTTAAGTAAGCTATATAAAAGGGAGAGAATTCATAAAACATACAGGTATAAATCACAATAAATACAAAATGTTATGCACTATAATGTATGTGAACCAATAACACACAGAGCAATATGCCCTCAATAGGGGGGAGAGAAAGCCAGGTAGAAGACATCCAAGCCATGAATAGCCACAATTGAGCCAAACTGAGCGCTATGGGGACGTGAAAAATATTGTTACATAGTAATATGATAGTAATATGATAAGAGATACTCACTGAAGGTATATTAGGCTTTAGATTTCTCATAATCCAAAGCCTAGCATACCTTCAGTGAGTATGTCTTATCATATTACTATTTTACTGCATTGATGTAAGGATTGTCTTTTCTTGCCAGTATTACCTTAAATCTCTCTGGGGTTCTATTTATGAGTACCCCATTTAACAGTCCCACTATTCTAAACTTTATATAACCTATGTTACAATATTTTTCACGTCCCCATAGTGCTCAGTTTGGCTCCATTGTTGGCTATTCATGGCTTGGATGTCTTCTACCTGGCCCCCCCCCCCCTATTGAGGGCATATTGCTCTGCGTGTTATTGGTTCACATACATATTAGTGCATAACATTTTGTATTTATTGTGATTTATACCTGTATGTTTGTTTTATAAATTCTCTCCCTTTTATATAGATTACTTAACAAAGGCTTTTGAAGAAGCGTGGGTACAGGCGAAACATGTCAAGTCTATCCATCTCCCATTCCAATCTACATTAGTGCAAGTGGTTACCAACCCTCCAAGATAACTCTGTTACGATCGTCTATCACCTTGGAAGTGTATATACCATAATGTTTCTAACAGCTCTATCTATGTTTTTTGGCACTTTATTGGTGTCTGTTTAAGTATGATGCTATACAAAGGCTTTTGGGAATTGTATTTTATGTCAACTATCTTAATACATTTTTATTATTTTTCATAAATTATGGTCTATTACTGTACCTACAAAGTCCTACAATAGCCCTTTTGTGTTCTCTTTCCTTGACACTATATATCAGGACGCGGCACGTATACTACTTTAAAGTGGATGTAAATCCAAATTTTTTATTTTTTTTAATGTCACAATGTAGAGTATAATATATCCTATCATCTGTGCCCAGTCTTGCCACACAGAGTTAATCCAGCGCTGAGTAATCCTCTTTTAAAGTTCAGTGCAAATTAACAGAATTCCAGATAAAAACTTGCCAAATTATAAAGTCCGTTTCTCTGTTATTGCTTTCAATGACAGGTTATTTACAAATCTAGCTTGGACATGTTTATCTTAACAAGAGGTGATCCAAAGTTCATTGTATATTACTAGGATGTGTTATGATGTTATATCACCTCATATTATGATAAACAAAACATAACATATAATAAACATGTCCTAGCTAGATATGTAAATAACCTCTCACTCAATGCAAGAAGAGAGAGAACAGACTTTTTATCTAGGCAGGGTTTTATCTGGAGGGCTGTTCATTTTCACTGAACATAAGAGGATTGCTCAGAGCTGGATTAACTCTGTGTGGCAAGACTGGGCACAGATGATAGGAAATATTATATTCTACATTGTGACATAAAAAAATAAAAAATAAATTGGGGTTTACATCCATTGTAATGTGCTATTAAACATTCTCTTTATTCATTTAAATTTGAAAATGTTGCTTTACCCTACATGGATGACACACGTTTTCCTTAAATCAGCCCTGCATTTCTGCAATCTGTATCAGAGCCATTCAGAGGTTGAAGACTCTGCATTTAGCTGTCAGGAAAGCCAACTGCACAACATGAATACAATGATAAAATCAGAGCCATTCAAGTTGGTTGGTCAAGTCCTTGAAGTTTAAATACAAGATATTTGTGTATGGCCAACAATATACCCATTTTGTTCACCTTTTTTGATATATGCACAGTACAGTATATCTGTAAGAGCATGTGAAATATGTAACGCTTCTCTTCGCAGACTTTGATGAATGCACATTATATGGAACCTGCAGTCAGACTTGCCAGAATACTGAAGGATCGTATGTTTGTAGGTGTGTAGAAGGCTATCTGCTGCAGCCCGACAACAAGTCCTGCAAAGCTAAGAATGGTAATTATTAACAACTTATCCTTTTAACATATGGTAATTTTCAGTTTGGATTTGAAAAATACTCAAAAAGTTTGAATTTCACACCAATCAAACTCTGACCTACTTCAGTGGTATTCCAGCTAATATATGAATTTGTACCTTTTCATTACCCTGCCTTTTTCGACCTTTTTTTATACCTGAGTAACTTTTGAAAGATTTTTCAGGTCTCAGGGAACCCCAACTAAAGTTAATTATACCTACATTTGAGGCCCATAAGTTTACATACCCTGGCAGAAGTTATGATTTCTTGGCCATTTTTAAGAGAATATGAATAACACCAAAACATTTCTTTTACTCATGGTAAGGGTTTGTCTGAAGCCATTTATTATCAATCAACTGCGTTTATTCTTTTTAAATCATAATGACAACAGAAACTACCCAAATGACCCAGGTCAAAGATTTACAAACCATTTGATTTTTGCCTGATAACATGCACCACAAGTAGACACAAAGGGGTTTGAATGGCTATTAAAGGTAACAATCCTCACCTGTGATCTGCCTATTTGTAGTTGGCGTGCGTGTTAGAAGGTCAATTCATTTCTGGACTTCTGACAGACCCTTGCATCTTTCATTCAGTGCTGCACTGACATTTCTGGATTCTGAATCATGGGGAAAGCAAAAGTATTGTCAAAGGATCTGCAAGAAAAGGTAGTTGAACTGTATAAAAAAGGAAAGGGATATAAAAAGATATCTAAGGAATTGAGAATGCCAATCGTCGGTGTTCAAACTCTAATTAAGAAGTGGAAAATGAGGGGTTCTGTTGAAACCAAACCACAGTCAGGTAGACCAACTAAAATTTCAGCCACAACTGCCAGGAAATTTGTTTGGGATGCAATGAAATACACACAAATAACTTCAGGTGAAATACAGGACTCTCTGAAAACATGTGGTGTGACTGTTTCAAGATGCAAAATAAGGAGGCACTTGAAGAAAGATGGGCTGCATGGTCGAATCACCAGAAGAAAGCCATTACTATGCAAATGCCACAAAGTATCCCGCTTACAATACACCAAACAGCACAGAAACCAGCCTCAAACCTTCTGGCACAAAGTCATTTGGAGTGATGAGACCAAAATCTTGCTTTTTTCCCCAATACCATAAATGCTACATTTGGAGAGGAGTCAAAAAAGCTTATGATGAAAGATACACCATTCCTACTGTGAAACACGGAGGTGGATCGCTGATGTTTTGAGGATGTGTGAGCTACAGGAAATTTGGTCAAAATTGATGGCATTATGAATGCAGTATGTTATCAAAAAATGCTGGAGGAACATTTATATTCATCAGGCAGGAAGCTGTGCATTGGACATAATTGGACATTCCAACACGACAATGATCTAAAACACAAGGCCAGGTCGACCTGTCATTGGCTACACCAGAATAAAGTGAAGGTTCTGGAGTGGCCATCTCAGTCTCCTGACCTCAATATCATTGAAACGTTCTCAAACGTGCAGTTCATGCAAGACAGCCCAAGAATTTCCAGGAACTGTAGGCTTTTTGCCAAGAGGAATGGGCAGCTTTACCATTGGAGAAGATAAAGAGCCTCATCCACAAATACCACAAAAGACTTCAAGCTGTCATTGATGTTAAAGGGGTCAATACACGGTATTAAGGACTGGGGTATGTAAACTTTTAATCGGGGTCATTTGGCTAGTTTGTGTTGTCATTATGATTTAAAAAAGACACGGTTGATTGATAATCAATGGCTTTAGCCAAACACTAACCATGAGTGAAAAAAGTTTTTGTCATATTCTCTGAAAAATGGCCAAGAAATCATAAATTCTGCCAGGGTATGTAAACTTATGAGCACAACTTTATATTGGCATGATCACTAAATTGTAGGACTGCATAAATATATGAATAAATAATACTAATTAGCCCTCATGCTCTGCACAACAGCATTTTTAGAAAAACAATCTTGAAATTATATAAATAGCAAAAAAAGCGGACAGTAAACATTTGAGGTTCCTCCTTGCACCCCTGAAAGTACCCTAAGGTACCACAGAACGCTGACTGAAAAGGGCTGCCCTACATTTTCACAAATTTGATCTGTGTCCATTTCTGCTGTTCTGCTGATGGCTCATTCATTAGAGCATTAAAGGCCTTCCGTTAACTCCTACGGGGTCCTTTCTAGCGCTCAGGCCTATACTGGGATGCCTTTATTTTAATACATTTTAATTTTAATTGAACTATGTGACAGTCTTATGCAAATACACAAACAGTAATGCTTAGTGTTTTTTTTTTCCCTGCAAAGATGATTCAGTCTAGCTTTAATATGAACTGTTCCTACATTTTCAAATGTACTTACTTATTTTTATTTACTTTTAGAACCATATTGAACACAGGGTAAATATAACTCAAACCAAAAGAGGAATGTATATTAACCAGGCAGCGCTTATGAATATATGTGTCAACAGAAAAATTTGTAAAACAATATCTGATTAAAACTGTCCGTAATATGAATAATCACATTAATAGATTTCAAAGTAGGCAGAATGAAAGTCCAAATAATCCCAAGAGGAAAGAGGATGAAAACTTAATTGCTTGTCAGACGTTTACACCACCACACGTGTGCTGAGAGATCAGGGGGGACGTGGATAGCAACCCCCTTTTAGAACAACTCTTACCAGATTTAAATGATAAGTCAGCTTTCAGATAATCTATCAGGAAACAATCTTGGTGCAGGACTTCTCAATTGGACATATTCGTTTGCTCAATGATTAGCATATGAAAAGAAGGGAAATAGACATAGTGCAATCCCGTTTCCAAAAGCTTTAATCACACTTATACAATACAATCCATCCGGATATAAACTCACATTCTGACAGTAAAAAACCAGCGTTGAGATCATAATACCAAAATCGCTCCAATGCTGGATGTTGATGCAGGCGTCTCCTACCGCTCTCCTTTCTATCAGGTTGCGGGGGTAGATACGCTAGTCTCCAGCACTGTCAGCATCCTTACTCACGTTACTTGGCCCCTCCCTGACTAGTTTCGTCATTCGACATCATCAAAGGGGGTGGAGCCAGGTAGCGTGAGAAACCCTTTTATGTGCTGTATCACACCGTGCGCCGTGATGATCCAGCCGACGCTCGTAACTAATTAATTAGTGTCTCCAAAGCTACAAAGTCCAGCTTCCCGTGTGGTGTGTCAAATCTTAACACACAACTCGTGGAATAGTTGAAGAAAATGCCTGGAGACACCTGTGCGCTGCACGGCTTCAGGGGATCATCTCAGGCAGATGCGGTATCACACCAACCTAATGCTTGTAATTAGATACATTCGTTTCTGAATCTATCAGTATATTAGCTGGTTAGAGTGCATATTTGTATTAAGCCTCATAATGCTAAAACTTCATTTCAAATTAAAGCACCAATATAAAACAAGGAAAAAATACAGAAACATTTTTCCAAAGTACAAATACAGCATGTTAGTCACCCACAGTTCTAATTTATTATGTGTATATATTTATAGTGCAAAGATTAGTATCATGAAGGACCGGATGAAGTCTCAGGTCCCTAATCCGCACATACAATCTATGTATAAGTGCAGTCATAGGTATTATCATTGCTGCGCCGACTATCCACATAAATACCCTTCACTTTTGGGATATTTTACGGTAGTTACATATAATCCAAATCAAATGGAAGAAGAGAAACTAAAATATATCAGAAGAAGAAGAATAATATTATGTTAAAATTAAAACAATAAAAAACTACTTGATATAATCATAATCATAAACAGAGTCCACACTATGATACATAGTGGAGACCTTAATAAAATATCATCCTAAATCATTCACTTATTATTCAATTATTCAATTATAAATTATATTTAATTATATAAAATTAAATTATATTAAATTATTATAAAACTGAGTTATATTACATTAGATTGAATTGAATTCTTATATTATTATAATAGGGGGGCAGAGAGAAAATGTGAATACATTTGTGCAATGACGGAAGGGAGTGTGGTATATCTTGCACCGATATCCGCTACTGTCCCAAATCCTGGCACTGCTGTGTAGATTTTCCCATATGCTAATACAAATATGTATTTATATAGCAACTAACCAACATCCAGATACAATAAAAACTGCCAAATCTGGATATTTGGGTAGTGCAAAAAAATTAGATGTCATTTATAAGTGATGGTGATAATATGAATTGTTTCATCAGCAATATCTGACAGTTATATACATCCATATTCAAGACGGATATACAGATTAGGAAATTGGGTCACTTGGGTGTCTATTTAGACTATTTAGAACTTTTATATACAATTTTACACCTATGACACTTTATATCTATGGGATTTTAAATTTTTAAAATTTAAATTTTAAATTTAATTTCATATTATAATACGGATTCTAATATCATATTATCACCATCACTTATAAATGACATCTAATTTTGCACTACCCAAATAGCCAGATTTGGCAGTGCAGCATATGTCAAAGTTAAGTATATATTTAGGGGGACAGTATGGGTTGTATATCCCAATAAAAAGTTGAAACACAGCTAAATGTCCATATCACTTAATGTATCTGGATGTTGGTTAGTTGCTATATAAATAAATATTTGTATTAGCATATGGGAAAATCTACACAGCAGTGCCAGGATTTGGGACAGTAGCGGATATCGGTGCAAGATATACCACACTCCCTTCCGTCATTGCACAAATGTATTCACATTTTCTCTCTGCCCCCCTATTATAATAATATAAGAGTTCAATTCAATCTAATGTAATATAACTCAGTTTTATAATAATTTAACATAATTTAATTTTATATAATTAAATATAATTAATTTATAATTGAATAATAAGTGAATGATTTAGAATGATATTTTATTAAGGTCTCCACTATGTATCATAGTGTGGACTCTGTTTATGATTATGATAATATCAAGTAGTTTTTTATTGTTTCAATTTTAACATAATATTATTCTTCTTCTTCTGATATATTTTAGTTTCTCTTCTTCCATTTGATTTGGATTATATGTAACTACCGTAAAATATCCCAAAAGTGAAGGGTATTTATGTGGATAGTCGGCGCAGCAATGGTTAATACCTAAGACTGCACTTATACATTAGATTGTATGTGCGGATTAGGGACCTGAGACTTCATCCGGTCCTTCATGATACTAATCTTTGCACTATAAATATATACACATAATAAATTAGAACTGTGGGTGACTAACATGCTGTATTTGTACTTTGGAAAAATGTTTCTGTATTTTTTCCTTGTTTTATATTGGTGCTTTAATTTGAAATTAAGTTTTAGCATTATGAGGCTTAATACAAATATGCACTCTAACCAGCTAATATACTGATAGATTCAGAAACGAATGTATCTAATTACAAGCATTAGGTTGGTGTGATACCGCATCTGCCTGAGATGATCCCCTGAAGCCGTGAAGCGCACGGATGTCTCCAGGCATTTTCTTCAACTATTCCACGAGTTGTGTGTTAAGATTTGACACACCACACGGGAATCTGGACTTTGTAGCTTTGGAGACACTAATTAATTAGTTACGAGCGCCGGCTGGATCATCACAGCGCACGGTGTGATACAGCGCATAAAAGGGTTTCTCACGCTACCTGGCTCCACCCCCTTTGATGATGTCGAATGATGAAACTAGTCAGGGAGGAGCCAAGTAACGTGAGTAAGGATGCTGACAGTGCTGGAGACTAGCGTATCTACCCCCGCAACCTGATAGAAAGGAGAGCGGTAGGAGACGCCTGCATCAACATCCAGCATTGGAGCGATTTTGGTATTATGATCTCAACGCTGGTTTTTTACTGTCAGAATGTGAGTTTATATCCAGATGGATTGTATTGTATAAGTGTGATTAAAGCTTTTGGAAACGGGATTGCACTATGTCTATTTCCCTTCTTTTCATATGCTAATCATTGAGCAAACGAATATGTCCAATTGAGAAGTCCTGCACCAAGATTGTTTCCTGATTGATTATCTGAAAGCTGACTTATCATTTAAATCTGGTAAGAGTTTTTCTAAAAGGGGATTGCTATCCAAGTCCCCCCTGATCTCTCAGCACACGTGTGGGGGTGTAGACGTCTGACAAGCAATTAAGTTTTCATCCTTTTTCCTCTTGGGATTATTTGGACTTTCATTCTGCCTACTTTGAAATCTATTAATGTGATTATTCATTGTACGGACAGTTTTAATCAGATATTGTTTCACAAATTTTTTTGTTGACACATATATTCATAAGCGCTGCCTGGTTAATATTCATTCCTCTTTTGGTTTGAGTTCTATTTACCCTGTGTTCAATATTGTCCTAAAGAGTGTTTGGATTGACTGACCCTCTATAATATAAGGTAGCAGCTAGAGTCATTAATTTTGACCTGTTTCTTTTCAATCATTAGGCTAGTTTTCCTTGTTTGATTTATACGGGTTTGTGCGCCTTTTATACCCATTATAAATATTTTTTTGTTATACTTTTAGAACCAGTTGACAGGCCTACAGTCCTTCTTATAGCCAGCACTCAAAACATCCTTGCCACATATTTAAATGGAGCCCCTGTGCCAACTATCAACCCAACCAGCACCAAACAAACTACAGCTATGGATTTTAACTATGCAGAGGAGACTGTATGCTGGATACATATGGGAGACAGCCCTTCCCAGACCACCCTGAACTGTGCCAAGATCCCTAATCTGAAAGGCTTTGTAGAAGAGAGGACCATTAACATCTCCCTGAGCCTACACCGTAAGTATGCTTCTTGGGGGGCCTCTGTGTTTACTCTGCATTTCAGAGTGAACTTATCTATGTCTGTTATAGTTTATCCAATATATATGTTTATTAGTATCTAAATTTAACATAATTGAAAGTGCATCTGTGCTTTACTCTTTTAAAAAAAAAACTTGTTCACATTAATGCCAGGCTTGCCAGCTTCTGAAAAGTACTGCTGGGTATGAGGGAGCATTTGTCTCGCCCTTTTTTTTTCACTTTCACTGGAAATTTGCAATTGACTGCATAGACTGCATGTCATTGTATGTGGTCGTGGATCCAGTCCTCAGTTCCATGTAAGCTCTAATTTGGAGCTTATACAGGGCTTTTCTAGGCTCCTTTGAATGAACAGAGAACGGTGGAGCAAAGGTGTAAAGTAAGTATAGGTTCCTGTGGGGATTGGCTTTAAAGTTAATTTGTCACATCTTACACTTGCTCCATTATACGGTATCTGTATAAACCCTACCCCTTTATGGTTTTATAACGTTCCCATAAAGTCGTCATAATATTCCTAATTTTTCCTGAGAATGTAAACAATGGCTTA
This sequence comes from Rana kukunoris, assembly GCA_029574335.1. NCBI lineage: Eukaryota > Metazoa > Chordata > Amphibia > Anura > Ranidae > Rana > Rana kukunoris. The sequence continues at coordinate 139,015,319 of CM056050.1, read as the reverse complement.
ATGGTTTTAACTAGGGTTGTCCCGATACTGGACAGTCATCGGTGATCGGAGCGTGGGGGAGTTACAAGCTTCTCCCCCCGAGGCTTTCAACAGTGGTAATCACTGCTTGTAACTCTCCCACACACGATCGCCACTGACTGTTGCCGTATCCTCCTCCAGTTCCACTCCATGCCCCCTCCGCTCTGCTGTCTCCCTCCGTTCTTCCTCTGTATCCCCCTCCAGTTTTCTTCCGTATCCTCCCACTTCCTTTTCTGTATAATCACTGACTCTGTCCATTCACATTGAAACATTGTAACCTCCTGTGATTACAATGTCTCAGTTTATGAATGGAGAGGAGCCGCTGTCTTCTCTCCATTCATTTTTCAGTGCAGCTGAGGCTGCAGAGAAAGGGACTGGGGAATCTCTATCCTCTGTCACTTTCTCTTTCTCTGTCTCAAGGGCGAGATATCAGGGGTCTGTTAAGACCCATATTATCTCACCAAAGCCCCCCAACAGGCCGGATAGGTAAAAAAAAGTATTTCAATATTGTAAAAAATTATAAAAAAAAAAAATTTCTACCACCCCTGAAAAAAAGGAAAGCATTATAAAAAATTTAAAAAATATAAAACATTTCATATTTTTTTTTTTAATATATAAAACGTCATGTGACATTTAAAAAAAAAGTATTTGTAATCTGTATCGGTGAGTACTTGGGAAAAAAAGTATCAGTACTCTGTCTTGAAAAGGTGGTATCGGGACAACCATTGGCTGTTTAACCACTTAAGACCCGGACCAATACGCTGGTAAATGACCCAAGGTGTTTTTGCGATTCGGCACTGCGTCGCTTTAACAGACAATTGCGCGGTCGTGCGACGTGGCTCCCAAACAAAATTTGCGTCCTTTTCTTCCCACAAATAGAGCTTTCTTTCGGTGGTATTTGATCGCCTCTGCGATTTTTATTTTTTGCGCTATAAACTAAAATAGAGCCACAATTTTGAAAAAAAACACAATTTTTTTACTTTTTGTTATAAAAAAAATCAAATAAACTAAATTTTAGTAAAACATTTAGGCCAAAATTAATTCAGCCACATGTCTTTAGTAAAAAAAAAAATTGCAATAAAAAAAAATAGCTACCTAGCGGGAACAGCGACACTAATACAGCGATCAGAAAAATGATCGCTTAGTGACGCTGGCAATAAGGAGTGAAAGGGTTAACTAGGGCGGTGATCAGGGGGTTAAAACTTTATTAGGGGGGGTGGGGGGGCTATCCTGAACCTAACACTGTTTTTTACACTGCCTGTCACACTGACACTAAATGCAGTGATTAGATCACTGCATTCAGTGACACTGTGACAGGGGGTTGGGGGGGGGTTCGATCACAAGGGGTTAATATGCCTATGTGAGTGTGTGTCAGTGTTGTGTTGGTGCACACTTACTTGTGATGTCTTCTCTCATCAGCAGCGCTGGGAAACAGCGCTGCGATGAGAGATTACATCATTTCCTCCTTCCTGTGTAAACACAGGAGGAGGAACTGACACGATAGGAGCGCGCTCCCATTGGCTGGGAGCGATCGCGGGGGGGGCGGAAATCACGGACATCCGCCCGCTCGTCGGCGATCGCTCCCAGAGGCAGGGGGACCCCCGCACGCCGCGGAGGGGGTCCCGATGGGACCCCCGAACCGCACGAAGGCGGGGACGTAAATTTACGCCCTTGTGCCTGTACGAGCCATTCTGTGGCCGTATATGTGCGTGCGGGGTGGTTAAAAAAGGTATTTAATTTTTTTGCAGCCAAATTGGGATAATGCCTACTTTTTATTTGTTGTCATTCACATATCATAACTAAATAAATGCTGCTTACAGTACATTTTTACTTTTTTTTTTTTTTTTTAATTATGAAAACTCCCAAACAGGATTCTTCCTCTGTTAGTTAATTATGTTAGTTAATGTTTACCATCTTTAACTCTGCCTGGACTGTAGTGGTAGCTCTCATTATCAGTTGTAAACTAGATTTGAGCACGGTCTGTCCTAGTAATGGGTTAAAGATCTAGCAGCTGGGCTTCTGCATTATAAGTGCACGTTCAGAGCACTTGTAGTGCAAAGTGGATTTGCCTTTACTAAATAACTCCCTATATGTCTCATTTTGTCATTGGGAATAGATTGCATTTCCCCATTTCAAATTGTTTAGAGTAGCTTACAGTTTGCCAGAGGTCTGCTCCAAATAAACACCTATCAAAAAGTAATATTTTTTTTCTTAATCATTTATATAGTGGGGTTTGTACAAACTTGACTGCGAAAGAGGAAATACATGTTAAAACCTACTTTCTAGACTTTATAGTGCTTTTTTTTTCCCTGGCAATGGGAAAATACCTCAGCATTTATCACAAATCAAGTGGCTATTAGCAATGGCATGTGTATCTTTCTGTATTTATTGTAATATTTAATACACATAGAAAAATGGGGCTTTTAAAAGCATTCTAAAATGTGCTCCAAATGTTTTAAAGTGACACTGACGGTACTGGGTCACTTGTATCCAAAAACATACCTGCTAAAAGAGGCACTATACCTGGATTTCCAGGAGCCCCATCTTTTAAATGCTGCTGCTTTGCTGCGGCAATTATTCAACCAGCTAGATAAGTCTATTGCCCGTTTCCCCTGCCATGTACAGTGGTTCCTCCTACCAGCATATATATCCTGTTGTGATGTCCACACTGGTGAGCGGAACCACAGCCTACCGAGGTAACAAACCCAGAAGTGTGAAATACTTGCAGCGTCCATAGAGCAGTCCAGCATCATCATTTTAAGATGTGGACCACCAATAAAGTAACTTTATTCCTTCCTTCTTTTAGCAGGTTTAGTTTTTGGGTAAGAACAAACCTGTGACAGGGTCACTTACAGCTCTAAGCAGTTTGATACAAAGTATCTGAATATATGTAGAGGTAACTAAACTTCTCCTATGTGAATAAAACCTCATCCTAAACGGTTATTGTTTTAGGAAATACTCTTTTTATTAATAAGTCTATGTTATGTATATTTGATTTTACTAAATTCCTAAATGCTTTGTTTTTTGTAGATACTTGTTGATATTAATACAGCTGCTCTTCTAAATTGCAGATTAGCTCTACTGGGAATTTGTTGTTTAATGTAAAGCCTGGCAAAGGGCCATGGTACTTTTAGACTGCAAATTTAAACTTATCATTTGAATGTATTTGACCATTTCCGTTGTTTGATTTTTGTGACCGCTGTGTCCCAGCACACAGACTTTTTGTGACCCAGTAACACTCCCAGTTAGATGGAGATAATTTCTTAAATTTGTGGATTTGGCTATGGAGCGAGCATATAGAAGAATGCAGGGTGTAACAGAAATGATGAAATAGTTAATTGTGTGCCTTCTTAAAACGGAAGATATTTTACGTGTTATTAATTTCAACACGGATCCGAATACCTTTTAGTTTAATTAATTCAGTAAGCAGTATTGATGGTTATTACCGTTGAAAGCTGTTATTTTCAGGAGTGAGAACCAATACCAGTTATGTCATGGAGCCTGTTCATTACACCTTAGTGAGTTGAGCCTTTTTCTGTCATTATGACCCTGTATAAGTAGGCTGTACTCCAGAATCGCTGATGGTTCAGCCTTGCCTATATAGAGTCCCTTGTATCCATTTGAATACAACTATTAGACTTTTGTGTTTTTTCCACATTGCAAAATAAAAAACAAAAGGCATAAGCAAAGCATTAATACGTCATCTTTAACAGAAGGTATCACTTCTAACACAGATCCAAAAACATGCATTTATTCAGCATTTTTGGGTAGTGAGTGGAAGAAGGTAAAAACATGGAATACTTCCTTGCTTTTATTTCCAGTTTTTGGTTGTTTTGTTTTTGTTTTTTTATTGATGATTAGGCTTTCCGGCAAATAGTTTAATAGTAAAAATGTATAGAGGAAAATCTAAAATAAGATGGATATCAAGAGCCCTCTACAGTGCTTACTGCCAATGAAGAAAGGAATAATCAAAATAATCATTCAAAAGACAGACGCGAGTACTCTATCACCTCACACATGAACAATATTAGAATGTTTAAACAGGGAAAACATTGGGAATTTTGGGGCCCCTTACACATAGGGTCAGTAGTCAGCAGATCTCACCATCTGCTACGCCTACTACGCAGACTTATTCCATTTATTCCTAAAGAAGACATAGCAGTCGTGGTGGGAACAATTGTGAACTCCAGACTGGGACTATGCAAATGCACTTTACCTCGGACTCCCAAAGTATCAAATCACTTGTCTACAAGTCGTTCAAAACACGGCTGCTAGACTGGTGACTGGGAAAAAAACCATGGGAATCAATCTCACCTTCACTGAGATCCCTTCATTGGTTGCCAGTAAAAGACAGAATTACTTTCAAGGCACTCTGTCTGACGCATAAGTGTATTCTGGGAAATGCCCCCCAATATTTATGCGAAAAACTCAAAGCATAAAACCCTGATCGCATTCTGCGATCCACCAATCAAAATCTACTCCAAATACCCAAAGCCAGATACAAGTCCAAAGGAGTGCGAAGATTTGCGGTCCAAGGCCCCAGACTATGGAACGCTCTACCAACCAGCATTCGGTTGGAGAAGAATCGCTTGACTTTTAGGAGAAAGATCAAGCCCCATCTCTTTTGAGTTCAAAGGAGAAATGAACAACGAGCGCCCAGAGGTGATTCAGTTCGCATGTGCAGCGCTATATAAGTTTTTCACTTACTCACACAGCTTTAGGCATGACCCCCCATTGAGCAGAAAAACGCGGGGGCTGGGTGCTCACCTCTCTCTCCTCTCCTGCCAAGAGCAGTGAACTGGGGGGAGGGGTTATGCCAAAAATCTGCAAGTGTCAGCACACCTCTCTTCTGCTGCGGGCCCCTGGGTACATTCGGGCCCCTTACTAGTGCCTGTACCCCCCTGATGGCGGCCCTGTGTTTAAAAGTTGGGGGGGGGGGAGTTGACAATAGCCCATACATGTTAACTCCAAAGAAAGCACCTTTACATTTATGAAATTTGAGAAAAAGGCTTCTGAGCAGAAACTCAAAAAGATGTGATATATGGTGCAGTTTGATAGCAAAGCTAGAAAAGACCAAGTCATTGAAAAGTGATTCCTTGCGTATGTCAATTTCATGGCATGCTCATCCTTACTACAGCTAGCAGATGCTTGGCAAGGTTCAAACAAACAATATTCCAGTCCTAATGGCAGCACTTGTAATTCATCCAAGAAATGTTCAGGCCTACTTATGAAGTGTTGTTGACCTAATATAATCAAATACAGGTTAATATGCGTTTTTGAATGTGTCCAGCCTGGGAAGTAATAGCCATAATGGCTTTAGCAGTCCATTGCCCAATGTACCCAGTTGGCCTCATCAAGCGATCCAACGCGTGTATGGTGTCTTTGGATTTCCAGATTAGTGTCTTCCATATGTCTTATTTCTAAGTGATCTGGCTTCTAGCCGCCTTCACTTGCTGGTACAATATCCATGTCTAGTGCCTCAGTGATGCAGGTACTCCCCCACTGGTGTGTGAGAAATATACAGGGAAATTAGCCATTTCCCTAGCAAAATGTTATATTAACAAAATAGGTGAAAAACCTTAAAGCGTTACTAAAGGAAATATATATTTTTCTTTTTTAAATAACAAACATGTCATACTTGCCTCCACTGTGCAGTTCATTTTGCACATGTCTTCTGAGGTCCCTCGGCGGCTGTCTTTGGTCCTCCCCGCAATTAGTCACCACAGTCATGCGAGAGCTCGCATGGTGGTCACTAATTGGGGGCGTGCTGGCGTGATACAGCGAGCGTCCATAGCCGCTCACTGTATTACTCGGCCCCCGCCCCTTGGCGCTGCTCTCAATCCATCCGCTCTAGCCAATCAACGGCCAGGCTGAGCGGCGAAGAGGATCGCGGGACCGCGTGCGGGACTTTCGAGGGGTCAGGTAAGTATGAGGGGGGCTCGGGGGGGGGGGGGGGGCGACAGCATTAGGTGTTTTTTCACCTTAATGCATAGATTGCATTAAGGTGAAAAAACATTTTCCTTTACAATTCCTTTAAAGCAGAACTCCAGGAACCAAAAAAAATAACCCTGTAAGACAAAGGCATAATGAGCTAGTATGCATTGCATACTAGCTCATTATGAAATATTTATCAAAGCTGTTGCAGCAATCTTCGTCCACTGCTGTGACCGGCGACATGTCTCCCTGGAGTTTTTTCCGGGTTCGCGGGCTCCAGCGCTGTGATTGGCCGGAGTCACGATGATGTCACTCATGGGAGCCGCCGGTCACAGCACGCTGCTGAACAAACAGCACGAGCAAGCCGTTTCTTCAGTGAGCATGTGCCAATGATGTATATGGTAAATATCTCCTAAACCGTACAGGTTTAGGAGATATTTACAGAACCTGCAGGTAAACCTTATTATAGGCGTACTTGTAGGTATACGTGGTGTAACGGGGTGTACAACCACTTTGAGAGCACCACCTAACTGTGACAGCTCTCATTCCCAGCATGCCTTGAATGTAATTGTTTTGAGAAACCGTTAATACGATAGGCTTAGTTCCACTATAACCTACTTTAAACACAAATGGTTTACATATGCAGATGTATTCTTGAAGAAATGGCAGATAGAATAAGCTTGCTCTTCTTTTCATTGCTCTCCAAGGGAACTGATTCATATTTCTGGTAAGATCACTGACCAAGGATGAAACGGAACACTTCATTCTGCAGTCAGCACCGTTGTGGGCTTCTGTATCTAATGCCGCGTACACACGGTCGTTTTTTGCGATGAAAAAAAACCGACGTTTTCTGTGAAGTAAAAAACGACGTTTTTGAAACGTCACTTTTCAAAGACAATTTTGCATACACACCATCGTTTTTTCACAAAAAGCGAGGTTACGTTCACCACTCTTTTCCATTGAAGCTCCCTTCATAACTAGCTTCTGGGCATGCGCGGGTTGAAAAACGTCGTTTTGAACGACGTTTTTGCTACACACGGTGACTTTTTGTGAAACAAAAAACGACGTTTTGAAAAACGACACAAAAAATTCAAGCATGTTGGAATTTTTTTTTGGTCGTTTTTTTTAAGACAAAAAACGACGTTCAATTTAAATGACGTTTTAAAAAACGTCGTTTTTTTTCATCGCAAAAAACGACCGTGTGTACGCGGCATTAGTGACTCGACCATTTATTAGTTTCCTGTAAAGATCATAAAAGTAAATATAAAAGTGCAGCTGTGCTCTAATCTGTATAGAGGTGAAAGATTTTAGTGTACACATCAGTCTTTGGTTTATTTAATGTACCTGGCAAAAATGTGACCTCTTAGTTGAATGAATGTCTTCATATTTAATGCATTAAATCACATGATATTAGGATCATGCCCAACCATATGAAATTAGGATCAGCTTTCTACAAAGAACAAGGGTTATCCAACACATGAAAATGGGGATCTGGGATTAGAGTATGAAAACCCTAAAGCCCTGTACACGCGATCGGTTTGTCTGATGAAAACAGACCGATGGACCGAAAAAAAAAAAGAATAGAACATGTTTTAAAATGTTCCTATAAATAAAAAAACCGAGGAAGTCCATCGGTCAAAAATCCACGCATGCTCGGGGGAATTGAACTTCATTTTTCTCAGCACATCGCAGTGTTTTACGTCACCGCGTTGGACATGGTCAGATTTTCGACCGATGGTGTGTAGGCAAGACTGATGAAAGTCAGCTTCATCCGATATCCGACGAAAAAATCCATTGGATTATATTCCATCAGCTAATCGGTCATGTGTACAGGGCTTTACAATGCACGTCTCTTATTTGCTCCCTATGAGTCTATGCAGTATACCATTGGACATGTGTTGACATGTGTTGTTATTTCTGTTTGAGAAGTACAAAAAACTACAGCATTGCATTCCAAAAAAAATTGCATTCTATTCAGTGATGCCCGTTCTCATTAATACAACTCGGCACAATTTTGGAAAAGGTTCCTGTGCTGCTTTGGTGTGATTTACAGTGCAACCTGATCCCATAGAATATGTAAAAATGCAGTCAAGTTGCACCAATGTCGCACTATTAATCTCATTGAAAAGCGTGGCAAAATCTCAACGCAGTAGTGTAAACCTAGTCTAAATGTGATTAGTGATGGCATAAGCAGAGAAATAGAGAGATAGTCATAGCACAAGATTGCTTATTCCTTAGGCCCCTTTCACACTGAGGCGTATTTCAGTTTTAGCGCTAAAAATGGCACATAAATAACGCCTGAAATAATCCTGCCCCAGCATTCTCAAAGTGAAACCCTGAGGGCTTTCACACTGAGGAGATGCGCTGGCGGGAGGAAAAAAATCTCACCGCTATACCGCCACCGCACCTCCCCTGCCCAGTGTGAAAGGGGCCTTAGGTATTTACTCAGAATTTGGATCAGGGTAAGCTGAGTGAACTTTCTGACTTCAGCACAGTTGCTTAGTTTACTGGATAACAATAGTAGATCATTCAATGTTTGTACTGGTTGCCTTAATTTGGTCTTTAATAGGCTACTTCAGGAAAACTTCTTTATTTGATAGCCTGAGGAATATTCTACCTTGTGCCACGTTTTGTATTGATGGTTCCACTGTCTATTTCAATGTCAACATTGCCATGGGGACAAGAAGTAAGGTAAAATCTTTAAGGAAGACATGCACAACAATAAAAAGCGGATGGCGGTCCTAGCCTTAGTGCACTTCTTATTTTGCCATAATGTTGTCATTGGGACAGAAATTTAGGAAAAATATCCCCAATAAGGGGACAGCAATAACAGCCTGACAGATGCTTACCCATCCCTGCACATCCACATTAACACTTTATTGACACTGATTAGATTTGGCTAATGTTTTTGGGTTTATCTTTGCTTTTGGTAAAGTTTTCCTTTAAAACGTAGCTCTACCCAAAAGGGGAAGCTCCACTTGTTTGCTCCCTCCGCTACCACATTTGCCACCTTTCGGGGGAGTGGGGGAAGGCGGGTACCTGGTTTTGACAGGTACCGGGTCCCACCCCCGGCTGACTTTGCTGTGGCAAACTCATCTGGAATTTTGGCCCCCCTCCTCCTTCCCCAGTCGCCGGGCCATTCACAAAGTGCAGTAGGGAACCGATTGTGAAGCTGCAAGGTTTCAAGGCTTTACTGCCAGTTTTCCTAAGCAGAGATGGCTTCGGCAGCACCCGAGGGCCGATTTAAAAATTCACCGCTGGATTTGTGGACAGGTAAGTATTTGCAGCTGCTGACTTTAAATTTTTTCTGAAGGAGCCTGGAGCTCCGCGTTAAGTAATACTTACCTTCTGATCGGTGCAAAAAAATTATGCTATACACATGTTTACTATAGTACCTGGGTACAGCAGCACACAGCCATTCATGTCTATGGGGGGCTGTATACTGCAACTGTGCTTCATGGGCAGAGGAAAAATGCTTTCATTTACATTTGAAGGGGTTCAGCCACCCATCCAATCATTAGGGAGGGGGGCTATTTTGAAGTGAACCTGGCTTTTAATATTGCTTTTCAAAAATACCTTAAAGTATTTAACCATTTGTTAAATAAGTCCTGTAAAATGTGCTCTCTTTGCAGCATGTTGTTTCTCCAGTACTATGGGTATACTTTAACATTAAATTAAAACAAGATTCCAATTTTATTGGTATTGTTTTCTGTACATTTGTAAGACCTGTGTGAGGCCTGTACAAGTAAAGAATTATTTATAGCACACCGGCTTTGTTTCTAAGGGCCAAGGCTACAAAGTAGAGGCATTAGTGATCTAAATGCACAAGGCTGTAGGGCTCCCCAGCTGTGCTTTCTGCAAGAGGGTTTAAATGCCAGTTCTGATGTGTCATTGGCCTCTGTGCTACTGGCACAGTATAGAGACAGTCTGTACAGACAGCAGCCGAAGACTTCAGCGATGATTTAAACTGAAGCTTAGTCATTTAGAATACATTTCAGAACTTTACACACGAACGCAGCCAAAGTCAGCTATGGGAGGACATGTAGAAAAGAGCAGTCACAGCAACAGCCAGGAATGTCTACACTTGAGAAAGAGGAATTAAACACAGATAATGATGGTATTAAGTGCAGTCTCATACCAACGTGGTCTGACTTCTCTTTTTTTTTTATTTTTTTTTTAAAAATCAGCTTGGATATTTTAATTCCTGCTGTAGAGTTGAGAAAGCTATGCCTAAATTGGTACATGGTCTGAACAAAACCAGGAGAGTAAAAGCATGTCAAGTATGCCTGTTTTGGGAAAGAAAATGTGAGATATTCACTAACCTTAACTTCTTTCCTGGTCTAAAAGTCCAGTACAACCAATAATGTTGATTCAGCCAGCAGCTTCATATGTATCTTTTGAGGGTTGTGGTTGAAATATGTCTGCTTCTGGGTTCTACCCTTGTACCAGAGTCATTATTAGGGTAGTTACTACTTTTTGTTGTATTAAAGTAAAACAAGTACAGAAAATGCCAATGCTAAAATGGCTGTCAAGTGATCCACTGGCCTGACTCGGCATCGGTATGCTGATCTGGTCTTCTGATATTATTTTGACTTGTCTGATCTGTGTACTTGCTGCAGCTTAAAGTAGAACTACAGGCAAAACTTTTTATTTTTATTTTGGATGAAACAAGGGAGGGGAATAACCCCCGTCAGATTTTATTGCAGAGTCCCTTCACTTCCTGTCCCATAATCAAACAGGCAATCCCTTCAAATTAAGAGAATTCCTTGGGGACCCCCCAGGTCACCAAAACTAGTGTCCCCATTGGAAGATTTCTCTGCTATTACTTTTCTGGGGACCACCCAAAATTTGTGATTTTTCATTACTTTCAATGATAATGGTAAATAGAACACATAGAGAGCGTGAATCTCTTTAAAGCGGAGCTAGACCCAAAAATGGAGCTTCTGCTTTTCGAAACCCTCCCCCCCTCCGGTGTCACATTGGTACCTTTCAGGGTGTCTAAGACATGTATTTGCACCCACTTCCGGGAATACGGAAATGTGGCAGCCACACCCCTATCCACAGCCACCGCTGTCTTCTGGGAAACGCACTGTTCCCAGGAGAGATCGGGGACCAGTGACGGCACGGTAGGGAACTGGGCAGTGAAGCCGCAACACTTCTCTTCCTGATTCCCTAACCGAGGATGGCGGGCAGTGCAGCCGAAGGGACGAGTGATTGCTCGTCCTCAGCTAACGACATCGCAGGTGTGCTGGACAGGCAAGTGTCCATTCTATAAAAGTCAGCAGCTGCAGTATTTGTAGCTGCTGGCTTTTAAAAAAAAAAATCTGCGGAACCTCCGCTTTAACAGGGTCACATCCAGGTTCTAATCCAACTGTACACTATCCAAAATGAAATAATATTTTTTTTGCCTTTTTATTATAATTCTGGACCGCCCACCGCACATTTACTGTGGCAGGGTGGCAAATGGAAGGACGAAGACTGGACAGCAGCACTCCAAAATTACTTAAAATAAGTTGTCTTTTATTTTCAACTGTACACACAGTCACTGCAATCAACAAAATACAGTATGGCCGACGCGTTTCGCACTTACAGTCAGTGCAGTGCTTAGTCATGGCTGTATGTTGTCTCTTCTTTTCCGGGTGTGGGGGCACGTGCACACATGCACTCCCACCAAACTGCTTCTATTGGACACCAATCATCGGGTCCGCCGGGACCTGCCTATGTAAACAAGGCAGACCACCATTCTGTCAGAGAGAAGAATAGAGATCTTGTGTTTCTGCTAAGTGGAAACACAGATCTTTGTTTTCCTTCAGTTAAGCCATTCCCCACACAGTTAGAAATCACTCCTTAGGAGCACATTTAACCCTTTGATCACCCAGATGTTAGCCCTTCCCTGCCAGTGTCATTAGTACAGTGGGAGTGCATTTTTTTTTATTTTATTTTTAGCACTGACCACTATATTAGCTTCACTGGTCCCCAAAAAGTGTCACTTGGTAGCCTATTTGTTTGCCGTAATATCGCAGAACTGCTACAAATTGCTGATCGCTGCCATTACTAGTAAAAATAAAAATGGCATAAAAATATCCCATAGTTTGTAGGCACAATAACTTTTGCGCAAACCAATCAATATATGCTTATTGGGATTTTTTTTTACCAAAAACATGTAGCAGTATACATATTGGTCTAAATTGATGAAGAAATCAGATTAAAAAAATCTCAGAGCTGACTAAATACCACGAAAAGAAAGTGCTATTTGTGTGGGAAAAAAAAGGACATCAGTTTTGTTTGGGTACAGCGTCGCACGACTGCACAATTGTCAGTTAAAGCAATGCTGTGCCGTATCGCAATAAATGGCCTTGTCATGAAGGGGGTAAAACCTTCTGCTGCTGAAGTGGGTAATGAAGTGGGTAATGTCACTAAATACTGAGCCATATAGAGTTATTTCTGGGAATGTAGAGCTTATTGTAAAAAGGATTCTGATACCAATCTAAGAGACTGTCAGAGCCTGTTCACACCATCGTGTTTAAAACTGCACATGTGCTTTACTTATATTGGAAATTCAGTCAGAAAGTCCTTCCTTTTGCACGTATAGCTACGTAAAACATTAAAAATAGATGCTTATAATGTTTAAAACCTGGTAATACACTGTGTCCCCCTGCTCTGCACATGCTCAGTTGCTCTATATTTTTAGGCACTGACGAATTTGTAGAGGTCGATCTGCTGACAGTTTTAAAGCGGAATTAAACCCTCCTATCGTTTATAGCCAATGAAGCTGCTTCTGTTTGATCTGCAACTGCCATGGTGCTGCATACGTGATCAGTTATGACACCAACCATTTGATGGGTTGACAGTTTTGTTGAGGACACAAGAAAATGTGACCGTTGGCAATCTCAACATTCCAGGAATGTAACATTTTTCCCAGCTAAAGAACATTATTTTCATTATTTAAGAACATTATTAAAGAAGACGTAGCAGTCGTGGTGGGAACAATTGTAAACTCCAGACTGGACTATGCAAATGCCCTTTACCTCTGTCTTATAAAGTACCAAATCGCTCGTCTGCAAGTCGTTCAAAACACGGCCGCCAGACTTGTGACTGGGAAAAAACCCTGGGAATCAATCTCACCTTCACTGAGAACCCTTCATTGGTTGCCAGTAAAAGACATAATTGCTTTTAAAGCACTCTAACACATAGATGTATTCATGGGAAGGCTCCCCAATACCTATGGGAAAAAATAAAAGCTCACAATCCCAATCGCATTCTGCGATCCACCAATCAAAATCTACTCCAGATACCGAAAGCCAAGTACAAGTCCAAAGGAGAAAGAAGATCCGCGGTCCAAGGTCTCAGACTATGGAACGCTTTACCAACCAGCATTCGGTTGGAGGAGAACCACCTAGCATTCAGGAGAAAGATCAAGACTCATCTATTTTGATATCAAAGGAGACAGGAACAACAAGCGCCCAGAGGCGATTCAGTTAGCATGTGCTGCGCTATATAAGTTTTTCATTTATTCATTCATTATTTTCAAGTTGTTATGTGTAAAGTACACTTTTAGTGTTTTTTTTTTTTTTTAAATGCATGAGTTAAATTAAAATGTAACACAACGCAAGATACATTCTTCGTGCATTTTACGTCTGTTTTCTACAGAGTGGATTTTATTTAAACCAAGTTGATTTAAATTGTGACTTAAATCACTAGTAAAAAGGCTTGATTTTAAATCAACTCAATTTAAATCATAATTTTTAAAGAGCAACTGTCATCTCTGTCCCTGTTTTTACATGTTTACTTTAGTCACTGCATGGTAAATGGGGATGAGTGACTTGAAAAATGCACCAATATAAAACACCATTGTACATTTTCAGTGCGTTTTGCAATGACTATAATGTAACCTACATTTTTGCAAAAAGACGCTGCAGGCAGGCTTTTTCGGAAAATCGTATTACTTTACATCTCAACATCTTTACATCTCAACATTACCAGATCACATATATATATTTTTTTTCGTGTGTTTTTAGTATGTTGTGATTCTGCATTGTAATGCATATACAGTGCAGAAAATAAGTATTTGAACACCCTGCTATTTTGCAAGTTCTCCCACTTGGAAATCATGGAGGGGTCTGAAATTGTCATCGTAGGTGCATGTCCACTGTGAGAGACATAATCCAAAAAAAAAATTCCAGAAATCACAATTTATGATTTTTTAACTATTTATTTGTATGATACAGCTGCAAAGAAGTATTTGAACACCTGTCTATCAGCTAGAATTCTGACCCTCAAAGACCTGTTAGTCTGCCTTTAAAATGTCCACCTCCACTCCATTTATTATCCTAAATTAGATGCACCTGTTTGAGGTCATTAGCTGCATAAAGACACCTGTCCACCCCATACAATCAGTAAGAATCCAACTACTAACATGGCCAAGACCAAAGAGCTGTCCAAAGACACTAGAGACAAAATTGTACACCTCCACAAGGCTGGAAAGGGCTACGGGGAAATTGCCAAGCAGCTTGGTGAAAAAAGGTCCACTGTTGGAGCAATCATTAGAAAATGGAAGAAGCTAAACATGACTGTCAATCTCCCTCGGACTGGGGCTCCATGCAAAATCTCACCTTGTGGGGTCTCAATGATCCTAAGAAAGGTGAGAAATCAGCCCAGGACTACACGGGAGGAGCTGGTCAATGACCTGAAAAGAGCTGGGACCACCGTTTCCAAGGTTACTGTTGGTAATACACTAAGACGTCATGGTTTGAAATCATGCATGGCACGGAAGGTTCCCCTGCTTAAACCAGCACATGTCAAGGCCCGTCTTAAGTTTGCCAATGACCATTTGGATGATCCAGAGGAGTCATGGGAGAAAGTCATGTGGTCAGATGAGACCAAAATAGAACTTTTTTGTCATAATTCCACTAACCGTGTTTGGAGGAAGAAGAATGATGAGTACCATCCCAAGAACACCATCCCTACTGTGAAGCATGGGGGTGGTAGCATCATGCTTTGGGTTTTTTTTTCTGCACATGGGACAGGGCGACTGCACTGTATTAAGGAGAGGATGACCGGGGCCATGTATTGCGAGATTTTGGGCAACAACCTCCTTCCCTCAGTTAGAGCTTTGAAGATGGGTCGAGGCTGGGTCTTCCAACATGACAATGACCCGAAGCACACAGCCAGGATAACCAAGGAGTGGCTCTGTAAGAAGCATATCAAGGTTCTGGCGTGGCCTAGCCAGTCTCCAGACCTAAACCCAATAGAGAATCTTTGGAGGGAGCTCAAACTCTGTGTTTCTCAGCGACAGCCCAGAAACCTGACTGATCTAGAGAAGATCTGTGTGGAGGAGTGGGCCAAAATCCCTCCTCCAGTGTGTGCAAACCTGGTGAAAAACTACAATAAACGTTTGACCTCTGTAATTGCAAACAAAGGCTACTGTACCAAATATTAACATTGATTTTCTCAGGTGTTCAAATACTTATTTGCAGCTGTATCATACAAATAAATAGTTGAAAAAATCATACATTGTGATTTCTGGAATTTTTTTTTTTGATTATGTCTCTCACAGTGGACATGCACCTACGATAACAATTTCAGACCCCTCCATGATTTCCAAGTGGGAGAACTTGCAAAATAGCAGGGTGTTCAAATACTTATTTTCTGCACTGTATATTCAGAAATAGGGAGGGGGTGCAATCAGCGCAAAAAGATGAGGAAAAAAGATGAGAAATAAAAATTATAAAAATTATGATGAAAATAACTCCAAAGTTAAAATTTCACATGAATGCCAGCTGAACACAAAAGAAACTTTCACAAAATTCCCAAAATACATACAACATAGAAACAGTGCAGCGCAAACAATAAATACAATAAAGTGTATTAATGGTGCTTCTCATGCACCATTAATCAAAAGGACCTGTGTATACAGGAACAAAGCAAAGGGTGATAAAACACACCAATAATAAATCATATGTGCATAAGTGCATAAATATTTTCACAAGTGTCCATATAATATGTGCGATTGGTCCAATATTCCAATTGGTCTGATTGATCAGAATCCACCAGGTGCAAAGTGTTAAAAGGTATAAAGTGATCCCACCACCACACGGGTATTCTACTATTACCTCCAAATTAGACCACTGTTTCACCAGATGGTCAAACTGCGCATAGAATCCACCAGGTAGCCCAGGGGAGAGATGTTGTATTAGGTCCTCACGCATCAGTCATGATATATATCAAAACGAAAGATGAGAAAAAACAAACATCTAAGAGCTTCCATAAAATAAAGGATTTATTGCAGCATATAGCACACAGCTTACTCACATTTGGTGAGAAAATCATGGGCATCAAGGAAAACCATAGGACCAGACAAAGATCACATCAGGATGAGGTTCAGACCATGAACGAGCGACTGTAAAGGTGATTCCTGTCCCCGGACGCGTTGCGTATAAATTACTTCTTCAGCCCTGCTAACATTTAGAAATTACCATGGAGAATACATTATTTTACTGTACATACTTTTTACCTTTTAGGATTTAATATTATTGCCACACCTTCCACAACCTGCAGTGTGTTTATTTGCAATGCACTTTATTTGTGCATAAACTTGCTGGTATACATAGCATGCTCTACTGATTGAAAAATAAAAATATATTTTTTGGGAGAGTATGCTGATTTTTTTTTTTTAAATCTTCATAATTTTGACTAAGCATCACTTTGAACCAATGGCTGAGCATGATTCATGTACGGTGATGTCAGTGACCTGCCAACAGGGCATTGTTTCAGAAAGGGTTAGTCAGAATTTGACTTTGACTTTGGCATTGACTAGTATGTAAAAAAATAAAAATTAAAAAAGCAAAGATTTTCTTTTCTTTCCATTGGCCAGTGGAGAGATACAACAGATGTGTATGTCTTCTGCAATCCTACCGTGCCTGTGGATTTGTAGGTATTAAGATTTTACCAGTCCAATAGTGCTGTTGATCTAGCCGAATATTTGAGGTAGAGGAAGACAACATCCTTCACTGTGGCTGAGCTATGTATAGCCTTTGTTTATTATGGTGACACCAGAAGCTAGTAAGTGTTGAGCTGGGGACAATCTGCAGTTGATTAGCAAGGAATGCAGGCTTCTCTGCTGCCAAATGGTAATCGTCCTGCATGCTTCTGCAGCAAATTGAGATCGCTTCATCTGTGTTTTATATACGATTTTTAGTATTGATCATCTTTTCAACAAACTATGTGCACTGATTAGCTAGTTTTTATAGTATTTAGGCTGTCATCGCTTTGTGTTGTCTCCCAATCTCCCTTCCATCCTTCCTTGTTGCTCTTCACAGGATAGAGGGGAAAGTGGTTTGATCAGTTGGGCGGGAAGATCGACCTACACTAATCCGACTTCCCACCACTGTAACCGTTGATTGCTTGAACCTTGAGGGGGATCTTATTCAACATACAGAGATGTGATTTGACCTTTTGTTATGAGGGTCAATATATTGAGGCTAAAGTGTGCTCAAAGGGAATTCTGGTGGAAGTCTCTATTTTCGCTGGACCCATTCTCTATGTAGGACTGAATTAGATACAGTGTGAACATTTTTGTTTTCTATTTATTGTGGTTTATATGTATTCGATTCTATTTTGTACACTAGTGTGATTTATTCTGAGAGTAACTATAGTGCAGCTGGGCTTGGAATTATTTGCCATGCGACTAATCGCTATACAAATGCAACGACTGGATCCCTATGGTGCAAGATGCACAAATAGCATGTAGTAGATATTAATCTTGCAACATTTGCAAATCCATCAGTTGTATGCACTTGATTTTCTGCTACATACTACTGCATATTTTATATCATATTGAACCATTTGCTCATTTTATTAGCAATTACTGTATATGCTCAAGTATAAGTCGAGGTACCTATTTTTACCACAAAAAACTGGGAAAATGTATTGACTCGAGTATAAGCCTAGGGTGAGAATGCAGCAGCTACTGTAAGCGGAAAAGAGGGTCAACAATGCCCATTTGCAGCCTGACCTCACTGTGCCTATTGCAGCTCATCAACTCGACCATCCTCCCACTTAAATTCTCTCTACTGTTTGTAATGGCAGGGTCCAGTTGGTTCCCCCAGCAGGTCCCATTACCTTTGCAGCCTGACCTCACCGTGCCCATCTGTGTACCCGAGTCTGTAACACATTCAGACGGCGGCTGTGCAGTTTTAAAAACTCGCACTCCTCCTTGTGCTGTTCCGTGATAGGTGGAACACTCTGTTTCCCAGCAAACAGTGTTCAGTGTTCTGCCTATCACGATCGCCCTCTCTTCATCTTGTCTATCACGAACGAGAGGGTGATCATGATAGGCGGAATACTGAACACAGTGTTTGCTGGGAAACAAACGTATGCCGACTCGCGTATAAGCCAAGGGGGTAATTTTCAGCCCCAAAAAAGGGGCTTATACTTGAGTGTATATACGGTAATCACTATTGATTTTAAGAGCACAGTTGTGCTTTTGAAAATCACCTTGGTTCTTAATCAAGACATATAGGACATGTACAGAACACAGGTCCCAACGATAGAAAATGTTCTTCTGTAAAAGGTTATTATTGCAAAGATGAATTCAACATCCACAAGTGTAGAATAAGAATCCCACCTTGTGTGAACAAAATGCCTAAAGAGTCTTCTCTGATGGTCAGAAAAGCAGAAGCCGCCCACCATCGCTGATGCCATAAAAAAACATCAGGACACATGAAAATGGGGGTTAAAAACAAGCTGCTTGCTTATTGAAACACAAGAAGAGAGGTAGACTGACAAAGATTAAATAGTAAATGTAAAACACAAGGAGTAAGCTTTCGTTGGAAGCAAAAAATAGATTGCCATGAAACAGACATAGGAAGAGAATGTGGTATAGCTGACATCAAAGTATTGTACACCCTTATTTCAGATAAAGCCTATTATCAAAGGGAAAGACATGCTTATAAGGTACCAACAAAAAGGAAAAACAGCTGCTCTTAAAGCAGAGGGAAAAGATTACAAAGCATCCTTCTGCTAAAAGGAAATAATGTAAAACCAATAATAGAACCCATGGTACCATCTATTAACTTCCATTAAGTTAAATTAGAGGGATAATGAAAGATTTGAGTACTTGGGTGAGACTGTTTTTAATCTGTTTTCAGGATGCTTCCCTGTTTAAAGAGATGAAATCTCTTGTTTTTCTGATGTGGTCATGCCCTTTAGCTCAAGTACCTGGTGTTCATAGGAAACAAAGTGCATCTTCTCAAGTTTTTCATAGTCCACATTCTCAATCTCCTTGCTTTGCTTAATGGCCAGCTTAAAGTTTTTACCTTTCAATAAAGTCTGCATGAATAATCTCCTGATATTTCACAATATAAAGGAAACGTGTGTGTGTGTGTGTGTATGTATGTATGCATGTGTATATATATATATATACACATTGTGTGTGTGTGTATGTATGTGTATATATATATATATATATATACACATTGTGTGTGTGTGTATGTATGTGTATATATATATATATATATATATATATATATATATATATATATATATATATATATATATATATATATATATATAATGTATATGTGTGTGTGTGTGTGTGTGTGTGTGTATGTATGTATGTATGTAAAATCTGTACCTTTTTAGTCTTTAAAGCCAAAATATGGTTTTTGGACTCCCCGGGGCCCTTTTGAAAATGTCCAGTGTTTTGCGTGCTTGGAGATTATACAGACCTCTCTCCCAAACAATGTTAATTTTGTTGATGAAAATATTTTCATCATGCTTTTCGTCAGCGGCATGTTTCCAGTGACGAAAACTAAATGAAAATCAATTCAAATTTTTGTCAATTGACAAAAAACTATGACAAATATCAATTCCAATTTTCCTCAACCAAAAAAAAAGGAAAGGAAAATGTGAGGGAGGGATGTTTACCCATGTGAACCTCTGGTTTCCCAAAGCAGGTGAGTGTTTCCCCTCCCGGCAAGCAAGGTAGCAACCATAGTGTGGTTAGTGGCATAGCGTGCTAGCACTGTGCAACATTACAGGCCTCCTCAGATGACCGTCCAGAGCACTGTGTGTGCCATTAGAGGCCTCCTCAGATGCCTGTCAAGAGCACTGTGTGCATTTCAGGCCTCTTCAGTTCACTGTCCAGAGCACTGTGCGCATTGCAAGCCTCTTCAGTTCACTGTCCAGAGCACTGTGCAGCATTTACAGGCCTCATCCTCAGACAACCATCCAGAATACTGTGTGCATCCCAGCCCCCCTTAGACAACTGCCCAGAGCACTGTGTGCACTACAGGCCTCCTCAGACCATCCAAAGCACTGTGTGCCTCCTAATACTGTCCAGACCTCTCTATATTCTTGTAAGGGAACTTGGTTTTATTTATATAAACGTTATATAATGGGTACATAAGTGTCTGCAGTTTGGTCAAACCTTAATACCATAAAATATCAAATGTTGGTAGATTTTAATCCAGGAATATTTTAATAATGTTGGAAATTCTAGAGAATTAAATAATGCACTACAAATTAACTAACTAAACCCTTGAATTTTAGTCAACTAAAATTATTATAGTAGACTAAATGGCATTTTAGTCAAGACTGTGACTAAAACTAAATCAAACTTTGACGTAAAAAATTAACACTGCTCACAAAGTCTCCACCTCCAGCCATGTGTTGTCTGTGCTACCCCATGTTGCTCTGTGTTCACTGCCATCACCTTCTAGCTGTCTTTTTCTGGGCGTGAAGATACCTACAACATGCCAAGATAATCGGGCTTTGCGCAGTGTTCCAGGATGATATCATCAGTCTTTTTCAGGTAGGAGGAACATTTCCTTTGTCACCTCTCTCCCAGTGATCAAACTGCAAAATTGTAACCTTGTCAGCGGTTTATGAATGCAGCCTAAAACGGCACAGGCACCAGGGTTTGCACCATTGTATTATGTTTGAGCAAGCATCTCGGTACATGAGGAAGACCTTGATCCTGGATAGTGGCTGAACAAGGGTGGCTCTGTCCTTTTAGGAAAAAAAAAATAAGCATTTGGAGGTATTGTTAGGGGAAGTATTGTTGCCGTGTATGACTGTTGTTTTACCCACATAAATTGAACAGCATGAGCAGAAATGTACATAGAGAATATTATGTTAGTTAATACTCATGTATTTGGCAGTACTCAGATTATGCTTTCAGTGAGACATGGAGAAGCAAGACATACCGGAAATTGGCAAGCAAGTCTATAGTAGAAATGAGCTTGAGCATCCTTTGAACTGCCCTCTAACCCAAACCTCAAACTCTCCCACTTTTTTTGTACCTCAAATAGCTGTGGGCCAGGTCAATCCCCACCTCGCAGCTTACATAATCTGAGGCATGAAATGACCCAGCCCACAGCTCATTGGAGTACAAAAAAGAGGTTGTGTGGGTTACAGATGAGTTCAGAGGATGTCCAAGCCATCTCTAGACTATAGTCACTAGACTAGGGTTTTTTTTCCTTTAACAAATGTGTGCATTCATAATTTTATTATGTATCTACAGGTGAGTTTTAAAATGTTGATTGGCTGTAAGCTACATAGAAACACCCCCCTTTTAAAATCCTCTGTATGGTTAAGCTTATTAATTCTGTGTAAGCATTTCATAAGATGATGCCTAGCCCATCGTGGTGCTAAACTCCAGGAATTTTAACATAACTTCCAAATCAGATTCTTTCCGGGATAACATCTTTAACACTCTCTGGGGAATAAAGGGCTTGCTTCATAAATCAGGCACACACTGTAAGCCAAATCTACTTACTTAGGCCTGTGCTGTGACAGACAGCTTAGTAGTTGGATGCTAAGTACCTTCCTTCATGTCCTAGAAATGCACTTTTAGTTAATTGCTGCAATTCTGTAACCGGTGTGTATAGTGTCCTGCTCTTTGTGAACTGTTCTCAACAGCTACTTGGTCTGCAGAAATGAAATGTATAAATCTATGTAATGTGCTGGTATTTTGTTGGGAATGGTAGATAGATACACACAAAAAAAAATCTATATCTGCATTTTACAATAAGTCCAGTAGTAGCTTCTAGAAGATTGAATCGACCCACTCATGTTGGTACGTTCTTCAAGACCTCATAGTTTTAATGCCTTCATGGGCTTTAATTCCCATTTGTATAAGCCTTAAGACAGAGGTTAATTGCCAAATTATTCAATGGTGGGTTTTAAAGATACAGTTCAGGAGGCTGCCACTGGTTTCTCTGCACTGTTGAGTATTCTAATTGCATACAAGCCCTATATCTTGTGACAGGTTCTTTATTAAAAAATATGTATACTGTTTGGCTATAACTTGTCAGTTGAGCATGGCTACATTATTTCTAATGTAAACCAAATGTCAGGGCAAAAAAATAAAAAAACGATTTAATATCTAAAACATGTGCACAATTCTCCATGTTTTATTCCTTTAAACATACTGTACTGTAAATACAGAAAATATGATCTATGTTGATATAGTTTGCTCCTGAATTCTGTGTGAGCGGACAACAAAGTCCCTTGGCTGCAATGAAATTCCAACCAGCATTGTCATCCCTGCCTGTTCTGAACTCCAAATGCATGCATTGATTTCTTTGCCTGAAAAACAGTGGTGCGGCCTTGCTCTATGGTTCCTGCTCACACAGTGTGTTTGGGGAAAAGGCTTTGGGGAGATGTAGTTCTGAGGTTGTGCCCACGTCAAGAGAAAATGTACTTTTAGCAAGATTTTTTTAAACCTAATAATGTCACAGGGAGTATTAAAAGTTGCTACTAGCTAAAGCAACAAGGTAAAATAATAAAATGACAAAGAGGTGTTCTCTAGAGTGGGAGATTGAGGTTTAGAGCCGGTTCACACTGGGGCGACTCGTCAGGCGGCTCAGCTGCCTGACGAGTCGCATCCCATTCAATGCAATGAAACCGTTCTAATAGGAGCGATGCAAGTCGCTCCGACTTAGAAAGAGGTTCCTGTACGACTTCGGGGGTGGTTCAGGGCGACCTGCATTGACTTCTATACAGAAGTCGTCTTGCTGGTCGCCTCTGAAGTCGTCGTCCTCAGAACGACTTGCAGAGTCACCCCCGAAGTCGTGCCGCGGGAGTATGAACTGGCTCTTAGGAGTTAGTTTTGGTAATACCTGGGCATACACTTGCAACGTTTCTCATATAATAAAGCCAGGGGCTGTTCTGTTGGATAGTAGATAAGATCTGTATGTTCTGTCTCTGCATAATTTACATTCTGTTGGCCTTTGTACTATTGCAGGTCATTCATCACTTACATATCTGACTATATCTGCAAGCAGCTGCTGACATAACACTGAGCCACCTAAAATTCATGTTCTGCATGTGAAAACTGAGAATTTGATGGACAAGTTTTTATATACAGTATTATTATTCATGATTTTATATAGCGCCAACAGAAACCCGTTGAAAAACTCGTCGAGCCAAAAAGAGAGCATGTTCTCTATTTCCTCGTTCAATGGGAAAATTTGGCTCGACTAGCTTTTTGACTGCCGAACTAGGAACTCGACGAGGAGAATGATGAGTTTTGCCAGATGAGTTTCTTGGTCGTGTGTACGCGGCCTCACTGTGCATGACACTAACAGTTTGTATGCTGCCAGATGGAGCATGGCCTTAAGTCATATAGACACTGCATACACTTCCCATCCAGTGCCCATTTGTACAAGATCTAATTTAGACGTACAGTGAATGTAGATTATGACAGGCACAGACTGTCAGGAACACATACACACCCTGGACAGAGGGACACCTGTATGATGGACATTGACTTATAGATGTACCTAGATGAATTCTTTGGTACCGTGGATATGGTATATGGTGTAGGACAATTTTACAGGTGTCAGACTACTGATATAATGTCAAAACATGCTACTAATTAAGTTTTAGGTCATCTACAAAGGTTATGGTGGGGTCATATAATTTTGTGATATACATTTATGCTCATAAGTTTACATACCCTGGCAGAATTTATGATTTCTTTGCCATTTTTCAGAGAATATGAATGGTAACACAAAAACAATTTTCACTCATGGTTAGTGTTTGGCTAAAGCCATTTATTATCAATCAACTGTGTTTACTCTTTTTTTTAACCATAATCACAACAGAAACGACCCATATGGCCCTGATGAAATGTTTACACATGTGTTTTTTTCTTTTTGCCATGGACTCAAAGGGCTTGATATGGATCTGGAGGGGGCAGGGGGTCCCACACCATGTTTTTTATACATTTTTTATTTTGGAGTGATGTTTCCTTTATAGCAGAAGCAAAGGAATTGTTTTGAATGGTCAAGGACAATTCACAATCATCTCAAGTCGGATCCTGTTAAAGTCACAGGGTAAAGTCGGATCGGAAGTTGTGTGACTTTCGTGTCGGAGCAGTCTTAACCCAGCCTCAAACCTCCAGAAGTTTATTAAGGATAAACATGCAAAAATTTTCCAGAAGTAAAAGGTTATGAAAATAACACTTATGAATCGACCACAGGTCAACAATACAGGAGGGACACAGAACATTGTTGCATAGAAATATGAAACCAATAATCTTGCCCAGCCCAGAGCCCTGGGATGGGAACAAACCTTAAATTCAGAAGACGATTCAAGCAACAAATCAAATTTACATATGTATTGTGAGCTAAAGGAAAATTTAAAAAGCAAAAGTAAGAAAAATAAAATTACACAAAAAGAAAAGACATATAAAGAAAATAATGGTAAAGGTTAGTCACACTTTGAGCCTATACAGAAACCAAGAGTTCCATTTAGCATCGTAAACTGGAGTAGAATCGTGTAGAGTATGAAATATTTTTTCAGAAAGCATCATCTGATCAATACGCGCTAGTATGGGAGGGTAAGGGACTGACTGCATCTTCCAATTAAGGGCACTGCCCAAAAAACCGCTGTACATATGGAGTGTATCAGTTTCATCAAAGGCCTGGGAACAGCATGTAGGGACTGAAAAAGAATGCACTGGCGAAATGATAAGGCCATCGGCTCCCCGGCCAGCTCGTCAATCATTTCCAGGGTCATCGACCAACCTCTCACATTCCCAAAACAGATGGAAGAATGAGCCCTGCTGTTGACAGCCACGAAAGCAAGCAGGTGAGGCCTGAGGAAATATTGCGCTAAGCTTTAGTGGCGTGTAGTACACCTTGTCAGCAGTTTAATGGCCGTTTCCCTCACCGTAAGTGACTTGGAGCATGTACGCATGTTTTGCCAACCTTCCTCCCAATCAATATCACCCTCCCCCAAATTAAGCTCCAACTGCCACTGCGACCTATATTTCACCAGGGCCGACTCATCTACTGACTCGAGAAGCCTATATACCACCGAGATCAGTCCTTTTTGTCTGGGGGATGAATAACAAAAGTCCTCGAAGGCGGAGCCCCGGCCTAGGGAAGGGAGATTGTAGTGCCGTTGGAAAAAATGCCTAATTTGCAAAAAATTAAAAAACTCATTATTCGGTAAGGGGTAGAGTGCTTGAATCTGATGTTTTGCTGTAGGAGAATACAGACTATTATTATTTTTGATACATTTTAATATGTAATGCGAGTAGCTCAAAATAGGAGGTGTGTACAGTAAGCTTGTTAATGCGTCAATCAATAGAAATTCTTAATAAACGTCTTCGGTAATGCCTAGTACACACAATGAGAAAACCGGACAAAAACTACTGCTTTCTAAGCAAACGTATGATAATCTGATTGCTAGTACACAGCTTTCGATAGCCGATCACAACAGTTCATCCGAAATTATCCGAAGGGACAAACGTGAAAATCTTTTTCATATGATACCAGACCTAATGATTTTTGTTTACTCAGGACAGTTTTTGTAAAACTCGGATGATCAAGACCACACATGCTTGGAAATGAATACATTAGAATACAACACATTACGTCACTTCCGAAGTTGTATTCTGCTGTACGAGAATTTTCGTAACCTCTTTGTTTTCGATATGAGACTAAAATGCAAAAAAATTATATAAAATTTGTCTGATTTTCTCATTGTGTGTATGAGGTTTATGGGTCTTTGCCGTACCCTATAATGACCTGAATGCATCTTTCACCAATCCAGTTACATTATGGTAATGTCAGATTAACTGCTACGTTTTAACCACTTGCCGACCAGCCGCCGTCATTCTACGGCGGCAGGTCGGCTCTCCTGGGTGAGAGCCCCTAGCTCTACGTCGGCTACATTTTCGGCCACTAGGGAGCGCGCGCCGCCAGCGGCAGCGCACATCCTCGCTCGCCCCCGAGTCCTGCGCGCGTGCCTGGCGGGTACGATCAACGCCGGGCACACGCGCTCGTTCGTTACAGAGCGGGGAACGGGAGATATGTGTGTAAACACATAGCTCTCGTTCCTGTCAGCGGGGGAAACGCTGATCTTCTGTTCATACAATGTATGAACAGAAGATGAGTGATTTCTCCTAGTGAGGTCACCCCCCCATATAGTTAGAACACACCCAGGAACACACTTAACCCCTTCCCTGCCCCCTAGTGTTAACCCCTTCACTGCCAATGGCATTTTTATAGTAATACAATGCATTTTTATAGCATTGATAGCTATAAAAATGGCAACGGCCCCAAAAATGTGTCAAAAGTGTCCGAAGTGCCCGCCATAATGTCGCAGTACTGAAAAAAAATGCTGATCGCCGCCATTACTAGTAAAAAATAAATATTAATAAAAATGCCATAAAACTACCCCCTATTTTGTAAACACTATAACTTTTGCGCAAACCAATCAATAAACGCTTATTGCAATTTTTTTTAACGAAAAATATGTAGAAGACTACGTATCGGCCTAAACTGAGGGAAAAAAAATTATTATAGCAACAAGTAAAAAATATTGTATTTTTCTTCAAAATTGTTGCTCTATTTTGTTTATAGCACAAAAAATAAAAATAAAAACCGCAGAGATGATCAAATGCAACCAAAAGAAAGCTCTATTTGTGGGAAAAAAAAGGACGCCAATTTTGTTTGGGAGCCACGTCGCATAACCGCGCAATTGTCAGTTAAAGCGACGCAGTGCCGAATCACAAAAAGTGCTCTGGTCATTGGACAGCAATATGGTCCGGGGCTAAAGTGGTTAATGCACAAACCATTACTGCACTTGGCAATCTTTTAATATCTTTATTTGTAAAACACAGATGGCAAGAACACTGAATATCCTTAGATATGGTGTTTTTTTTGTTCGTTATTATTTTTTTTTATATACACAGCGAAAGGTTGAAACTGTGATTATCGATTTGTGAATACTAAAACCTTGCCTATGTGTGATATTCTGGCAGATATTGAACAAACTGATTTTCCAGTGTCAGAACTTTTCTAACTAGAATTCACAAAGAAACAAATGGCAAATTGAATAGTTGTGGGATCTCTGAAAAATCTGCTATATTACTGACACATATAATCAAAATCTAAATGATTAGTAGCTTTTTTTGGCACTGTTAGTCTTCCTTGTCCATTTATTCCTGGTCTCTCCAAAGTACTCAATGGTGACTCCCATGGGTCTATGGGAATATCCAAGGGGGAAATAAAATGGCTGGGGTTAAAGGGTGGTCAGTAAATATATGGGAGGGGGTGTCACTATGTGGTCATTAAATGATGGAAGGTGAATTGAGGTCAATTAATCTTTTGAGGCCTTTCAAGAGCTCCCTAGTCCTATCAGCCTGGTTTAGTCAGATCTTTGTTGGAGTGGATGGAGACTGATCCTGTTTGTGGATGGCCTATATTAGATAAACAGAGTTTTCAGTTTCAGGACAAATATGTGTGGTTTAGAGGAGGCAAAGCAACAGACTCGCTAAGTTACTCAAAATGTAGGTTTGTGTTCACCTCTCAGCATCCACTAGCTACCTTTCTATAGCTTAACGTAATACTAAAGGTTTGAATAAAAAAATAAAATAATAATAAACAAGTTATACTTACCTCCACTATGCAGCTCGTTTTTGCACAGAGTGGCCCCCGAACAGCATCTTCTGGGGTCCCTCTGTGGCTCTCTCGGCTCCTCCCCCGCTTCTGATTACCTCCTTCTGGGAAGGACTCTCCCAAGGGGGTTACCTTGCGGGCACGCTCCAGAGTCCAGGTATTCAGCGTCCATAGCCAACGACTATAGGACTCGGCCCCAGCCCTCGCATCATTGGAGTTGATTGATAGCAGCACAAGCCAATGGCTGTGCTGCTATCAATCTATCCAATGAAGAGCCAGGAAGACCGAGCAAGGGAAGAGCACATTCGTAACACGGGACTTTCAAATGCTCAGGTAAGTAAAACGGGGGGGGGGTGGGGGGAGCGGTGATGATCGTAAGATGTTTTTTCACCTTAATGCATAGGATGCATTAAGGTAAAAAAACATGGGCCTTTACAACCCCTTTAATTTCCTTGTTGTTTGTTTGCATATGCTGAAAATACTATTTGTAACATTACTGCTCTGGCAGACACCTAATTATAGAAGTAATTAGAACCATCCTGGAGTCTCTCCACACCATTGAAATGTGTCTGTAATAACGGTGCTCTTGTTCTCCACCTTTAGACCCCCTAATCTGTTTTGTGCAGCAAAGAGGCTTAGTGGGAAAACTGAAATCTCGAGGCTTGCACTGTTAATCTAGGTGAAAACTAGGCACAGGAGAATAAATACTACACAGGCTGATATGCATGTCGTATCGCCTTTTTTGCCTAACTCTTCATAATATGTGACAGCACAGAACCTCATAATATAATATGTTAACTCAATCACTAAAAACTTACACAAGCCACAAGCTTAAACCTGCTAACTTAAAGCGGAACTTCAGTAATTTTCTTTCAACTTTCCATCTATTAAATCTTCTGTCCTTGTTTTAACTTCGGATAGTAAATACCTTATACAGCCCACTTCCTGTTTCTTGTCTGGTAAAAAGCATAGGCTTACGACATCATGCACAGCTCTCTCTCACAAGAGTTTGCCAGGAAGGGAGGGGGGTGAGTCATAAGAGGGCCAATGAGAGCTGCAGAGGTGAAGGTGTGCCTCTTTGTGTCTGTGTAAATCCAGGAAGTGAACAGGCAGCAGGTTCAGCTGGCCACAGTTAAAATGGTTACAGCCAGACTCGTGGAGGAAGATTTCTGCAGCATATTTGGCAAGTACAAAATTTCAGTATATATAAAATATTATGCAAAGTGGTTGGAGGGAAGCTTCAGAAAAGTAAAGATATTATAAATTGTGTGAGCAGACTGCAGTTCCTCTTTAATTACAAATATCATTTTTGGTCTTTTGTGCTTATTTATTTTATTAAAGCAATGCCTGATGATCTTGCCATGTAGGTCCTTGTTTAGACACTTGCTGTTAAAGGGTGACTATGCTCGTTTCTGTCTTCCAGTTACTTTTCTGTGTTTTCCTCCTGCTATGTGAGCTCCCAGTGGAGATTAGAGTATAAACTATCCTATGTCATAGAGCAGGGGTTTCCAAACTTTCTAAACAAAGGGCCAGTTTCCTGTCCTTCAGACTTTAGGGGAGCTGCACTGTGGCCATTGGGAGTAGAAATTGTCCTGTTGTCAGTGCGAGTAAATAGTGCATCTTTGGCATTATGGGGAGCACTCGTGCTCCATTGTTGGGGTCAGCGGGAGCAATGGTGCCCCAGTAACAGGATTTATGCCCCGTTTTTAGTGCCAGTGAAAGAAAAAGTGCCCCGTTGTGTGTCAATGGGAGAAATGGTGCGTTGTTAGTAACCGGAATGAAGCCCCGTTTTTGGTGTCGGTGGGAGGGATAGTGCCCAGAGGGCTGGATAAAAGAAAACAAAGCCCCCGAGCCACAGTTTGGAGATCACTGTCCTAGAGTAAAGCATAACGTTGGAAAAGAGATGAGTTATTGCTTATTCTACAAAGTTGTTTTAAAGAAGTCTGGACAAATTTGTGGTTACCCCTAGGAAAAAATATGAATAATTTAATCAATGTGCTGTCAAACTAACAGTTTTCTGTAGTTTTAGTTTTACACATGTTGTCAGTCGGCCTATTTAAATTGTATTTTTACTGTTTGATATCATTGTGTGCCACACTGAACATAAACCAGATAAAGTAAAGGAGAAAATTGAGGAGATCAAAAATAATAATGTAGACCAACACGTCAAGGGTTAAGGCTATGCGACCATCTCCAAGCAGCTTGATGTTCCTGTGACTACAGTTGCAAACCTTAAGATGTTTAATGTCCATGGGTGTGTAGCCAACCTTGCTGGACATGGCCCAAGAGGAAAATCAACCGCAGATTAAACAGGATAGTGTGAATGGTAGACAGAAAGCCAAGGAAAACTTCTAAAGAAAAGCTGAACTTTAAGGTACATCAGTGTTTGATCCCACCACCTGTTGCTTTTTGAGTGAAGGTGGACTTAAAGAAAAAAAGACCCATGAGGACTCTATTATTGAAAGAAAAAATGGGCTGTAATTTGCTAAAATGCTTAATGACAAGCCACAATGCGTTTGGTAGAATGCCCTTTGCACAGGTGTGACAAAACAAAAAAAGTCATATCAAGTTCACAAAAAATGAAGCTTTTAAAGAAACACTGTACCTACCGTGAAGCATGGAGGAGTCTTGGATATGTTTTGGGACTGCTTTTCTATGTCTGGCATCAGGTGCATTGAATCTGTGCAGGGCATAATGAAATCTGTCAGAGCTTTCTTGACGAGTAAACCGAGCATGTGTTTCAGTTTTCTCATCTGGAAATCTGGCCAGAATCTCAACAATATTTTTTACTTGTTGCTATAATAAATATCCCAATTTAAAAAAAAAAACTTTTTTTTCTCAGTTTAGGGCGATACGTATTCTTCTACAGATTTTCGATAAAAAAAAAAAAAAACGCAATAAGCTACTGGTTTGCACAAAAGTTATAACGCTTACAAAATAGGGGACAGAATTATTTTTTTTTTTTACTAGAAATGGCGGTGATCTGCGATTTTTATTGGTACTGCAACGTTATGGCGGACACATCGGACACTTTTAACACATTTTTGGCGCCATTCACATTTATACTGCGATCAGTGCTATAAATATACACTAATTACTGTATAAATGTGACTGGTATTGAAGGGGTTAACACTAGGGGGTGAGGAAGGGGTTAAATGTATCCTAGATGTGTTCTAACTGTGGGGGGGGGTGACCGATCTGTGTCCCTATGTACAAGGGACACAGATCGGTCTCCTCTCCAGAGACAGGACGCTGTCTCTGTGTAAAAACGGCAATGAGAGATGATCTATGAGATCATCTCTCATTCGCCGCACAGACCGCATCGCAAACAGCCACTCTGATTGGCCGTTCGCCGCGATCTGTGATTGGCTGTGTCCAAGGGACACGGCCAACACAGGGCTTCCCCGCAGCGCGCTCTAGAGCACGCGCTGGGAACGCCCAAAGGGGCGGCCGTCTTTTAACGGCAGGTTGGATATTCAGACCCGCGCTGTAGCCGTTTTTCGGCTATACCGCGGGTCTGAAGTGGTTAAAGTGATTGTGAAGCTAAGTTTTTTTTTTTTTTTTTTTTAAATAACAAATATATCATACTTCCCTCCACTGTGCAGCTCATTTTGCTCCATCCACATCAGATCACCTCCTAGGGTTACCTTGCAGGCGCGCTCCCGAGTCCAGCATTAGTGTTCCTAGACATGAGTGCCGGACTTGGCTCCGACACCCGCATCAATGGATTTGATTGACAGCAGCGGGAGCCAATAGCTGCGCTGCTATCAATCCAATCAAGAACCCCGTAAAATGGGGGGGGGGGGGTGCGAGGGGCTGGTGACTGCCAGGTGTTTTTTTTTTCACCTCTTGGGTGAAAAGACACAAGGGTTTACAAACCCTTTAAAGTGGTTGTAAACCTTAGACATGAAATCTGTACCAAGCATGTATGTTTATGGTGTTTATTTGCCTCTCTCCAAAGCACTAAGTGTAATTTCTGTCTGCTGTCTCATTCCTCTGTCATCCGCATGAGTCACTTCTGATAAGTTTTCCTGACACCAAATGATAAAGTGATGGGAGGGATCTCCTGCACACAGCATGTGATTGACAGGCTCAGCTCTGTTCCTGTGTGCTGTATGAAGGGGGGTGTGTTCCTTCTGTTCAGTCGGCTCTCAGAGCTCTTGTACAGTGTGTAACTGCAGCTCCCACCCACCGCTTTGTGAGTCTGAAAAATCTTTCATCTTTGAGGATATACAGTGCATGGCTGCATATAAACCGGTACAACTGTAGGAGGATTTGTTTTACCTCTGCATCATCAGGCCAGTCACTTCACTGGGTATGGCTAAGGGTTTGCAACCACTTTCAGTCTAACGTGACCAATTTGGATAAAAATCGAATGACACATTTACAAAGACATTATTGGCTAGAGACACATGCATTATGGTTGCCACCTCATCCCTTTAAACCCGAACACATATTAATTACACAGGTTCTGTGGCTGATTAAGGTGGTAATTAAACTCACTTGGTGCCTTTCCTGCATTAAATTGGCCTCAGAACCTGTGTAATTCATATGTGTTCGGGTTTAAAGGGATGAGGTGGCAACCCTACACATGCTGCCTATTAGCATTGGCAAGCTGCGTAGAGGCGCTTGCTCTTATTTGTACCTGATAGGACAGGAAAAAGGAAGCACCAAGAGTTTTGAAGATATAAAACTTGTAATAATTTATTTAGAGTCTGAGAGATTTGATGGTTTTATGTCAGCAGTAGCTGTGCCCTGAATATGTTTTATGTACGTTTTTGCTTTGATATCTCTAGCTTGGCATGACTTATCTGCCCACGCAAAACAACACATCCTGCTTACATGCCTGCTCAGTGCAAGGAATCTGACAGATCTAGGCTGCTGATCAGATCTATCATTGCAGAACAATTTCACCTGTCTCAGATTTAGGAAGATCTGATTACTGATCTGTTATCCAAAACCCACATGCAGCAGCTAATTTATTTACAGAACTTCATTCATATAAAGAAATAGCAGTATGTGCCAGAAGTAAGCTACAAGGTGTTCGCTCATGCTTAATAAGATATACCAAATGTTTTTAGTTTAAAATTATATATTAATTATAATGTTGGGGGGGGGGGGGTAAAACTCAAAGTATACATCTTTTAAATTTAAAGGGGTAGTAAAGGAAAAACATTTTTTTTGCTGAAATGACTGTTTACAGGGTATAGAGACATAATAGTTAACTGATTCCTTTTAAAAATTATTAAAAATATATAAATCAATCATATAAGGTGTCTGCAGTTTAGTTTCGTTTTTAGACTAGTTTGTTTGTTCTGTGTGTACAGAGACACACAGAACAAAAACAAACGAACACAGGGCAGAATCTGATTGGTTCTGAGGAGTTTTAGACACATAGTAATCACATCTTCTTGATCATGGACCACAATGAAGCTACCATGAGTTTTTTCATAAGGAGCCAGACAAGCAGGAAGTGTGGAGTTCAGCAAGGGATTACAGCAACTTCTATGCAAAATGGACATGGAGGACATGAAAGCAGGACTGCTATAAGGTAAAGCAAGCTATTTAGCATAAAAAAATGTTTTTTTTTTACTGATCCTTTAAGAGATCCACGTAGGGTCAAGGTAACCCATTTATAATGTAACAATAGCAGCCATTCTCTTTCAGTGTCCCTTGGGGTAGACTGGAGTCCCCTTGGGAGTACACACAGCACTTGAACTTTCAAGCTGGCTGCAATCCATTTTACTGTGCTTTCGGCATCAAAAAATATTAGCATTTCCATAAAAAAACATTAGAAAAAATTACTGTATTTATCGGGGTATTGCGCGCTCCCGTTTTGGTGTCTTGTGCCGCGTCCATCGCCTGGTCCGGCGTCCATCTTCGGCTTCTGTGGTGTCCTCCCGGCTTCTCCAGTGATCCGGCGAGTTGAATTCCCGCTTCCCGTGCTCAGTTTGAACGCCTCCGCTGACATATACCGAGTGCAGTACACTCGGGTACATTCTGCCAGGCTCGGCTTCGCTCGTGCTCACGCTCTGTGATGTTTATGCGTGAGCACGAGCAAAGCCGAGCCTGGCCGAATGTACCCGAGTGTACTGCACTCGGTATATGTCGGCAGCTCAGTTCAAACTGAGCGCGGGAAGCCGGCTATCAGTGTATATCGCGCACCCACGAAAAAAGTGCGCGGTATACGCCGATAAATACGGTAAATAAGAAGTCCAATGTGGCAGAGTCTTGGGGGGGGGGGGGGGGGGCAGGCAGAGTGAAACGTCTCCTTTCGGCTTTAAGTCCTGATCCTGACCTTGTGTCCGGCCCCAGAAAACACACAACTGCCAATATAGACTTTCTGCTTACCAGTGCTACTTAAAAGATTGAAAGACCCAGAGTAACCCTATAAAAAAATATTAGATTTTACAGCCTGACCGTCCTCATATGTGGTGACGGTATTAGTTCTTTTCTTTTTTTTCAACTGGTGAGCCTGCTAATAACCAGTCCTATAGTGAACAACGTTCACTTACTGTAATATATATATACTCGAGTATAAGCCAACCCAAATATAAGCAGAGGCACTGAATTTTACCACAAAAAAATGGGAAAACTTATTGACTTGAATATATAAGCCTAGGGTGTCCATCTGCATGCCTCACTGTGTCCATGCCTCGACTTGCGTTTAACATGGGAATATATAGATGGGGTGCCTGGCTTTGAAAAATCGGTGCTCCCCAGCCGTAGATCCCCCTGACAACAAACTTTGCACACTTGTAGAGGAAGAGTGGGGCCCTGTGTACCATTTTTCCAGTTTGGGGTCCAGGGGACCTACCGCCAGCCGGTAACGGGTCCCCAATATTCGGGAGATCAGGTGAAAAAAGGTGACTCTAGTATAAGCCGAGAGGGGCATTTTCAGCACCAAAAAATGTGCTGAAGAACTTGGATTATACTCAAGTATATACTGTGTGTGTGTGTGTGTATATATATATATATATATATATATATATATATATATATATATATATATATATATATATATATATATATATATATACATATATATATATATATATAATATATATATAGGCTGGTTTACACTCGGCTTCGGACACGCTTTATTAAAGCTCTCTGAATGCTAGTCAAAGTTTCTGTCACTAAATAAAATGCTTACTTTCTTGTGAAAAAAAAAATAAAATGCTTACAGTCCTGTTTACACTTGCTTTTGAAGGGGCTTTGATGAGGCTTCAAGCGATCTTTGCCATAGTTCTTCTATAGAGGCTTTAAAGAATCGTTGAAGCACCACTGGAGCTACATGGGGTACATTTTTTGAAGTGTAGCCAAAGCAAAATCGGATGTAAACAGGACTGTAAGCTATCCATTTTATTTATTGACAGGGGCTTTGGCTAGCATTGAGAGATTTAACAAAGCATGTCCGAAGCCTTGTTGAAGCCAAAACAAGTCTAAATGAGCCCTAAAGGAGCAGCATACCGTAGGACCAAGCAACACCTTCTCCTTTCCTCATATCCATTGGCAGAAGTTTTTAGTAGCCTAACACACTTCTTGACAACATTGTTTTAAGATGATACTGCAGAGTGCACAGGACAGCACTGTATTTCAGCCAGGAGCAATGTGCAACATTTTTTTTTGCTGATAAGCAGCTCTGGGCTCTAGGCAGCTCAGCTCCAAGTAGCTCCTTCGCTCCATCACTCGAACCCTTGGCATGGAAAGCAAAGCCAAGCTGTCCCTACTTATAAAAAGGACCGCTGCACACCACAAAAAACAATATCATCCAAGTTTATTGTGTGAGACTTTGTGTAGGACAATAAAACACATCTAGGAGGGCTCTTCTAGTATGCTACTTATCCAAAGTAATGTTTGTTAAAGCGGATCTGCGCTGGAAAAAATTAAAACCCAGCAGCTACAAATAGTGCAGCTGCTGACTTTTTTAATATTAGGACACTTACCTGTCCTGGAGTCCAGCTATGTTGGCAGCAGAGGATAAGCGATCGATCGTCACTCTACTGCCCCCCACCGCCATCCTTGGTGAGGGAATCAGGAAGTGAAGCGGTCCGGCTTCACTGCCCGATTCCCTACAGCGCATTCGCGAGTCGCGCAGCGCCGTCCTCACTGGTCCCCGTTGTGTTCTGGGAGCCAAGTGTTTCCCAGAACACAGCGGGCGGGGACAGGACAGGAATGAACGTACTACCCGTATAATCCCCACAGTAAGGAATCCCTGAAAGGTGTCAAATGTGACACCGGAGGGTTCCGATGAGCAGAAGTTCCACTTTAGGGTGGAGCTCCGCTTTAAGGTCCATTAGACCTATCCCTTGGTTACTGATCCACATAGTTTGCAATACATGCTTTTTGTTTTTTACATCTTTTTTATTTCCTGTAAAGGTTTGGGGAACATTGTTGCATAGGAGATTGGTACTACGGACGTATTGTTTTCTCTGAAAAAACATTCAATGCTCAATAAAAACGTTTTGAGCGTAAACGCATTTAGAGTCCATGCGCTCTGGGCTTAAAAAAATGCTTTTTCTACAGGAGTTTTGTGTTTTTTTCTTCTACATGTAGAAGCAGCTCAATGTTATCCATGTTATCCTATGTGTCCAGGCACCGTGGGGCATTTAGAAGTACCTATATTTCAAAAGGGGAGTTTAGAGGCAGAAAAAATCCCCATCATAAGTGCTTTTTTGAAAGGAGTTTTCAGACAGAAAAAAATGTGGCGTTTTTGGTGCATTCGACATTTTCAAGTTTTGATTAGTGGGGGGGGGGGATTTGGGGGGAAAAACACTTATATAAGCACATGTCCATTAACTCTCCTATATTTTTGTGCAATAAAAGCCACTATGGGCATTTTTAGGCCGCTTTTTCTGCCAGTTTCTGGCATGTTTTTCTGCTTCTAGTGTGCATGGCGGTGTTGCTTTTGATGTCAAATTTCGAATTTAGTTCTAGTCTTTTGACTAAAATGCCATTTTATATGTGGTATGTGATTTTGTACGTGATTTTGTACGTGATTTGGTATGTGATCTGGCACAGAGCGGCTGTGCTGCCGCAATATATTGGTGGTGGTCGGTCCGGAAGTGGTTGAATTGTAATGCATTATTTGAGCATTTCTCTAGAATTTCCAAACTTAAAGCGGATCTCCACCCTAAAGTGAAGATCCGCTGATCGGAACCCTCCCCCCTCCGGTGTCACAATTGACACCTTTCAGGGGGAGGGGGGTGCAGATACCTGTCTGAAGACAGGTATCTGCAACCACTTCCGGCCCGCAGTCTCGGGCAAAAGACGGGTTTTTTTGGCGACATCTTGTCGCCCCCCCGTTGTGTGCTGGGAACTCTCAGCTCCCAGCACACAGCTGGAGCCAATCGCCGGGCGCAGCGCAACTCGCGCATGCGCCGTAGGGAACCGGGCAGTGAAGCCGCAGCGCTTCACTTCCTGGTTCCCTCACCGTGGATGGAGGGGGGAGCAGCAGGGTGACGAGCGATCGCTCGTCCTCTGCTGCGGACGCCGCTGGACTCCAGGACAGGTAAGTGTCCTAATATTAAAAGTCAGCATTTGCAGTATTTGTTGCTGCTGGCTTTTAATATTGTTTTTTTGCTGAACCATCCGCTTTAAAACGTAAAAATCTAATAACATGTTATTATTTATGTTATTAAGGTTAGAACATGCACTACGGACACAGATTTAATCTTTATGATTGTATAACCATAGTTAATTTTGACGTCAAATTTCTATTTAGTTTTAGTCATATTTTAGTCAACTAGAATAGTGTTAATTTAGTGTTAAATCAACAAAATTACCACTGCTTCGTACGTCATTAGTGCTAATTGGCATAGCTATATCCCAGGCTTGAATTGGCCATTGGAAGGAAAGTCTCGGGCCGCGTACACACGACCGGTTTCCTCTGCAAAATTCGGCAAGAAACTCGATTGGAGACGTATTCTGCCGAGAAAACCGGTCGTGTGTACACTTTTCGCCGAGGAACTCGTTGAGCCAAAAAGAGAGCATGTTCTCTATTTCCTCGACGGGCAATGGGAAAATTTGGCTTGATGAGTTTTTTGACAGCCAAACAAGGAACTCGACGGGGAAAACAATGTGTTTCGCCCGTCGAGTTTCTCGGTCGTGTGTACGCAGCCTCACTCATAGAGATAAGGAAATCCTTTAACACCCTCCTAAATTAGACTGGTTTCCTTCTTTTTTTATCACACACATTTGGGAAATGTAAACACTTTTTAATATCCCTTTGCCTTTTTCACAATAGCTACAATTATATCAATTTAAGGCTTGCTGGAAAATCTTGTTCTATGATGACAAACTGCTTGCAATCCTTTATCAGTGTTGTGATGGGCTGGTAACTAGAAATACAACTTGGCAGTCTTATGGCTGTTTTTTTTTTCCAGTTTTGACAAAGATATGTCTGATAATAGAAAACAATCCTGCCTGGGTTATCTAGTATACAATATGGAATTTCATTCCACAGTCAACTGTAACAGACTTAAACTCTTTAGCTCAGACTTACTAAAGAGTGAAGTAGGGTGTTATTTGGCCTCTATTACTTCTATGAACATAGGTGTACTTCACAGTTTTACTTTTCAGTGATTCAGGCCCTCTGTTTAGGGTACAGTGGGTATAGAAAATAATAGCCCCCCCCCCCCCCCCTTAAAATTATTATATTTTGTTGCTTTGCAGTCTGAAATGAAGCAGCTCTGTTTACCCAATATGACTTATAACATGTGACAACAAAAGCCCAAATTCTTCACAAATGTGGCTTGTATAGGAGGGTTTTTAAGAAAAAAAAACACTCCTCAAAAAAGGTCACATACAGTCACGACTGAGCTTTGCCAAAATGCTCCTTGAAGGTTCTGAGGTGTTTTGGTCAGATGTGACTAAAATGTGATTATTTTAAAGAGGGAGATTCTGTTCTATTATGTATTGCTTACATTCTTCCATTTTGGAAACTTCGGAAGCATTCCATAGAATTCATACTTTGCAGCAGCATATGGGGGCTTGATGTAAACAAAGCTTTAGATTCTGCCAGGAAATAAATGGCTTACAGCAGAGATTTTTGGCTACATATCTTTACCATTTGCAGGACCTGCATCAATAACTTGTCAGTAATGTTAGTAGTATACAGAAGGAATTCATAATTACGTAGGAAGGAAGTAAACCATGGCAGACAGTCTAGAGATTATTTCAGGCATATTTTTGAATTATTTCTGCAGTAGTTGTAATTGCCATTTTGTTTTTTGGATATCTGCATATTTTTAGATTCTCAGAAAAATCCATGTAAAAGTACCTTTTAGATAAATGATTCTTATGCTTCTCTCATCAATGGTAACTACTAGACTGGACCAGATGTCTTCAGCTAAATGATATGATTTATGCTTTTGGCTGACCGCTGTTGGTTTTTCTTTTGGTTAAGCTGGTTTCAGAGAGGTCTGGCTCTGATCTACCTACATTGATATAGAAATGCAGGCCCATGGGAGGCATGCATGTGTATGTCCAAATACAACAATCGGCCATAACATGACCACCCACAATAACCTGTCGAGGCATGAACTTCACTAGATTTCTGATTGTTTGCTGTGGTATCTGTAATTAAGCCACCAGTAGCAGATCCTTTTAAAGGGGTTGTAAAGGTTTGTTTTTTATTTTCTAAATGGGTTCCTTTTAAGCTAGTGCATTGTTGGTTCACTTACCTTTTTCTTTGATTTCCCTTCTAAATGTTTTTTTCTTTGTCTGAATTTCTCCCTTACTATTTCTCCTCTGTAAGCTTGCCCCCATCATCCGAGCCGTTCTGGCTGGCGGTTAGTCAGCGTGCTTGTCCCCTCCCTTGGGACTTCATCCCTGCGGGGAGACGCTGAGCGGAAGGAAAAGGTAAGTGATCCAACAATGCACTAGCTTAAAGTAACCTATTTAGAAAATAAAAAACAAACCTTTACAACCCCTTTAAGTCCTGTAAGTTGTGAGGTGGGCCTCTATGGATTGGACTTGTTTTTTCAGCACATCCCACATTGAGATTTGGAGAATTTGGAGGCTAAAGCCTTGTACACACGATCGGATTATCCGATGGGAATTGAGTTTCTCAGGCTGTTGTCTGAGAATCCGACCGTTTGTATGCTCCATCAGACATTTGTTGGATTTTCTGCGGACAAATGTGGGATAGCATGCTTTAAAATTGTCTGCCAACAAATGTGTGTTGTCGGATTATCCGTCGGACAAAACTCCAAAGTACAAACTAAGAAGCAATGCTCACCATAACACAACATTAGCAGAAGTTGCCCAAATGGTGTCGCTAAAGAGCTGGAAATTGGCTGGCAATTCTTTGCATGGAATACAAGTTCCTGGACAACGCCCTTCAGACAAAAATCCTACGCTTTTTCCGATGAAAATCTGATCGTGTGTATGAGGCTTAAGTCAACACCTCGAACTTGTCATTGTGTTCTGCAAATCATTTTTGAATTAACCAGACTAGGCCAACTTTTTGCATTGCACTGTGTCCAGTTCTGATACACACATGCCCGTTGCAGATACTTTTTGGCTGTGGACACGGGTCAGCACGGGCACCCAGAGCAGTCTGCAGC
Organism: Rana kukunoris; assembly: GCA_029574335.1. Lineage (NCBI taxonomy): Eukaryota > Metazoa > Chordata > Amphibia > Anura > Ranidae > Rana > Rana kukunoris. Next base: position 138,974,878 of record CM056050.1, on the reverse strand, counting down.
TACCCAGCTCCAAACATATTCAACTTATATTCACTGTGTGTTCTGACACCTTTCTTAGGGAACCAGCATTAACTTCTTCAGATATTTAAGCTACAGTAGCTTTTTGGTGGATTGGACTACACAGTCCAGACTTTGCTTCTCCTGTGCATCAATGAGCCTTGGCCACTCATGACCCTGTCACTAATTTTCCTTCCATGGACCACATTTTGTAGGTCCTGACCGCTGCGGACCAGGAAGGTCCCTTGAGAGCTGCAGCTTTGAAGATGCTCTGATTCAGCCATCTAGTCCTTACAATTTGGCCCTTGTCAAAGTCGCTGAAATCCTTACACTTTCCCATTTTTTTCTAGTTTCAACACAATAACTTCAGGAACAACCAGATGAGGAGTACAGACAAGTGTGTCATGCCTACAGTCAAGCATGATGGTGGGAGTGTCATGGTCTGGGGCTACTGAGTGCTGCCACCACTGGGGAGTTACAGTTCATTGAGGGAACCATGAATGCCAACATGTACTGTGACATACTAGCAGAGCATGATCCCCTCTCTTTATAGACTGGGCCGCAGGGCAGTATTCCAACATAACGACCCCAAACGCACCTCCAAGACGACCACTGCCTTGCTAACAAAGCTGAGGGTAAAGGTGATAGACTGGCCAAGCATGTCTCCAGACCTAAATCCGATTGAGCATCCTCAAACGGAAGTTGGAGGAGCGCAAGTCTCTAACATCCACCAGCTCCATCATGGAGGAGTGGAAGAGGACTCCATTGGCAACCTGTGAAGCTCTGGTGAACTCCATGCCCAAGAGGGTAAAGGCAGTGCTGGAAAAAAATGGTGGCCAGACAAAATATTAACTTTTTGAGCTCTCTTTTGTTGTACTCTTTTGTTGGCAGCGGTTTAGACAAGATAGGCTGTGTGTTGAGTTATTTTGAGGGGACAGCAAATTTACACTGTTATACCAGCTGTACACTTACTACTAATGTGAGGGATGTACTCACTTTTGTCAGATACTGTATGTGTGTATATATATATATATATATATATATATATATATATATATATATATATATATATATATATATTATGTATGTATGTATGTATGTTTATTGAAATTTTGTTTCAAATAGAGAGTCTTGATGGTCAGTTCACTCCATGAAGTGTACTTTAGGGCTCATGCCCTCTCATATTGATCCACAATGCTGATTAGGGTGTTACATTTGCAGGGAGTTTTTATCATCACACAAATACAAATAATCCTCCTAACTATTTTGTCTCCTTACATCCGGTTCAATCCAGCCGGCAGAACGAAAAAAAAAAAAAAACACTGAGGAGCTTGTAAGAAGTTTTCTATACCAACTATGTATGGGATGTTAGTACTGCGAGCTTCCCTCTGTGCTTATGTGTTATGACAGGGGAACCTCCCCCTGACAAAATGCACCGGTCAATGCACTCAGCCATTGACTGCAAGTGTTCGATGCCTATCGGCTGCTGGTTTTCCAGCATGCTTATTTGACAGAAGCCGGTCATGAAAGATTGGCTTCTGTCAGACAAGTACGAGGACACAGGTCTAATGTCGGCTGGATTCTACTGTAACTGCTCATTTCGGCTGATATTGGGCCTGTGTGTACAGGCCTTTAGACCCCCAGCCTGTTTCAGCGCAGACTGGGTTTTCCCCTCAGGCGCCCCCCTTGTAGGAGTGTCTGCCTGTTAAGCTGGCCATACAATATTCACAGTTTGGCTAGTTTATGCTGAAATTCACTCAGTGGGTGGCCCTCTCGGCCTCTTCCCATCGTCATCATCACCATGATCATCTTCTAATGTTCAAAAAACGAACCAAACTTCTCTCCTGTTGATCCTGACAGTAATTTTTATTTGATATAGCTTCTCGAAAGGGACTGACAGTGCTGCTCTAATTTTCTTCTTCCAGCATCTCTCTCCCCTGTGTCACAGTGCTGCATGGGTACGTCAAAACACTTATTTTGCTTTAGAAAGTACCAGGGCTTACTACTGTGCACTACTTTCAGACATCCTCTCCTCTCACTCTGCATTTTTAAGTGATTGCTTTCCTCATTTCACTAAATCGGGTTTTATTGGACACTCCACTAAATGTTTTTACATGTCGAATGTGGATATCCTTTTTAAAAAATCTTGTATGACCTGCACTAAATATTTGTACATTATTAGTCTCTAGAGCGTTAAGAAATGTCTCACTGGTACAGATTGTGCAGACACTATATTAATCTGTGCAAAAAAATAGGAAATCATTTTAAGACCATTTTGGCTGTCACATTGAAACCCCCCGCACCCCCTTCTTCTTTCTTCTTCCTTCTTCTTTCTTTTTCCTTTTCCTTTTCCTTTCCTTGGCTTTTTTTTTATAAACCTGGTCGATTAGCAGTTTGTACATGATTTTGTGTCTCTGAGTCTGCATGGGTGGGCCAGACAATATGCTCTGTCTTTTTATAAAGATGTTTTAAATGGCATAAAAAAATATATATATTTGAGAATTTTATGAAAAATCATGCCAACAAGTGTATTAGTAGAATTTTCTGGAGCAATTCGGAGCTAAGCTTCATTATGCTCTATCCACACATGTACGACTCCAAAGTTACGCCTACTTTGAAGTGCAACTTTAATGCAATTTGACGCAACTTTAAACCCTCACATATACCCAGAGAAGTGAACAGCCTCAGATAATACACAGAGATGAAACAAATATATCTACTGTCTTTCCCTTTCTACGCTTTTTGGACAGTGCACTTCATGTTAAACTTTTTTCCTCTTCCAGGAGTGGGTATGGAATCTGGGCTGTGTGCAAGCTGATTGGAGGAAAGGCAACCCCCACCCCTCCACATAGGCAGAGGAACGAAGAAACATGCAAACCTTTACTGTGAATAGCTCCCTGCTTATCTATTTCTAATCTCCCCCTCCAACACAAATTTTCAGCTGCTGCTATCCCCTGTGTCAGGGGATAAATTGATAGCAGCGCAGCCATTGGTTCCCGCTGCTGTCAATCAAATTCAATGGCCCGGGTGCTGGGGGCAGGGCCGAGTTATACACTCGGCGGCTAGGATTGCCGACTGTATGAATGGGAGTGCACCACAAGGCAACCCCCTCGGGAGAGAGCTTCCCAGAGGGGGTTATCTATGGAACAGGAGGATCGGGGCCACTCTGTGCAAAACTAACTGCACAGTGGAGGTATGACATTTTGTTTTCGTTTTTAGCGTCACTTTAACCACTTCCCGCCCAGTCAATAGGAGATTGACGTCCGGGAAGTGGTTCTGAAATCATGACTGGACGTCAATTGACTTCCTGCAGGATTTCATGCCGCGCGCGCCCGTGGGGGCGCGCAGCGCGGTGATCGGTGATGCGGGGTGTCAGTCTGACACCCTGCATCTTCGATCTCCGACGGAGGCTCGCTACCACGTGATCAGCCGTGTCCAATCACGGCTGATCACGATGTAAACAGGAAGAGCCGTCGATGGCTCTTCCTCACTCGCGTCTGACAGACGCGGGTACAGGAGAGCCGATTGGCGGCTCTTCTGACAGGGGGGGTTCGCGCTGATTGTTTATCAGCGCAGCTCCCCCTCGGATGCCCATACTAGACCACCAGGGAGTGCCCACACTGGAAGGGCAAAAAATAAATAAAAAAATCGGCAAAAAAAAAAAATGGCAGGATTCAAAAAAAAAAAAAAAAACATGCTAGTAAAAGGAAAGATGCCAGTCAGTGCCCACACATGGGCACTGACTGGCAACATAGATTCATCAGTGCCACCCCCCAGTGTCCATCAGTCCCACCCCTCAGTGCCAATCCATGCCCAGTGCCCACCCATAAGTGGCCATCAGTGCCGCCCATGAGTGCCCATCAGTGCCGCCCATGAGTGCCCATCAGTGCCGCATACCAGTGCCGCCTCATCAGTGCCCATCAGTGTCGCCATATAAGTGCCCGTAATTGAAAGAGAAAACGTACTTATTTACAAAAAAATTACAGAAAAAATCAAAGTGTATTTTTTTTTTCTAAATTTTCAGTCTTTTATTAGTTGTTGCGCAAAAAATAAAAACCGCAGAGGTGATCAAATACCACCAAAAGAAAGCTCTATTTGTGGGGAAAAACGGACACCAATTTTGTTTGGGTACAGTGTAGCATGACCGCGCAATTGTCATTCAAAGTGCGACAGTGCTGAAAGCTGAAAATTGGCTTGGCGGGAAGGTGTGTAAGTGCCTGGTATGGAAGTGGTTAAGTTGCGCATATATGAGTCATTTTCATTGGAAAACATAGGGAACGACTTGTCATGCAACTTTGATGTCCAAAGTTGCATGAAAAGTCGCACAAGTGTGAATGGAGCTCCCAGAGGAGCAATATTTTACAGCATGCAGTTAACTTGCTTATAGTATCCCAAATAATGAACTCTGAAGGCGACTTTACATATAGTCTGTTTTAGCCAAACAATAGTGCATTGTGTAATGGAGTAAAAGTTAATAATTGGCACATATTGGCAAATGTACATGCTTCAGAATTTTTTTTTTTTGTGGTTTATTTTCTGATTTGTATTTTGGGAATATACAATACTTTCAGTCCTAAAGAGTAATATTTGTATTAAGAAAAAACATTCCCTTCTGGTTGATCTGTGTAAATTGCAGGTTTGGTGTATGCAGGTTCCTACCTTTTTGTTCAGAAGAAATAGCTGTCCATGTGCAAAGTGAATCTGTATGGGAATCGTTTTATAATTGTATATCAGCTGCTGCATTTCTTTAGACGTGATTTAATTTTGCCATTATCTTATCAAAAAAATCAAAAATTTGCTGGGAATATCACACAAGCAGGAAATGACAATTCATGGGGGCATTCTGTACATAATCTTACAGAACACCACCAGGTAGCCAGATTGTATTGCATTTTACAGAAAATGAAGTGCTTCAGAAATAAAAATGAAAGGCGATTTTTAATAACCTTCAATTACAATGACTTGTGTCACAATTGTATAAGCTATATTGTATTTTTTTATTTGCCAATTATTTTCCCAAGAACGTGGAGTTATCTTTTAAATACAGATAGAATAGTATTTTTAATGCTAGAATTGGCAGCTTTTTATGCTTTTTTCACAGCTGTCCCTTTTGCAAGATGTCAACAAATAACTATATTGCCATCCCTAAATCTCTACCCACAGGAATCACACAGCTTACTAGACTTTTGAGCAGTCTTTCTAATAAATGTTCTTTTTATACAAAAGATTGTGTGCAGAAATGGTAGATATATTCTCAATTGAAAAATGCAAACACAATGAAGTTCTATACTATGAAAATAATTCTTCCAGACACAGGAACAATGTATTTGTGTTGTGTACGATCCCAATTACATTTAAGTGAGCCTGTGTTTTGCCCGTGCAGGGCAAAGCGCAGGTTTCCTTATTATGTCCGCCTTCCTTTTGTTCCTCCAATGCTCCATTTTGCCCTCAAGTATAAAAAATAGACTCCCTTACAGCCATGGGGAGTTTGTGACTATGTAGGTGTGTGTGTGTGTGTGTGTGTGTGTGTATAGATACTATTCTTCCTATGATCTCCACCTCTTATAAGCCATCCTAATTACCACCACCAACTAGTTCCTAGTAACTTAAACATTTTAGAATGATTGCGGTATATGGTCCAGTCCTAGGACACTACAGGATTCAGAAGTCATAATGGCTGAAGGATGAAACATCAGGATGCGACTAAATCCCTTTAATGATTTTTGAATTAACACATATAATGAAAAGTCTACTTTTGAAAGTAGTGCAATATATATTTATACATAATATATCTTTACGCCTGTCCCATAACCTTATGAATGTCTGGTTCTTTAAACCTCTGTGTGTGTTTATGGGAATTGGTATTTCCTTCCTGATCCTGTGGTATGCCTGTAACAGAGCATACTTTGTGGCAGATTGCAGTGTAGATTGATGCGAGTATCAAGTTGACATTATGCTATAGAAAATATGTATGACTCCTTGCAGATTCTCTGACTGTATACCAAGGACAGTGTGTTTGCATGTGTGCCATGCAACCTAGCACAGTTCTATATTGGATGTCAAGCTATTTTTGTTTTCATCTTTCAGATGTTGAACAGATGGCCATAGACTGGCTAACAGGCAACTTCTACTTTGTGGATGACATCGATGACCGGATATTTGTCTGCAACAAAAATGGCGACACCTGCGTTACCCTTCTTGACAGAGAACTATATAATCCCAAGGGAATTGCTTTGGATCCAACCATGGGGTAAGACTAGGACATATTTAAGATAAAAAAGTATCTTGTAAAATGTGCTCTAAATTATCTCTCAACGTGAAATCAGTGTATTATGCAATTTTATAAAAATGATGACCGTATTATTAAAAAAAGGTAAATCTGTGCACGTGTATATACTGTACGTATGAGTGTGTGTGTGTGTGTGTGTATATTTGTGTGTATGTGTATGTGTGTATGTGTATGTATGTATATATATATATACACACACACACACACACACACACACACACTGGGGAAAATAAGTATTTGAACACCCTGCTATTTTGCAAGTTCTCCCACTTGGAAATCATGGAGGGGTCTGAAATTGTTATCGTAGGTGCATGTCCACTGTGAGAGACATAATCAAAAAAAAATAATTCCAGAAATCACAATGTATGATTTTTTTAACTATTTATTTGTATGATACAGCTGCAAATAAGTATTTGAACACCTGAGAAAATCAATGTTAATATTTGGTACAGTAGCCTTTGTTTGCAATTACAGAGGTCAAACGTTTCTTGTAGTTTTTCACCAGGTTTGCACACACTGGAGGAGGGATTTTGGCCCACTCCTCCACACAGATCTTCTCTAGATCAGTCGGGTTTCTGGGCTGTCGCTGAGAAACACGGAGTTTGAGCTCCCTCCAAAGATTCTCTATTGGGTTTAGGTCTGGAGACTGGCTAGGCCACGCCAGAACCTTGATATGCTTCTTACAGAGCCACTCCTTGGTTATCCTGGCTGTGTGCTTCGGGTCATTGTCATGTTGGAAGACCCAGCCTCGACCCATCTTCAAAGCTCTAACTGAGGGAAGGAGGTTGTTGCCCAAAATCTCGCAATACATGGCCCCGGTCATCCTCTCCTTAATACAGTGCAGTCGCCCTGTCCCATGTGCAGAAAAACACCCCCAAAGCATGATGCTACCACCCCCATGCTTCACAGTAGGGATGGTGTTCTTGGCATGGTACTCATCATTCTTCTTCCTCCAAACACGGTTAGTGGAATTATGACCAAAAAGTTCTATTTTGGTCTCATCTGACCACATGACTTTCTCCCATGACTCCTCTGGATCATCCAAATGGTCATTGGCAAACTTAAGACGGGCCTTGACATGTGCTGGTATAAGCAGGGGAACCTTCCGTGCCATGCATGATTTCAAACCATGACGTCTTAGTGTATTACCAACAGTAACCTTGGAAACGGTGGTCCCAGCTCTTTTCAGGTCATTGACCAGCTCCTCCCGTGTAGTCCTGGGCTGATTTCTTACCTTTCTTAGGATCATTGAGACCCCACTAGGTGAGATTTTGCATGGAGCCCCAGTCCGAGGGAGATTGACAGTCATGTTTAGCTTCTTCCATTTTCTAATGATTGCTCCAACAGTGGACCTTTTTTCACCAAGCTGCTTGGCAATTTCCCCCGTAGCCCTTTCCAGCCTTGTGGAGGTGTACAATTTTGTCTCTAGTGTCTTTGGACAGCTCTTTGGTCTTGGCCATGTTAGTAGTTGGATTCTTACTGATTGTATGGGGTGGATAGTTGTCTTTATGCAGCTAATGACCTCAAACAGGTGCATCTAATTTAGTAAAAAATAAATGGAGTGGAGGTGGACATTTTAAAGGCAGACTAACAGGTCTTTGAGGGTCAGAATTCTAGCTGATAGATAGGTGTTCAAATACTTCTTTGCAGCTGTATCATTCAAATAAATAGTTAAAAATTCATAAATTGTGATTTCTGGAAAAAAAAATTTGGATTATGTCTCTCACAGTGGACATGCACCTACAATGACAATTTCAGACCCCTCCATGATTTCCAAGTGGGAGAACTTGCAAAACAGCAGGGTGTTCAAATACTTATTTTCCGCACTGTATATATATAGTGTGTGTGTGTGTGTGTGTGTGTGTGTGTGTGTGTGTGTGTGTGTGTGTGTGTGTGTGTGTGTGTATATATATATATATATATATATATATATATATATATATATATTTTACGGTATTTGCCGGTGTAGTAACTGGGCGTATAAGACGTCCCCCCTAATTTTACATTCTTTTTACGATTTTTTGCCTTTACTCATCGTATAAGATGACCCCCCTTCCAAGGCTTCCAACGCTTCATATTTCTTCCTTCTGGAGCCATAGTCTTCTTCCTTCTTGCTGGGGCCAATCATGGTGAGCGATGTATTCTATTAATGAATACAAAGCCTGCTTGGATTTGCAGAGACTGTAACATCATCAGCTCACGCCTCTGACTCTCAAAGCCAATCCGAGCGGGCTAATGTATGTAGCCTGCTCGGATTGGCAGAGGTTGCTACTCCAATCCGAGCAGGCTCTGTATTTATTTGAATACTTCGCTCACTGGGATTGGCTAAGCGGTATATACAGTATGTAGCCAAAGCTTCATACAGAATTACTGCACATCCAGCAGGCATGCGAGCAGCTGACCCGGCGTATAAGACGACCCCAGTTTTTTGGCCAGTTTTTTAAAGTGTAAAAGGTAGTCTTATACGCCAGCAAATACGGTGTGTGTGTGTGTGTATGTATATATAGGTGTGTGTGTATGTATGTGTATATATAATGTGTGTGTGTGTGTGTATATATATATATATATATATATATATATATATATATATATAGTGTGTGTGTTGGTTTACTCTGCTCCTTGAAGCAACCACATTGTCTTTTTCCAGAGCAGCCTGTATTCTCCTGAGGTTACCTGTGGGTTTTTTTTTGTATCCTGAACAATTCTTCTGGCAATTGTGACAACAATCTTTCTTGGTCTACCTGACCTTGGTTTGGTTTCAAGAGATCCCTGAATTTTACACTTCTTAATAAGTGATTAAACAGTACTGACTGGCATTTTCAAGGCTTTGGATATCTTTTTTTTTTTTTTTTTTTCTTTTTTTTTTCAAAAGAGTTTTATTGGTAACAAGAAAAAAATACCAGGTATAGCAGTATACACAGGATATCACATATAACAGAATCGACAGGATCAAAAAGTTACAATGATAAGAATGAAGTATAACAAGATGAATACAAAAGAGTCTGCGGGTTAATGACCAAGTGAAAAATCACAAATAACCTGGTCAGCAATACTGAACCCTATAAAACCATAATAGGGAAAAACTGAGAAGAGATTCCAAACAATATATAGAGGGAGAGGGAGGAAGGAAGGGGAAGAAGAACCGGAAAAGAGAAAAAAAAAGAGGAAAGGGTAGGTCAGTTCTGTAGTCTAAAAATGAACCAAGGATTCCACTTAGCGTCGAACATAGGTATAGAGTCGTGCAATGTGTGAAGGATTTTCTCCGATAGCATCATTTGATCAACTCTTGCTATAATAAGCGAAAGCGGAACCGAGTCCCTCTTCCAGCTCAGGGCAATCGCCCATTGCACCGCTAAACAAATTGAATGGATCAGTTTCATAAGGGGTCTGGAAGAGCCTTGTATGCTTTCAAATAGGAGGCAGTGTGTATGTGTCAGAGCCATGCGTCCACCCGCTAATTTATCTCAGACCCAAAGTTTCAGTCCAGGTGGGCTGCAATTTGTCACATTTCCAAAATAAATGAAAATAGGAGCCCATGAGGTTACAGCCTCTAAAGCATAAAGGGGACACCTGTGGGAACATCCCATGAAGTCGCACCAGAGTGTAATACCAGCGGGTCAACAATTTTATAGCCGTTTCTCTAATGGTGAGAGAGTGCATTTTCGCATGTTAAGCCAGCACGATGTCCAGTACAATTCATCCGCCGCCAGATTGAGCTCCTGTTCCCATTGGGACCTATATTTGAGCATAGGGGATTCTACGGCGGAGACCAGAGAACTATAAATTCCTGAGATAAGACCTTTCTGGCAAGGGGCTGTTTTACATATAGTTTCAAAAAAAGTGGAAGAGGCTGATGCAGGACCGACATATTGTGTCTGAAAAAAGTGCCTAATTTGGAAGTAGTGATAAAACTCACCTGCAGGGATGCCATGCTTCGTTTGCAAATTAGTAAATGACTTAAACTTAGAGTCTTGCATAAAGTTTATTAGTTTAGTTAGGCTCAGGTCTATCCAGGTCTAGAAAGTGTCTGGGTAAGCAAAGGCCGAGGCAAACTGTGAGTCACCCAAAAACGAGGCGCCTAGAGAAGTATGTGAGACAAGGCTGAACTTAACCTTATAACTGTCCCATAGGTCTAAGCATGCAGCAACTATAAGGTTTTTGGAACGGAAATTAGAACTAGCTGGGTTAGAGGACCACATAAGTCCAGGGAGATAGAATGGGGCAATTGAGTCTTGTTCAAACCTATCTTTCCATATAAATTTGTTAAATAGGATCTGGATCTTGAGAACGCAGAGTTTAGATAGCCTAATTTGAAGGGATCTAAATAAATATAACAACTTGGGGAGACTGGTCATCTTAAGGGCAGTCACCCTCCCTAGGAAAGAGATGTGAAGTGGGGCCCAAAGTTTAAGTAATTGTTTCATTTTAGAGACCATCGGGGGGCAGTTGGCTTCAAACAATTTACGGTAGTCACCGGTCAAATTGATCCCAAGATGTGGGAGAGATTGGTTAGCCCAGGAGAATTTGAAGGAATGTCTAAAGTGGTCGCGCTCGGAAGGGGAGTAACCTACAGGGAGGGCCACTGACCCTTGCAAACCTGGACAAGGTGTGGAAAAGGTTAGGCAACGTGATCAGAGGGTTGGTGATGAACATTAGAACATTATCCGCATACATGCAAAAGTGTAATAGCCAGGGGCTCTAAAGCTAGGACGAAAATCGGTGGAGAGAGCGAGCACCCCTGCCTGGTACCCTTACCCAAACCAAAAAACCTCTGAACTACACCCCGGGATCTTAATCTGGGTCTTTGGGTCTTTATATAAAGCTTGAAAGGCACTAAAAAACTCCCCATTCAATCCCATACATTGTAACAGGGTGGACACATAGCTCAATGACACACTATCGAATGCCTTTTGAATATCAAGGCTCAGCAGAAATAATTTTTTAGAGAATAGGTTAGCATCCTGAATTATGTTAGCAGCTAGACGTATATTAGCAGTAATTTAATCTATGGGGGATGAATCCCTGCTTGATAAAGGGATATGATTGAGGAGATAACGCTAGCTAGACGATCGGCAAGAATCCTGCTGAAAATTTTTAGGTCTTTGTTGATGACCAAAATCGGCCTAAAATTCTGAGGGAGAGTGATTTTTATTCGGCTTAGGGATGAGGGGCATATTGGCCAACAGCATTTCACCCGGAAAGGAACCTCCTTGCAATATCAAATTGAAGAGCTGAACCAGCCTGCCAGACAATGAAGGTGCAAATTTTTTATAATAAATTGAGGAGAAGCCGTCTGGGCCAGGGGCCGAACCAGACTTCAAGGCTTGAATGACATTCAGAACTTCTGTTTGTATGATAGGTGAGTTTAACCTCTCCACCTGGGAAGGGGAGAGAGTTGGAATGGGGGTAGAGTCCAACCATGCCAAATCATCCCTGGAGGGAATCGATGATGACGGTGCCAAAAAGGTAGAGTTTTTTTTTTTTTTTTAAATCTTTAGTACTTCTTGCGGGTGTGAGGTAGTCAGACCCGAGTCATTAACCAATTTATATACATGAGGGGGTCTAGCAAACCGGTTCAGTCTCCTAGCCAGAATGGTGGAGGGGGAGCTACCATGTAATAAAAACTTTGCCTCTGCCCATCTTAGGGCTTTTTCTGCCTTGGTGGTAAGAAGCATGTCCAGCTCTAGACATTTCTGATCAATAGCTATCCTCGTGGACTCTTGGGTTAGCAGGGGTGTGTTTTTATAGAGTTTGTCTAAATCTGATGTGAGATCAAGAATCTTTTACTTAGTAAGTTTGTTACGGGCTGACGCTATCCCAATCAGTTTGCCCCGCTAGACCGCCTTATGAGCAGTCCAGACAACCAAAATTGGGGTTTCAGATAAGGCATTGAGTTCAAAATACTGGTCTATAGATTGCAGCACCTCAGACTCAACCGCCACATCCGAAAGAAGCGCCTCATTCAATGGCCATGTGAAGGGTGCAGAGGCCAGTTGTCAGGGATCAGATGGGAGACTGATTTGATGAGGTTGGCCTCTCTTATATCTCCTGTCCTGGCTCTGCTGAAGGTGAGACAGAGGAAGCCGAAGGACAAGTGCCTGGAGCAGGAAGTCCCGGGAGAACAGCTTGGCAGGGTTCAGCGGCCTGGAGTAGACTGTGGTGAGCTGAGCAGGAACAGGTAACTGCCAGGCAGTAACCAGGAACATAGACAGGAACAAGGTCTTAGGGATAGCCAGGTTCGTCAGCAGGCGGGCAGTGAGGTACCAAATCATAGACAGAGCCAGAGTCTCTGGCGCGAATGCGCACGCCTGTGTGCCATTCTATGGCAAAGGCTATGTGCTTGCGCACATCTGTGTGCAAAACGTCTCACAGGAGTTTCGACACCAGTCCAATAAACTCGGTCTCAAAGTCGGCAATCTGGTGATCCGACCATACACAGGGATGAATGGTCGCTGTATTGGAATTGGCCAGGATAATTGGGAAGACAAAAATATAATCCAGCCTGTGAATTCCTTAGCCCCAATATTATGAGCCCTCCAGGAGTCAATTAATTAGGAGTCCCTCAGTTCACGTGTGAGGGATTTAGGGAAGGCTCTAGCCGAGGTAGTAACTGAACTCCTGTCCAGCATGGGGTTAGCCACTAAGTTAAAATCCCCCACCGATAATCATGTGTGGGGACTGATAGGCAGCTTGATGCTCAAAAAAAGGATGCAAAGAACGAAGCAGGGGGTCATTGGGAGCATATACACTAGCGATAGTTGGTTCTCTATTATTCGGAACACCTTTCACAATAACATATCTGCTATCCTTGTCCTTGAATACCTTCCTGACTTCAATAGGAAGGGAGGAATGTAAGAAAATGGTGGCACCCCTGCTCTTCGAGGTGTGCAGTGTATAAAAAGATTGAGGGAAAAAGTTTAAGATGGGAGGCTTGGGAGAAATGCGTTTCCTGAATCAGGAGAATTTTCGCATTCAAATGTTTGTATAGGGCGAACGCCTTTCTCCTCTTGATTGGGGAGTTAAAGCCTCTCACAATGTGGGATATGCAGCCGATTACCATTGATGCAGAGCATATAGGAATTTCAATTGACATACTATAGAAAAGGAACATGAAAAAGTGAATCCCTGCAGTCCCAGTAGTACTTGACAAGTATAGCAGGGGTTGCCACCATCCTCCCAACACTTGCTTCAGCAAAATGACAATCGATCTTAAAAAGAATAATAATTACATACACGGATATATAAACAAGAATACATGAGAGAACCGACCTAAAACAAAATCATAAAAAAATTAAATGGACAGACCAGTAAAAAAAAAACAGAAATAAAGATCGGGAAATGTCAACTGGATCAGGTAGTAATGAACAACCTGATAAAAGGAGCAACCAAAAGAGACCTCCAGGTCTTGTACCCAGCCGTGATGCCGACCCCAGAGAGGGTGTCGGAGCAGGGGAGCCTGGTGCATGAAATATTCGCGAGCCAAAAAAAAAAAAAAAAGTTCTAAAAAAAGCCCATGGACAAAGTCAAGCTGTGGCTGGGAGGGAAGGTCATGCAGTGTCCCAAACAGGTGTAACCCGAGGTCCAAGGGCTATGTAATAGACACATAAGTGGTGCCAATTTCAACAAAAGACACGTGCAAATCCAAGCTGCTAGTCCAGTCCCACACCTCCGATGTCATACCTGATCCTTCTATGGTCACGACGGGGTGGAGGTGTGCACCAGAGAGGAGACGGTCTGGGAGTCGAAGGCGGGATACGGACAGTTTTGGAGTCCAGGAGCCCCAGTTTCACGAGGATATCTTGTCCTTCCAGGAGGGTAGTGGCTACATATGTAGTGCCATTATTCGGAATCACCAATTTAAATAGGAAGCCCCATCTATAACGGATGCGTGCTGCCTGGAGTGCTGTAGTAATCTCCTTTAAGCCTCGACGTCTGTCCAGCGTAGCCGAGGAGATGTCTAGATACATTTGTACAACATAGTCATCCAAGGTAATGCGTTGTTTGTTTCTCGCAGCACGCAGTATCTCTTCTTTGGTTAGAAAGAGCTTGATACAGAGAACCACATCCCTAGGCGGCTTATCAACCGGAGTGTTCGGCCTGAAGGCCCTGTGAATCCGATCGCAAGTGAAGGCCGCAGAGTCCGGGAGAAGAGACTTAAAGAGCCGAATGACTGTTGGAATCAAGTCAGTCTCTGTCTCAGGGATACCTCTCAGACGCAAATGATTGCGTCGGTTTCGGTTGTCGAGGTCCTCGACCTGGGCTTGGATCAGGGAGAAAGCCGATGCTAAATTTTAATGCTTTTGACTGAGGTCATTGTAGGCCAGGGTGAGCTCGTCATGGTTCGTCTCCAACCTGTTAGTCCTCGTGCTGAGGGCCGCAATCTCCTGGGACAATGTATGCAAGGTCTTATGCAGCTCCGACTAAAACTTGGCAGCCAGTCTGGTATACATAGCCTCCAGGCTGGAATCTAGATCCGTCTTAGAGAGAGCAGGCAAACAGTCATTGTTGTGGTCCTCCAAGGCATAGGGAACCCAAAGATGGGATAGGAGCAGGGGAGAGAGCACTGTTGGCGGCGCCATCTTGAGCCATGCTGTACAGTTCTCTGGTACAGAGAAGGCAGTGTGTAAGACTTTTGAGCCGAGCCCCAACCTTTCTTCTTAGCGGATGGCATCCACCACCTTTAAGGGGCTCGAGGGGTGTTAAATTGTAGATAAACTTGAAGATTATAGCCCTCAGTGAGCCATTATCAGCCCTGTTGGAGGGGAGCTAGTGTCTCAGGCGTCCATCCTGCTCAGCGCCACGCATGCGCCCCCTTTGAATATCTTTTTTTATATCTTTTACTTTATTATAAAGTTCCATTACTTTATAAAGAAGACTATAAAGATTACTTTATATCGCAGACTCTGCGAGTGAACCCAGAATGGGATGTTATACGCCAAATTAAGTGTTTGGAGATTTGGGCTGCTTGATAATATTTTGCAATGTCTAGAATGCCCATCCCGCCTCACAACCTATGAGCATATATTGTAGAGCGGGAGACCCTGGGGCACTTGTATGCCTAGATGATGTAGGTGAGTCTGTTCTGGAGTAACCACAGATAGAAAGCAGGGACCTAGACAGGTATAGTGTGAAATTCGTAAAGAATATTTGGGAGGATGGTCATCTTGACTGCGTAAATACAGCTGATCCAGGATCCAAGTGGTAAAACACCAGGAGAGCGGTAATAGTGTGCAAAAGCAGATGGAGGTTGGCAGAGAAAAGGGAAGCATAAGAGGGGGTCAACAAGATTCCCAAGTAGGGAAGGAAAATTGGAGCTGTGAGGCTATAGATTCCAGGATGTTCAGGGCAGTTGTTTTGTGCGGAGTAATTTGGAGACAAGAAGTAGTGGCAAAATGGGCCAGAAGGTCCTGGAGGTTGTTGAGGGTCAGTAGAGCATTGTTCGCAAACATGTTCAGTTTATAGCATTCTCCCGCATAGGAAATGCCATTAATGTTGGGGTCTAAGAGCAATATTCAGTGGTTAAAGGGCAGTAATAAAGAAGACCCCGTTGACAAGGGGCATCCCTGCCTCATTCTTCTTGAGATGGGAAAGGAGGGAGAGAGGCATCCAGCATGGCAGACTGTGACAGAAGGAGTTGAATAGAGGGCTGCAGCCACAAAAGGATCGAGTCTCCAGAACCCCAGCGCTGTAACACATATGGCAAATAGTCCCACGAGAGGGTGTCAAAGCCTTTATATGTGTCAAGCAAAAGGAGAAAACCAGGGATTTTGTGTTGTTGCAGTAGGGTGATCAGATAGACAACTTTATGGACATTGTCCCTGGCCTTATGCCCTGGTCTCTGTGAACCATGGAGCACAGGTACTTGTTAATGTGGGTACATAAGATCTTCCCTAAAATGTTTCACGTCTTCATTCAACAGAGATATTGGGCAAAATGCCTGGGGTTCATGTGGAGCAGACCTGATGCTGAATCGGTGCCTGTGAATGCCCATCAGGCTCCACCACCCAGATTCAAAACTACCCTGTTTGACAAAACTGTTTGACAGCTGCAGCAGCAGGGAGAAGCTTGGCTGTACTGAGAGTGCCGTGTAGTGTCCAGTTCTTCTTTATGTAAAGAAGCACATTCTCTTTATATAATTTTACAATGTTATTTGCTTCCTCAAGATTTTCCAGTTTTAAGGAATAAGAAATAATATACAAGTTATCCAGGATATTAATTTAAAGTTTGGAAATTCATCCGTTTTGACTCCCTTTTAATTAATAAGATCATTCTTAAGTATGTAGCAAAACAAATTGACACAGCTGTGTTTAGGTGCATGCTCCTACACTAATTTTACAACCTAAAATAAGGCGATGAAAATCAGTAATATGATTTTTTTCCTTTATAAAAAAAAATGCCCTGAAACATCACTCTCATGTGAATGTGAGTTTGTGTTTTTGTGCTGATCTCCCTATAATGATATTGAGCAATTAAAATATATTAAGCAATCCTAGATCAACAATACCAAATGACCTTCTCTGGCAATTTCTTGTTTGAGTTTGTTGGCCGGTTGTGCTGAGTAGTTAAGTTTGGTCAGTGATCACAGCCAAGAACTCTGTGGTTTGAGGAAATGTTCCATATGATGAGATGTCAGACCTTGCCTTAGGTGAAAGAAGAATGACCTACATGAGAGTCAGAATTGTTGAGCTGTTGGAATTATTTTGTAACTGGAAGCCACCTTTTGGTATAATGAAGGTAGTTTTATAGTTAACTCTATTTTGTTTTTCCAGTTATTTATGTATTTGCTATATTTGTAAACGCATGACATATATTATACATCTTTTTTTCGAGTACACACAGTCAAACTCATTGATGTACACTCCAGAGGATCTCCACTCTGTTTCAGCCACAATCATTCACATGTTCACATTTTAAAGCATTTGCTGGAATATTACACAAAGCCGTCGCCATGCAAACAATTTTCTTTGGAGAATAATATTATCGGGCATCATACCTGTGTGAATGTTGATTCCTAAATGCTGAGGTGTTTCTGGTCTTTTACATAGTACATTTTTTTCACAGAAATATATATTTTATTACTTTGTGTGCTATACATCTAAAATGTAAAAAGAATAAAACCCAAGTCACCACTGGCACTAGTGGGCACCTCCAGTTTCCTTAATTTAAGGTTTATAACCCTATTCTGCAACCTGGGTTCCCAAGTCCTAAGTTGGTCTTCTAAAAATACCACCCTGGCTTCTCTGGTTGAGAGTTTGGCCCAACGGCCACCTGCCTCAGTGCTGACCCATCAATGGGTATCCTTACTAGCCTATTTTGGCAAAGAAATGGCGATACATGGCACGGATAACAGGTGCTGCACACCCCTGAATAGATTTTTGAAGAAAAGGAAAAAGTACCCCTAGGGGCTTTGAGTTGCAGCTAAAAATAGTTCAATCAAAATATGTAAAAGAATATATGGTAATTTATTAGAAAACAAATCAATAACAGGATAGAACATCCATCTGACACTTATGGGAAACATGGACTCAAAGGTGTGAATCAAACATTTGAAAACAATGAATGAGTAGATGGAGCAATTCAGTAATGTAACTTATGCGCAGAGTCCCCAACACGTTTCGACCCTTTTGCTGTTGTGGGTCCTCTTCAGGGGGAAGAAAGTTTGCAGGCATATGTTCTATAAGACAGATATATATGTACATAATAATGAGATTTGTTATGAAAAACACAAACAAAAAACAAATGAACATATAGATATTATGCTATTGTAAATTCAGTCACTATTTCAGACATTAATTTAAAAATATGTAGTTACCAGGATGAATGTCGAGAACCAGATCCTGTGGCCAGACACAGACCATGCTGCCATAGCAGGTGACTCGCAGGGGACACCCAGGAGAAAGGGAGAGGTCAAGGTTGCAACATAGACCAAGTTGTGGAAAGGGCGGAACAACCCCCAGGCCTATGAGGGGTCGCAGGCACGGACCCCGCATTGGGCCAGAAAGGGGGGGGGGGGAGGGGGAACCAGGCAGGGCAGGGTGGGACAGGAGGAGAGTCGGGCCCGACGAAGTAAGGGACAGACAACCCCAGGCAGGAACAGGTAAACCTACAGGGAGACAAAAAAATACCCCATGATAAGGGTAATAAAATGCTGTATGGTGGTGCAAACAGAGAGTCTACAGGGAAGGGGAGGTGGGTGAGGGAGAGTGTGTGGGCGGGTGAAAAGAAAAAGAACGTGAAAGAATGTGAGTGCGCAAAAAATTAGGTAATGTGGTGAGTGGAGATAATGATGTGTAAGTGGGGTCTGAGGAGAAAAAGATGAAGAATGTGAGAGGTGTGTAGGCATGTGGGCGAAGTGAAAGAATGAAAAAAGTGAGAGACAAAGTGACATGAATGAATACAAGGTGAAGCAATGGCCAATTATGTAAGGAGGGGCATGAATGTGAGGTGTGTGTGATGATGTGGTGTGGTGATGTGGAATAGGAAATAGTCAAAGTGAAAAACAAAGGGAGAACAAAAGGACAAAGGAAAAAGAAGAGGGAAGGAAAAAGCAAAAAGTGAAAAGAGAAAAAAAAAGGGGGTTTGTTTTACCTGGACTCTCAAGATAGATGCGGTAGACCATTTGATGGCATAATATTGTCTTTGAAGGGATATGCTGCAAGGTTGACTTAGGTACATGTAGGGTCGGCCACCTGCCTCAGTGCTGACCCATCAATGGGTATCCTCACTAGCCTATTTTGAGGCTTAGAAGACTGGAGACATGGGTAACACGGCCAAGTTGTTGACTAAGAAAGTTGGATCATACTTTACAAACAAAACGACTACATGATTTTTGACAGCTAAGGCCTCGTACACACGATCAAATCTGTCTGCTGGTAACGGTCTGCTAGACCGTTTCAGCAGACAGATTCGATCGTGTGTACGGGCAAACAGACGGATTTGGCCACCCGACAGATTTCAAAGCATGCTTTGAAATCTGTCGGCTGGGAACCCATCCGCCCGACATGTCTGCTGGTTAGTACGCTAACCAGCAGACATGTCTTCTCGCACACGCGTCGAACGATTTTGACGCATGCGCGGAAGTGTTTTACTTCCTGGTGCGGTGACGTGGCGGCGTCAACGTCACCACCACGTCACCGACACGTCAGCGCGCTGTCTGCTGGCGGGGATTTTGGTTTGCTCGTGTGTACACGCGAGCAAACCAAAATCCCAGCAGACAGATCTGTTCAAATCGGTCGGTCCGACCGATTTGAACAGACACATTTAATCGTGTGTACGAGGCCTAACACTTTCTGCTGTGTGTGTGCCAGTGGAGGTTTAGCGAGAGTAGAAAAGTTAGGAAAAGGTTAGACACAACAGGAAGTCAGAAGAAATCTCCATAAATTGAAGGAATCCCCCTCCTTTAACTGGTGTCATAGGAAGAAGTGTTCAAATTTGAATATTTCCCCCTCACCCCTGAACTCAACTGTGGAATTTTGGGTCACCTTAGTTTTTGTCTTGGTAACAATAATGTACCTCTCACCGCCCTAGTGAAAGTTCTTATGATCCCTAAACTCTGTGCTCTAGTATGTAAATCATACCTTTTTTTTAGGAGAAAATGGTCTGTTTCTCACCATTCATATTTTTCAGTTGATAAGCCTTTGTCCAATAGGGCTTTGCAAGAGCAGTGAGGGCTGCACACAATGGGGAGGTGCACACACTTTATTTGAGCTGTTATTTGCTTGAAACAAAAAGTTTTCTATTATGCATGCGACAAAATTGTTGTCATGGTTGGATAGCACCAGTTGGTAGTGGACGTTAAAGTTAAAGAACTAAAGGCAAAACGTTTTTTTTCATTTTCAATAGAGTAAGGGAAGTTCGAACTCCTGAACATTTTGCTTACCATCTGTGTACCATTGGGGAGATTTCACATCTTGTCCTTTAGCCAAAACAGGAAGTTAGAGGGAACTCCTTCAAATGTGAGGGAATTTGGGTTGTAACTAAAACCAGTGTCCCCATTTGAAGATTCCCCCTCTATTCCTGTTCTGGTGTCAAAATGTCACTTTAATTCTTGGTAATAATTGTAAAAAAGAAAAATGGAGAGGGTGAATCCCTCCAACGGGGTCACAGACAACAAAAAAGACTTGATTAACATGTCTATTTATTTTAAAGTCACATGTTGTTGTGCTGAACTTTAGAGTAATGCTGCTACCAAGGAATATATTTGTGTTATTTAGTAAAATAGCTAAATTTCTTCTTGTTTTCTTCAAATACTTGGAGCACAGTTGAAAGTACAACATATTTGGGTTTCTAAAGCCACAACATGTCACAACATCCTGAATTTCTCAAATCTGGATAAATTAGAGATGCGTCACTGTTTCTCAACAAAAACATCTGGTTCCTTTGGTCCAATATCCACTACCAGTTTTTGTCAGTGCTTCATCCACTTTCTGAATTGTTAACCTTATTAGTTTTGCTGTTTGCACTTCATGCCCTTTGATGTGTATTTAGTTTTCTGTTTATTGTCCAGAGTAAAAATGAACAGTTTTGTCCTCGTTTTTCTTCAATTTCTTCTGTTAGCAATACAATCCCTTTTTTTTTTTTTATTAGTATTATTATATTGGTTAGTCTGGAACACACAGACAATTATAAATGCTTTGGTAACGGTTATACTGAAATAAGGACTAATAAACTATATAACCGTAGTCAATGGAGGTGTGAGGTAAATGGTTGATGTCTATATGGTATTTCTGGCAGGATTAACAGGTATTTGCATAATATTACAGAGGGATTTAACAAAACCTAAGAATTGGACATATTGATATTGGCAATCTAAATCATATATGAGCGTTTGGAATCAATTTTTTTTTCCAGTACATTTATATTTATCTGGCTGATGGATAGGTAAAACAAAGAAAAATGATTTGTTTAGGAGGTATACAGTTATATTTTAATCCCCATAAAAATATAACTGCATTCAAGTCCTTGATTTGTTTCTCGCTGACATTCAGTGACTGGGGAAGACTACGTCAAGGCCAGTAATAATAATGGATTACAGTGCCATCTCCGATTGACTGCTGATGGGATAGACCAGCCTTGCACATCACACTGATACATTTCTCACTTGACTGAGCATTGTTTGTGACCTTTTTTTCCAGCCTCCTTACCAATTATTACAGCCTCTTTTATATTCATTGATTTCAGTCATACACTTTAGTCACAGATGGAGAATGGTTTTATTTATGCTTTCAGCAATTAGTTAGATCTGCTAACTCTGCATTTAATCTCAGGGATTTATGTTTTTATTAAAGTTAAATGTGCTTGTAATTTTAAAATGTATTTGAACTAGTAAGCCAGAGTAAGCTAGGATTGGGTAGTGTAGTGTACATTGTTTAATGTGTAATTATACTGATGTGGAAATAGTGGTCCATGTAATCTGACTGCATTCCTAAGGTTATAAGGCAAGCCGGATACTGAGCATGTGATTTGGTTGGGTATAGTCCTATTAGTACGATTTTGATGTACATGCATAACTTAATGTCAATTTCTATACAGGTCTTACAATCCTTGTTCTTGTGTGGTTGGTAATTATATACTGTATGTACATGGGACAGCCATATTGCTCATGGCAAACAATGGGTCTGCTTCATAGTGCTACACAATGGTTTTGCTTTACTGCATCTTCTCACAATGCACATTTCTTCATCTACCAACTCATTAAAACAATTCCCCCAGTTTGGCTAATCTATATCTCGGCAGTTGATAAGCTGTTACACATACTAGTTAATTTAGTTGTAAAAGAATAGTAAAACAAAGAAAATTTGGAAAATCTTGTTATCATTGCTTGTTATTCGCTTTGGGCATATGAATTTATGGCCCAAATATGCTGGATTTTTTCTATTAGGACTTGGCAAAAAAAATAACACTAATGATGCGTATATGCCATTGAGCGTAAATGCATGCATGATTGTAAAGCATATTTTTCTTTGTTTAAACAAAAAAACAAACATGTTATACTTGCCTGCTCTGATCCTCCTCTTTGGGGGACCCCAGAAAAGGAGAATCAGAGCAGGTAAGTATACCATATTTGTATTTTTATCTAATAGTGAAAAAAAAAAACGTTTTACAATCATGCATGCATGAGAGGTTGGGAATTTGAATGAATGGGGCGCACAGTGTCAGTGTGCGCTGTGCTATGGTGTCAATGGCTGTGCAGTTGTGTGGATCTCGGCGCTGGATTGTATTCCCTCCCGCTGTGCTGCAGCTCCTCTCCTCACTGCCAGCCTGAATAAAAGGGGGAAGTGGGGACATGCAAGCGTGGAGCCGCACACAGGGGCTCCTGATGATGAGATGAATAGGAGAGGGGGAGAGAGAGAGAGGATGGATGGGAGTTGCAGAGGAGATGGCAAGAGAATTGGGAAGAGAACCGGTTCTAGTGCCATGTCCCTCTGGTCTCCCCCCAGTGCCACGTCCCTCTGGTCTTCCCCTCCAGTGCCACGTCCCTCTGGTCTTCCCCTCCAGTGCCACGTCCCTCTGGTCTTCCCCTCCAGTGCCACGTCCCTCTGGTCTTCCCCCCCAGTGCCACGTCCCTCTGGTCTTCCCCCCAGTGCCACGTCCCTCTGGTCTTCCCCCCAGTGCCAAGTCCCTCTGGTCTTCCCCCCAGTGCCGCGTCCCTCTGGTCTTCCCCCCAGTGCCGCGTCCCTCTGGTCTCCCCCCCAGTGCCGCGTCCCTCTGGTCTTCCCCCCAGTGCCGCGTCCCTCTGGTCTTCCCCCCCGTGCCGCGTCCCTCTGGTCTTCCCCCCCGTGCCACGTCCCTCTGGTCTTCCCCCCGTGCCACGTCCCTCTGGTCTTCCCCCCGTGCCACGTCCCTCTGGTCTTCCCCCCCCCCTCCAGTGCCACGTCCCTCTGGTCTTCCTCCCCCCCCTCCAGTGCCACGTCCCTCTGGTCTCCCCCCCCCCTCCAGTGCCACGTCCCTCTGGTCTCCCCCCCCTCCAGTGCCACGTCCCTCTGGTCTCCCCCCCCCCCGTGCCACGTCCCTCTGGTCTCCCCCCCCCCCGTGCCACGTCCCTCTGGTCTCCCCCCCCCCCCCCAGTGCCCTGTCCCCAGTGCCCTGCCCCATTTTGTTGAAGTTTGTTGTTGGTAATATTTAATTGTGTAACTTGATTCTGCATAAAACATTTAACAGTGTCATTCCATGAGATAATCTACAAGGGCGTTTTTGGGGCGCAATTAGGTGCGGGGCAGTGTATGAATTAGGTGGGGCAACTGGTGGCGAGTAACTCTTGAGGTCTGGCTAGTCGCCCAGGACTTGACATTTTGAGCCCTGCCTTATGGGACTCGTAGTAATGGCTGTAGGGCCCTGGCTCTATAGCCAGTGTTCTTAGTGTAGCAGCTTTTTAGCTGTGTCTGTGTGTGGTGTGCAGTCACCACTGTGACATGGTGTTTTCTCCTTCATTAAAATCGTGTATTACTATTCACTTAAAATGTATTAGTGATTCTGTGATGAATTGCAATTACGCTAATGTGCATGTAATTAATAGCAGCTGAAGAAAATGATGTCTTGTCTTCTGCGTGATAAAGACTCGAAAAAAAGAAATTTCCCATGCTCATCAATAATTAATAAGGTGTAAAGAGTGCAAACTGGTAGTGATATCTTGTATGTAACTAGGGTTTCTCAACTTTTTTGACATCATCCTGTCGTGAGAGAAACTCAAAGATCATCATTGTTGAAAATGCTAGTTGCCAGGTCTGACAGCTGTTCTAATAATGCACTTTCTTTAGTACTTTTGGATTTGGACCTCTATATTTTAATGATTTACAATGTGACTTTTTTTTAGACTTTTTTTTTTAGAACATTATATAATATTTGCCTACATTTCCAAATGACCCAGTAAAATAAATTAATACATTTAAATCTATAGCAGATATAAAGTGAAGGCACATACTTTAAGCTGGCTAAAGTACCCGTTGCTGAATGCTGGACCTCACTAATGAGGGAGAACTTCCTGGGAGTGTCTAAGCTTGGCAACTGCATCTTGCATTATATACATTGCTATTCCTATTCCATTACCACAAAAGGCTTCCTCACCAGGATGGTAGAAATCTTGTGAAAGAGAGATGGCTGTTACACCATTAGGAAAAGTATAAGGCCTCCTTGAAACTTCTTGCAGCTCAAAGTATAACTAAAGGCAAAACTTTTTCTTTTATTTTAGATGGAGTGGAGAGGGATTTGAGCCCCTGTCAGCTTTTATTGCTGTCTGTCCTCCCATTAACCTCCATGTCTGGAATTTTGTAGCAAAATCATAAATTATAATATAATAACTATACATGAATATAACAAATAATAATGGAATTATAATAAAAATCATTCAATAATGTATTCAAAAACACCGAAATTTGCTCAGTTGCAGAATTGTCGCTATCATTAGTTTTATTTTTTTATGACAAATTTCCCCACAAATCCCTATCGCTCAATTCTGCAAGTGATTCTAATTTATTATCGCTGTTTTCTAGCTGCTCTAAAATCACTTTTGACTCAAAGAGACACTTTTGATTGCTATGGACAATCTACAGTTTCCAGGCAGAAAGAACAATTTTTATTTTATAAAAGTACATGCATAACACTGGGCAGACCACTAGGGACAAAGAGGGGTGTGTATTTGTTCTATACAGTACCGTAATCTATAAGATTACAGTATACTGTATGTAATGCGGTTATTTTAATTGTTTTAATTTGGCGCCATTCTTTGCGCCTGTGCATCGTAACGTCGCAGGGAACGGAGGTCGGCGGCACACAGACACTGGGTGAATTGAGCAGGGAAGGCCGTTCGCTCACACAACGGGGATGCATCACAGGATCCAGGGACGAGGTAAGTAACTTGTGCCTGTGGATGCTGCGAGGCGGCCCTAAATCTGGCTCGGGGATACCGCTTTTGGTATTGAAATCTTACCCCGAGTCTGACTCGGGAATACCGCCAAGGGGGTTAAGGAGATTCACCCTCGATTTGTCCTGTTTACCATTATCATTGAAAGTAAAAGACAATCCCAGATTTTGTGGTGTCCCCAGAGGGGAAATCTTCAAATGGGGACGCAGCTGGGTAGCGGTAAAAGTATGCTCTGAGAGTGATAGTATGCATAGAGCACAGTATGTGACCAGAAATAACAGGCACTGCTCCCACTACAGTATTGGTGGTGGATTGGGAGCTTGCATGAGAGAGAAAAAAGAAAATGGAGATGTGGTATACTTGATATTTAGTGTTTTGTAATTTAAGTTATAACTTTTTAAAAGCTGAAAACCTTTTTTGGGCCCAAGAATGCTCTACACCCATGTGACTGAGTGCGTCTTGGTCAGACACTAAACAATAAATGGAGGGGGGGAGGGGCGCATCTTTGTATGCCCTTCATCTGGAAGAACTATCATTTTCTTGGGGCTGCATTTTGCAGATGGGAATGTGGGGGAGTGCACCTATAGAGCTAGCCAGTATGCTGGTTTCTTTTCCTAGCAGTAGGCAAGTACAGGTTCACATAAACAAGCAGGAATACCCCTCCCTTCTTTAAAGAATTTCTGTTGGAAATTTGTATTTTTTCCTTTTTTCTATTTACCCCTCTCTTAAACCTGGCAGAAGGATCCCCTGAGGAAAACTTCATTGGGTGGAGAACCTGTGGTCTAAATGAGTTTTCAGTGTGCACACAATAATTTTTGTTGCCTCTTCCTTTTTTTTTGTATGTATCATGCAGTTGATATTGGCCAACTACACACAATTTCTTCCTTCCGCTATATATATATATATATATATATATATATATATATATATATATATATATATATATATATATATATATTTGATAACATAAAAAGCTTGGACAATAGTTGAACCATTAAGGGTGCCTTTAACTGTACCGGATCTCTTCTTCTCATGTATTAGTTTTAGGGGATTTACATTTTTTTGATCTTGAACTTCTTTTCCGATGTAGTAGGATAAAGGTCACAGTGACACTAAATAGGTCTTTATTAGGACCAAATTGTCCGTTAAGATTGTATGACACAGGAAGTTTACACCATACTTCATTTGTTTATATTGTGAGGTGCATCGATTCTTGTGGGGCCACAAAAATCTAGTGGGTGCTGGAATAACAAGTGATATATATGGTCTTCTTTGTGAGTAAAGAAATCTTGCATTAGCAAAATTGTTATCTTTAACCTTATTAAACTTGAAACCACTGTTTTACAGGAAAGTTTTCTTTACGGATTATGGACAAATCCCCAAAGTTGAGAGATGCGATATGGATGGCCAGGACAGGACCAAGCTAGTAGACAGCAAAATTGTCTTCCCACATGGGATCACCTTGGATCTAGTGAATCGTTTGGTTTACTGGGCAGACGCTTACCTGGACTACATTGAAGTGGTAGACTATGAAGGCAAGAACAGACACACCATCATTCAGGGGCTGCTAGTAAGTAACTATGTACATGAGCTTATTTTTACATTCAATTTTTTATTTTAAGTATGAGTCAATCTATGAATTTCAGGTGTAAGTTCTTAATTGTCTTCAATGGTTTTGCACATTTAATATCACAGAGCAAAATTAATTGGCACGCAGTAGCCCATAACCATTCAGAAATGTAAATGCTCAAATTAATTTTTTTGTTAATTGGCACACTGTCCTGCAGAAAGTTGATTTGGTTGCCATGGTTTAATATCACACATTGCTTTTTTAACCCTTTAATTACATAACGTAAGCTTTCTTATATTGCTTCCAGAGTGAATTACAAAAGGAATGAGTTTTCTTTATCTAAAGAGAGAGGGGTTGGGACTTTGAATGGGGCGCACAGAGCATAGGGGCTAGAGTCTACATCCCTATTGGTTGCAAAAGAGGAAAGGTTGGGACTTTGAATGAGGTACGCGATAAACAGTATATACGTAAAGGTTGTGGGACACATGGCATAACTATGTGTATTAGGTCATGCAGTGATTCAATGCAAAGTATAGATGTTAAAACAAAAAAAAGTTTAAAGTGGATGTAAAACCACTTTAGTATTTTTATAAACTACTGCCATAGTGCTGATCTAAAAGGCTATACATGCCTCCTGCATGTATCCTTACATGTCAGATGTCTCCCCTCTGTCTGTTATAAGAACTGAAAAACTGCAGATTCTGTGGGTGGTTCTGTTGTCTGGAGCTCTGTGGGTTCCCCTACATTCCCCTACATTCCCCTACATTCCCCTTGTCAGCATGCACTGAACAGAACACTAAATTCTGCTATGATCACTAACATCCAAAAAAGTAAACACATGACTTCTCCAGGCTAGTGCATGAGATAGGTAAATAACCTGTCTGTCACAGAAAGGGGACGGAACGGACTAAGGTCTCTAAGTCCTTTTTATTTCACTGAACAATGAAAGGATTTCTCAGAGCTGGATTAACTCTGTGTGGCAAGACTGGGCACAGATGATAGGAAATCTTATACTGTACATTGTGACATCAAAAAAATAAATACAAATTTTGGGTTTACATCCACTTTGACCACTTCCCCACCGAGCCATTGTAAAATGACGTTAGTGGGGACCTTTCGTCCTTCAGACTGGACGTCATATGACGTCCTAGCCTTTTCCGGCCACTAGGGGGTGCTCGCGCGCATCGCCGACGCGTGCGTGCCCCCCCCTGCATTCCTCGGGACCCGGTGCGCGTGCCCGGCGGTCGCGATAACCGCCGGGCACCTGCGTTTGCCCGCAATCATGGCAGAAGCATGGATCTGTGTGTGTAAACACACAGATCCATGCCTGTCAGCGGTGAGGAGACTGATGTGTGTTCCCAGTACAGAGGAACACACATCGATCTCCTCCCCTTGTGAGTCCCCCTAACAGTTAGAACACACTTTAGGTAACATATTTAACCCCTTCAGCGCCCCCTAGTGTTAACCCCTTCACTGACAGTCACATTTACACAGTAATCAGTGCAGTTTTATAGCACAAATCGCTGTGTAAATGTGAATGGCCCCAAAAATGTGTCAAAAGTGTCCGATGTGTGCGCCGCAATGTCACAGTCACAATAAAAAAATCGCAGATCGTCGCCATTACTAGTAAAAAAATAAAATAAAAAAATGCCATAATTCTATTTCCTACTTTGTAGACGCTAGAACTTTTGCACAAACCGATCAAATACGCTTATTGCGATTTTTTTTACCAAAAATATGTAGAAGAATACGTATAGGTCTAAACTGAGGAAAAAAAAGTAAAAAATAAATTAAAATTATGATATTTATTAAATCAAAAAGTCAGAAATATTGTGTTTTTTTTTTAAATTTACGCTTTCTTTTGTTTATAGCGCAAATAATAAAAACCGCAGAGGTGATCAAATACCACCAAAAGAAATCTCTATTTGTGAGAAAAAAAGGGTGTAAATTTTGTTTGGGAGCCACGTCGCACGACCACGCAATTGTCATTCAAAGTGCGACAGCGCTGAAAACTAAAAATTGGTCTGGGCAGGAAGGGGGTGAAAATGCCCGGTATTAAAGTAGTTAATATGCAGCCTTAACAAAAATGTTGAATAAGTGTTTACAAATTTCATACATGTAATAAACCCTTGATAAAAGATTCAATGCATTTGTAAAAAGCTGTACAAAAAATAGTCGCTTCCAGCGCTAATAGGTCTTCCAAGGTGAGGAGTAACAGCTGTCAGAAAAAAATGGTGGTGTAAAAGGTATATATGGTATCCCTGAACTAGGTGGATGCTGCATTCCTCAGATGGGGTGATCAGAAATAAACTACAAAAACAGAATTGGAAGGCGCGTACGCCTAGTGCATTACCAGAAATAATTTAATAATATATTTTTTTTTATAAAAGTGGGTACTCACAAAATGCACCTGACAAAAAGCCATAAACACAGTGCATAGACATGCATGGAACATGGGGGTACAGCAAATGTGTTTCGGGGGACACACTCCCTTCCTCAGAGCTAGGCTAGTCTCCTACACCATGGGCAAGTGCTTTTATAAATGTTATAAATAACAAAATTTCATCATAGATACACCCGGTATCACACAGGCACCTTGCCAGACCCCAAGGAACCAGTGTGGGTTCCTTGGTACTTTGCCTCTGACACTGCAAGGGCTAGAGCTCCACAATATATGTCCCTTTTTATCTTCTAGCAAAACCTGAATTGAGTAGGATGACCCATTTAATTAAAGTAGAAGTATGGCCAAAGCTTTGAAAACTTTGCCTATGGATCACAGGAGTGTAGTTTGTTTTCAGCCAGTTTTAGCCAACAGCTAAAGCCCACTGTCGGCTAATATCAGGCTAGGTCAGTGGAAGACATCCACCTAGGTGAGTATAGAAGTTATTTATTTTTTAAATCCTGTACTTCTCTTTTAATGCTAGTGATCAAGAAGTGACCTTACCACTGGGGGTAGTGATGCTGCAAGTCTATGCCCATATGGCATACATGGTATAATACATTATTTAGCTTATGGAGGAACTCCTTTAGCAGATTGTCAAAAATTACATAATTTTCATAAAATGTATCTGATTCAAATCTGCATGGGATTATATCTACTGAAAAATGAAAGTTTAAAGCCTTGTACACTCGACCGTTCTTCACGATGAGAAAACTGCCATTTTTATATTGGGCGTGAAAACCGGTCATGTGTATGCTCCCTAGCAGTTTTCTCGACAAAAAAACTGCCCGCAAAAAAATTTGAAACAAACTCTCGTCGTGTTTACCCTCAGTCTTTTTTCCGTCGCAAAAAACGGTCGTGTGTATGCTTTTCCGAGGGGGGAAAAAACGTGCATGCTCAGAATCAAATATGCAGCCCAAAGGGTGGCACCATTTCTAAGAAACTTCCCCTTTATAGTCCCGTCATACGTGTTATACATTACCACGCTCTGGTAGGACGTTTTTTTGCATGAAGTCAGGCTGGAGAGAAATGATGTCGGGAAACTTTTTTTTTTCCTGCCGAGAAAAATGGTCCTGTGTACGAGGCATGAGGGTCCTCTCTCACAATGGCAGTATGTTGTGGTGCATTTACCTGTGCAGTGGTGTGGTGCAGTGCAATGTTTGTGTATTGGAAAGGTGCATAATGGCATTGCAGCACATCAGTGCTTGTATGTGTGTGTGTGTGTGTGTGTGTGTGTGTGTTATTTCAATGGCCTAGTGTGTGCCTCAATTCTTATTGGTTGCTCTAGGGCAGTTGGTAAATGAGTCCTAGTAAGTACAGGTATAGTGGCATTGCATTATTTTAACAGGTGTTTTATTTTTTCATTCCTAGATTGAACATTTGTATGGCCTTACAGTTTTTGAGAATTATTTATATGCTACAAATACCGATCATGCCAATGCCCAGCAGAAAACTAGTGTGATTCGTGTTAATCGCTTCAACAGTTCGGAGCATCAAGTGGTGACCAGGGTCGACAAAGGTGGAGCATTACACATTTACCACCAACGCAGGCAGCCAACTGGTAAGACATGTAAAAGGTCTGATTCATAGTTCTGTCAGTTATATAGTTGAACACATATTTCCAGCATACCTGATAGATAACCTGTTAAACAATTTGAGCACACCTGGCTCCACTGACCGTCCTAATCCAGTGTATCCATTACACTACTGACTTCACATCAGCTTGTGACCTCCTCTACTAGCCTATGCTGATTCAGGCAGTTCTGTCCACTACACTGAGCTAGCTGATGGAGATGAAGATTGTGGCATACTCAGACCTGCAAACAGAAAGAAAATAGATCCAGCCAGTCAAGAAAATAAGGTATAAAAATGTCATATCTGTGCAAGCTTTCTGTTCATGAACACAATTTTAAAGGTAAAATTCATTTTTTACACAATTGCATTACTCTGGCAGTGACTAGAGAGTTGTGACATAAAAAAAGGGAGAAATAAGAGCCTTACAGCAACCTATATGCATAGGAAGTGTTGCATTTGAACAGCAAGTGAAGTATCGTGGGTTGCTTTAAACTTTTATTTTTTTTTAAATGTGACCTCCACATAACTTCTGTAGTAAAAAAAAAAAAGCACACTGGCACTGCATCAATGGCTCCCATTGCTATCAATCTGTCCATTGAGGAGGGAGAAGCTATCATGCACAGTGCTGGATTGAAATTGGGCTCAAGTAAATATAAGGGGAGGATTCTGTGGCACAGGGTTTTCTAACTTCATGCACAGAATACATTGCACTCGATACAGTTTATAACACAAGGGTTTTACTAGGTTAAAAGTTTTCTGTAATGTGACCATGCATCTCTTTTTCCTGATAGTTAGGGGGGGTCAAGGTTACAGGACACTGTGCAGACATACAGTATGCCTGTATTTCATAGTGTGTTCAGCCTAAAGCAAGAGAGAGACTGTGCTTGACCAAGGGGGTGTATTCAAAAAGCAGGCTTGTGATTTGAAGGGGGTGTGCACCAATGGCAGGCTTGTAAATGGTAGGGGGTGTATGCCAAAGGCATGCTGTAATTGGGGAGGGGTGTGTGCCAGAGGAAGGCTTGTGATTGGGAGGGGGTGTGTGCCAAAGGCAGGCTTGTGATTGGGAGGGGGTGTGTGCCAGAGGCAGGCTTGTGATTGGGAGGGGGTGTGTGCCAGAGGCAGGCTTGTGATTGGGAGGGAGTGTGCCAGAGGCAGGCTGTGATTTGGAGTGGGGTGTGTGCCAAAGGCAGGCTTGTAAATGGGAAGGGGTGTATACCAGAGGCAGGCTGTGATTGGGAGGGGGGGTGTGCCAGAGGCAGGCTGTGATTGGTCAGAGCGAGGTGACTAATACAGATCAGCTTCTGTGCTTTGTGTTTTTAGTTTAGAACAAGGAAGAAAGGTGACCACCTTCAGTATCAAACCAGGTACTTCATATGAAAGAAGTACATAACAAATTATAGAGGCTATGATTTAAAAAACACACTTAAACAGAAACAAGTAGGGTAACCTACACTTTAACAGAATGTTTGCTTTAAATGTTTAATTGTTAAATTAATGGAAGAATGTTCGTTGGGTAGAAAGGCTATATGTATGCAGCAATATGAGCTAGATTTTGCAAGATTCCTGTATTCCTTTGTGCCCACCTTAGAAGGATTTAACTACTGTCTGTAAAATAACAAGCATGATTCACCAATGTCAGGGTGGATTGGGGACGGACAGCAACCACCATGAAATCTAACATGGCGTTTGTGTGTTACCACTTATGTAGCTTATTAAATTGCTTTTGTTTAAGGAGTTGGTAAGCAAGCCAGTTACAGGATTGCTAAGAGTTTATATTGTGGATGCAAGTCAATAAAATTATTTGTTCCTTTGTGACAGACGACTTCCTTTGTCATTGTTTGACTTTTGTGGACTGGTTATTAAGTGCCCCTTTTGGCTTTGTATAATCAAACCGCTACAGAAGACTGAAGCTGATCCACTGTTAAGGACAAACTAGATATAAATTGTGCTCTTTGTCTGTGGACAGTTTTGCAGTGAAGTGTCGGTTTGTCTAGGTTCTATGTTCATTACATTTGAATACTGCATGTTCCTCGCTACAAAGAAACAAATGAAACAAACTGTGATGATAGTATTAAAAAAAAGTTTTTCTAGTACCTCTGGTTATAGGCAGCCCCTGCCTTCTAGATCTAGGGAGATTAAGAGAGAAGTTGCCTCTACACTGAGAACTGAGTGATCAAAAAATGCTGATCACTCAGTTCTTTGCCTTCAGTCTGCAGAGAGTCTCCGACCCCTCATTGGAGTACCAGGCTGTGCAGGGGGCGGGAGTGGCTGGCTCAGGCTCCAGTGGCTCGCTGAGGCTGAGCCAGCTGATTATGCAGACATCATTGGTGGATCACGACTGTAAAGTTGGGATTGACACAGAGCCTGAACTGGCTGAGTAAAGTCAACCACAGTAGACTTTAGCCTGCTGTTGGCTGAAAACTGGGCACAGGAGTGGAGAATGAATGCACTCCTGTGATCCACAGAAGAGGTAAGGACAAGAGTTTTGGCCCTACCTCTCCTTTAATGTCTTGGTGCTTCCTTTCTCTATACTATTCTCTACTATAGCTCTTTACTATTCATCGCCATACAGTTGCCTCATCTGGTCTCTGTGTCTAAAGTGCTAAATAGAATAATTATTTTCTATATTCAAAAGTCATATATTTTGTTTTAACCACTTCCCGCCCGGTCAATAGTAAATTGATGTCCGGGAAGTGGTTCTCCTAATCCTGACTGGACGTCTATTGATGTCCTGCGGGATTACATGCCGGCGGGCGCTTATGGGGGCATGCAGCGCAGCGATCGGTGATGCGGGGTGTCAGTCTGACAACCTGCATCTCCGATCTCGGTAAAGAGCCTCCGGCGTTCACGATGTAAACGGGAAGAGCTGTTGATCGGCTCTTCCTCACTCGCGTCTGACAGACGCGAGTAGAGGAGAGCTGATCGGCTGCTCTCCTGACGGGGGGTTCACACTGATTGTTTATCAGCGTAGCCCCCCCTCGGATGCTCACACTGGACCACCAGGGAGGGACCCCCGGTGCCCAAAAGAGAAATATGCAGAAAAAAATAAATAAAAAATCGAGCACAATCTATGCCAATCAGTGCCCACAAATGGGCACTGACTGGCAACATGGGCACTGACTGAAGTAATGCCCAGCAATGCCATCAGTGCCACCTCTCAGTGCCCATCTGTGCCACCCATCAGTGCCGTACATGAGTGTCTATCAGTGCCGCATACCAGCGCCGCCTATCGGTGCTCATCAGTGCAGCCATATCAGTGCCCGTAATTGAGGAAGAAAACGTACTTATTTGCAAAAAAAATGAACAGAAAAAAAATAAAATCTTTTTTTCAAAATGTACAGTCTTTTTTTAAAAGAGGTGATCAAATACCACCAAAAGAAAGCTCTATATGTGGGAACAAAATGATAAAAATTTCATTTGGGTACAGTGTAGCATGACCGTGCAATTGTCATTCAAATTGCTAAAAGGTGAAAATTGGCTTGGGCAGGAAGGTGCATAAGTGCCTGGTATGGAAGTGGTTAAACAACATTAAAAAAACATTCTTCACCAATATGATTAAATGAAAGTGGAGCCCAGGAGAGGCAACTGTGCAGAGATTCTCCATTGTACTACAACCTAATGCCACGTACACACAATCAGTTAATCCGATGAACACGGACCGATGGATTTTTTCATCAGATATCCGATGCAGCTGACTTTCATCAGTCTTGCCTACACACCATCAGTTAAAAATCCAATCGTGTCCAACGCGGTGACGTAAAACACGATGACGTGTAGATAAAAATGAAGTTCAATGCTTCCGAGCATGCGTCGACTTGATTCTGAGCATTCATGGATTTTTGACCGATGGATTTCCCCACAGACGATCGTTTTTTTCTATTGTTTTTTTAACCATCAGAAAATTTTAAAACAGGTTCTATTTTTTTTCACTGATGGGAAAAATAATGATGCGGCCCACACACGATCGGTACGTCCAATGAAAACGGTCCATCGGTCCATTTTCATCAGACGAACCAATCGTGTGTACAGGGCATAACTGTTGAGGAAATACACATCTGCTGCATATGCATAATTACACCATTTTGATTGTTTCTTCTGAATGATGCACACATTTTAAAGTGTCAGTAAATTTGCATCATAGAAAACTATCAATAAATGGTGTATTACATGCTGTTCATACTCCCTTAATCACTATGAGATTTGTTTTCTTCTGTAAAAACCTGGTTAATCCTGCTGTTCTTTATCTACATCTTCTGTTCATGTCCCCAATTCAGCTAGGAATTTTACAGAGCAGTGTTCTCGTGCTCCATTTTACAGTATGTTTCTATGTGGAGCATTTCCTCCCTATCACATCCAAGCAGCCTATGCAAAATTTATAGTCGCACATGTTGGCGTATACTCGTGGTAAATGACAGTCCACTACCTCCCTCCTCCTCTATGCCCACTAGCCAGCTAAACACAATAGGGGCAGTTTTTTTTACATATAGTTTTATGGAGGTTTCCCCTCCCTCTTATTCTAAGACACAGGCTGTAGGGGCACGACACAGCCTGTGATTGGCAGAAATCCACCTACACCATGTTATTCCAAACAATAATAAAGATTTGGTTTTTAAATACCTATTTGTATGACAATACTAGAAGCTCCTCCTGTTTGTTTCCCTGCAGACAGGCTGTATATCGATTAGCAAAAAGGTACCAAGATGTTTTTTTTTTTTTAATTCAACTAATTTCAGTGCCATTCTCCGAATGCAGAAAAAAAAGGGACAATATAAATTAAACAGTGTGTGTTTAGTATCAATTTAACAGTTCAAACATTATGAAAACTGACCCAAAAGATTAGGGGGTGCAGAGTTTTGTTACATGTTTTCTGTGAAGCCAAGGAAGAGTGCTGGGCAGAAGAAACATGGCACCCAAGAAGCATTGGAAGGCAATGCTCTACCTAGACTATTTGTGACTAGGATATACAGGAACTCAAAGTAAGGTTTCCTATACAGTCTACTGCATTTCTGATTATGTTATGGGACTGCTCAAGAGCCTATGCCTTGTTTATTTTCGACCTTATGGTTCACTTGAACACCATATTCCACCAAATGAAATGGACAAACAGGAATTTCTTGGAACACTATCATTTAGGCCCCTTTACTCTCTCAACTGCAAAATTTTCCATTGCTTTATTTTTTTTGTTCTTTTTCAAGCTTTTCTTTGGAAAAGGTGAAAACCTTCAATTTTTCTAATAAAAGTATACTTAAAGGGTTTGTAAAGGAAAACATTTTTTTTATCTTAATAGCTTCCTTTACCTTAATGCAGTGCTGGTTTTTTAATGTCCTCATTGTTCGTTTTTGCTCACAAGTTGCTGTAATTCTTCTCTGATCTCCACACTTCCTGGTTGTCTGTTTCCTGATGACCACAGTACTGGGAGCTTTCTCTCTGTGTGGTCACTAATCAAGGAGGTGTGATTACTGTGTGTCTAAAACCCCACAACACCAATCAGTTTAGTTTTCCAAACCATCACTGCCCTGTATTGGCTCTGTGGCTCTGTACAGCAGAGAAGCAGGAAACATGCAAAAACGAAACTAGAAACTAGACGTACATTATATGATTGATTTTTATCTATTTTTAATCATTTTTAAAGGAATCCGTTAACTATTATGTCTACAGTAATTTCAGCAAAAAAAAAAAGTTTTATTTACAACTCTTTTAAACATGTGTATGGTTGCTAAAAAGCATCTTGCTCATGAACTGTATATGTAGTCACAGGTCAATTGCTTCTAATAAAGCATGGGCTGCTTTTATCTTTTCGTTTTCATTGCAGGGAGATTTAGTTCTGTGTAATAGAAATATGTCTCTGACAAAGGATCAAACATTTATTTTTCTACATTTTAGATCTTATAAACATTTTCAAATGTCCTGTGAATTTCAAATTGGCAGTACAATGAAATGTCAGGCGGTTGTCCTGGTGAAATTTTAAAGGGACTAGCTTCTTAGAAATCTGTCATGGTCTCTCCAGTGGCATTTGTAAATCATTTATTTCATACATCTTATCAATGCAGTAACCAGTTGTGATTCCTGTGTGATAGAACTGATCACCTTATGCCACATCCTCCATAATGTAATGACTACTGCTGAATATAGACAGAAATTAGAGATGCTGTCAAAGTATTTTAGACGCACAGAAAGAAGACTGTGGGTGATTTAACGATCACCTAGTGATATTCAGGGCTTGCATATATAAATTTTGTATTTTATTGACATAGCACCTTCTAAGGTACCCATGGGCACATGAAATTCATTGTTTGTGGCTGTAACAGTAATATGTTTAAATAACATTTTGCTTGGTGGAACCATTGACTTTGGGAAACATCCACTGGAAGTGTGCAACTGTGCTAATGTGCTACTACATCATTTTCTAGTGCTTTCATTACTAATAATTTATAGTGAACTAATTGTTTTTTGTTTCTGCAGTGAGAAGCCATGCCTGTGAACTGGATCAGTACAAGAAGCCTGGAGGATGCTCGGATATTTGTCTTCTTGGCAGCAACCACAAAACCCGAACATGTCGCTGCCGATCAGGGTTCAGCCTGGGCAGTGATGGGAGATCATGCAAAAGTAAGCATGGAACTTTTAGTGTTATATTTGTTTACTGTTTATTAATGCCCACGTTTTCCATTATGGTTTCAAAAATTGCACTGCATTGAAAGACAAGAGTCAACCAAGTCAAGTTTTTAATAGTGTGGAAGGGTTAGAAAATCTGCCATTGTTTTATTGCTCCCTGTGGTTTCAATTGGGAGATTTCCCTTCACTTTGCTTTCCTATGACGTCTGAACAAGAAATGAGCAGAATGAGGGTTGCGGGACATAAAGTGATTTATGGGAATAAAAGCTTTGCAGAGGTTTTAACCCATTTACCACTTTACTCACTATTAAAGTGTCTTTATTGTTCTCTGTTTACAATTGAGAGCTGAACATTGCAATTGCATAGCTATACAGTTTTATAAAATGGATTTAGAATTTGTCACTTGTTATCTTAAAGCTAACCCATGGGCTTTAGCACCTGTTGTACCCACAAGTATAAAAAAACATGCACACTTAAAGTGAGTTCCACCCAAAAAAGGGAACTTCCACTTTTTGGAATCCTCCCCACTCCTGTGTCACATTTGGCATTTTTTAGGGGGGAGGAGGGAGCAGATACCTGTGTAATACAGATATTGGCTCCCACTTCCTGGCATAGATCACTGCGCTGATCGCGGTGGCCTACACTGTCCTCCCATGCTGTCTTCTAGGAAACACACAGGTCCCAGAAGACAGCAGGGACCAGTGAGAACGCGCAGTGTGACATGCACAGTAGGGAACCAGGAAGTGAAGCCGTAAGGCTTCACTTCCTGATTCCCTCACCGAGGATGGCAGCCGAAAGACTGATCAGCTTCGGCTGCCGATATCACGGGCACCCCTGGACAGGTAAGTGTCCATATATTAAAAGTCAGAAGCTGCAGTATTTGTAGCTGTTGGCTTTTAATATATATATATATATATATATATATATATATATATATATATATATATATATATATATATATATTATATATATATATTATATATATTTATTTTTTAGGCGGACCACCGCTTTAAAGTGGCATTGAACCCAAAAACAAACATTTATTATATTGCAACTTTACAATTTTTAGACATGGTGGTTACATTTCCCCCTTTTTTTTTTTTTTTGTGTAAGTTTCTCTTTTCCTTCTCCTTTATTTTCCTTTATTTTTATCTGATGAAGCAAATTTGTTACTTTTTAGCTTCCTTTAAAGTGTTACTAAACCCACAACAATAAAATCAGTCTGTATATGCAGTAAAGCATGCTTGTTGTACTCACGGTGGAACCAAAGGGGTTAATTTTCTCGATTTTGTGTAAAAAGGCTGTTTGATCTTGTATTTTATGATCCTCCCCTCCTACTGTCCCCTGATAATTTCCTGATAACATTGAGCCTATGTAGTCAGGCTGCACATGCTCAGTCTGGTGTGTATCGCTAGAGACTTTTTTTCTTTTTTTTTTTCTCTTGAGAGAGTGCATCTGATCAGCACAGGACCAATTGACAATGTCCAGACAGGGGTTTTGCAGTCTCAGGGCAGTCAAAAACTGATAGATGTCACAAGACTGCCATTTAGATTTACTAAAATAATGTCTGTGTATTGTGGAAGACCAATTATAGTTAATACAGGCTCATGGGTTTAGGACACTTTAACAGACCAAGCTGTCCATCAGCAGTGAGGGTTGAGACAAAACCTTGACAAAGGGGATTACAATGGTCTGCTCTTATTTATGATAAACCTTTATCTCCAAAAGGGGAAAAAAAAACTGTTGCAAAACCAGGTACCTGCCCCCCCCCCCCCCCCCAAAGCGTCATTTGGTAAAGAGGAGGGGGCAAAGAGGCCTTAAATCAGAACTTCCCCTTTTGGGTGAAGCTCCACTTTAATATTCTTCATCAAACTTGTAATTTAACAATGCGTTTTATTACTGCAAACATTAATCAATGATTTACTATTTCAGAGCCTGAACATGAACTCTTTCTGGTTTATGGTCGAGGACGTCCTGGCATCATCCGAGGAATGGATATGGGAGCCAATATTCCTGATGAGCATATGATACCCATTGAAAACCTCATGAACCCTAGGGCTCTGGACTTTCATGCCGAATACGGCTACATGTACTTTGCAGACACAACAAGTTTCTTGATTGGGCGACAGAAAATAGATGGTACTGGCCGGGAAAACATTCTGCAAGAAGGTGAGGGTTAATGTTGCCATAAAGCTGCCCTTAGACTTGAATAAAGTAACAGCTAATATCATCCTTGTTAGTCTGACCACAAAGATCACATTTATGCTATTGGATGCCACAGGTCAAAACACATTATTTTGTTTATTTATACTATATGGCTCTTGTAAGCTGTCTATGACAGACCCCTGTACTCGGTAGGAGTATGCCTACCATATAGGCTTCCCTTGCCCTATATCAGCAAGATCTAAGATCCTTAGCCCATCTAGTCACTTGTTGAGATATCCATGTAGGTTGGTAAAAAACATAAGACTGTTTATTCACACACAGGTACAAAGCGATATACACTCAGGGGACAATCCCCCTCCTTTGCATAATGACACAGGGTGGGGCAAACTTTACCTCCTCCAGTAACATGACACACAAGTGTATTCAACTTTCCAGCAGTAGATCTTCTTTAGGAGTGGCTGCTGGAGAAATCCCCCCTCCCTCCTCTATAGCATCTAATAGCTGACAGGGGTTTCATTATCATGTAAGCCAATCCACATACACACATACATCCCATAATACTATGCTCCCAAGGCAGACAGAAACAATAAAACAATAGGATACAGCCACACCTCAAACAATCTAGTAAAAAGTATACAACAGTCTGAGACCAAACTGATACAATATTCCAGCAGTCGGAAAGTTGGAATTAGTTTATCTTCATATATTTCTTGAGGGATATTGTTCAGAAATTTGACTGTCCCAAGTGAAAAAACCCCTTCATTCTTTCAACACAAGTCTGGTGTGGTTGTACAGTGAGTCTGATTAGGACAGACCCGGCTGGGGTTCTTGGTCACCCTGTGTCCCCAATAGACACAGGGTGATTTACACAAAGGAGGGGCCAGGGGAGCTGGACAAGGAGTTTCCAGAGCTCTCTAAGGTAAGCTGGGTTCCACAAGCCCCCCCCCCCCCCCCCCGCCCAAAATGACTCCCGTTACACAGTCAGAGCATTGAAATATTTGAAAATGTATGTCCTTTTTTTTTTTTTATTGCTTTTCCATTTCTTAAAAGAAATGTGCCTCTAACTATGTTGTTCCTAATTTAATATTACATGTAACAGAGGTTTCTATTTGAAAAACTTGGCGTCAATAACTGACAATGCGCTCAGTTTACTAAAGGATATTGCATGCAATATTGGGGCCACGTGACATTTTTTCCAAATTTTTCTATACCTTGATGTGGTATTTACCTAAAGTGCTCTGTAAATTCCCCATAAACCATTAAAGTCAATTTACTAAAGTAAATAGATACATTCATGCGGTAAATAAGTAATGGTCCAGGCATGCAATATTTAAGGAATGTATGAAATTGATTTGATATTGAGGCGCCACACCATAATAGGCAAGGCATGGAAGTATTTAAAAAGCACAATTTTTTTCTACAAGATCCAGGACATTGGGTTTTTCTTCTGGACTCTCTGCCATCGCTCCTTCTGCAAGGTCCCACAGAAGTGTCCACCGGACACCGCTGAATATGACATGATGCTGTAAAATACAGATTGGTTTCATGAGATGAATACCACACATTTTGAAAGAATACAGCATGCCTTATTTTATGAGAAATTTTGCTGAATGCCAGAAAAATACTATGTGCTAATCTTAAAGCAGTATATACTGTTTTATGTATGAGTCCAACAGCAGTTAGGAGGAGACAGCGCTAAAATAATAATAATTAAAATAATACTACATTTAAAGTGGAAGTCCATGGAAAATCTAAAGTTCCTGAACCTATAGACACAAGGGATCTAACCTCTCGAGTATACATACCTTTTTGGAAGCCAATCTGACCCGATCCAACTGGATCTGGGTGCGGAGGAGACGGAGGACAACGCAAGCCCCATAGTAGCTCTATGGGTGACATTACTTCCCATTTCACAGCCGTTGACATTCGTGTCTTCTGCAGAGCTTCCGATGATGGAGATCAGGTTGGAGCGGGTCAGATTGGCTTCCAAAAAGGTTTGTATACTCTTTTCTTTAGAGAGAGAGACGTTAGTGTTAGATCCCTGGTGTCTATATATGCAGGGATTTTAGATTTTTTATGGACTTCCGCTTTAATATCTAATAATTGTCTCTCTATATATTTTATGTTCATTAAAGTTTTAGAAAATATTTATTTAGATCTGGGAGTTTCTATAAAAATTAGAAATTCTTTAGATTTATTTACAGATGCTTTTTATACATGAGCTTCTATGCATGGAAATAAGTACCTTAGTGCTTGGTGTTCTGTTGGCTGTGATTTACATTAACATACATTTTGTAGAATTTAAAGTGATGTCGGGACAGGAGATTGTTTGGATAAGCCGTGCATTCAGTGTCATGATTGATTCTCAGCACAGATCTGTGTATTTTGTGCAATGGTTATTCACATGTGCTTGTCCAATTAGACGTTTTTGTGTGAGTAGCCATTACAGAGTTGTATATAGAGTCTGATTGTTGTGGAGAATTTATAGAATGGACTCGCACTCTATGCCAAATTATTCCCCTTCTCCTCCCCCCCTTACATCCTGAAGGCTTATGCATTCTTTTATGTGTGTGACATGAGCTGTCCAGCCTGGTAAAATCCAGCTAATTAACTAGGTGTGATGGTTCGGAGATGTCTGTCTCTCTGACATTTCCGCTGTCATTTACAGCTCAGATTTGGAAAAGAGATGGAGAAATGAGCCTTCGTAGCTGGTTATTTATAGCTCCGATAGATTATATATATATATATATGTATTTGGAAGTATTTTTTAACCTTGCTTAGAAAAGACTCAGGCCGCGTACACACTACCAAATATATCTGTTCAAATCGGTCTGACAGACCGATTTGAACAGATTTGTCTGCTG
Organism: Rana kukunoris; assembly: GCA_029574335.1. Lineage (NCBI taxonomy): Eukaryota > Metazoa > Chordata > Amphibia > Anura > Ranidae > Rana > Rana kukunoris. The sequence goes on along the minus strand of CM056050.1, from coordinate 138,932,506 downwards.
GCTGTTTTGGTTTGATCGCTGTACACACGATCAAACCAAAATCCCCACCGGCAAACAGCGTGGTGACGTGGCGGTGACGCCGCCACGTCACCGCACCAGGAAGTAAAACACGTCCGCGCATGCGTCAAATTCATTCGACGCATGTGCGGGCAGATATGTCTGCTGGTTAGCGTACCAACCAGCAGACATATCGGTCAGACGGGTTCCCAGCAGACAGATTTTAAAGCAGGCTTTAAAATCTGTCTGCTGGCCAAATCCGTCGGCTCGCCCGTACACACGATCGAATCTGTCTGCTGAGACGGTCTGTCAGACCGTTTTCAGCAGATAGATTTGATCGTGTGTACGCGGCCTAAGGTTCTTATGGTTTCAGTTGTTCGTTGAAGCTTTCTACATTTTAGTGAGTTGTCTGATTTTGTTCTTTCATTTATTTTTTATTTTTTTAATGCTGAACTGTAGAAAACAAAAATCCTCCCTTGAAATTATGCTTTGCCCAGATTGGAAAATGTAAATGCCCATTTAGGTCAAGGCCTAGCAGTTTCACTTACCCACGCTGTTGGGTCTAGCTCTCCCCTCCTAAGCTCAGAAATGTCCCTATTTGGAGACTGAAGAACGTTGATATATATATATATATATATGATCCTCTCCCTGTTGCTCCTGCCCCCTGGTGGTCTAGCGGTGGGCTGTTTTTGACGTCATCAATCCTAAAACACTGCTGTGGACTTGATCATGTCAGGGACAGTCCACCGGTGAATTGGAGGATCTGGTGAGTATAGGCTTTCTTAGGGCTTTTTTTTCTCAAACAATAGATGGGTGCTGGAACTCAACCAAAACCCCCCCTCAAAACCCCTCCCCCACACACACCCTCCAAATCACATCAAATAGTGGGTGTGGTCAGATTTCACAAACAGTAGAATGGTCTTAAATACCAGGATTGCATTACATACAGAGTCTAAAGCTCATGGGGGTTACACACAGAGTGCAAAGCTGTCACTTGTAAACACAGAAACCAGACTTCTGTGTTTATTAGGGATTGTGGTGAGCAGGCACCAAAGGGTCTGAGCCAGAGGTGGTAGAATTGAGTTCCACCAAGTTTCCCCTAAAATACTCTCCCGCATTTACTCTTGCAGTGCGTGCACCGCCCCCACTGGGGAAAGCTTCTTTTTTTTTTTTTTGCTTAGTGTCTGGCTTTAACATTGCATTGTGTAAGCTAGGATGCAGTATATACAGCAGCTTCCTACCTTTCTTGACTCACCCGCCTACTATGAATAAGCCCATTGGATGAAACATATATGAGGGAGAGAATATCTGTCTGACCTTTCTTGTACCAATAAAGCGTGTTACAGCTCGTCAAAAAAACAGTGTGTGGTTAATGTGTTTGTATGCCTGGGGGGGGGGGAAAGCAGATCCTAGAGAGCCTGTGTACCTGTGGTGCTGGTTACTGTATAGGTTTGTCTGAAGTAGTACCATTTAGACACATTCGCCTTCACTGTAATGGGTGTTTGTTTGTTTTATTTATTACATGTTTTAAATTGGTTTTACTTTTCTTTTCTTAAGAATAGATGGTAATTGACAGGTGAAACCCTAAATCACTAAAAGATGCACCATTTCATGAAACAATATTTTTAGGATTCCCCCCCCCCCTTTATTACTATAGTATTTTATAATAGTTGTATACTTCTACAGTGTTGCTGGTGTTGGACTTTCCTATTTTTATGATGTTGAAAGAATTTGTGACAGTCAATATTAATGAGCATATTATTTAAAGGTCCTTTTTTTTTAATGATTCTTGAAAGGTATTCACAATGTCGAAGGTGTTGCTGTAGACTGGATGGGAAACAACCTGTACTGGACAGATGATGGGCCTAAGAAGACCATCTCTGTGGCTCGTTTAGAAAAGGCATCGCAGACCAGGAAAACTTTAATAGAAGGGTGGATGACTCATCCTAGAGCTATTGTAGTGGATCCATTAAATGGGTAAGAACCAGTATTGTCTGTTTTGGCTATCAATACTTTGTCATGAAACCGAAATTTACAGGGAGCTCCCAAAGTGACTGCACTCTTACAGCTTTTATTTCTATTTATAAAGTGAGATTTTACTTGGTGATATATAATTTAACCAGAAACAAGCTCAAATGACATTTCCAAATGGAATGCCTTTTTCATGTAGTAGTAAATTGTACGGCTTAAGTCATCATAGATATAATCACCAAAATTGAGCTTTCACTGTGATGTCTTGGAGCACTCCCAAGTGTTCCCAGGGGCAGCGCAGAAGATGCAAATTGTGCTGGTTGGATCATAAAGATGAACACTCAGCCATTTTATTTTCTGTTGTGCACGCTTGCATTAAAATGTATGTGGACTGCAGCTTCTTAAAAAAAAGCATTCAGTGCTCACATATTCTAAGCCTTACTAAAGTGAGTACTTGTTTAAAATGTATATGTGGGCAAAAAAAAAAGCTATACATAAATAAAAAATACACATTTCCTTATATTTTGTCTGCAAGTACCTATTGATCCTGTTAATAATCCAGTGGGCTTCTAACTTCCTGTACCTGACAACATTTCCTCTGCTGCACTGAAATCGCGAGTAGTGTTATCAGCCCTGCCTGAGTTCTTCCTGCTCCTCATCTCATTGACATAACACATCTCATCTAATTACCACAGTGGTCTCCAAACTGTGGCCCTTTGCTTGCATTTATCTGGCTCTTGAGACATTATTCCTGCCACTGAGACCAACAATGGGGCAAAATTCCTGCCACTGACACCAACAATGGTCCACTAGTCTTTCCACTGACACCAACAATGGGGCATTATTACTTCCACTTACAACAAAAATGAAGAACTATTCCTCCCGCAGACACCAACTATTCTTCCCCCTAATACCACAGATTAGGCATTGTTTACTCCCTCTGGGAACAAATCCGGCTCTCCTAAAGTGTGAAGGACAGTAAACTGGCCCTTTCTTTAGACAATTTGAAAACCCCTGCATTAACATAACAGTGAAGTGATTTTTTTTGGATCTGTAAAGCACAAAGGTTTAAAATGCACATTTTATTGCCTTGCTCTCATTTACAAATACTTTGTTTGCTAAGGCAATATTACTTAGTAAAGTGTATTTCCACTTTTGCAGCCAAATTGGGTTAACAGCTACTTTATATTTGTTGCATGTTCCCATTAACACAGCTGCTTAGCTTTTTAAGCAAGTAAAAAAATAAAATAAAAATACTATCTAGCTCTCCTGTGCTCTGTAATGTTTAGGAAGGGATGTGAAGTTATGCTTTCCATAATTATTTCTGTCTGTATTTTGCTGGCAGTTCTTTTCATCAGTTGTAGATTAGGTTTGAAAACTTTCTGTCCTATACCTAATAAAGGGTTATAGATCTTAAGGTTTGGGTTCTGCATTGCATTTTGTGCACTTAATACATTCTCATCTATTTTAAGCATGCCTATAGAGCCCTATATATAAATCTGCACTAAAAACTACTACAAAGGCAAGATCGGCAGGAATATACTGTACTTGCTAAAAATGTCTTGAGGGGAGAAACAGAAAAACAAATGCAGCTACCACATCTAGGAAAAGCTTATGGTAAACTGCAATATTTTATATGTTTGTTCTGTGGTTTAGTTATGTTTTCAAACTGAATAAAAGATACAACTGAATGCAGCTCTGCAACCATAAATGCATACCTAAAATGTATTTTGAAATGCAAGCAGTGTAAATACCTGAATTTAACTTGGTATCAACAGGGCAGGACTTAAGCATATCCAAAATTTCAGGATCAGATTCAATTATTCAATTACAGGGCCGGATTCCCGACAAGGCCAGGCCTCGGGGGCGGCAGTAGGTGCAGGGGCCGCGCCAGTTGTAACATGCAGTGGGAGACTGCTATGTCACAGAGCTCACTGTGAAAAGTTTGGGAGCACTGTGATAAATGTCCCGACCTTCTCCTAGACCAGCTCATGTGATAGAGGCAGTGTTCTGTCTATCACACAAGCTGGTCTAGGAGGAGGGCGGGACTTTTTTCACGGCATGCCCCAACTTTTCACAGTGAGCTTTGTGACACAGCAGGAGATGCCCGATGTGCATAATGCACACACTGACTGGTGAGGCTACATTGTTTGGCACAGTAAGGTGATGGTGAGGGGGCTGCAATGAGGGCACAGTAGGGCAGTAATGATGGTGAGGGAGGCTGCAATGAGGGCACAGTAAGGCGGCAGTGATGGTGATGCTGCAATGACAGTACGGTAAGGCTGCAATGATGGTGAGATGGCAATGATGGGCACAGGCTGGGGGACTTTCAGTTTTTTTTTGGGTGGGGGGCCACATTGAAGGACCCGGTCTTGGGGCGGGAAAGGGAGAAAATGCGGGCCTGCTGGTATAAGCAACCCATAATGAAAAGTGGAGGGTACAGTTCTCCCACTTGAAAGGGAAGTGGCCTAGGGAAGCAAAACGGCATAAAATGTATTTGTGTATGGGGATAAATAACCCAATATCGCCACAAAGAGCCTGGCAAGGAAAGAGCTTCCGCTGTCCATCGATAGCTACCACAGCTATAAATGATGTAATTCGGATGCCCGCACATGAGCAGAAGAATGACCGGGTGTACCGATGTCATCGCGACTGTGTCGTATAAGGATGCCGCGTAGTCATCAATAGTAAACATAGCATTGTCCCGAAGGGCATGATGTATACTGCGCATGGGCACAAAAAAAGCACTGACACAAGTTAGAGTGCAATGTATTCAAAGGACAAATCCAGCAATTGGAGCCAAAGTAACATGCCACATCCAGCAAAAGGACAGACACTGGGCAAAATATATCACAAGGGTAATAAGAAAAGAAAGACATTTTGTCTATTTGGACGGAGGACAAAAATGATCAATGTCCCTAGAACAGGTAAAAATGCTAGACCAATTGACACACTTTAAATGAAAAAATGTAATCACTGGCATATTATTGAAAATAATTAAACATAAACGGGCGAGGCCCATGGACTTGAGCCCAGTCAAGCCCAATGGTAAGTCCGGCCCTGGATAGCAACCTAATGTAGTCCAATACAGAAGAGATTGATTGTGAAAGGAAGCAAACAAATACATATATGTGCTGGCAAAAAGCATGTTGAAAGAAGAAGAAGACATTGTGATGGACTGTGCTGCCTTTCCCCTCATTGTCTAGTTACAGGATAGAACTGGTCCAGGATGACCTGGGATCAGAGGAATGTTAAAGACGTGTAATGGCAGAAAAAAAAAACTACTGAGGATAAAAGTTTATTGCAACAAAAAATGTTTTATTTTGTCTTTTAATTGGCTATTCCGTTTATCCTTTTTATTTTTGGTTGGGATTCTGCTTAAAGATAAAAAAAAGTTTGCAATTTTGATTTTCTGCAATGTTACTTTTTAGGTGGATGTATTGGACAGACTGGGAGGAAGATCCTAAGGATAGCAAGCGTGGAAAAATTGAAAGAGCCTGGATGGATGGTTCCAACCGCACCATTTTTGTCACATCAAAAGCAGTTCTGTGGCCCAATGGACTGAGTATTGATATTCCAAACCAGATTCTCTATTGGGTAGATGCCTTTTATGACCACATCGAAATGGTTCACCTTAATGGAACAGGCCGCAAGGTTAGGAAAACATTTGTAGCATGTACATGGTGATATTGAATTCTGTCCCCTTACATATATTAGGAATGGCTTATGAAAGGCAATAAAGTTGATGGCTTTATTTGCAGAAGCTAATCGGGTTTCTTCTTCCAGCCTTTCCCACCACTGGGACAGCAGTTTAATTGCTTGCTATGACCTTGCCCACCACTTTTTATCAAGAGAAAGATGTATGCTTTTCTTTTACAATTTTTTTTTCTGAATTATTTTATTTAACTAAAGGGAATCTCTGAAGTTAGACATAAGAGCTGCCATTGCTGAACTATTTTTTACAGCTACAGGCAGCAAGGACTTCATCCTGTTCTAGTCTTTTTAAAGCATGTCTACATTTTAGAATGAAATTTAATATATTGCATACATACTGCATGTGTTGTGTTTCCCCCCCCCCCCCCTTTTTTTTCACCTAGTGAATCCTGCCAGTAACCTACTTCTTGTCCCTGGGTGACTGTTATTGCTCACTGTACTGAATAAACATAGTTGTCACAGGGTAAGAAGTGTGTTAGTACTATACTCTCTCTCTCTCTCTCTCGCCTGATTTCCAAAACATAGGGAAGGGGGTGTTCTGTAGTCCACAGAGGTAAATTGGGCAGGGCTGAAACAATGCTTGAACAAACTGAACAGGGCACAGGGAAGCACTGGATTTCTGGCAGGATCAAGGTTTTTATTTTTTTACTTATGGAACAGTATAACAAAGTAATACCAATGCAATATTTACCAGACCCATATAGGGCAATTATATTGATATTTATTATTTATAGAAGAAATGTTTTTAATAGGGATTGCAGACCTTTTTAAGTTACTGTCTAATAGGAGGTTAAAAATATAAATGTTTTTCTTTTTTCTGGTTAGGCTGTATATGAAGGTCCAGAGTTGAATCATGCATTTGGTCTGTGCCACTACGGTAACTATCTTTTCTGGACAGAATACAGAAGTGGCAGCATCTATAGGCTGGATCAAGTCTCAAAAACTGTCACACTTTTGAGAAATGAAAGGCCACCAATCTTTGAAATCCGAATGTATGATGCACAGCAGCAGCAAGGTGAGTGTCTATATTAAACCATCAAATACTCTGTGGAGGTTTTATCTCCCATAGATTATTATTTTTATTTGTTTTGTTCTTTGTTAAATCCAAGGAACCGAAAAGTCTTAATATCAAAACATTTTATTACTTAATCATAGATTATTCAGTTGCAATAGTATTAGCAAAGAACAATCGTGGACAATTTGCACGTCTTCGTTCATTATGTAAAATGATACAAAAGAAACTGGCCCCACGTGTTCTGACAGTGGTTCCCCTTCTTATCCCTCTGTGATGCAAGAAAAAACATTTCCAGCTTGGGAATCCTCCAGAAAATTTTCAACAGATCTGCTCTCTGAGCTTCCTTTGCAGCACACTTTTCTCCCATGTCATGCTCACAGATCATGCGTTGGAGCATGCTGTGCTCATGGAGGTTCAAAAGGATAAACAGTTGGCAAATCTGGATCATCCAATTTCAGAAGTATTTATTGGTTCTGGGGTAAATACAACATGAATACACTTACGTGTTTTGGCCTAAGGCCTTAGTCCTATTGTGGGGGCTACTGGAGATGCCACCAGCCTAAGGACCAGTTTCTCAGCTTCTTCACAGGATCCCGATGTAAGCGTTGCCCTTTTTTGTATATGTTCTCATGGAAGCCCTCGAACAGTAGGCTTTTATTCCAGGGTGCCCTGCAATAGAAACTGTTATGTAAAACAGCTTTTTATGTTTTAGCAGTGGACCTTTAATTACAATATTACTTTTATGTATGATATACAGTAAAAGTGAAATGATGTGTGTGTGTGTGTGTGTGTATATATATATATATATATATATATATATATATATATATATATATATATATATACAGTGCAGAAAATAAGTATTTGAACACCCTGCTATTTTGCAAGTTCTCCCACTTGGAAATCATGGAGGGGTCTGAAATTGTCATCGTAGGTGCATGTCCACTGTGAGAGACATAATCAAAAAAAAAATTCCAGAAATCACAATGTATGATTTTTTTTAACTATTTATTTGTATGATACAGCTGCAAATAAGTATTTGAACACCTGAGAAAATCAATGTTAATATTTGGTACAGTAACCTTTGTTTGCAATTACAGAGGTCAAACGTTTCTTGTAGTTTTTCACCAGGTTTGCACACACTGGAGGAGGGATTTTGGCCCACTCCTCCACACAGATCTTCTCTAGATCAGTCAGGTTTCTGGGCTGTCGCTGAGAAACACGGAGTTTGAGCTCCCTCCAAAGATTCTCTATTGGGTTTAGGTCTGGAGACTGGCTAGGCCACGCCAGAACCTTGATATGCTTCTTACAGAGCCACTCCTTGGTTATCCTGGCTGTGTGCTTCGGGTCATTGTCATGTTGGAAGACCCAGCCTCGACCCATCTTCAAAACTCTAACTGAGGGAAGGAGGTTGTTGCCCAAAATCTCGCAATACATGGCCCCGGTCATCCTCTCCTTAATACAGTGCAGTCGCCCTGTCCCATGTGCAGAAAAACACCCCCAAAGCATGATGCTACTACCACCATGCTTCACAGTAGGGATGGTGTTCTTGGGATGGTACTCATCATTCTTCTTCCTCCAAACACGGTTAGTGGAATCATGACCAAAAAGTTATATTTTGGTCTCAACTGACCACATGACTTTCTCCCATGACTCCTCTGGATCATCCAAATGGTCATTGGCAAACTTAAGACGGGCCTTGACATGTGCTGGTTTAAGCAGGGGAACCTTCCGTGCCATGCATGATTTCAAACCATGACGTCTTAATGTATTACCAACAGTAACCTTGGAAACGGTGGTCCCAGCTCTTTTCAGGTCATTGACCAGCTCCTCCCGTGTAGTCCTTGGCTGATTTCTCACCTTTCTTAGGATCATTGAGACCCCACGAGGTGAGATTTTGCATGGAGCCCCAGTCCGAGGGAGATTGACAGTCATGTTTAGCTTCTTCCATTTTCTAATGATTGCTCCAACATTGGACCTTTTTTCACCAAGCTGCTTGGCAATTTCCCCGTAGCCCTTTCCAGCCTTGTGGAGGTGTACAATTTTGTCTCTAGTGACTTTGGACAGCTCTTTGATCTTGGCCATGTTAGTAGTTGGATTCTTACTGATTGTATGGAGTGGACAGGTGTCTTTATGCAGCTAATGACCTCAAACATGTGCATCTAATTTAGGATAATAAATGGAGTGGAGGTGGACATTTTAAAGGCAGACTAACAGGTCTTTGAGGGTCAGAATTCTAGCTGATAGACAGGTGTTCAAATACTTCTTTGCAGCTGTATCATACAAATAAATAGTTAAAAAATCATAAATTGTGATTTCTGGAATTTTTTTTTTGGATTATGTCTCTCACAGTGGACATGCACCTACGATGACAATTTCAGACCCCTCCATGATTTCCAAGTGGGAGAACTTGCAAAATAGCAGGGTGTTCAAATACTTATTTTCTGCACTGTATATATATATATATATATATATATATATATATATATATATATATATATATATATATATATATAATTTTTTTTAACCAGGAAAGAGTAAGACCCCATACACACTATTAGATTTTCTGCAAATTTACCAAAACCATGTAGTGCAAGGGCCTATTTGATTAGCATACAAATTGAATCTCTTATGCCTTGTACACATGACCGTTTTTCACTACGAGAAACCTGCAATTTTTTATATTGGTCGAGAAAACCGGTGGTGTGTATGCTCCCTAGCAGTTCTCTCGACAAAAAAAATGGGCGCAAAAAAAATTGAAACTAACTCTTTTTTTTCTTGTCGTGTTTCACGTCAGTCTTTTTTTCGTCGCGAAAAACAGTTGTGTGTATGCATTTCCAAGGGGAAAAAAAACGTGCATTCTCAGAATCAAGTATGCAGCCCAAAGGGTGGTACCATTTGAAAGGAACCTCCCCTTTATAGTCCCGTCGTACGTGTTGTACGTCCCCGCGCTTTGGTAGTTTTTTGCATGAACGTGTGTATGCAAGTCAGGCTAGAGAGGAATCATGTTGTAAAGAACTTGCAGTTTTTGCACACGTGTTAAAATGAATACAATTTTGGTGAAAACACGCACACAATATATTACCCACTTTTTTTTGGTTAAAAATATAAAAGATTCAATGAGTAAATAGTCAAACATGTCAAGTCTTTTGTGCTCGTCGGTAAAACAGCAACAAACTTCAGTACTCAAAACTGTAGATTGGTGGGGTTTAAAAACCTTTGCAGGTTATCAGTGTAGAGTAAAGCATGAGTGATGGCCTTGGTATTATTGCTTTCCCTTACATTTTGGTGATGATACCTCACGTTGTTTTTATACATAGGCACACCTGCTGCATGCATTTGTGCTCTTGTGTGGAAGCGGGGGACATTAAAGCATGTTGTGGGTTTTTTATGTTACTTTCTTTTAACCATTTTTTTTTTTTTAAACCCTAAACTTTTTTTGCTATTACATAAGGGACCAATAGCCCCATGTGTTGGCATGTTACAATGACCAGTTTTGTTTGAGACATCAATGGTCTGCTAGGCCCCTGAAGTCTCTCCTGCACTCCACTGCAGGTAATGGAGCACAGATCATGCTCCGTTAGCTGCTTCCCTGGCCGCAGCAAAACTATTGCACAGAGCAGGCAAGTATAGGCATGTTTTATTTTTTTTAACAAAATAACAAACACCTGAAGGTTTCTAACAACTTTAAACAGTCACTATATATATATTTAGCAAAGTCAAACTTCTTCCTATAGCACAGCAAATATGCATTTTTATTCTGGGACAGATGCATCCACGATTTTTTTTCATCGCTATTTCCATCCACCAGTTGAGGCAATTCCAATGAAGAGTTCCCTAGTGTACCATTTCCTATTTTCCAAAGAGCTACAATTTGTAGATGAAATCGGCAAATAAAAGGATGGTTTGACAAAAGTGACAGTTATATGTTGCATTTGTAGGATTGTTTGTTTCTCCATTATTCTGATGTCGCTGTTTTTTTTTTTTTGCATTTAAAGTGGGTTCCAATGCTTGTCGTGTAAACAATGGTGGCTGCAGCAGCCTGTGCTTGGCTACACCTGGAAGCAGGCAGTGTGCTTGTGCTGAAGACCAGATTCTAGATGAGGACGGTGTCACCTGTAAAGGTAAATATACGTGCTGCTTGCTTTATTAACTTAGTCATACATATTGTGTTTTGTAGCTTCCTGCAGGTCTGATTTTTTTTTCTTTTAGTTATGGAAAATATTAGGTTTGTTTATATAAGATTAGCATGCTATTTTGTTAATAAATTTTGACTGTTTTTTACCTAGCTTTGAAACATTCATAAAATGCTGTGATTTTGTAAAAAAAAAAAAAAAGTGAAAGACCAATTGGGGAATCCGGAAAAAGGAAAAATGTTTTTTTTAATTTTCTCTAAAAAATAATTACATTCTATTTAAGATCACATTAAATAACTATCAATATTTGCAGCATAAAAGGATAAAGGCTTCTTTATAAGTTCGCTAAATCTGTCTGTAGATTACCAGTGCATTTATACTTTTGTTGAAGCTTAACAAAACGGTGTGGAGGAGTTGTGCAAGGAAGCTTTCTAGAGAGACCGATAGATGGACATACTTTAAACAAATGAAATTGATACCCGACTTGAGAAAAATGCTAAAAAAATTGATTAACCACTTGATCCTCAGGCCAATTCTGCCATTTCTCTCAAACAGGTACAAATCTGCATTTTTGTGCTAGAAAATTACTTGTAACACCCATTACATATATTTTTAAGCAGAGGCCCTAGAGAAAAAAGTGGTTGGTGTTGCAATTTTTTATGAGACACAACATTTGCCCAGCAGTTTTTGAAACTGTTTTATTTGGGGAAAAAATACACTTTAATTAATTTTAGTAAGCACAAACTCCATTTTTGATAAAATATAGAGGATGAAGTTACGCCAAGTTAATGTATCCCAAACATGTTATGCTTTAAAATTGCCCGTGGCATAGTGACAAACTAAGGTACATTTAACCACTTGGCGACCGCCTCATGTACATGTACTGCAGGGTTATGGCTCTCTGCACAAAATCACAATTTCGCTCTTCACACAAGCACATTGCCAGCCACCAGCTCCTCCTATGAATGGACACAGCAGGAGCCAATTGGCGGGAGCGGTGAACCCGATGACCGCTGGGACCCGCCAATCGTTCCCAAGTGAGGCAGATCGCCGTCCTGTGACAAGGAAAGACCGAGATCTTGGGTTTGTTTTAAGCAGCAACACAGATCTGTCTTCCCACTGCCCCCCCACACAGTTAGAAAGCACTCCATAGGGACACATTTAACCATTTTCTCACCCCTGATGTTAACCCCTTCTCTGCCAGTGTCATTAGTACATATTATTTAGCACTGATCACTTTTAGTGTCACTGGTCCCCAAAAAAGTGTCATGTGTCGCTTCCTTTTTAGATTTGTCCACCGCATTGTTGCAGCTATAAGTCATTGATTTGCCTCCATTGCTAGTAAAAAAAAAATATAAAAATATCCCATAGGTTGTAGACGTTATAACATCTGCACAAATCGATCAATATGCTTATTGTGATGGGTTTTTTTTTCAACAAAAATTTGTAGAAAAAGACATATTGGCCTAAATTGATGAAGAAATTAGATGTTTTACATTCTTTTTATTGGATGTGTTTTATAGCAGAAAGTAAAAAAATGTTTTATTTTCCAAAAAAAAATATTTTTTCCACTACCTGTAAAAGTAATCAAGCGGCTGTATAGCTGCTTGGATCACTTTTGCAAAAATAGAATCCCCAGTAAAAAAGAATGGTACCAGGGGCATGGCTGTAGCTGCAGCCATGGTCCTGGTATAAGCACTTCCACCCTAGGCAGTATATATAGTGCCTAACGGCAAAGTGGTTAGATTATGTAAGGCTATATAGTTTTTCCCCCTCAATACTGAGGTAAAGATTTTTTTATTTTGTCATTTGCAATTTTTTGCAGCCGGCAGTCTGTATTCAGATAAAAGTGGTCTCTGCAGCAGATTTGCTGCAAGATCACTTTTGGGACAAGAGAGGCCCCCTCCAGCTGCACTCCAGGCGGAGGTTATGTCTGCTTTTGTGTATGGTATGGAGCTGAGTGAGGGGAAGAAGGCCCCCACCCGTCTCCATACCATTGCAGGGCGGAAGCAAGGTCAAAACGTCACTTCCGCCCCTAAACTCTTAAAGAGGCAATTTTATTTATTTATTTGCATTTTAGTGTAAATATGAGATCTGAGGTCTTTTTGACCCCAGATCTCATATTTAAGAGGTCCGGTCATGCTTTTTTTTTCTATTACAAGGGATGTTTACATTCCTTATAATAGGACTAAAAGTGACACAATATAATTTTTTTTTTTTTTAAGAACAATGTAAAAATAAAAGGTACAATAAATAAGATTTATTTTTATTCATTTTTTTAAATATGCCTCGTCCCGGCGAGCTTGCGTGCAGAAGGGAACGCATACGTTAGAAACGCCCGCATATGAAAACGGTGTTCAAACCACACATGATTATTTCCATGATTGTTAGAGCGAGCAATAATTCTCTAACTCAAAACATGCAACCTGTAGAATTTTTTAAACATTGCCTATGGAGATTTTTAAGGGTGAATGTTTGTCGCCATTCCACGATTTTAAAGCGTGACATGTTGGGTATCAATTTTCTCAGCATAATATTATCTTTCACAATATAAAATTAATTGGGCTAACTTTACTGTTGTCTTATTTTTTAATGTGTAAAAACGGTATGACAGAGTATTGCAACGACCGCCATTTTATTCTCTAGGGCGTTAGAAAAAAATGTTTGTGGGTTCTAAGTAATTTTCTAACAAAAAATACATCTTTTTAACTTGTAAACATTCTCAAAACGAGGCTTGGGGCTGAAGTGGCTAGACTTATGCCCGTACACACGATCCAAATATCGTACGTCGGATCGTATAACTTTTTCCGCTTAATAGTCGCAAGTAGAAATTAAAGTCACAAAAATGTTCGGAAGTGATGTCGTGTTGTAATATATTTGTATTGTATTTTCGGACGACAACTGTACTGACTAAACGAAAATCGTACAATCTGGTATTGTACAAGGAAAATTTTTGTGCATGTCCGATAAAATAATATCGGATGAACTGTCATGATCGGCTCTCGAAAGCTCTGTACGAACGATCCGATTATTGTACTTCCTCAGATAACATTTTTCATATGATATCCGAATCGTGTGTACGGGCCATTAGTGTGCTGATAGTGGTAGTTTGCATTGTAACATTATACCTGTAAAAGTTTAGCACGTGCCTGCTTTAATGTTCTAAACAACTGATGCCGCGTAAACACGTTTGTTTTTCGGGTTGTAAAAAATTAAATTTTTAATGGTCTAGAAAAAACGAAGTTTTTTTCAACCCGATCGTTAAAACGCCCTTGCCTACACACGATCGTGAAAAAAAAAATGCTCTAGCAAAGCGTGGTGACGTACAACACGTACGACGGCACTATAAAGGGGAAGTTCTATTCGAATGGTGCCACCCTTTGGGCTGCTTTTGCTGATTTTGTGTTAGTAAAAGACTATTCGCGCTTTTCTGTCTGTTACAGCGTGATTAATGTGCTTACTCCATTACGAATGCTAGTTTTACCAAAACAAGCGATCCCGTCTCATAATTTGCTTCTGAGCAAGCCCACACACAGCCATTTTATTACGACGTTAAAAACGTCGTGAAAAATTACAGCATGTTCGAAATGTATACATTATACATTTATACATCGTGAAAAATGCTCTGGAGCCCACACACGATCGTTTTTAATGACATTAAAAAAAAAACGTAATTTTTAACAACCCGAAAAACGGTCGCGTGTACGCGGCATGAGTCCTCATTGAGCATGCTGTGTACACAGGGCCTTGACTTCTGCCAATTTTAAGCCCTACCCTGTCAAAAACCACTTCAGAACCTCCATTGCACACTTTTGAATGGCAGGGTAATGCATCTTCGTGCCAGATCAGTAGATCAATAGACTTTTTCATTGTGGTAATGAATTTTAAAGCACAACTATTTTGTAGCACTGCAAAACGGTATCTAGAGCCTGAGTGTAAACAAATAAAGCTTATCCCTATTTACATATATAAAACTAAACCCCTTTTAAAACATTAACACGCAATAATGCAATTATTTAGCTCAAGCCAATTTACTTTAAAACATTTATCTGAAAAAAACATTAAACAGTTTATACATTTACAGTGTCAAATATTATAGTGACTTATTCTTTTCAGGAAACAGCCCTGTGGTTTGGCAGGTATGTTCAATATGTTAATTTATTCCCTAAAGAAGACATTTACTAAAAAGGGAAAAAAAAATAGACTGCTTAGAATTCCCCAATGCTTTGTAAGATCTCTTTAATTAGGATCTGCTTTGAACATCGCATTGCAAGTTTCACATTCATGTACTTTCTTATGCTCCCAGCCAACCCATCATACGTCCCTCCCCCTCAGTGCCAGCCTGAGGAGTTTGCATGTAAGAACAGCCGCTGCATTCAGGAACGATGGAAGTGCGATGGAGACAATGACTGTCTGGATAATAGCGATGAAGCTCCAGATTTGTGTCGTAAGTGCCCTATTGCTTGTAGTAGAATTCTCATACGCAACAGTCTTCCCTTTCCTCATTTAATTTTAATAATTAAGTGATGATCCACCAGGGATGGATGGTTTGGTTTGATGTGGTTGTTGTCAAGTTGAATTACATGCTGTGTTTTTATTTTTCTTTGAGGATTCCAGTTGAGAGAGATACCTCATCACCACCATAGTTCCCAGAACATTCATTACAAAGTCAAATGACAGCATCGCGCTCCTCTGATGGATTCTATATAATGTAGAATAAATAATTGTCATTTTGAGAGCTTAGAGTAACATTTTAGTAATGGCCTTTCTGATAGGGCAAAAACCCAAAGAGTGCTAGCTAATGGATTGTGCCAGAGACCTAACAAGTTGCCAGATAATGTAACCAACCTGTTTAGACACTGGTAGGTTCCCACAGGAAGGTCAAACTACCCTTTTAGGACCTTGATGGAGGCCACAGGTTTGCTTTAAATTATTAATTGTAGGGGCCAGCAATCAATTTTTTGAATACCACTTGCCTACTGAAGTATGTTTTAACAGTGGATTGGTGGCCATAGTATTCTGGAGTGCAGTTTTAACATGGTGCTCTGTTTATTACTTGTGTCTGTGATCAAGCTTTCTTGAGACTATGCAGATAACAGGCAACATGCACAGAGCTAATCAGACTGGCTCGGTGTCTTGTGATAAAGGGGATAAAGGAGAATTTATTATTAATGACATTAACCTAGGTTGGTAGACAGCATCAGATTCAAGTGTGGGGGGGGGGGGGGGTTATAAAATGTTATTGGGGTATTATTTTTCCTTCCCGTACGTCTCATCTCTCTCCTGTCTTTGTAGTGCCTGTATATTGATGCCTTCTGCACATTTGCCTCCTCATCTCTATCTTCCAAAAATTATCAATTGTCTACTATCCCAAACAGGGTTATTTCGGGAGTACTTTGCTGGTATTTTCATTTGGAATGTTTTTAACAAAAAAAATACAGATTTTTTTTTATAGTAAAAAAAGAAAAATAAATAGTTGTTAAATACCATAAATAGCCCTGTCTTTTTAAAAACTGATATGAAAGAACTTGGGTACAGTGGTGAATGATCACAACACTGAAAATGGATAAACACAAATCAGAACAATCTTAATATAGCCCATGAGATTTTTCCAGCAAAGTAAAAAAAAAAAAAAAAAAAAAAATTGCCACAGTTTGTGGATCATTTGCTTTTTGTCATTGAGAAGTATACATTTCTTTCTCGTACATCACGGGACACAGAGCAGCATATTCATTACTATACGGGTTATATGGAGTACCTTCAGGTGATGGACACTGGCAATCTCAAACAGGAAGTCCCCTCCCTATATAACCCCCTCCCATAGAGGAAGTACCTCAGTTTTTTCGCCAGTGTCTTAGGTGTTGGTCACGGAATAGCTTTGCCTCCACATCCTTGGGATTAAGGCGGGCTAACCGGATCTGTCCAAGGAGCCTCAGTGCCAAAGTGGACAGTACCCGGGCCCCAAACCGTGGGGTTTTGCCTATAATGCTCCTCTCTAGAGGGCTGGACCCTGGGCCCAGGACTTGGAGTTTTTTCTAAACCAAAAGATCCTGTTTGCCAGGGTGCTGTATAGGTCCAGGACAGCGGTTCTTTCCAGGACCCCAGTGCCTGAAGGTCTTCTACGCTACCCACGGAGATGGGAGAAGATTGGACCGTTTTGCTATGCAAACGTCCTGCGGCATGGAGCAGGTAAGAGGGGAGCCTGCGGGACTTGGTTCGACAGCAGGCTCTCCAGGGGAGATCTTAAGGGGGGTAGCCTGAGTATGCTCTGCATGGGCACCATGGTCACTATGTCTGATGGACAGGATGGCCTGAAATGTCCCCCCCCCCATCACTTGATCCCCCTACCTATCTATGTATGTTTGCTAGCTACCTGCTGCTCGCTGGTTGAAGGTCTTTTTAAAAAAAAAAAAGAAAAAAGGAAGAGATCTGTCTCTAGGCTAAAGGGACTCCTTAGGGGCCTGTTTTAAGCCTTACCTAGCCGGGATTCAAATCTGCCGCCTGATGCGTCCTCCAGCCTGCATTCCTGGGCTCCAGAGTGCGTCTCCTCCTGGGCTCTCCTCCCCCGACAGTCGCGCGCGCGCACGCATGCATATAGAAAATTTTTCGCGCCGTTCGGGAAGGGGAGGGTGGGGCTTGGAGCGTGACTGCAGTATAGAGTGGGCATGCCTTCAGTTGCTGTTATACACAGCAGGCGCGATCTTAGCTCAGTTCAGTGCTGAGCTGGAAGAGAGAGGACACAGAGCTGGCAGCACAGTGACTCCCGGTGGCGAGAAAGGGGTAGTACATGCTGGAGTCAGCTCCAATGCTTTTTGTTAAGCCAAAAATCCCCTTGGCAACAGGTTGAATGCTGGCAAACATGTTGGGGGTGGGGCTGTATGTTGTGAAAAACAATAATATTATAAAGGAAAACATACTGAGCCCCACCGTTTTTGGGCATTAGTGATCCTATTGTCCCCTAAACCTTATTTTTTTTGTACTCCTGGCTATAACAGTCTGTTGTTGTAGGCGGAGTCCCTCGGTTTTGTATTATGGCTTCCAAAGGTTCAGGATCAAAACACAAAAAAAAAAAAAAAAAGGCAAAGACAAAGGGGTTCCTCCTCTGGTTCTGATGATATGCCAATACTTTCCCCACAATTTATTCCTATAGGGGTCGCCTTGGATAAGCCATTAAGGGGGTCTGGTGCTGAGGCTGGCCCAGATCGGCCCAACCCTGTGTTATCACAGAGGAGATGCTAGCCGTCACCCTAGGGGGGCTAGAGAAAGAAGTTAACAGCTATGATCGCTGGCTCTATTTCTGGCAAGAAGCGGACTAGATCCCCATCGCCAAAAGGTGTATTCTCGGATGCTGAGATTCTCTCTCCGGAGGAATTAGAATTTCAGGAGGATCGGTTGGACCAGAACCTAGAGGAAGGATCTACCACTGAGGAATCGTTTTCAGCCTCTCAAACGGAGAGTCTGTGGGTCCAGTCTTTGACAGACATGGTCCGCTCGGCATTTAATTTGCCGTTTCCAGAGCCTCAGGTTCCTGCGGTATCCTCTTTGGGTTCTTTTAAAGCGCCTTTAAGCAACGCAGCTTTTCCGGTCCATCCTCTGTTAGAGGAATTGGTTGTTCCAGGATTGGGACGACCGGACAGAATTTTTTCTGCCGCCTAAAGCCTACGGCCACATCACCCTGAAAGCGCCCGATCTCGTCTGATCTCGGAGGCTAAGCAGGGTCGGGCCTGGTTAGTGCCTGGATGGGAGACCGCCTGGAAGGTTTTCTGTTATTTACCCTATGGAAGAGAAATTTTTCTAAGAAATGGGCGCTCCCAACTGTGGACGCAGCCATCTCATGTGTGAATAAATCATTAACTGGCCCGGGGGAAAACATACAAATGTTTAAGGTCCCGGTCGATAAACGTTTAGAGACACTTTTTCAAGCATCCTTTGCTATGGCAGGAGCAGTGGTACAGCCAGCAGTGGCTGCAATTGGAGTTTGTCAGGCGTTAAAGGACCAGACAAAACAGATGCTTAAAGACATCCCTGCCCAATAGGCAGAGGAGTTATTGGATATTCCCAGAGCTCTGTGCTTTGCGGTAGAGGCTATAAAAGACTCCATCCAGCAGGCGTCTCGTTTGTCACTATTTTTAGTGCATATGAGAAGGCTCTTATGGTTGAAGAACTGGGCGGCCGAGCTCCATGCAAAAGACTACTGGCAGGTTTTCCCTTCCATGGAAATATCTGGATAAATACATTCAGACTGTTTCAAGTGTCAAAAGAAGTTCCGGGGTCCTGCGTTTAAAAGGCAGCTCCCCCCTGTTCCGGGGCCCTCAAATTCCAGGCAGTATCGGGCCTCCTGCGCGATCAAACTTTTAACAATGGATCGCAAGGACAGGCCTCTGGGGGCAAGAGGCCATGGTATCGATCCCCGACAGAGGGGGTCCGATCATCTGTGGCCACAGGCTACAGATTAGAATTTTCTAAAATTTCCTCCACAAGGAAGGCCTCAATGCGGGCGGCATTGGATCATCTGCTTTACCAGGGCATAATGGTAGAGGTACCAGCCCGAGAACAGGGGCTAGGTTTCTATTCCAATCTGTTTGTCATACCAAAGCCCATCGGCGATGTCAGACCAATTTTGGACCTAAAAGGTTTAAATGCTTACCTAAGGGTTCGCTCTTTCCGGATGGAATCCGTTCGGTCAGCAGCCGCCACACTCCAGAAGGACGACTTTCTGGCTTCTATAGACATAAAGGATGGTTACCTTCATTAACCAATCTTTCAGCCACATCAAAGATTTTTTACGCTTCACAGTGATACAGCGTCACTTCCAATTCGTGGTGCTCCCCTTCGGGCTGGCTACGGCCCCCGGGTATTCACGAAGGTCCTAGCTCCAATTCTAGTCAATCTAAGGATCCAAGGGGTCTCGGTCCTAGCATACCTGGACGACCTCTTAATCATAGATCACTCGCTTCCTTGGCTTGAATGCGCAGTAGCCCTCATGGTTCAGTACCTCGAGAGGTTCGGCTGGGTCCTAAACCGGGGGAAAAATCAGCATTTCAACCTACAAAGCAGTTGGAATATCTCGGCATGAGATTAGACACAGAACAGCAAAAGGTGTTCCTGCCCCTGGTAAAGGTCGAGGCTATCAAAAAATTGATTCAGTTGGTTCTAAGCAAAAGAGAACCAACTATTCGCCTATGTATGCGATTACTAGGCAAACTAATGGCCATGTTCGAGGCGGTACCGCACGCTTCCACACTCGCGTCCTACAGACAGCAATTCTAGCAGCTTGGAGCAAGGGAGCAAAGGCCTTGGAGTTTCCTTTGACGCCGTCATTAAAGGTCCGGCAGAGTCTATGCTGGTGGTTAAACCCTCAGAACCTTCTGAATGGGAGTCTTTCTGCCCAGTGGTCTGGAAGGCTGGAGAGCGGTCTTGAACGGGTTCACTCGCCAAGGAACTTGGGCAGAGGCGGAGAGGCAGCTGCCCATCAATGTCTGGGAGATCAGAGCGGCTCGGCTAGCCCTCCTGGCATTAACATCCAGATTACAGGGGTCCTCGGTGAGAATTCATTCAGACAATGCCACAGCGGTGGCATATATGTGAACCACCAAGGGGGAACCAAGAGTCAAGCCACTCAGAGAGAGATGAGCTTGGTTTTTCGGTGGGCAGAGGTTTATGTACCCTGCATATCGGCGATATTCATTCCCGGGGTGGACAACCTGCAGGCGGACTTCCTAAGTCGCCAAACCCTGTTGCCAGGGGAGTGGTCTCTGCATCCACAGGTCTTTCAGACAATCTGCCAGAAGTGGGGAGTGCCAGACGTGGACGTCATGGCATCAGGATTCAACAAGAAGCTAGACAGGTTCATGTCTCGAACGAGGGACCCTATGGCCTGCGGAACCGATGCGTTGGTTTGCCCTTGGCATCAATCATAACTTCTATATGCATTTCCCCCGCTGAAGTTACTACCCCGCCTGTTGCGCAGGATCATAGCACAGGCCGGTTATCCTGGTAGCCCCAGCTTGGTACCGGAGGGCATGGTACTCACTAGTCCTGAAATTGGCAGCGGGAGACCCTTGGACTCTTCCTCTATGGCCAGACCTACTCTCACAAGGCCCGATCCTCCACCCTGCATTACGGCGTCTAAATTTGACGGCCTGGCGGCTGAATCCCTGATTCTCAGGGGTAGAGGTCTGTCTAGGCAGGTAATCCCTACCCTCATTAAGGCTAGAAAGCCGGCCTCCAGGGTAATTTGTTACAGGGTTTGGAGGGCCTACGTAGGCTGGTGTGAGTCTAAGAGATGGTTTTCCCGCAAGTATACCATTGATAGAGTATTACGTTTTCTCCAGCTAGGAGTGGATAAAGGCCTGGCATTAAGCACGATCTAGGGACAGATTTCAGCCTTATCAGTGTGGTTTCAGAGGCCGCTGGCCGCCCACTCGCTGGTTAAGACCTTCATACAGGGAGTCTTACGTGTTAATCCTCCGGTCAAATCACCACTTTGTCCATGGGACTTAAATCTTGTTCTGTCAACTCTACAGAAACAACCCTTTGAGCCGTTGGCTGAGGTACCTTTGGTTTTACTGACTAGAAAGTCGGTATTTCTGATCGCCATAGTTTCGGCCAGGAGAGTATCGGAATTGGCAGCCTTATCTTGTAAGGAACCATATCTCATTTTACATAAGGATAGGGCGGTTTTCCGTCCTCATCCTTCCTTTCTACCAAAGGTTATATCCAGTTTTCACCTGAACCAGGATGTGGTACTTCCATCCTTCTTTCCAAAACCCACCTCTAGAAAGGAGGGTTGCTGCATACGTTGGATATTGTCAGGGCCATAAAGGCCTATCTTAAAGCTACAGAGAAGGTTCGGAAAACAGATGTGGTGTTCGTTTTACCGGAGGGGCCCAAGATGGGTCAGGCAGCTGCTAGATCCACCATCGCAAGATGGATTAAACAATTAATCATTCAGGCCTGCGGTTTGAAGAGGTTGCCTCCTCCTTTGTCGGTAAAGGCCCATTCTACCAGGGCCATGGGCACCTCCTGGGCAGCACATCATCAGATCTCTATGGCTCAAATATGCAAGGCAGCAACGTGGTCGTCAGTCCACACGTTTACAAAATTTTTATCAATTGGACGTAAGAAGGAATGCGGATACAGCCTTTGGGCAGGCAGTACTGCAGGCCGCGATTCAAGCTCCTCAGGATCTGAGGGGGCTCCCTTGATTTAGATTTCACATTTACATTTCTTGTCTAAGTTGGATTTATTATTATTTGAGTATACCTCTAAATTAAATCCTTTTTTTTTTTGGAAGATGTCTCCCTCCCCTCATTAAAGCACTGCTTTCGGACATCCCGTATAGTAATGAATATGCTGCTCTGTGTCCCGTGATGTACGAGAAAGAAAAATAGATTTTTAATACAGCTTACCTGTAAAATCTTTTTCTTGGAGTACATCACGGGACACAGAGCTCCCACCCCTCTTTTGGGGAACATTTTTGGGAGGCATACTGCTTGCTACAAAACTGAGGTACTTCCTCTATGGGAGGGGGTTATATAGGGAGGGGACTTCCTGTTTGAGATTGCCAGTGTCCATCACCTGAAGGTACTCCATATAACCCGTATAGTAATGAATATGCTGCTCTGTGTCCCGTGATGTACTCCAAGAAAAAGATTTTACAGGTAAGCTGTATTAAAAATCTCTTTTTTGCTGCACATGTGCAGCATCCCAACCACAGGGAGAGGTCAAAACGTGTCTTGTGCAGTCCTGAGGACAAGTGACACATATCTCCACTTCCTGATCTTCCATCTTTGGTTATAGATCTGTGTCCATGTTTCTATTGATTTTTCATTAGAGATTATCCTAGTTGATTGTTTTGTATTCTTTATATATATTCTAGATGTGTTCTTCTACGTAAATGTGCTTCATCTGTAAATAAAGGCAGCAGAAACTGATAACACTTATGTAACTTTGCAAAGCATCACCTTATTGGCATAAGTACTTAAAAGATAATTTAATTGTAGGAACAGCTGTCTGTAGTTCACTGTGGGGCATTAGTACTCTTTTATCTGGCAGTTTGCAGGCATTTTAAAGGCTTAATAACTACTGTGGTTCTGGCACTAAACAACATACACATTTTAGCAATTAAATCCCATGCTTGATGACGTTTACACGTTTCAACATTGTGTATTTAGAAAGGTTTGAACATTTCATAGCATTTTCTTTTCGAAATTGCTATAGACCCTTTTTTGTACACTATTTTTGTCCTGAACATGATCTTCTTTCTATTCTCCCATGCCTTGCTGAAATACCTATCTCTAGTTTGATTATGTTGTTACCTTTGTTTTCTAAAGTGGGCATCCTTTGTGCGAGCAATCAATGTCTCTGCATACTGTTACCCATTGGATGTGTTTTATGTGCCACCTTTCTTCAGTTTTAAGCTTCATTTTCTATAATAAGCAGTTAATAATAATGTTTTTCACAGAGCTGGTACATGGTTCATATGTGTTTCCTTTGCTTAGACCAGCACACATGCCCATCAGATCGATTCAAATGTGAGAACAACAGATGTATTCCCAGCCGGTGGCTTTGCGATGGTGACAATGACTGTGGCAATGGAGAGGATGAATCCAACTCTACATGCTCAGGTAAAATGTCTTTATGTGTTGAATATCATTTGCTACTTCCATTATTTAACTGCTGATCAACTTATCTTGCTCCTATACTCTTTGGGCCAGATTCCGGTATAGTGTATCAGAGATACACTACGCCGCCGTATTTTACCTGGCTCTAAGACGAATTCTGGTCGATTTCGGCCCGTAAGGTAAGGCGGCGTAGTGTAGTTCTCGCGGCGGAATCGAAATACGCGATTATGGGGCGTGAAGCATTTAAATTAGGCGTGTCCCCGCGGCGATCGAACTGCGCATGCTCCGTTCAGAAATTTTTCGCCGTGCATTGCGCGAAATTACGTTGTTACGTCAGTTTTTTTTTTGAGTAGCTTCGTTTACGTACATTCCTATTCCCGGACAACTTGCGCAAAAACAAAACAAAAAATTGAAATTCAACGCGGGAACGACGGCCATACTTAACCTGGGCTGTCTAACTATATACCAGATTTTTGCTTCCCTAACTTTACGCAGCAAAAAGATGACTACAGATGCCGTAAGAGAAAGCGACGGACAATCATAAGTTCGTGGATCGCCGGAAAAAGCGAATTTGCATACCCCGACGCTGAAAACGACGCAAACTCCACCCAGCGGGCGGAAAAAGATTGCAGCGTAGATCCGACAGCGTACGAAGACGTAAGCCTGTCGGATCGAAGCCGTCATATCATGGTTTGAGGATTCAAACTAATGATACGGCGTGGGTAATTTGAAATTACTCCGGTCTAACAGGAGATAGAGCGGAGTAATGGCTCTGTGAATCTGGCCCTTTGTTTGGGTGCCTTTTTATTTTTTAATTTTCCTGTAGATGATCCCCTCTTTCTTTTTCCACAGCCCGTACTTGTCCTCCAAATCAATTCTCTTGTGCTAGTGGCCGATGCATTCCTAATTCATGGACCTGTGACCTAGATGATGACTGTGGCGATCGCTCAGATGAGTCCTCTACATGTGGTAAGTTGTTCTTGTCTTTCTGTATAGACATGTAAAATGTTGTAGACTTGGTTTGTTTCACCCCAAGTACTTAGTGATGGTTTACCTGGACCCAATAATAAGGATATTGTTATTCACGGCAAACTCCCATAACCATGTTTTGGTTAAATTATTAAAGTGATTTTAAATATTGTTATTAAAAAAGGAAAAAAAAAGAAATCTTACTTACAGCTTTGTGCAATGGTTTTATACAGAGCATCCCTGAACCTCCTCTTCTTCGGTCCGGTAACTGTTCTCCGACCCCAAGCCGCATTGTGTGTGTTCATTGACTGACACACACACACACACACACACACACACACACACACACACACACACAGTGCAGCTGTGCCATGCTCCCTCATCACTAGATTTGATTAACATAAGCATGAAGCTAAGGGCTAGATCAAGATTGGGCTTAATATATAGGGGGTAGCTGACAATAGAAGTTTTTTTTTTTTTTTTTTACCCTAATGCAGAGAATGCATTAAGGTAAAAAACATTTAGTCTTTACAACCACTTTAGGTTTTATAACCTATACAATTTATTACGGCTATTTAAATCCATGTTCCCCTGCTGATTTTGTAAGTTTTCCCACTGAAAAGGAAATGATCAGTTTATAATTTTAATGGTAAGTTTATTTTAATAGTGAGGGACAGAAAACCAAAAAAGTCCATAAAAATGCATTTCAAAAAAGTTTTATTAATTGATTTGCATTTTAATTAGTAAAATAAGCATTTGACCCCTTCACAAAACATGACTTAGTACTTGGTGGCAAAACCCTGGCAATCAGAGTCAGATGTTTCTTGCAGTTGGCCACCAGGTTTGTACACATCTCAGGAGCGATTTTGTCCCTCTCCTCTTTGTAGAACCTCTCCAAGTCATTAAGGTTTTGAGGATGACATTTGGTAACGCAAACTTTCAGCTCCCTTCACATATTTTCTAAGGGATTAAGGTCTGGTGACTGGCTAGGACCTTAATGTGATTCTTGAGACACTCCTTTGTTGCCTTGGTCGGGTGTTTTGGGCCATTGTCATGCTGGAAGACCCATCCACAACCCATTCTCAATGCCCTGGCTGAGGGAAGGAGTTTCTCGCCCAAGATTTGACAGTACATGGCCCCGTCTATTGTCCCTTTGATGGTGTGAAGTTGTCTTGTCCCCTTCGCAGAAAAACACCCCCAAAGCATAATATTTTCACCTCCATGTTTGACGGTGGGGATGGTGTTCTTGGGGTCATAGGCAGCATTTCTCGTCCTCCAAAAACGGCGAGTTGAGTTGAACCAAAGAGCTTGATTTTGGTCTCATCTGACCACAACACATTCACCCAGTTCTCCACCGAATCATTCATATGTTCATTAGCAAACTGCAGACAGGCCTGTACATGTACTTTCTTGAGCAGGGGGACCTTGTGGGCACTGCAGGATTTCAGTCCTTCACGGCGTATTGTTACCATTGTTTTCTTGGTGACTATGGTCCCAACTGCCTTGAGATCATTAACAAGATTCTCCCATGTAGTTTTGGGCTGATTCCTCATCGTTCTCATTAGGGTTGTCCCGATACCACTTTTTTGAGACCAAGTACCGATACAAGTACTTTTTTTCAAGTACTCACCGATACCGAATACCGATACTTATTTTTTTAAATAATGGTATATGGAGGGGGCGCTAATAATGAATAATAAGAGCATAAACAATAAAGTGAAATCTAATAAATGGTCCGTCTGAACCAACAATAGCAGACTGAGTGAGCAGCAACACACTGAAAATGGTGAAATAGAAAGATTGTACAAAAAAGATTGTACAAAAAAAAAAAAGATGAATGAATAAATAAATAAACTCGAGTCCATTCAAAGAGTGTTAAAGTCCAATCAAGGCTAAACTTTCTCAGATGCAAATTGTAGAAAATGAATTGTAAAAGGTGTCCACCTTCACCAAGAAGATCCCCCAAATGTGCACTAATGGATGGCTCCTTACCGCACGGTGTTCACCTGATTGTTTAGAAAAGGTCAAATACAGCAGTTGGTCACTAAACCAGTTGAATGATTCGGCTGCGCAGCTCTATGTTTCCCGGAATCAAACACTCTCATGAAGGAGGGAGAGGGGAAACCGCCATAGTGAAGTACAGTTTATTTAAAATATGTCACAGATAAAACAGCATAGCCAAATGGCCTCTTACTTTAGTAGTGCCTAGGACCCGGCACTGAGGCTAGTGAGCATGGCAGGATGGGCTATGATGAGTGTTCCTCGCTGGGGAACTGGGGTGAAGTCCAAGCCGGATACGTGTTAATCACGAAACGTACGTCGAAGCTCCTGGATACGTAAAAATAACGCACTTTCCGGTCCCACTGGTCCCCTGGCCTGGAACGCACGCCAGCTCCCTAGCGAGGAACTCGTATCCGGCTTGGACTTCACCCCAGTTCCCCAGCGAGGAACACTCATCATAGCCCATCCTGCCATGCTGACTAGCCTCAGTGCCGGGTCCTAGGCACTACTAAAGTAAGAGGCCATTTGGCTAGGCTGTTTTATCTGTGACATATTTTAAATAAACTGTACTTCACTATGGTGGTTTCCCCTCTCCCTCCTTCATAAGAGTGTTTGATTCCGGGAAACATAGAGCTGCGCAGCCGAATCAATTTAACTGGTTTAGTGACCAACTGCTGTATTTGACCTTTTCTAAACAATCAGGTCAACACCGTGCGGTAAGGAGCCATCCATTAGTGCACATTTGGGGGATCTTCTTGGTGAAGGTGGACACCTTTTACAATTCATTTTCTACAATTTGCATCTGAGAAAGATTAGCCTTGATTGGACTTTAACACTCTTTGAATGGACTCGAGTTTATTTATTTATTCATTCATCTTTTTTTTTTTTTTGTACAATCTATTTCTATTTCACCATTTTCAGTGTGTTGCTGCTCACTCAGTCTGCTATTGTTGGTTCAGACGGACCATTTATTAGATTTCATTTTTTTTTTGTTTATTCTCTTATTATTCATTATTAGCGCCCCCTCCATATACCATTACTGTTCAGTTCAGACCTTTGATGAGGTCTCTATCTTAGGGGAGCTGCTTATTCACTATAATTATGTTGTTGTCACATTAATTTTTATTGGCGCGAGATACCACACCTTTTATTTTTTTAAATGTCATGTGACAGTGGCGGTATTTTTTTTTTTTTTTACACATTTTTTTTTTTTTACTATTTTTTTTTTTTTAACAGCGATTTTCATTTTTTTGTAAGGGGGTAATGTCAGTGTGTTTTTTATCATTATTATTATTTACATTTTATTTTTTAAATTATTTATTGCATTTTTTTTTAATTCAGCCCTGTTGCAGGGGCTTTGGTGAGATATCAGGGGTCTTAACAGACCTCTGACATCTCCACTTTAAGACAGAGAAAGGGACTTAGGACACAGATTCCCCAGTCCCTTTCTCAGCAGCCTCAGCTGAAATTAATGGAGCTCCTACCTCCGCTCTCCATCCTGACAAATTGAGGGGGGACAAGACATGAGCATGTGGGGGAGAAGACTTGTAACTCCCCCCACCACCCGATACCTGACTGCCCAGGTATCGGGTGAAGCATTGGAGCATTTTCCCAGAGTACAAGTACTTGGGAAATGCTCGGTATCGGTACTGATACCGATACTAGTATCGGGACATCCCTAGTTCTCATGATCATTGAAACTCCACAAGGTGAGATCTCGCATGGAGCCCAAGAGGGAGTTATTTTGTGTTTCTTCCATTTGCGAATAATCGCACCAACTGTTGTCACCCTCTCATCAAGCTGCTTGGTGATGGTCTTGTAGCCCATTCCAGCCTTGTGTAGGCCTACAATTTTGTGGGGGTTCCCCCCAAAATCCATACCAGACCCGTATCCGAGCACGCAGCCCGGCCGGTGAGGAAAGTGGGTGGGGACGAGCGCCCAGAGGCGATTCAGTTTGCATGTGTTGTGCTATATAAGTTTCTCACTCACTCACTCATATTCCTACCCGTTCACCTGGCGGAAAAAAAATGTAAAAAGACACACTACACAGGGATTTTAAAGTAATTTATTAGTCAGCTCCGGGTGCCCCAGCTTTCTTCTTTTAAGCTCTTTTATGAGCGAGGGCCCAGGCTTCTTCTGCGCGGGGGGGGCTCGGTCTGGTCTTCACCGCCATCTGGTTCTCTTCCGCCGGGGGGGGGGGGGGGGCGCTTTCTTCTTTAGCTATTTTATGAGTGCCCCCCGGGCTTCTTCAACATCTTCTGCCAGGGGGGGGGTCCCGGTCTTCACCGCCGTCTGGTTCTCTTCTGCCGGGGGGGGGGGGCGCTTTCTTCTTTAGCTCTTTTACGAGCGCCCCCCGGACTTCTTCGATGTCTTCTGCCGGGGGGGGGTTGTCCCGGTCTTCACCACCATCTGCCTTCTTCGATGTTGACACGTTGCTTCCTCCCGCTGTAATGCCGTGTGCGCTTCTCGCACCGATTTATATAGGCCTCTTATGTCCCTTCATGCTCCGGGTGATATCCACCCCCTTATGTCATCACCACCCGGAGCATGATGGGATTGTGACGTCATAAGAGGCCTACATAAATCAGTGCGAGCCACGCACACGGCAATACAGCGGGAGGAAGCGACGTGTCAACATCGAAGAAGACAAAAGGTGACAGAAGCCCGGGGGCGGGAGAGAACCAGACAGGCGGTGAAGACTGGAACCCCCTGGCAGAAGACGGGGGGGGGGGGGGGCTCGTAAAAGAGCTAAAGAAGAAAGCGCACCCCCCCCCTGGCGGAAGAGAACCAGACGGCGGTGAAGACCCCCCCCTGCAGAAGATGCCAAAGAAGCTCGGGGGACGCTCGTAAAAGGGGGCTCCTGGATTCCGATATGCTCCCCGCCCGCAGACCCCGACAACAAACGACCAGAAAAATCTTGCTGATCGATAGGGGATCAAATACTTATTTCACTCATTAAAATGCAAATCAATGTATAACTTTTTTTTAACTTGTTTTTTCTGGATATTTTTTGTTGTTTTTCTGTCACTTAGGTGGCGTACACACCACCGAGGTTCTCACTAGAAACCAGCGAGAACCTCGCTGGGAGCTGCATTCCAGCGAGAACCTCGGCCGTGTGTACGCTCTTGGCTCGCCCCGCCCGTCGGGAATCCCATCGAGCGAATAGAGAGCAGGCTCTCTATTTGCTCGACGGCCCGTCGGGATGAATGGCTGGTTGCCATTCCCGACGGGCGGGTCGCCGATTTCGACGGCCGGGCGAGAACCTCGACGGGCGGAACGATGTGTTCCGCCCGTAGAGGTTCTCGTACGTGTGTACGGGGCTTCACTGTTAAAATAAACCTACCATTAAATGTATTGACTGATCATTTCTTTATCAGTGGGCAAATGTACAAAATCAGCAGGGGATCAAATATTCCCCTCACTGTACAAGTCAAATTTTTAGATATACTGATATCAAGGATTGCACACATGCAGGCCAAGACTGATTTATAACTTATGTTATGCATAGTCCTTGCACGTTATACAGTTTATGACCATAAATGGGTGTTTGCATTAAATGACTGTTGGCACTATATCACAATGAATCCTGTAATAAATCACCTACACTTTGTTTTCAAAGCTTTAATGCAATTTCTGCCATAAGATAAAAAACAGAATGTTTGCTATTGAAGAACATTTTTGTGGATTTGATGGAAAACGCATTCAATGTAGTACTATAGCAGGCTGGTGATTTAGTACAAAAGCTATTTTTTTTTTTTGGTAGAGATTCTGACCATTCCAAGTTGCATGCATAATCTTGCCTTCAGCAACTGCAGTTGCCAGGTTTGCATTGCTGGTTTGGATTAAATGTAACTCCACATTACTATTTATCTCATGGTTGTAGACACAATGGGATTGATTTACTAAAACTGGGGAGTGCAAAATTTGGTGAAGTTGTGCATAGTAGCCAATCTGCTTCTAACTTTGGCTTGTTCAATTAAGCTTTGAAAACAAACCCCTGAAAGCTGAATAGTTTCTATGCAGAGCTGCATCAGATTTTGCACTCTCCAGTTTTAGTAAATCAATCATATTGTGTCTACAACCATGGGATAAATAGTAATGTGTTTTTTTATTTTCGTACTTCATTTGTGAGTTATTACCATTTTAAGCCTTATGCATAGTTTTGCATTCAGCAGTTGCAGTTGGTACGACTGGGTACTTCTCTCCATTGCTACTTCTGGATTTTACCAATCTTCACTTCAGTTTATTTATATATGGTAGTTTAACTGGTTGCCGACCGCCCGCCGTCATATTACTGCGGGAAGTCGGCTCTGCTAGGCGAGAGCCCGTAGCTATACGTCCGCTACTTTGCGACCACTAGGGGGCGCGTGCGCGCGTCCCCGCTCTCCCCTGAATCCCGTGCGTGTGCCCGGCGGGTACTATCGCCGCCGGGCACATGCGATCGCTCGGTACAGAGCGAGGACCGGGAGCTATGTGTGTAAACACACAGCTCCCGGTCCTGTCAGCGGAGTGTCCGCCATAATGTCGCAGTACTGAAAAAAAAACGCTGATCGCTGCCATTACTAGTAAAAATAAAAATATAAATAAAAATGCCATAAAACGACCCCCTATTTTGTAAACGCTATAACTTCTGCGCAAACCAATCAATAAACGCTAATTGCGATTATTTATTTTACGAAAAATATGTAGAAGAATTTGTATCGGCCTAAACTGAGGAAAAAAAAAGTATTTTTTATATATATTTTTTGGGGATATTTATTATAGCAAAATGTAAAAAATATTGCATTTTTTTCAAAATTGTCGCTCTATTTTTGTTTATAGCGCAAAAAATAAAAACTGCAGAGATGATCAAATATCACCAAAAGAAAGCTCTATTAGTGGGGAAAAAAGGTTTGGTTCGCCAATTTGGTTTGGGAGCCATGTCGCACGACCGCGCAATTGTCGGTTAAAGCGACGTAGTGCCGAATCACAAAAAGTGCTCTGGTCATTGGGCAGCAATATGGTCCGGGGGTTAAGTGGTTAAGGACACATTTTGGCAGCTCTTTATTTCAGGAGGTCTGTTTTGCCAAGTCACTTAGCCTCTGGCATGTACCATTTAGGTTAATATGCTTGACAAGGTGACTATGTACCCATATAAATTTATGGATTCATTTTTATCTATTACTTTGATACATCAGTCTATTGAAATATGTCTGAGCAGATTATAATTCATTATTGCCAGCAAGTGATTTTGAGAGCTCATGTTCTCTTGCACCTTAGGTTTAGACTTTAGGCTGCCCAAAAGGACACGTTAGGCACAGCAAAATTATTAGTTCAATTAGGTGGAAAAAAGCTATTGGTAGCAATTTCTTTATTAGAACAACTCAGAGAATGGTTTTAAATAGGGTTATCCCGATACCTCTTTTTTAGGACAGAGTACAAGTACCGATACTTTTTTTCAAGTAGTCACCGATACCAAATACCGATACTTTTTTTAAATGTCCCCCACAAATGCAGCCATGTCGCCCACAAATGCAGCCATGTCGCCCACAAATGCAGCCATGTCGCCCACAAATGCAGCCATGTCGCCCACATATGCAGCCATGTCGCCCACATATGCAGCCATGTCGCCCACATATGCAGCCATGTCGCCCACATATGCAGCCATGTCGCCCACATATGCAGCCATGTCGCCCACATATGCAGCCATGTCGCCCACATATGCAGCCATGTCGCCCACATATGCAGCCATGTCGCCCACATATGCAGCCATGTCGCCCACATATGCAGCCATGTCGCCCACATATGCAGCCATGTCACCCCTACCTAGCCACCGCCGCCCGGGGAACATCACAGCATTCATTTGAATAGCTGTAGTGTTCCCGCCCGCATAGACACTCCCCCTTGCTCGGGATTGGACAGATCACGATCACCCATCCAATCCCGAGCAAGGGGGAGTGTCTATGCGGGCGGAAAGACTACAGCTATTCAAATGAATGCTGTGATGTTCCCGCACGATGTTTACTGGTATCGGGACAACCCTAGTTTTAAATGAGGTTTATAATATATAATTGTGCTATAGATACAGTGCATTTTGAAGTTAGAAACTGTTTAATATTTAAATTATTTGTTGTTTATTAGTGACTTAAAGTAATACTAAAGTTTTCTTTTAATACAAACAAGGTTATATTTTCCTGCTCTATGTAACCATATTGCACAGAAAGGTCCCATTCCTCATGTTCTGGCAGTTCCCCCTGGTACTTTCTGCTCCTTCTTTAACTAGCTAGGTACTAAGGAGACACCTGTGAGTGTGTACTCCCGAGCGAGGCTGTGTGTGTTTATGGACACACACACCTCCGGTAATCCCGCCCCCTCCCCTTTTCTTAAAAGAGTTTGACATGCGGCAGCAGGAGTCTATGGCTCCACTGCCATCAGTTTCTGCTGGACAACTGACATTGGTTCAGGTAGTGAGGCATTTTTTTATCCTTACTGCAGTGAATGCATTAAGGTAAAAAATGTTTAGACTTTCAAACCACATTACTGATTTATAAACCTATTCAGAATTACAGAATGTCCAACAGTATTTATAAACTTGTACAGTATGAACAATTGTGGATTGCTTAGACTCTATTAGAGTAAATTCATGCTTTTTAATTGCCCCTCTTCACATACCGACTTTGCAGTGATATTTATATGTGTAAACATTATTGGTTAAATAATCTAATCTGGTGCACAACAACTTTATGATGCTAAAACACCTAGGACATTTAAAAGAATTATTTAATACATTTTTATAAACTATAGAAGCATTTCAGTACATGTAAAACATACAAGCATTTCAGTTAAACATAATTATTTCTGTATTTGTTATATCAGAAATAAGGATCACTCAGAATAAATGTAAAAATGTGAGAACAAACTTGATTATATAGTGAGGACTTCATAAATTGTGGTATTAGTCCTTTTAGGACTTCGCCTTTTAGGCTTTCTTGGTAGGCAGAGCGTTAACACCCTTTTTTGTCCTTCATAAAACTTTCCCTGGACCCTCTATATGCAGTTTTTTTAATCCCAGTAAGGCTTTGAATGTGTGAGTATTGGGAGGGAAGGGGTGCTAGCATAGATGGCAATTAGCATCACTGTGCCTAGCAGACCAGTTCAGCACCCTTTTCAGAGCAGATCTTGTTTCCAGGATAGGGTTATATCTAGCTGTACATGGCTCTGCTTGCCTCTTTGTAATACTAAGTGCTCGAGGGAGACTTTTGTAATGCTAATATATTTTTTGTTTAACATTTGTGTTATTTTTTTATCCCCTGAAATGGGCCTCTTTGAAAGTTTACCAGAATCGGTTTGGCTCACAGTCGAGTTGGACGCCCTGACAGTCTCCTACAGGCATAGTTCATTATTCACAGTAGAAAATAGATACTGCATTAGTTATTGTTCATTTTTTTATGTTTCGGAACCATACATTCATCTTTTCTGAGCTGCTAAAGGGGATTAAAACTGAGAAAGATTTATCAATGATCCTGAGCATTGGTGAAAGCATTGTGTTTTTGCATTGAATTCAGCTTATTATATGCCTCTCAAGAGCTTTCTGCTTTATACCCGATCAGTAATTATGCATTTGGTGTAGTATCATAGATCAGGTATTGACACCCAGCAAAAATAGTTGCTGGCTGTCAATACAAAAGTTACAATTGGGCTGTAAAAGCATACCCACCAGCATGCTTCACCTGTCCTTTAGGCCGGGTTCACATATGTGCGGCCGCAGTTCCCAGCATGGGGTCTAGTGGGTCCCTGTTCCTTGGTTCAGGTGCAAATAAAGTCTGAAGTCTGTGTGAACTGGCTCCATTGCGATCCGGGCACAATCGCCTGCCATGCGAATTGCACGTATGTGAACCCAGACTTAGTGGGGGGTGTGTGTGTGTGTGTGTATGTATATATATATATGTACATATTGAAGTTTTACCTAACATTCTGCAATATTTTCAGCTATTTTAATTTTTCTCCTTTCATTTATGGAGTATTTGTTTGTTTACAGCTTACCCGACCTGCTTTCCTCTTACTCAGTTCACCTGTAACAGTGGCCGATGCATTAACATAAACTGGCGCTGTGATAATGGTAAGTGGAAAGGTTCTGTTTGTCCTTCAGCTTTTCACATCATCTCTTGAGACTGTCATGTCATTCTGATGTTAAGATCCGTTTTGTTAATTTTGGCCTTCATACAATGTGACTAAAAGTGATGTGCAAAATGACCCACAGCAAGCAGTCAGAAATCATTCATTGTTCTGACGGCTGAAAACTGATTAAAAGTGAAGTCTTTTATGTCATATACCAACTTGGGATAAGTACAGACTTCCCATGACTGCCTGTCATGCAGGCTAATTCCACCCAAAGGTAAATGTTAACTTTTATGTGCTGTTCATAGGTAGGAAGTCAATCCATGATGTTTTTTTTGTTTTTTAACATCTAAGCAGACTTATGTCTTCACACACTACTGCTTTTTAAAGCCATGCCTTGTTTTCGATTATCAATATTGCTCTTACCCATGCTTTTTATGGGGAACAGTTTTTACTTCAACCAGCTGAAACTTTAGAGAGGATTCCTCTATATGAACGTTGAAATCTACCAAGACACCCATAATTGGTGCAGTTGCTGATACAAACTTTTAAAGGGTCAGTGAACCCAAAATATTGTTTTTGATAGATACAGGTGAGTTTAATTATTTCCCCAATTATTTTACTGTTCCAATGGTGAGATCATTCTATGCGTTTCCAGGTTGGTTCACCTAATACAATAATTATTCAAAGGAATGATGGTTTGTGTTAGATTGATCATTTATGTTGTGTTCTGTAGAAGGCAGGGGGTTGGAGAAGTGGTTGAGGTAGGTCCCTTCAACAGGATCCCATAAGACCAGAGTTGTTGGTGCATAAATGATATTGTCCACATTTTCCACAAGTTAGCTTGTCGATGTGTCAGTGTTGTTCATCTGACCGTTTAATTTGAGTTCCAATTAAAGACATTGTACATTTTAGGGTATTGTGTCTTCATCTTTCAGTTTGGCTCTTATACTTCACCACTGCTTAACAATGCCTTATGGTAAAACATTGGGTCTTGTTAAAAAATGCAAGATACCATATTGATTGACCATAGGCTATTTCCCACTATATTATATTGTTTAATATTTAGTCAGGGATATATATTTCTAACTATAATTATCTAGCCATTTTAGAAAGGAAAAAAAAGTCCAGGCTAGTAGCCATGGTGACAGATTGACCTTGTTCTTTAATGTTATTTTAAGTTTTCCATATGCCCCTAATCAACTATGTGCATGTCTTGATAAACACAAGATATTCCTTTACAAAACAGATTTGCCTAAATATATACATATGGTCTGTGTTAAGTGTGCTTTTATATGATAAAATGTTGACAAAATCTAGCATGTATACGTAGACATTTTTTGTGTTATTTCCCTGTCACTCGCATTATCATGCTTCTTTCCATTTATTTTCTTTGTCACACAACCTACATTTAATTGATTTATAACCGTGTCAAATTTACAGTGTATTTTATTTGTAATAGTATCTGTATGTTCTCTTCTGTTCTTTGTCTTTAATGTCTTGAATGTCTTGTCTTTGGTTGGTTTCTCTTTGTTGCAGAAAAGGATTGTGGGGATGGCTCTGACGAAATGAACTGTCCAATGTCTCCCGGTTAGTGCATAGGTCAACATGCACCATACAGCCAGCTATTGATAGCAGCAGCTGCAGTGGTTGTTTAGGATCTAGAGTAGATAAGGCAAGCTTCTTGGGTTGGACTATCAGTTGTAACTGGGAAATGTGTCTCTAATTTTATTAAATTGATATTCTCAAAATTACTTGACATTCCAGGAATCCAAAATAGACCATGTTAGTGCTCAGTGTTCCATCTTTTTTGGAAAAAAGTGGCAGTTGGTCACCAGTCCTATTTTGCTGCGGATGAACATGCATCAACCTTATGTGTATATATGATAGTCTTATACATTTAGGGCCCAGGTCGTTTGAGCTGGGTTTATCGTACAGTTTTCATTCTTCTGCATTTTTATCTAAAGGTTTTAGGGTAACCTTACAACTCCATGGTCTCACCCTACAAAACTTGAGTTCATGGCTGTTTATTCAAGTTGGTTGTACATTCAAGCAACAGGCTTTTCATAGAATACTAGAAGATTGCTTCAGCAGACACTGCAGATTTATGCTGCTTATAAATACTTACTAAATAATTTAATAAGGGGATAAAAGTCAGAGGTCACCCTGAGCCTAAATTTACTAATATGTAAAGTGGTGAGAAAACAATTCCCTTTCACATAGCTGGATGTTTGAATTGGACACAGGCTTATTCATTTACTTTTCAGTGTGTCAGGTTCATTGGATGCACTTTACGATTCAGTGTATTGTAAATGCTGAGAAACTGTGCCTACTGCTATGCGTCAAGTTTGCTAACAATTCTAGATAAGTAGCTGTTTGAACCTGTAAATTACTTTGTGCTCCAATGACCACCCAGGCAATTACAATATATTCATACAGCAATCCCAATTTAGTAATTCTGTTTGGCACTTCTGGCCACTAAAACATCTGAGAAAAATAAGATGCCAGCATGTAATTTAGCATGCAATTCTTAAATACCTGTTTTTTGGGGAAGCTTGCCTTTAATTTCCAAATGTGTTTTTGTTAGAGGTAATTATATTTTCTACAGTCTTATGGCTGTTGCAGTAATTGGTGATGGGGAAATGGTTTAGAGAAAAATGGTTTATTCAGTAGTCTGCTTGTCGTAAATCCAGAGGAAATTCTGTGCTCAGTAGACAAGATAGCTTGATATAAAATAGATTGTAATTAAGGCCTGCTCATGCATAAAATGAGATATCTTTCCATCTGATATGGTGCATGTAGTGATCTATGCAATCTCTGTGTTCACTTTCTCTGTAGATGGTAGAGCTTGCTATATCTCTGCCTCTTTCTACTCTGGCTGAGACGGGATGGAAGTTGTGAGCCAGGGGCTAATCTCCCCACTGGCACCTAATTCTAAGCCTTCGTGTCAGTTAACCAATCATCCTATGACCCTTGTTATTTTTCCTGCCTTGCACTCTCTCTTGCCTTCTTTTTGTCACTTTTAAAAAGCATGTTGCTTTATCTTTGTGGCTTTTTGCTGTGCTTTTCAAAATGTATTTTATGTTTCTCAGTGTTTAGTCTTTGGAAATCAAATTATATTTTTATCCTTATATTGACATGATAGAACTTTGGGACCTGTCGTGGCATATGTTTTCTAGAATTTGCCAATTCCTTGTGGCTCACTCTACTGCATGCATGCTTGTTCTGGGCCTGTTGCGCACGCACACACACACACATATTTATTATATGTGTGTGTGTGTGTGTATGTATGTATATATAATGTATGTAATTCAACAATAGCAGCACTCATCTTTCTGTTATAAGCTCCAGTTAGTGATCTACAATCAAGTGAAAACCCATTCTCTTGCTTACTAATGATATTTCTGGAGTCTGCCCACCTCTAATCTTTGTGGCTGTTTTGTAGACTAAGATTTCCTAGTGGCAGGCAATGTGCAGAAACTCAGGGCAATGGATCAGAGGACATTGCACATCATTATGATTGTTTGTCTTACCAATATTAAAGGTCAACTCTAACCAAAAGTGATATTTAAGTTCTTGATATGCTAGTGGATTGAATCTCCCCTTGGACTCCTACATCTTTCAAATTATGGTGGGGAGATATTCTAATGATAGTTTGTGGCTCCATACCCTCCCACAAGGCCAAAAACTTTTGTATTTCCCCTTTATCTGTTTATTATACATCCATATTTTCCAAAAAGAGCATAAACTGTAGGTGGTACATGTTCTGTCACGATAGGTGGGACACTGTGGGGCTCGGAATATCTGTGCAGAACTGAATTGTGGAAAGATATGATTTGGTGCCAATTACCAGTGAAAGATACCGCATGGAGCATGCTGAAACAGTCTGTGGTTCTGTGTATTACACATTAAAGGCTGTGATAGTGGTAAACACATAAAAAAAAGTTTGGAAACCACAATCTAGGGGGAATTAATTTTGAGGGACAGGAGAATGAGACTCAACAACACACAAAGGCTTTAGAATGGTTCTAAAATCTGGGCAGTATCTCATCTGTTTTTTCTACATGCGAAGCCAGCAATTTCTCAAACTGAGATATCAGCTTTGAGTGTGCCTGGCTTGGGATTAGGCTTGGGTGTCTGCTTTCTACTGACATGGACAGTGTCAGCTGTATCCAATGATTAGAGTTTTGGTGGGGCATTGCTAAGCAAGAGAATGGTCACCAGTAGTAAAGGCAAAAGGTTCCCAATTGCCTATAAAAGCACATTTTTATTAGTATAGCGTTATAAGAGTGGGGGGGGGGGGGGGCTCTTATTGCTATTAACTTTGTGAATTTTAACTTCTGAGAAAGTTAATTTCTTCCTCAAATTCTTTGCAAAGTTTGTGTTTTAATGCATGTTCTGTCCTGAATGATATTACGTTTTAGTAGTTCTTTTATTCTACACTAGAAAGTGGGGTTTTATTTAAAAGTTATTTCCAGCAAAAAAAGTATTTTGTGTTTTGGGTGGAGTAGGCAAAGAATTGTATCTGTGTCTGGTATTTACTAGTATTTAAGTAACTGTTGGGGTGGATTTCCTTTCATGTCCTGTCCTGGTTAACACAGCCAATTGAACAGGAAGTGAGGGAAAATCCTCTTCACAGGAATAGAGGGAGAAGTATAAACCCTCACAGTGGTTCCAATTTTTTTCTATTCTAGCCATTAAAAAAGTCAGTATTTTCTGATATGCCATGCTTTGCTTTTACTGTTCAGGATGCAGTTTAAATTATACTGGCTTTTTTAGCTCTGCTATTTTAGGATTTGCCAAGAAGTTCCTTCACTCAGTGTTTCTTGTTAGTCAGAACAATGCATTGGCCCATACATTTTTCCACTGGTATTCTCTGGCTTTCCAAACAGTTGTAAATAAAGGGAGCAGCATGGATTAGGACCCCCAGAGGAACTTTGTGGTACTGTATCTAAAATGGTCAGGAGTTTTAATTTAGGCTGGACCCAATTACTGTCAATTCAAAACAAAGTTGATAGTTTTGCTAAAAGTCTTTCTTCATATCATCTCACTGCAGATCTGGTTTATTTATTTTATTACATGTATTTTATATTTAGCAGAAAGCTTTCTTTACAATCAGGTACATTGTAAGAATGATTTATAATCGCATTCCTTTGTTAAAATATTAGTGCTTCTTATGCCTATGAGTGCTTTGCAACATTTTTAATTTTGTAATCAGCTTGCTTGCTTTGTTTTGCTTGGTTGTCTTGTTTATCTAACAATTCATATTCACCTTCAGACAACGACTGCGGAGACAACAGTGATGAGGATGGCTGCAGTCACTCTTGTTCTAGTACCCAGTTCAAATGCAACAGTGGCCGTTGCATCCCAGAACACTGGACATGTGATGGAGACAATGATTGTGGGGACTATAGTGATGAGACCCATGCCAACTGCACTAATCAAGGTGAGAAACAACAATATTCAATATGTCTGTACAGCTTATACATTTTGCCATTGTGTGTGTTTGTTTGTGTATGTTAATATTTATGATGTGGTGTCTAACATTAACCATACCATTCTTGATAGCTTACCTAACAGTACCTGTATATAGATGTTTTTGTAAAAATGTTGTTCCTTTTTTTTTCATTTGAAATGACTTAATTCCTAATTGGAATTCCTAAATCGTGTCTGTGATAACTCAAAGTGGAAGTCAGACTTTTTGCTTTAAAGTGGTTCTAAAGGTTTAAGGTTTTTTACCCTAATGCCGCTTACACACGATCATTTTTCAGCATTAAAAAAACGTAGTTTTAAAAAAATGTCATTTAAAATGATCGTGTGTGGGCTTCACATAATTTCGGGTTGTAAAAAATGATCGTGTGTGGGCTAAAACGATGTTAAAAACCTGTGCATACTCAGAAGCAAGTTATGAGACGGGAGCGCTCGTTCTGGTAAAACTACCGTTCATAATGGAGTAAGCACATTCATCACGCTGTAACAGACAAAAAAGCGCAAATTGTCTTTTACTAATACAAAATCAGCTAAAGCAGCCCAAAGGCGAATAGAACTTCCTCTTTATAGTGCCGTCGTATGTCTTGTATGTCACCACGCTTTGCTAGATAATTTTTTAAAAACGATGGTGTGTGGGCAACAACGTTTTAATGATGAAGTTAGAAAAACGTTGTTCTTTCTACATGCTGAAAAACAACGTTTTTTTTTCATGCTGAAAAATGATCGTGTGTATGCGGTATGAGGCTTCATGTACACTGGCCTACATTTACCATGGCAAAATCGTGACGTGATTTTGCCATGTTTTCCCACAGCCAGCGGTCAAAACGGTGCTATACTGAATGCAATTCTTCCATGTTCAGGAGAGGCAGGTTGAAGCTCACCTAAACTTGGCAGCTCCTGAAATCCTGCTTAAAGTGAAAGTAAAACCTTTGTACCTTCAGATAATCCTATAATAATGCTTACCTGTAGTTACAGTAAATATCTCCTAAACCTGATGTCACTGGTGCATGTCCTCTTAAAGGACGGTATACCCGTGCTGTTCCTTCAGAGCTGTCTGCCTCCCATGTGCATGCACAGTATTGGCATCATCGTGGTGTGGCCAATCAGATGGCTGAAGGATGCAAACCCGGAATGAAGACCAGGTGAAGATGGAAGCGCTCAAGTTTAGGAGCTGCCAGTATAGGCTAGTGTATATGAACCTAAATTCATCCTCTACGTTAAGGTAAAAAATCTTCTGGTGCAGCTCACCCTCCCCCCACACTTACCTTGAGCTCCACCTTGACTTAGCGATATGCACCAGAGCAGCGGCTCTCATGGGTCTCTCTCTACATATTGGCTCACACAGCAGCAGAAACCATTTGCTTCTGCTGCTGGTAATCACAGCCAATGAGTAAAGAGTGAGGGGTGGGGCAGAGCTTTACTCTGTTTGAATGGATGAGCCTGCTCCAGTGCCCCCAAAGCAAGAGGCTTGCTTTTGGAGGCACTCGGCAGGGGGGAGGAGCCAGGGTAATTTGCCGGGGACACAAAATGTAAAAGATCAGGGCTGCTCTGTGCAAAACAATTGCACAGAGCAGGTAAGTATAACATGTTTATTAAAAAAAAAAATTGCATTAGAATCACTTTAAAGTGGTCTTTTACATCATCTTTATAGATACAATCACATTATTCCTCTTTTTCTGATTAGCTACCAAAAGAAAAAAGCCTCTTACTTAGGTCTTGGTTTCACTGATTAGATCAATGAAATTACAGACATGAACATACTGTACAAAGCTGAGAAATGTTGAAGTAAGGTATTCTAAAATGTCTTTAAAAGACAAATCTTTATTCAAATTTCGAAAACTAGAAATATCTAGTTTAGTCCAATTATGTATTTATTTAAGAAAACTGTTAAAGGCTAGGCTCAGCTTTCTGTGCATTTTGTATGCTATACCCAAATGTTGGGCGTTTCATGAAATATGGTCAGCTTGCACGGCTCCTTCCCCCTCAGATCTCTTGTAGAATCCAGGAGTTCTTCTCCCTGCAGGCTCCTGCCTGATTTGAAGACGGTATTATCCATTCAGCAATTTTTGAATGAGAAAAATAACAATGACAGAGGAACTCCTAATTCTCAGTGGAGCACAAAATGTGGTGACATCTTGCAGGTGCATTTCATTTTCTTGTGCATTAAAATCTTGTCAGTATAAATTTAACATTTGATTACATTCAGCCTGTCTGCTATCTGCATTCGTTAATAGTACAATTTAGAGAGCGACTATCCATTTGATGTAATGTCTTCAGTGTTGGAAAGCTTAAAGGTTTCGGAGCCTGAGAACAGTAAAGGGACCTTTGAGCTCATTAGACTGCTTGGAACTGCATAGCAGTGGGCAGTCTGTTTTTCCAGTGAAAACATTGCAGCTGTGAAATATAGAAATCATGCTGTATGGCTGCTTGCACAGATGACATTGAATTGCACAAAATCATGTTGATGAGACCAGACTACAGACCGGCTGAATGTATTTAAAACATTGTTTACACTGGCTTTGACCTGTGATGACCACTATCAAGAAAAAAGAATAGGTAATAGATAATTTTATCATTGCTTTCTGATTCTGTATATGCTTGGTGATCTTTTAAATATTGATAATAGGGTACATTCATTAATCTTTATGTACGTTTACCATAATCCTCAGTGCCAGCAGAAAGTGAAGGTTGGAGGGTTGTGCACTATGAGTCGGTCGGGCACTACTACGTTGCACAATTCTGCAAGTCTAAAATGTTTCTGGCTTTGTAGGCTGGACAGTTATTTTGATCGGATTGCAGAAGGGGAAAGAGTAGGGCTGGGATCCTCAAACTACAGCCCTCCAGCCGTTATAGAACTACACATCCCATGAGGCATTGTAACACACTGACATTCACAGACATAACTAGGCATGGTGGGAATTGTAGTTCCTTAACACCTGGAGGGCAGTAGTTTGAAGACCCTTGGCCATGGAATACCACTGTAGTGTTATAATGCTCGATCATTGACTTAAAAGAACAATGGTGTGGTGACACAGGACAAAATAGTAGTTTAGGCGTTTTTCAGCTGTATATTGAATCGTTTGTCAGGAATTTAGCTTGAATACAGTTCTGGGTGCTTCTGGTTTTTAAAAGCCAAGTTCACCTTTTCGAGAAAAATGCACATATTTTTGCAGGATTTTTATTTTTTCGTAGAAGTCTGCAGAGCATTGTACCTGTAGGCGGTGAATTGTGGGGGTATACAATGCTAAGCTCCTGCCATTACTGCCTGCAGTTCTGTTGCCCAGTATGGACTGCGAGCATACTGACTAGCATGCTTTCAGTTCATTAAGAACTATAAGCTTTTTGTCTCATTTACAGATTGCTGCACAGTTGTGCCATTTTCAAAATGTGACAACAGGTGCAGGGAGAGGGTATTTTTAAATCATACTTGCCTAGGTGGATGCAGCAGTGGTCTGATGCTGCATCTGTCCCCCTTTGACTCCAAAACTAAGAACTGAGCGATCAATAACCACTGATTGCTCGGTTTTCAGAGTTCTGTGAG
The DNA here is from genome assembly GCA_029574335.1 of Rana kukunoris. Lineage (NCBI taxonomy): Eukaryota > Metazoa > Chordata > Amphibia > Anura > Ranidae > Rana > Rana kukunoris. The sequence goes on along the minus strand of CM056050.1, from coordinate 138,888,949 downwards.
CACAGCGCTGATGACTCTATGATCGTGATGACACCCAAGCCTGGACTGACTCTGTGATGTGACATCAGCAGAGAGCTGACTTCAGACTGCTCTCTGCTGAAAACGGGTCACAGGAGTGCAAAACTAACTGCACTCCTGTGATCCACAGGAGGAGTACAGCCAAACATGCTTTGGTGTACTATTTGGTGTACTGTTTAAAGCTAGCGTCTAATGAATCTAACTGGATAATAAATCCAGAAAAGTGTCCAAACAATCCTTGTGATCCCTGGAATGAAGGAAGAGGGGGATAGCCAAATAGTGTAAAACCGTGGTATTTATCGAATAAGTCCACAAGTCCAACAAAAGTAAAAATATCCTGAGTTAAAAGATTCTGCAGATTACAAACTGGCATGGTAAGATGAGCATAGACTCCACACAATTTTTGTATTTTACAACTACTTTTGGTCACTGATGGCAATGCATTTGTAGTAGGGCTGTGTAAATTACAGGACATCCTTGGTAAGTAAAATGGCCCCATATATGCATTTTGTCTGTGTAGCTGTTTGTCTAAATTTCAGCTTTAATGTTGTTTGCAATTTTTTTCTTTAAATCTTGTTATGTTCATGTGTCTTTATCCTGTAATTCACAAAATCTGAATTCCCTCTTTTTCCATATGAACAGCAACTCGTCCACCTGGTGGTTGCCATACTGATGAATTCCAGTGTCGTCTGGATGGGCTGTGCATTCCTAGCCGCTGGCGTTGTGATGGAGATACAGATTGCATGGATACTAGCGATGAGAAAAACTGTGATGGTGTGACACATGCATGTGACCCAAATGTCAAGTTTGGCTGCAAGGACTCTGGTGAGGAGAGTTGCATAGGGTGCAAGGAATCCCAACGTGTTGCTAACAGTATTTTGTAGTACTGTTTGCTTTTGAGAAATTAATACCTAATGGGGTCAATTCACAAAGCTTTATTTTCAGATTGCGAGTGTTATTTTAACGATTTTGCACGTTATTGAAGCTAGTTCAATTCACTAAACGATTTAACGCTCTGAAAAATCATCAAATAACGTTTCCCTACACAGAAACGATATTTTAAGGTGTGGATCCTTATTAAAGAGTCAAATCGTTATTTTAAAGATTCAAATCGTTATTTTAAAGATTCAAATCGTTATTTTAAAGATTCAAATCGTTATTTTAAAGATTCAAATCGTTAAATATGTACAGAAGTGCAATTCACAACGATTTTTTTGACAGTTATCAATCGTTAAGCAATCGTTAAATTATTTCATTTCCCAGGCGATATTTTGTTGTTAGAGGAAGCTTTTGGCGATTTTTGTAGTGTAGTGTAGTGTTGGGCAAGCTAGAACCGTGCTCTATTTAAACTTAAAATTATCCAGAGGCGAAGAAGAACATGTTAGAATGTTGTTTAGATTTATAAATGTGTATTCCGTTCACATACTATTTTGGATGACTTTTCTGAAACCCAGGTGATAGCTAAATTCCGATTATCATCTCCCATGATTTATTCTCTGTATGAGGAAATACACAAGGCTTTAGAAAAGCACACACTAGAAGTTATGCACATCACATGCTCAATCTCCATGTGTATTGCTTGTGTCTCTCTCTCTCTCTCTCTCTCTCTCTCTCTGCATCTGCTCTTTTCCACATGCAGCTGTTGTCCTCCCCTTCTGCTCCCAGAATGCATCTCTCCAGCATTATTTAACGATCTTAAGAGTTATTTTAACGTCCCAAATGTTAATAATAACGTCTGAGTAGTTAGAATAACGTTTGGATAAAGAGTCAGTTGAAAACCATAACGACTGTGTTAAATAACGATTATAGCTTTCGTGAATACCATGTTTGCTAGCGTTAAATAAGGAGTGCTAATTTAACACCTGAAGAAAACCAATAACGTTTCTCTTTGTGAATTGACCCCAATGTATGTTGGCCAATATTCCAGCCCTTCAGGGACATCAGGGAAAATGCACATACATGTTGAATTCTAGTTGTGATTTGATCTTCTCTACAGTGCCTATTCCAAGACAAGCCGTAGACTAGTTAGGAAATTACAAGTTATATTTTCATAATGGACTTGTTTTTTTTAATGACAGCTTGTAATTCACAGTGGCTTGACCAAATAAGAAATCCGCTTATAGCCTACACTAATCAGAAAAGGCTTGATTTCTGATTGGCTGTTATGAAATGCCACTGGTTCTAAATGATCGTATATATGAAACAGTATATATTTGGGTATATATTTGGGCAATGTTAAATATTTATGTGGAATATAAGGGACCATTGACCGTACTAATGAATGCAATTTAATATATGTATCATTCTTTTTACAGCACGGTGCATTAGTAAAGCTTGGGTGTGCGATGGTGATAATGATTGTGAGGACAACTCAGATGAAGAGAACTGTGACATGTTAGTGTGCAAACCTCCATCTCACACCTGTGCCAACAACACCTCCATATGTCTGCCTCCTGAGAAACTGTGTGATGGTAATGATGACTGTGGAGATGATTCTGATGAGGGAGAACTGTGTGGTAAGTGGGATAAGAACCCCTTAAAAAATTCCCAAATATTTTTTATCACGTTAAAATGTTGGTTTTAGAAAATGGCACTGATAAGCAGTGTCTTCATCTAAGGTAAAATTTCAGAATAAAGCAACTCCCTATATTTGAGCTGACCTGAATCAAAAAAACATTTTCTCCCCTATGACACGGTAGGAGCTTCCTCTGTCCTGCCTTTGGCACTCTATGCAGTCAGCTAAAAGAATTTTGCGGATAAACAAGTTTCATTGAAGAATGTCAGTTCCTGGTCTTTATTATAAATTCTGCTGGTAAAATTACCTGTAGAGCTGAGGATAATGTTCAGTTACCTTAGTGAATTTTTACCATTTGCTTTGCATATAGTGAATTACTAAACGGTTGTAACCTTGCAAGGAAGTATAGATCTTTTCAATTAGGTTTTTATCATCAAGGTGGGGAATTTCAAATCCGTGCCTTTTGCAGTTATCGCCACTTGGCATCAGAAGTTGGTGAGTTAAAGTATTCATTCTAGGAATGGAGTCTTTACACAGATGGTGTACCCCAGGGGTCTCCAAACTGTGGCCCGAGGGCCAGATGTGGCCCCTTGCTACCCTTTATCTGGCACTTGGGCCACTATTCCTCCCTATGATATGAGGCACTATTCCTCCCACTGACACAAACAATGGAGCACTACTTCTTCCACTGATACCAATGATGGGATACTATTCCGCCTACTAATAGGGGCACTACTCCCCCTCCTCCAATTGACCACCAACCCTAAGGCCATATTTATTCTAACTGATGCTGGGCCCAGGACTTTTTATACCCTGGCTGGCCACAATCTGGCCCTTCTAAAGTTTGAAAGACGGTAAACTGGCCCTGTGTTTGAAAAGTTTGGACACCCCTGGTGTACCCACATAAAAAGATAAGAGATCCAAAGGACATCCTTATGGTTTATGGAGCAATGCATTTGTGATTCTCAGGAAGTTTCTATAAGCTAAAAATCCAGAGTCAATTGAACATTTCACTCATTTGTATTAACAAGAACCTGATCTGTGGAAACCCTGCCCAAACTGGCATTTAATTTGTAAGTTTAGATCTAGATTTGTAAGTTATTACTGATTTCTATATATGAAGAGTGCAGGTCTGTGTCTTGCTTCTTTCATATATTGCCTTTGCAAAGAGTTATTTAAATAGCTTAATTGCTTGCCTCCAAGCTTGTCAATTACTTCTTCCTGTATTAATAAAAGCATTCAGCCTTCTATGATGTACTTCACTTGCCTTGTATATAAAAGTCCAAATAAAAACATTGCCCATAGGTATATAGAAGGTAAATGTAACCATAAGAAAAAATACTTTCAATAAAATCACAGCAAAATAAAAAAATGGGTTAATTTTTTGTGTACCTCAGCTTTAAAAATTCATAGAGCCAGAAAATGACAAAGGGTTCCCGAAACCTGCTTTGTTTTATTTTATTTTAATTTAATTTGGAAAGCACTGTGCAAATTGATGAAGCCATTTAAATGCTGGAAATAATAATAATAATAATAGGAACAATAACAATCATTTGAAAGTGAATTGAAATATAAAAGCAGTTTACATTTCCTGCCAATGGTAGTTTTTGCTCATTTTGTTCAAATCCGGTTGTGATCTATATGCTCTCAGACCATGTTTGCTTATGGTTTCTGTCATGTGCTCTGGCATCCTCACACAATTCAAAAACATAGTAGTAGGTGATTAGCTTCTTAAACTGTGTGATATGGAGTGTGGTAAGGATATTGAATTTCAAGCTCATTTGAGGCACAGGGACTGAATGGATCTATAGGTTTTGTTGGGTGCTTTTATGATAAATCAGCACTTTGGTATAAATACTGGAAATAAAATCATTAAATAGATTCTATAATGCAAGATGTTTCTAGGCAGTGGGGAGATTAAAACATTTTTGAATTATAAACCATTTCTCAGATTTGTTACTCGCTAGGAAATATTTTAAGTCCTTTTATTATTTGTATATATAGTTACATAATATTTCCTTGTTTCACTTTGCGCGCCTGTTGTCTTTTATGTTCTTTTGTATAGATCAGTGTTCGCTGAACAATGGTGGATGCAGCCACAACTGCACAGTTGCCCCTGGGGAAGGGATTGTATGTTCCTGTCCTCTAGGCATGGAAACTGGTCCTGACAACAAGACCTGCCAGATCCATAACAATTGCCCTAAACATATTGGTTGCAGCCAGAGGTGTGAGCAGGAGAAGTTTATAGTGAAGTGCTCCTGCTATGACGGCTGGGTTTTGGATCCAGATCATGACACCTGCAAAAGTCTAGGTGAGTACACAACATATTTGTATCTATGCAAAGGCTTCAACTGCTGCCAGTATATATGCTCTAACACATCATACAATTCTTCCATCATACAATTCTTCCATCATACAACTCGGGAAGAAATAATAGTTTCCAAAAAGTTATTTTCACTACATTATCCATTACATTTTACTTCATGGTGATTCTTTTTCTTTTCAAAATAACCTTGTCATTATTTTTAGAGCTTCAATTTTCTGTGTTTAGGTTTCAAATTATGCAAGCACCTATAGCAAAATAATTTAGTTTGGGGTTTTATTTTTGAATTGGTCCAGATAAATTATTTCCAATACAGACTGTACTTGCATTCCTTGTAGATAATTTGGTGAGATTATAGAACTATATACTTCAAAAGGAATGCTTCTTGTGTTTTTTTTGTTTTTTTTTAACCTGTGTGTAAAAAGTACATTTGGCAATTGCATTGTGAAAATATATTATTGTCTTCATAACTTCAATAATATAGTGACATCTGAACCACTAAGTTTGTAATTTGTGTGATAACTACTTATTCCTTCTCTTGCAAAGCCCCATCCATTTCCCCTTTCCTTTGGATGCAGTACTTAATGTATTATTGATTCTGCTAAAAGGCTATTCAGGCTCCCCCTGAGTATTGCCCCTTTTCCCATTTCCCTGGTCCACTGAAGCATGAAAGAAATAAACTTCATTTTCTATCACCTTCTACACAAACCTCAAGTAGCCACAATTGCTACAAGAAAGTGTAACATAGACCTCTAAATGGGGCTAAAATTGCTTCCTCAAAATGTCGAACAGGGCAGACTGATTAAAATGTAATTTTTCTTGTTCTACCATGTATTGAATTTTAAAAGGAAATGTAGTAATGTTACTATAAAAGCAAAAAAAAACCTGAAGGAAGCAAAAATAGTACATGAAATTTTAGGGAGCTTACTGGTGCCCAGCTGCTATTGCACAAACTGGGTAGTGAGGAGAAATCAGGCCACTACATGTAATTTTAACATCAGTAGCAGTAAAATGAATGGAAATACTCCTAAAAAGACAGACTAATCTGTTTTTTATGGGTTTTTTTTTAAACTATATCACAAATGTTTAGAAAAATGTAGCTCATGTACAGTGGCATGTGGCCTCATCCCTTAAATCAATTAAAAACTGAAAAAACCTCAATGGGAATGGGATTTTTAAGGCAACAAAATATAGAATAACAAGGTCATAAAAAAAGTGTAAATTTATTACAACATATAAATATATTAGAAACAACAATAACACGGCTAATTATAAAAATGTTTCCAAAAATACTGTCCGTCACCACATGCCCAGAATCAGCAAGCTGTAGGTGTGCAGGACACAATTGCCAACACATTTCGAATGATTAACATTCTTCCTCAGGGTATTTTTACAGTAACGATTTCTAGAAATTGTTACAGCTTGCTGATTCTGGGCATGCGGTGACTGACTCATGAGTATTTTTGGAAAAGTTTTTATAATTATGCTTGTTGTTGTTTCTAATATATTTATATGTTGTAATAAATGTATACTTTTTTTATGACCTTGTTGTTCTATATTTTGTTGCCTTAAAAATCCCATTCCCATTGAGGTTTTTTCAGTTTTTAATATCACAAATGTTTTGGACTAATGTGATGCTGTGGTCAAAATGATCTTGCTTTTGCCAAAGCATTTAACACAGTTCCACATAATGATCTTATAAAGAGTTGCATGCCCATACAATCGGTAAAGCAAATAGAACTTCATGTTTCAATCCCTATGGTGAGTTGGCACTCTTGATGTTGGAATTGAGGTGGTATGTAATCGGTTTTATTAGGTGCTCACTTTCTGTCTTCAATATTTTGTTGATAAACTGGAAAAAGTAGTAGAAGATGGCTGGTCAAAATTTTCGGCTTTGCTACTAATTTTGAATCGAGAGGGAAATACAAAAAATATTGAAGTAAAAAGCATTGCTGAGACAATAGCAGAAGTCACCCAATCTGAAATAAATGACTATGTACTGAACAGAGACTAACTGGTCTATCACAAGTGGGTGTCAAACTTTCACCCTAAGGCAGGGCTTGACAAATCCCAGGTCACCATGGCGGCAATAAATTGTGTCCTTGTGCCCGGGCTGCCACCTGAATGCTTCCACACACCCCGCACATGCCCCCCTGCTATGTATCTTGGGCTCCACTTGCCCATCTGTGGGCCTGGCCTCGCATAGCGGATGCCACGGTGTAGAGGGGAGGGATGAGAGCAGATACACATCCGCTCTCCTCCCCTCCTTGTTGCTGACCCAGAAGTGACATGTATGACCACTTCTGGGTCCCTGTTGACAGTTTCCCTGGCCATTAAGGCTGGGAAAGAATGTATTGTAGTGTGATGTGGATTGCATTACATTCAGTGGAGCACAGCACAGTCTCATTAACCACTTCCCGCCTGGTCGATAGCGTATTGACATCCGTGGCTCTGTTATCCTGACTGGACGTCATATGATGTCCAGCAGGATAACATGCCGGCATGCACCCGTGGGGGCGCGCACAGCGTTTGCGAGTGCAGCGTGTCAGTCTGACGCGTCGCATCTCCGATCGTGGTAAGGAGCCTCTGTCAGAGGCTTCTTACCATGTGATCAGCTGTGACCAATCACAGCTGATCATCGCGTGAACCAGAAAGTGCCGGTAAACGTCATTCCTTGGTTAGCTCTCCCTGTCAGCGCGAATCAGCGGCTCTTCCTGTCAGAGGGGGGGGGGTTCTGTGCTGATGATCAGCACAGCCCCCTCAGATGTGCCAATCACATGCTAATAAGTGCCCACAGTGTCCCCATAATAAAAAGACTCACAGTGCCCACCAGTGCCAATCGGAGCCCACCACAGTGCCAAGCAGTGCCCGGCAGTAACACATCAGTGCCACCTATCAGTGCTGCCTGTTGGTGCCCATCATAGCCGCCTGTTGGTGCCCATCACAGCCGCCTGTTGGTGCCGATTGGTGCCACCCATCAGTGCTGCATATCAGTGCCCATCAATTCAACATATCGGTGCCTTCTCATCAGTGCCACCTTATCAGTGCAGCCTCAACAGCACCCATCAGTGCCGCCTTATTAATACCTGTCAGTGAAAGTGAAAACAACATTTTATGACAAACTGAGAAAAACTTTATTTTTTTCCAAAAATTTGGCGTCTTTTTGAGTTTGTTTAGCAAAAAATAAACTCAGCAGTGATCAAATACCACCAAAAGAAAGCTCTATTTGTGGGAAGAAAATAATAATTTAGTTTGGGTACAATGTTGCATGACCGCGCAATTGTCATTCAAATGTCGACCGCACTGAAAGCTGTCCTGGGCAGGAAGGGGCGAAAGTGGCTAAAGAGAACCTGTCACAGAAAAAAAAAAATTCAATAGGAGTTATGATTAAAAAAAAATTCCGTAAGAGTTGTGATAAAAAAAAGTTTAACTTTTTTTTTTTTTTAAGTTACACCCAAATACTTAAAATCCCCCCTAAAACTGTTTTTTTTTTTAAATTTCGGTACACATATTACATATTGCCGCACACACCGGAATGAGAGCAATATTTGTTTGTTGCCATTTCACGGATGCATGCAAATTTAAGGTTTGACATGTTGCTTATCTTTTTACTCGGTGCAACCTCTGTTTTTATATTTCTTTCTCGTACATCACGGGACACAGAGCGGCATATTCATTACTATGTGGGTTATATGGAGTACCTTCAGGTGTGGACACTGGCAATCTTCAAACAGGAAGTCCCCTCCCTATATAACCCCCTCCCCTAGAGGGAGTCCCTCAGTTTTTTCGCCAGTGTCTTAGGTGTTGGTCACGGAATAGCTTTGCTCCACATCCTTTGGGATTAAGGGCGGGCTAACCGGATCTGTCCAAGGAGCCTCAGTGCCAAAGTGGACAGTACCCGGGCCCCAAACCGTGGGGTTTTGCCTATAATGCTCCTCTTTGGAGGGCTGGACCCTGGGCCCAGGACTTGGAGTTTGCAAAAACCATAAGGTTCCTGTTTTGCCAGGGTGCTATATAGGTCCAGGACAGTGGGTACCTTCATAGGACCCCAGGGCCTGAAGGTCTACTACGCTACCCACGGAGATGGGAGAAGACTGGATCAGTTTGCTGGTCAAACATCCTGCAGCATGGAGCAGGTAAGGGGGAGCCTGCGGGACTTGGTTCGACAGCAGGCTCCCCGGGGTAACCTAAAAGGGGGGATAGCCTGAGTATGCTCTGCATGGGCAACCGTGATCACTATGTCTAAGAGACAGGATGACACCCTTTCTCCCCCCATCACTAGGCCCCCCTGTCTAAAGGTGTTGCTAGCTAACCTGCTGTTTCTTCCTAGAGGCTAGTAAAGGATCCTTAGGGGCCTTGAGAGAGTCCTACCTGGCCGGGAGTTTTGAATCTGCCGCCGTTTCTGCGCCATGGATCTCCAGCAGCGCGGCTCCTCCATGTTCTTCCTGTTTCCGGGTACGCGCGCGCGCGCGTGCACGCGCGCGTCTTATTGACGGTTTCGCGCCATCCAGACAGGAGGGCGGGGGGGGGCGGGCCTGCGGCGTCATACAGGGGCGCGCCCTTCTGCTGTTATAGACAGCAGGCCTTGTCAGGGCTCAGTCTGTGGCTGATTTTTTCAAGGAGAGGACGCAGGGCGGCAGAACAGTGACTCCCGGTGGCGGAAGAGGGGTAGTACATATGGACTTTGTCCCAATGTCTTTATTGTTAAGCCAAAAAATCCCCCTTATTTGACAGCAGGTTGGAGGCTGGCAAACTTAAATTAGGGTCATTGTATATGGTCAAAGAAAATATATAATATATAATTATTTAAAAAAAAAAAAAAAAAAAAAGAAAAAAGACCAACATACGGGCCCATCAGTTTGTGGGGACACTAGTGATCTACTCTCCCCTAAACTCTGGAATTGTACTCCTGGCCACTACAGTCTGTTGTGTGGGCGGAGTCCCTCGATTTTGTATTATGGCTTCCAAGGGTTCGGGGTCAAAGGGTACAAAAAAGACCAAAAAACAAAAGGGTTCCCTTTCTGATTCTGATATGCCGATTCTTTCCCCGCAGCTTATTAATTTAAGAAGCGCCTTGGATGAGCCATTAGGGGGATCTGGTGCGGAGGCTGGCCCAGATCAGCCCAGCCCTGTGTTTATCACAGAGGAGATGCTAGCCGTATCCCTAGGGGGGCTAGAAGAGAGAATAGCAGCATTGATCGCTAGAGCTATTCCTGGTAAGAAACGGGTTAGATCCCCATCACCAGGGGGTGTATCCTCAGATGCTGAGATTCTCTCTCCGGAGGAATTAGAATCACAGGAGGATCAACTGGACCTGAACCAAGAGGGTTCAGGGATGGAGGGGTCTACCTCTGAGGAACCATTTTCAGACTCCCAGACAGAGAGACTGTGGGTACAGTCTTTGACGGACATGGTCCGATCGGCATTTAGTTTGCCATTGCCAGAACCTCAGGTTCCTCCGGTATCCTCTCTGGGCTCTTTGAGAGCCCCGTTAAGCAACGCAGTGTTTCCGGTCCATCCTCTTTGGTACACATGAGAAGGCTCTTATGGTTGAAGAACTGGGCGGCAGAACCCCCATGCAAAAAGCTTCTGGCAGGATTTCCCTTCCATGGAGGACGACTCTTCGGAGAGGATCTGGATAAATATATTCAGACTATTTCAAATGGCAAGAGTACCCTTTTACCGGTCAAAAAGACATTCCGGGCTCCTACATTTAGAAGGCAGCTTTTTCCTGTCTCGGGGCCCTCTAATTCCAGGCAGTATCGACGGCCGCCTGCGCGATCCAACGGTAACAGTAGATCGCAGGGACAAACCCCTGGGGGTAAGAAGCCGTGGTATCGCAAACCGTCAAAGACAGCCCCTAAGTCTGCCTTATGAAGGGGCGCCCCCACTCTCACGGGTGGGGGGAAGGCTTCGTCTCTTCTCAGAAGTTTGGGAAGCCAAGATCCCCGACAAGTGGGTCCGGGCATCTGTAACCACAGGTTACAGACTGGAGTTTCTAAGGTATCCTCCGCCTCATTTTCAAGAATCAAGGCTACCAAGGGATCCAGCAAGGAAGGCCTCAATGCTGGCAGCTTTGGATCACCTGCTTTGCCAGGACGTAATTATAGAAGTGCCAGCCCAAGAGCAAGGCCTAGGTTTCTATTCCAATCTCTTTGTCATACCAAAGCCCAACGGCGATGTCAGGCCAATTTTGGATCTAAAGAGGTTAAACGGTTATCTAAGGGTGCGGTCCTTCCGGATGGAATCCATCCGGTCAGCAGCCGCCGCGCTTCAGAAGGACGATTTTCTGGCCTCCATAGACATAAAAGATGCTTACCTTCATGTACCAATCTTTCAGTCGCATCAAAGGTTTTTACGCTTCGCGGTCGGGCAGCGACACTTCCAATTCAGGGCGCTCCCTTTCGGGCTGGCCACGGCCCCCCGGGTATTCACGAAGATCCTAGCCCCAGTTCTGGCCAATTTAAGAATCCAAGGAGTCACAGTCCTAGCATACTTGGACGACCTTTTAATTATAGATCATTCACGGACGGGTCTGCAGAAGGCAGTAAACCTCACGGTTCGGTACCTCGAAGAATTCGGCTGGGTCCTAAACCAGGGAAAGTCAGCATTCCAGCCTACAAAGCAGTTGGAATACCTCGGCATGAGGTTAGACACGGAACGTCAAAAGGTGTTCCTGCCCCTTGTAAAGATCAGGGCGATCAAGGGGTTGGTTCAGTTGGTTATAAACAAGAAAAGACCAACTATTCGCCTGTGTATGCGATTACTAGGCAAGCTAGTGGCCACATTCGAGGCAGTACCATACGCTCAGATCCACACTCGCGTCCTACAGGCAGCCATTCTAGCAGCCTGGGGCAAGAGGGCACATGCCTTAGAGTCCCCTTTGACGCTATCATCAAGGGTCCGACAAAGCCTGGCCTGGTGGTTGAACCCTCAGAACCTTCTAAAGGGAAGATCCTTCAGCCCTGTTGTCTGGAAGGTAGTTACCACAGACGCCAGCCTGGCAGGCTGGGGGGCGGTCTTCGAGGGGTTCTCCCGCCAGGGAACTTGGGTGAAAGCAGAGAGGCAGCTCCCCATCAATATCTTGGAAATCAGAGCTGCTCGCCTAGCCCTGTTGGCATGGACCTCCAGATTAAAGGGGTTCCCGGTGAGAATCCAGTCAGACAATGCCACGGCGGTGGCATACATAAACCACCAAGGGGGAACCAGGAGCCAGGCCGCTCAAAGGGAAGTGAACTTGATTTTTCAATGGGCAGAGGTTCATGTACCCTGCATTTCAGCGATATTCATTCCCGGAGTGGACAACCTGCAGGCAGACTTCTTAAGTCGCCAGAGTCTGTTGCCAGGGGAGTGGTCTCTGCATCCCCAGGTCTTTCAGACAATCTGCCAGAGGTGGGGAACGCCAGACGTAGATATAATGGCATCCAGGTTCAACAAGAAACTAGACAGGTTCGTGTCGCGAGCGAGGGATCCTATGGCCTGCGGAACCGATGCGTTGGTTTGCCCTTGGCATCAATTCAAACTTCTATATGCATTTCCTCCACTACAGTTACTCCCCCGCCTGTTGCGCAAGATCAGAGTGGAGCACAAGCCAGTCATTCTAATAGCTCCAGCTTGGCCCCGGAGGGCTTGGTACTCGCTAGTCCTGAATATGGCAGTGGGAGACCCTTGGACTCTTCCGCTACAACCAGACCTACTCTCACAAGGTCCGATCCTCCACCCTACATTACAGCGTCTAAATTTGACGGCCTGGAGGCTGAATCCCTGATTCTCAGGGGTAGGGGTCTGTCTAGGCAGGTAATCCCTACCCTGATTAAGGCTAGAAAGCCGGTCTCCAGGGTAATTTATTACAGGGTGTGGAGGAACTATATAGGCTGGTGTGAATCCAAAAGATGGAATTGCCGCAAATATACTATTGATAGGGTGTTAAGTTTTCTCCAGCTAGGAGTGGATAAAGGCCTGGCACTAAGCACAATCAAAGGACAGATCTCGGCTCTGTCAGTGTGGTTTCAGAGGCCGCTGGCCACCCACTCGCTGGTAAAGACCTTCTTACAGGGGGTCTTGCGTATTAATCCTCCTGTCAAGGCACCAGTTTGTCCTTGGGACCTAAATCTTGTCCTGTCCACTCTACAGAAACAGCCTTTGGCTGAGATTCCTTTACTCTTACTGACAAGAAAATTGGTTTTCTTGGTCGCCATAGTTTCGGCCAGGAGAGTGTCAGAATTAGCAGCCTTATCATGTAAGGAACCATATCTTGTTCTGCATAAGGACAGGGCAGTTCTCCGGCCCCATCCTTCCTTTCTACCAAAGGTTATATCCAAATTTCACTTAAACCAGGATTTGGTACTTCCATCCTTCTTTCCAAAACCTACGTCTAGAAAGGAGGGGTTGCTGCATACCTTGGATATTGTCCGGGCCATGAAGGCCTATCTTAAAGCTACAGAAAAGATCCGGAAAACAGATGTGTTATTCGTTCTACCAGATGGCCCCAAGAAGGGGCAGGCAGCTGCAAAATCCACCATCTCAAGATGGATTAGACAATTAATCATTCAAGCCTACGGGTTGAAGAGGTTGCCTCCTCCGTTGTCGGTAAAGGCCCATTCTACCAGGGCCATGGGCGCCTCTTGGGCAGCACACCATCAGATCTCTATGGCTCAGATATGCAAGGCGGCAACGTGGTCATCAGTCCACACGTTTACAAGGTTTTATCAACTAGACGTGAGAAGGAATGCGGATTCTGCCTTTGGACAGGCAGTACTACAGGCTGCAGTTTGAAATCCTCGGGATCAGAAACACCCTTGGTTATAAAAAAAAAAAAAAAAAAAAAAAAGTTTTTTCTTGACTAAGTTGGAATTATTATTATGATTTGAGTTTATCTCTAAATTGAATCCTTCTTTGGAAGATGTCTCCCTCCCCTCATTAAAGCATTGCTTTCGGACATCCCACATAGTAATGAATATGCCGCTCTGTGTCCCGTGATGTACGAGAAAGAAAAAGGGATTTTTAAATACAGCTTACCTGTAAAATCCTTTTCTTGGAGTACATCACGGGACACAGAGCTCCCACCCCTCTTTTGGGTGACCATTTTGGGAGGCATACTGCTTGCTACAAAACTGAGGGACTCCCTCTAGGGGAGGGGGTTATATAGGGAGGGGACTTCCTGTTTGAAGATTGCCAGTGTCCACACCTGAAGGTACTCCATATAACCCACATAGTAATGAATATGCCGCTCTGTGTCCCGTGATGTACTCCAAGAAAAGGATTTTACAGGTAAGCTGTATTTAAAAATCCCTTTTTTATCAAAAAAATTGGTCATTTATTCAATTTTTGGGCCCCCTCAAAGGAACATTCATGTGTGTTTTTTTTTTATTTTGTTTTTTTAACTCAAATGTTGTGTTTCCTAGACACAACTGCCATCATTTTATTCTCTATGGTGTCTGCTTTCAGAAAATATGGGGGTTTTATGTAATCTTTGGCTGAAATGGATTTTGTAAACATGTGCAAAAAAAAACTGTATACGGCTCTGCCAGCGAAAAGGTTAAAGGATCAGTTCACCTGTAGGAACATATAACATGTTCTACCCGCAAGCTTTGTTTAAAAAAAAAACAAAAAACTGGCTACTAACTTTTTTAGCTGGCTTCTAGATTCAAAGCAAACTTGTTAAGCCCTGTAGTATGGCAAAACAACTCTGTTTTGCCTTACTACACCATTGCATCCATTGATATTTTTGTTGAATAAACGATCAAAAGGCAAATTACTTTTGTGTTTTTGTTCAAGTACGTCACCTTCATCTGTGGGCACTGTTTGAAATTTTCCACATGCCTTTAGGTCCTGTTCTATTTTATCGATTTGTAAGTGATATACAGTAGCTAAGGGTTTGGTGGGCATGGTATGTTACTTTTTTTTGCTGAGCAGTGCAATAGTGCTGGTATTCATGGAGGTGTTTGTAGCATGTAACATAAAACCAGTGGGAACTGCAGTTATACATTTGTAAATGCAAAATAATGCATTTTAGAGAAAAATTGTTCTCTGACAATCCTCTGACAGAGTACAATATTGGGGGACACAGAACTACAGGGGAAAGCGATTTGGGGGTGCTCATTTCAGATGATTGCAAAAGGAGAAAATAGAGTGGCTTGGCAATGGAAAAAGTGAATTGAATTCTGTGTGTATCGCTACAATGGTCACCAGCAGAAGGAAGGAAATACTAATTCCCCTATAACAAGTTTTATTTGGGCCTCATGTGGAATACTGTGTCTTGTTCTGGGGACCTCACTTTGAGGAAGACATTGATAACTTAGTACAAGTTCATATATGGGCAAAAAAGAAAAAAAAAGTGTAACAGATCTGAGGAAAACCTGGCTCAGCCTCTCATGGAGCTGCTTGAGAGTCTGAGCTGGCTGCTCCCATCCTCTTCACAGCCTAGCGCTCCAGTGAGTGTGTGTGAGGGGGGGGGGGGAGTGGGGAGGCAGATCAGGGAGCCACTGACAGTCAGCAGCTCTCTGCTCATGGAACTGTAAGAACTGAGCAATCAGCGGTTTTCAATTGCTTGGTTCTCAGTGTTAGGCCCCGTACACACGACCGAGCTTCTCGGTAGAATCCAGCGAGAAGCTCGCTGGGAGACATATTCTGCCGAGTAACTCGGTCGTGTGTACACTTCCGACGAGCGTCCCGTCGGGAACCTCGTCGAGCTAAAAAAAGAGAGCACGCTCTCTTTTTCCTCATTGTTCAATGAGGACTTTGGCTCGACGAGCTTTTCCGACCGCTCATCGAGAACCTCGTCGGGTGGAACGATGAGTTTAGCCCGACGAGGTTCTCGGATGTGTGTACGCGGC
Organism: Rana kukunoris; assembly: GCA_029574335.1. NCBI lineage: Eukaryota > Metazoa > Chordata > Amphibia > Anura > Ranidae > Rana > Rana kukunoris. The sequence continues at coordinate 138,873,258 of CM056050.1, read as the reverse complement.
CTTAGAAGTCCCAGGGAACAGATGCAGCATCGGACCAATGCTGCATCCACTTAGGTAAGTATGATACAAAAAAAAACATACATCTCTTTTAACTACTTTAAGGGCATGAATAAAGTTTAAGTATTTTTAATATGATCAGATTTTCAGCAGAGATAGTGGAGTGGATTTACCACAGGCAAATAGATTGTGCACTTTGCATAGGAAAGTTGTATTTTTAAAGGGAATTTATCCCCAGAGCTTAGTGAATGTAATGGAATTTCACTTTGCAAGAATACCCAATCACAGGCAAGGGAGGTAAAAAAAAAGTAGTATTTTTGCTTGCACATAACATCGTGATGGAAGTCAGCAGAGCTTCACCTCATTCGCTAAGCTCTGAAGAATAAAAAAAAATTCAAAGTGAACAACCTATTTGCTTTTAGAAAATCCACACAAGTGAGTCAATCAACGGTAAGTAAATTAAAACATGCTTGGGACAAACCTAGATCTCTACTTGAAGAAACTTGGAGTATGGCTTCATATAAAAGCATAATACAGTAATAATAAATAACAACGTACCATCATCCAAATTACTGAAGCGAAACAGGGAGGGGTGGGGGCAAGGGGAATAGTTGCTGAGACTAGCCCTATAGCGTTCACATCCAGGAAATGAATGGACTATCTCGGTACCGATGAAAACAAGATACAATATAATATAAAACATCTATTTCTTTCTCGTACATCACGGGACACAGAGCAGCATATTCATTACTATATGGGTTATATGGAGTACCTTCAGGTGTGGACACTGGCAATCTCAAACAGGAAGTCCCCTCCCTATATAATCCCCTCCCATAGAGGAAGTACCTCCGTTTTTTCACCAGTGTCTTAGGTGTTGGTCACGGAATAGCTTTGCCTCCACATCCTTGGGATTAAGGCGGGCTAACCGGATCTGTCCAAGGAGCCTCAGTGCCAAAGTGGACAGTACCCGGGCTCCAAACCGTGGGGTTTTGCCTATAATGCTCCTCTCTAGAGGGCTGGACCCTGGGCCCAGGACTTGGAGTTTTCTAAACCAAAAGATCCTGTTTGCCAGGGTGCTGTATAGGTCCAGGACAGCGGTTCCTTCCAGGACCCCAGTGCCTGAAGGTCTACTACGCTACCCACGGAGATGGGAGAAGATTGGACCGTTTTGCAAAACGTCCTGCGGCATGGAGCAGGTAAGAGGGGAGCCTGCGGGACTTGGTTCGACAGCAGGCTCTCCAGGGGAGATCTTAAGGGGGGTAGCCTGAGTATGCTCTGCATTGGCACCATGGTCACTATGTCTGATGGACAGGATGCCCTGAAATGTTCCCCCCCCATCACTTGATCCCCCTACCTATCTATGTATGTTTGCTAGCTACCTGCTGCTCACTGGTTGAAGATCTTTAAAAAAAAAAAAAAACAGATCTGTCTCTAGGCTAAAGGGACTCCTTAGGGGCCTGTTTTAGCCTTACCTTGCCGGGATTCAAATCTGCCGCCTGATGCGTCCTCCAGAGTGCGTCTCCTCCTGGGCTCTCCTCCCCCGACAGTCGCGCGCGCATGCATATAGAAATGTTTTTCGCGCCGTTCGGGAGGGGGGGGGGGGGGCGGGGAGCGTGACTGCAGTGTAGACTGGGCGTGCCTTCAATTGCTGTTATACACAGCAGGCGCGTTCTTAGCTCAGTTCAAAGCTGAGCTGGAAGAGAGAGGACGTAGAGCTGGCAACACAGTGACTCCCGGTGGCGAGAAGGGGTACTACATGCTGGAGTCAGCTCCAATACTTTTTGTTAAGCCAAAAATCCCCTTGGCAACAGGTTGAATGCTGGCAAACATGTTGGGGGTGGGGCTGTATGTTGTGAAAGACAATAATATTATAAAGGAAAACATACTGAGCCCCACCGTTTTTGGGCATTAGTGATCCTATTGTCCCCTAAACCTTATTTTTTTTTGTACTCCTGGCTATAACAGTCTGTTGTTGTAAGCGGAGTCCCTCGGTTTTTGTATTATGGCTTCCAAAGGTTCAGGATCAAAACACAAAAAAAAAAAAAGGGCAAAGACAAAGGGGTTCCTCCTCTGGTTCTGATGATATGCCAATACTTTCCCCACAGGTTATTCCTATAGGGGTCACCTTGGATAAGCCATTAAGGGGGTCTGGTGCTGAGGCTGGCCCAGATCGGCCCAACCCTGTGTTATCACAGAGGACATGCTAGCCGTCACCCTAGGGGGGCTAGAGAAAGAAGTTAACAGCTATGATCGCTGGCTCTATTTCTGGCAAGAAGCGGACTAGATCCCCATCGCCAAAAGGTGTATCCTCGGATGCTGAGATTCTCTCTCCGGAGGAATTAGAATTTCAGGAGGATCGGTTGGACCAGAACCTAGAGGAAGGATCTACCACTGAGGAATCGTTTTCAGCCTCCCAGACGGAGAGTCTGTGGGTCCAGTCTTTGACAGACATGGTCCGCTCGGCATTTAATTTGCCATTTCCAGAGCCTCAGAGGAATTGGTTTTTCCAGGATTGGGACGACCGGGCAGAACTTTTTCTGCCGCCTAAAGCCTACGGCCACATCACCCTGAAAACGCCTGATCTCGGAGGCTAAGCAGGGTCGGGCCTGGTTAGTGCCTGGATGGGAGACTGCCTGGAAGGTTTTCTGTTAGTTACCCTATGGAAGAGAAATGTTTTCTAAAAAATGGGCGCTCCCAACTGTGGACGCAGCCATCTCATGTGTGAATAAATCATTAACTGGCCCGGGGGAAAACATACAAATGTTTAGGGTCACGGTCGATAAACGTTTAGAGACACGTTTTCAAGCATCCTTTGCTACGGCAGGAGCAGTGGTACAGCCAGTAGTGGCTACAATTGGAGTTTGTCAGGCGTTAAAGGACCAGACAAGACAGATGCTTGAAGACATCCCTGCCCAATAGGCAGAGGAGTTATTGGATATTCCCAGAGCTCTGTGCTTTGCGGTAGAGGCTATAAAAGACTCCATCCAGCAGGCGTCTCGTTTGTCACTATTTTTAGTGCATATGAGAAGGCTCTTATGGTTGAAGAACTGGGCGGCCCAGGCCCCATGCAAAAGACTACTGGCAGGGTTTTCCCTTCCATGGAAAGATCTGGATAAATACAATCAGACTGTTCAAGTGGCAAAAGTACCCCTTTTACCAGTCAAAGAAGTTCCGGGGTCCTGCGTTGAAAAGGGCAGCTCCCCCCTGTTCCGGGGCCCTCAAATTCCAGGCAGTATCGGGCCTCCTGCGCGATCAAACTTTTAACAATGGATCGCAAGGACAGGCCTCTGGGGGCAAGAGGCCATGGTATCGATCCCCGACAGAGGGGGTCCGATCATCTGTGGCCACAGGCTACAGATTAGAATTTCTAAAGTTTCCTCCACAAGGAAGGCCTCAATGCGGGCGGCACTGGATCATCTGCTGTACCAGGACATAATGGTAGAGGTACCAGCCCAAGAACAGGGGCTAGGTCTCTATTCCAATCTGTTTGTCATACCAAAGCCCATCGGCGATGTCAGACCAATTTTGGACCTAAAAGGGTTAAGTGCTTACCTAAGGGTTCGCTCTTTCCGGATGGAATCCGTTTCGGTCAGTAGCCGCCACACTCCAGAAGGACGACTTTCTGGCTTCTATAGACATAAAGGATGGTTACCTTCATGTACCAATCTTTCAGCCACATCAAAGATTTTTTACGCTTCGCAGTGATACAGCGTCACTTCCAATTCGTGGCGCTCCCCTTCGGGCTGGCTACGGCCCCCGGGTATTCGCAAAGGTCCTAGCTCCAATTCTAGTCAATCTAAGGATCCAAGGGGTCTTGGTCCTAGCATACCTGGACGACCTCTTAATCATAGATCACTCGCTTCCTTGGCTGGAATGCGCAGTAGCCCTCATGGTTCAGTACCTCGAGAGGTTCGGCTGGGTCCTAAACCGGGGAAAAATCAGCATTTCAACCTACAAAGCAGTTGGAATATCTCGGCATGAGATTAGACACAGAACAGCAAAAGGGGTGTTCCTGCCCCTGGTAAAGGTCGAGGCTATCAAAAAATTGATTCAATTGGTTCTAAGCAAAAGAGAACCAACTTTTCGCCTATGTATGCGATTACTAGGCAAACTAATGGCCATGTTCGAGGCGATACCGCACGCTTCACACTCGCGTCCTACAGAAGCGAGGCGCTGTGGCTTAGTTGGTGAAAGTGCCTGTCTAGTAAACTGGAGGGAGCAAAGGCCTTGGAGTTTCCTGTGATGCCGTCATTAAAGGTCCGGCAGAATCTATGCTGGTGGTTAAACCCTCAGAACCTTCTGAAGGGGAGTCTTTCTGCCCAGTGGTCTGGAAGGCTAGAGAACGGTCTTGAACGAGTTCACTCGCCAAGGAACTTGGGCAGAGGCGGAGAGGCAGCTGCCCATCAATATCTGGGAGATCGGAGCGGCTCGGCTAGCCCTCCTGGCATATACATCCAGATTACAGGGGTCCTCGGTGAGAATTCATTCAGACAATGCCACAGCGGTGGCATATATGTGAACCACCAAGGGGGAACCAAGAGTCAAGCCACTCAGAGAGAGATGAGCTTGGTTTTTCGGTAGGCAGAGGTTTATGTACCCTGCATATCGGCGATATTCATTCCCGGGGTGGACAACCTGCAGGCGTACTTCCTAAATCGCCAAACCCTGTCGCCTGGGGAGTGGTCTCTGCATCCGCAGGTCTTTCAGACAATCTGCCAGAAATGGTGAGTGCCAGACGTGGACGTCATGGCATCAGGATTCAACAAGAAGCTAAACAGGTTCATGTCTCGAACGAGGGACTCTATTGCCTGCGGAACCGATGCGTTGGTTTGCCCTTGGCATCAATCATAACTTCTATAGGCATTTCCCCCGCTGCAGTTACTACCCCGCCTGTTGCGCAGGATCATAGCACAGGCCGGTTATCCTGGTAGCCCCAGCTTGGTACCGAAGGGCATGGTACTCACTAGTCCTGAAATTGGCAGCAGGAGGCCCTTGGACTCTTCCTCTGTGGCCAGACCTACTCTCACAAGGCCCGATCCTCCACCCTGCATTACGGCGTCTAAATTTGACGGCCTGGCGGCTGAATCCCTGATTCTCAGGGGTAGAGGTCTGTCTAGGCAGGTAATCCCTACCCTCATTAAGGCTAGAAAGCCGGCCTCCAGGGTAATTTGTTACAGGGTTTGGAGGGCCTACGTAGGCTGGTATGAGTCTAAGATGGTTTTCCCGCAAGTATACCATTGATAGAGTATTAAGTTTTCTCCAGCTAGGAGTGGATAAAGGCCTGGCATTAAGCACGATCTAGGGACAGATTTTAGCCTTATCAGTGTGGTTTCAGAGGCCGCTGGCCGCCCACTCGCTGGTTAAGATCTTCATACAGGGAGTCTTAAGTGTTAATCCTCCGGTCAAATCACCACTTTGTCCATGGGACTTAAATCTTGTTCTGTCAACTCTACAGAAACAACCCTTTGAGCCGTTGGCTGAGGTACCTTTGGTTTTACTGACTAGAAAGTCGGTATTTCTGATCGCCATAGTTTCGGCCAGGAGAGTATCGGAATTGGCAGCCTTATCTTGTAAGGAACCATATCTCATTTTACATAAGGATAGGGCGGGTTTCCGTCCTCATCCTTCCTTTCTACCAAAGGTTATATCCAGTTTCCACTTGAACCAGGATGTGGTACTTCCATCCTTCTTTCCAAAACCCACCTCTAGAAAGGAGGGGTTGCTGCATACGTTGGATATTGTCAGGGCCATAAAGGCCTATCTTAAAGCTACAGAGAACGTTCGGAAAACAGATGTGGTGTTCGTTGTACCGGAAGGGCCCAAGATGGGTCAGGCAGCTGCTTGATCCACCATCGCAAGATGGATTAAACAATTAATCATTCAGGCCTGCGGTTTGAAGAGGTTGTCTCCTCCTTTGTCGGTAAAGGCCCATTCTACCAGGGCCATGGGCACCTCCTGGGCAGCACATCATCAGATCTCTATGGCTCGAATATGCAAGGCAGCAACGTGGTCGTCAGTCCACATGTTTACAAAATGTTATCAATTGGACGTAAGAAGGAATGCGGATACAGCCTTTGGGCAGTCAGTACTACAGGCCGCGATTCAAGCTCCTCAGGATCTGAGGGGGCTCCCTTGATTTGATTTGAGATTTACATTTCTTGTTTAAGTTGGATTTACTAGTATTTGAGTATACCTCTAAATTAAATCCTTTTTTTGGAAGATGTCTCCCTCCCCTCATTAAAGCATTGCTTTCGGACATCCCATATAGTAATGAATATGCTGCTCTGTGTCCCGTGATGTACGAGAAAGAAAAAGAGATTTTTTAATACAGCTTACCTGTAAAATCTTTTTCTTGGAGTACATCACGGGACACAGAGCTCCCACCCCTCTTTTGGAGAACATTTTTGGGAGGCATACTGCTTGCTACAAAACTGAGGTACTTCCTCTATGGGAGGGGGTTATATAGGGAGGGGACTTCCTGTTTGAGATTGCCAGTGTCCACACCTGAAGGTACTCCATATAACCCATATAGTAATGAATATGCTGCTCTGTGTCCCGTGATGTACTCCAAGAAAAAGATTTTACAGGTAAGCTGTATTAAAAAATCTCTTTATTGTGGATAAAAAACAAATATACAATTGACATTGGTTAAAAAAGAAAATCTGTACTTGGACAAAAAAAAGCCAAAAAAGGAATACACTTAAAAGACCACTTGGTCTTCTACCATAATTCTTTCATGTTTCTATGAAATATATTAGTTGTCCTTGTTGAATATGCTACTATAGGCAAAAATCTAGTGTGCCTTACTGTAAAAGGTAAATGCATCTCATGTTGTCTCAAAATAAATTCCACCATTATCTTTTTTTCCTTTTTTTTTTCTTTTATGTTAAAATTACACGTTGGCATATTCAGTAACTTTTTTTGGCTTGGATCTGCAGTGTTTACACATTTATGGAATTGGGAAGTTTAACATTATTACACTGAGGATGGTAGATCCAAGGAGTTGTTTTTATAGACATTGGCTCAAAGTACAAAACAATCTACTGCAGCTGTTCATTTTATGTGTTGGTGACCTTTTTAGACAGCCAAACTTTCCACCAGTTTTGTGGGCTTCTACTTTGGAATTTTCACCAGCAAGAGGGTAAACCGAACCAACCTTGGTTCATATTTTTGTCGTTTCTCATCATGGTATAGCAATTTGTTGCTATTACATTTTCCACAGAAGCGATGACCCAGTTTGAAGCTCTAATACAGTTTCTATACATGGGGGAATCTTTGTTTATCCCATGACCTGGGAGTGCTGGTACTATCCAAATGAGTTCAGTGTGCTTCAGACGTGTGCCAAAGGAAACAGTGACACAGCCATTCATCCAGTTCTTGTCGTCCTCAGAGAGGCGCAGTCAGCATATTAACAGACCCTTATAATAGCCCCATTGTGCTGGGAAATGGATGCCAAGATCAGGGTTTTCAGAAGATGTGCAAAGCACTCTTTTTTTTTTTCTTTTTCTTTTTTTTTTTTGCATTCATTTTGTGCCTGTATAAACCTTTCAGCACCTCAGTTCTTCCTTCTGCTAAAGCTTTAAGTCATAACTTCATCTACATATTTGGTATGGTCCTTATACCCACCTATTCATGTCTTCTGTTTATGTGCCTTGCGAAAGAGTTAGTCACGAGAAGATGACTCGAGCCATCATTGTATCGAGATTATTGCTTTTGGAAGATGATTAAGCATCTGGAATACTCTCTTGATCTTTCAAAGCACTGCGGAGGTCTATGAATGCCAATATGTATGTTTTTTTATTTTTATTCCGGCTCCACTTCTACATAACATAGATATTTTCCATAGAAATCAGCTGGCTTTACTTTAGTGCAGCCAGTGCCTATCGTGTTTTTCTTCAGCGGCATTGAATTATGTGATCGTTAAACCTACTTTACATTTGCTTGTACTGGTGCTTTGTTTAACATAGGGGTTCTTATGTCAGACTCTAATTGAACAATGTTACTGGAAGTGAGCATGTTGCTGTAAATTCAATTCATATTAAAATACTGCGCTATACACATGAATAATAGCAGCAAGTATTACAATCTTAACAAAAATTGTGTAAATGAATAAAGTGAAAGCAATACAGCACTAAGAATCATATCAACATACTGCGATATACAAAATAAATTGTGATTAGCATGTACAAAAAATTCATAACACCATCATCTGATTGATAGTGTCTCTAAATAAAGTGCACTGTGCAAATTGTAAACCAACATTGGTAGAATAGTCCCTGTAACGGGAGGGCCGGTGGGACCCAGAGGCTCTTGCAGGGTGTGGGGTACTCCTGTTTCAGCTTTACCGATGACTCTTGTGTCTAAAGTCATCCTAAGAAATGATATCTTGAACTACATTAGATGGGGCAGTAATGTAATCCACAATATATTCAAGAATGTCTGGAAGAACTAATTACAGGTTGTTGATTCTGAACCCAACAGGTCAATAGAAGAGTGACTCCTTCAAAGTGGGAACACAGACTGTTAAGGTGTTTAATGTCGTCTGCTACTGTCATGTAAATGAACCATAGTCTGGCTCTCAAGAACATTTCATTGAGTGATGCTAATTGAGTATTGTATTGTGTGAATTTCTATTGAGGATACATGTGTATTGTATAGCAGGTGAGAAGAGCTTATCTCAGTCACCTTGTCTGGGTAAATGATTAGTAATTAGCTCATGTAGATTGGAATGGCTGTCTCCTAAAAGATGTATATTGAGCTCCTTGTGTCATGTTGTGGGTGGAGTTGGGTCATTGTTCATTGTGGTTCCTAAGCTGTGTATAAGCCTGAGTTTCCCATTAAAGTCTATTCCTGTTGAACCAGAAAACAGAGCTGTGTCTCGTTTCTGGGGAATTTGTATGGGCCATGTTCGTCTGCCGGATTGTGGAGTGTCGATAAGCTGTCGTGGGTTGGTGGAATGGAATATCGTAAATGTAGTTAACCCCTGACCGGTACAGTCCCATTAATGATTAAAACATTAATCCATTAGTAAATATTGATAGGAAGGAATCCAGGAGTGTAGGAAGGAGTCCCCGCCGTGTGTGTATCCACCACCCAAGGGAGAAGATTAAATACGCTTAGCAGAAGGTAACATCAATCAGGCATGTGATATCAAAGCTCTGGATAGCGAGTGGTGCAATTCCTCCACCTCAGACAACCTCAACCCGGCATGTTCGAATATGGATCAGGATGTTCCAGATGGTAAAAAACCTCCTTCCACCTCAGAACCGTTTGGTAGGTTTAGCATCCATAAACAACAGCCTCCACATAGTGAAAAACTGTATGGTTATGGGTTTATTTGGAAAAAAAAGGCTTACATAGATTCCAAGATGTATTGCATCAAGTAAAAAATCTCCTCTGTGATCACAAAAGCATAAAATTCAAAAAGATGCAATGGCATGGAAAGGACTCATCAAAACTGTTGTGTTTTGTCTACAAGACTACCCCTGTTGAAGTCTTTGTAGACGAAACATATCAAGTCCTTTCCATGCCATTGCGCCTTTTTGAATTATATGCTTTTGTGATCATAGTGGAGATTTTGTTGCCTGATGCAATACGTCTTGGAATCTATGTAAAGCCTTTTTATTCACTATGCAGAGGTTTTCTGTTTTTTTTCTTTTTACGAATACTGTTGATCATAAACCTACCAAACGGTTCTGTGGTGGAAGGAGTTTTTTTTTTACCATTTTTTTTACCATCTGGGACATTTCCATTTTAATTCATATTCTCACATGCCGAGTTGAGGTTGCCTGAGGTGGCTCAGCTGAGGCTCAGCTGAGGAGGAGGAATTGCACCACTCGCTATCCAGAGTTTTGATATTGCATGCCTGATTGATGCTACCTTCTGGTAAGCGTATTTAAACACTTAAGCCCCAAACCATTTTGTTGCTAAATGACCGGGCCACTTTTTGCGATTTGCCACTGCGTCCCTTTAACTGCCAATTGCGCGGTCGTGCGACATGGCTCATAAACAAAATTGACGTCCTTTTTTTACCCCACAAATTGAGCTTTCTTTTGGTGGTATTTGATCAAAATTCAATTTTTTTTTACTTTTTGCTATAATAAAATATCCCCCCAAAAAATAATAAAAAAAAACCAATAAGCGATAGTTTTTTTGGCATTTTTATCAAATTTTTGTTTTACTAGTAATGGCGGTGATCTGTGATTTTTAGTGTGACTGTGGCATTATGGCGGACACATCGAACACTTTTGACACATTTTCAGGACCATTGTCATTTTTACAGCGAACAGTGCTATAAAAATGCACTGATTACTGTGAAAATTACGCAGTGAAGGGGTTAACCGCTAGGTATCGCTGTAGAGGTTAAGTGTGCCCTAGTGTGTTTCTTACTGTAGGTGGGCTGTGTGTGACAATATAGTGATCACCCCCTTCCGATTACAGGAAGCGGTGATCACTGTCATTGTCACTAGGCAGAGCGGGGAGATGCTTGTTTACATTAGCATCTCCCAGCTCCATCTCTCCGTGACACGATCGAGTCAAAATTCCAGTTATTTTTCATATACCTTTAAACCACTTACCGCCCAATGCCGTTTTACGTCGCTACTTTAAAGCTGAAATATCGCTGTACAGTGTACTGCGCCTTTGGAAGAAAATGCGCTAAGAGGCTGTAATAGATGGTTTTATAAATTTGTTGACAAATCACAAGTATTAAGCAGGTTTCAAAGGTGCATTTTCAAATATATATATATATTTTTTTAGGTTAAAAAAAATAAAGCATTTGTACTATCATATTAACATTTGTACATGTACTGGAGCATAATGAATTTAAAGGGGTTCTAAAGGTACAAGTTTTTTTACCTTCATGCATCCTATGGCCACTCTGTGCAAAACGAACTGCACAGTGGAGGTAAGTATCACATGTTTGTTATTTAAAAAAAAAAAAATCCCTGACTTTAGTGACCCTTTAAGTGCAAGTAGAACAAGTTATAACATTAGAGCTTTCTACAGCAATTATTGCTCTAAACATGGCTGAGTTCTTGTCTTCTCTAAGCTCAGCATTACTTTTTCAAATATGTCTAATACTGGGGACATTATTCTAAAGTCAACTAATCCAATACAGGAAAGTTCTTGAAATCATATTTATAAGAAAAGAAAATCAAAAGATAATATAAAAAAAATGTGATTACTGTTTATAAGAGCCTTGGTACTGTCTCCTTGTTGTCTAAGGCTCAACCCTTGTGGTGTGGAGTAACATATGTTAAAATAAATATTAATTTTTATTTTGTTTTTCTGCATTTTAGATCCCTTTAAACCTTTCATCATATTTTCAAACCGCCATGAAATCCGCCGAATAGATTTAAATAAAGGTGATTACAGTGTTCTTGTACCAGGACTGAGGAACACAATTGCTTTGGATTTTCATTTGAACCAGAGCACCCTCTACTGGACAGATGTGGTTGAGGACAAAATATATCGTGGGAAGCTGTCTGAAAGTGGAGGTAAGTGTGATATAGCGTACTTGTATCATAATGCAGTTAATAGCATTTTGTACACCAAATTGAGTATCTGCTACATGGGAAAGTATCCAGGGGTATTCCATTAAAACAGAGAGCTGTAAAGTGCAGTGATTCACTGTCAGTAAAACTTACTGTATGTAATATATGCAGTTTTTACACAAGCTATTATGGTATTAAAGAATAACTTTTTGTGGCAATCTGCATCCAAAAACATCCCTTTGTTTCATTGCAGCTAGTGGAGGCATTCTATACTTTTTGTTTTCCCAAGAAATATAATTTTGTTTAATTGGCTATTTTTTCAGTGTGTTTTCTGCTAGGATGAGCATTTGATTATAGCAGACAGACTCTCTCTTGGCACTTGGGAAATATAAAGTGACTAGAATGCACTTGCCAGTTTCAGCAGAACATCAGGTAGAAACAAAGGAATTTTTATTTTATTTTTTATCGCCCAAAAATTTGTTGCAGCTAGAGCAAAATCTCCAAAAGATTAAATAAAAGGATCAAGTGCTATAGGTTGTTGCAGATCATTTTTTTCATTATTTACTGTGAAATGCAGTGGGCAAAATAAATATTTGTTCCCTTACAGATTTTGTAAGTTTGCCCACTTACAAAGAAATGAAAGGTCTATGATTGTTATCATAGGTGAATTTTAAATGATAGAGAGCGAATGTCAAACAAAAATCCAGAAAAAAAACCCACATGATACCAATGTTATGAATTGAGTTGCAGTTCAGTGAGTAAAATAAGTATTTGATCCCCTACCAACCAACAATAATTCTGGCTCCCACAAAATGGCTACAGTATGTGCTCATGTAGTACAAAGATTAGTCCTGTCAATTTAAGAAGGTGCTCCCAACGACAACTCAATGTGTATAAAAGATACATGTCCACAGAATCTTTCTTCTATTTAAACCTCGCCATAGTTGGCGCAATTATTTGCAAGTGGAAGATATACAAAATAAGCATCAATCAACCTCAATCTGGAGCTTCATGCAAGGTTTTGCCTCGCGTAAGAAACGCGAGGTTTCCACCCAGAACTACACAAGGGGGAAGGTTGTGAATGATCTCAAGGCAGTTGGGACCACAATCAAAAAACAAACCATTGGTAATACAATACCCCACCAATGAACATCTAAACAATTCTGAGAAGGATTGGGAGAAAGTACTGTGATCAGATGAGACCAAAATTGAGCTCTTTAGCATTAATTTGACTTGCTGTGTTCGGAGGAATAAAAATGCTGACTATGACCCTAGGGACACCATCCCTACAGTCAAGAACAAAGGTGGAAACATTATAGTTGGGGCTGCTTCTCTGCTAAAGGTACAGGCCGACTTTGAGGGGTCATTGGATGGGCCATACATTCTTCCCTCAACTAATACTCTGAAGATGGGTCGTGGATGAGAGTCCTCTTCCCTTAGCCAGAACAGTAAAGATGGGTCTTCCAGCATGACAATGACCCAAAACATACCACCAAGGCAACAAAGGAGTGGCTCAAATAGAAGCACATTAAGTTTATGGAGTGGCCTAGCCAGTCTCCAGACCTTAACCTAGTTGCCAAGCGACAGCTAAGAAACCTTAAGGTTTTGGAGAAGATCTGTAAAGAAGAGTGAACCAAAAGGTCTTCTGTGATGTGTGCAAACTTGGTCACCAACTGCAAGTAAACGTTTTACCTCTGTGCTTGCCAACAAGGGTTTCTCCACCAAGTACTAAGTTCTATTTTGCTTAGGAATCAAATACTTATTTTACTCCCTGAACTGCAACTCCATTTAAACCATTTGTATTGTGTGTGGTTTTTTTTTCTGGATTTTTGGTTGATATTCCATTTAAAATACACCTATGATAAAAAATTATAGACAAAATCTGCAGGGTATCAAATAATTATTTCCCCCAGTGTAATTCTAATGTCTAAATGTTCTGTAAAATACAAATACAAAGCCTAATGCCGCTTACACACGATAATTTTTCGGCATGAAAAAAAAAAGTTGTTTTTGAAAAAACGTAATTTAAAATGATCGTGTGTAGGCTTCACATCATTTTTCAGGTTCTGAAAATCGAACATGGTGCCTTTTTGTAACGTAGTTTTAAACTATGTCGTTTTTCGGGTTGTAAAAAATGATTGTGTGTGGGCTAAAACAACGTTTTAAACCAGCGCATGCTCAGAAGCAAGTTATGAGACGGGAGCGCTAGTTCTGCTAAAACATAATGGTTCATAATGGAGTAAGCACATTTGTCCTGCTGTAACGGACAGAAAAGCGTGAATCGTCTTTTACTAACAAGGAATCAGCAAAAGCAGCCCAAAGGCGAATAGAACTTCCCCTTTAGAGTGCCGTCGTACGTGTTGTACGTCACCGCGCTTTGTTCATCATTTTTTTTAAATGATGGTGTGTGGGCAACATCGTTTTTAATGATGAAGTTGGAAAAACGTTGTTTTTTGGACATGCTGAAAAACAAAGTTATTTTTCATGTTGAAAAATGATCGTGTGTACGCGGCATAATGCTTGCCATGCACTTGACAAATTTGAAAACTTTTCTTCAGTTTTTTCTTTAATGTACAACTAAAGGCAAAACTTTTTTTTTAAAGTCTGCTAGCTTGGAGAGGGATTAGAACACGTCAGTTTTTATTGCTGCCTATGCCTTCGATAGTGAGATTCACCCACTTTATTTATCCTGTTTACCATTATCATTGAAAGTGAAGGAAAATTCCACATTTTGGGTTTTGTACCCAGAAAAGTAATCACTGGGGACACTAGTTCTGGTGACGTGGGCGTTCCCAAAGAATTTCTTTAATTTGCAGGTATTTCCTCTCACTTCTTGTTTGGCTATGGGACAGGAAGTAAAGAGAAATCTCTGCAAAGGGACACATATGGTAAAAAAATCATTCTGACAGGGATTTTAACCCTATCCTACTTTGTCCAAAATGAAAAAAATAAGGTTTTGCCTATAGTTGTACTTTAAATACTTACGGTGTCTATCTTTTCTTGGTTTCAAGTGACCAAATTATTAAAACATCCATGAATACTGTATCAAAACCCATTTAGTTCCAGTTGAAAGACACATTTTGCATCAAATTCCAGTGGTCTGGTCACTTGAAACAATTGGAAGTATTCTATGTTCAAGTTGATTTACTAGAGATTTCCAAAATGCATTTTGCATAGAATAAATTCACATCATTACTGCATATATTCAACTGTAAAGTGGTGGTTTATTCTCAGTGCCTTAGCCATGACTTCTACTACACATATTGTACGTATACCATTTGTACATTTAGCATATATCAGAAAATCCAGCCAGGCTGTATTAGGTAAAATTGGGGGGTTACACATAACATGACTGTTTAAAAGTTACTCAGCAGTGATAATTAAGTATCACAGTCTATTACCACAATTCAACACTGCCTAGAGTGTTGTCTGGTCTGGATTGCACATCACGATCTGCTTAATGATACCCTTCCTAGCCGGAAAACATTCATCATGATACCAGAGTTAATTAGCATTCAGAGCTTGCTGTTAATGCTAATTATAGTCTGATGGCAATTACAAGGAGGAGGGTACAGGGAAAACAAAATGCTAATTCTTCCTTAGCCCTGTACAAGTAGGTCTACTGCAGAGTTCACTTATGTTGCATTTTTATTATCCTACAAAGCACTTGGGAAAGGTATGTGGCTAGGTAGACTGTAGTCGACCTCCATGATCTCCAAGGTTGGAGAATTAGGTGGTAGGAAAGGTGAAATAGAACGGAGTTAAACATTGATGTTTAGAGAGAACTTTTCTTTTGGATCCACCAGTGATTTGACTGCCTCTATAAAATAGTAAATGGTAAGGGATCAACATTTGCTCACTGAATGTTTGCTGGACATTCACCTGTCTATTTTTACATAGGGGTAATTATCCTATGTGCGATGCGGCCGATTGGCAAATCTTGCTTTAATTTAATGGGCAAAATTTTTTATTTCAATTTAATGTTTATTATATTTGAAACCTCTTTATCATGTTGTATTCAGATGCTCATGAGTGACTCTTGTTAGAATTTAAATCTGTTGGGCAAATCTTGTTTGCTGTTGGAATCTTTATTACATTGTATGCAATTAACCATATTCACCCAACATTAGTTGCAAACAACATAATAGAGAAACAAACAAGCAGATAAGGAAAGAGCTATTGCATGGAAGGAGGGAGGGGGCTGTGCTAGAGAATTGAATAGTCCCATTTTCTATCGTGTTCAGAGGTATGTTTTAAGTGAGTAAAAAAATGATACAAAGGAAAAACTTTGCAAGTGATTTTCTGTGTTTTTATCTGCATTTTTTGGTTGGTGACATGGTCTCCTTGAGAGCTGTTTAGATATCGGCTAAATTAGGAGTGCTTTGTTTACAAAGTGTCAACTGACTGATAGACTTATATTGTGAGAGGAATCATTGAAGTGCAACCCTTGTGTATCACTGCAAAGTAATAACCAAATATGGTTGTACAAATATAATGACTAACTAGATAAAAAACAGCGCAGTACTGTCTGTGATACTTTACTTTTTTTAATTTGCACTAACAGTTTCAGGACAAAACTTCTACAGTGATGGCTTCGATCATCCGGATTCTGTGTGAGAACTTCCTCCCTGCACACTGACTACAGGGATGGTCACTCATTTGGCACTGCCATTATTCCTAGAATGGTGTTCTCTGATTGGGCAAGGTGGAGAGGAAGGCCGGTGATGTCATTCTCTACCTTGTCAAATCAGAAAATGTCTTGGATTTGTTAAAATAATAAAAGCCTTTCTATGAATGGCAGCAGTGAGTGAGTTAAAAATGCACTGGACTGCATCTAGTGAAGCCAACCCCTAATAAATAATTGCATTTATACAGCACTTAGTGGCGTTCCTCTTTAAATGTTCATGTTATGCTGCAGTAGTTCTATATGCATCATTATGTACCATCTGCCAATGTTTTGCTTTTGTAGCGCTCACCAGTTTTGAAGTCATTATCCAGTATGGCCTTGCAACTCCTGAGGGTCTGGCTGTGGATTGGATTGCTGGGAATATTTACTGGGTAGAGAGTAATCTAGACCAGATTGAAGTGGCCAAGCTAAATGGTACTATGAGAACAACTCTTTTGGCTGGAGACATTGAACATCCTCGCGCCATAGCTTTGGATCCTCGAAATGGGTTTGTATTTCTAAAGTTTTCTTTTTCTTTTTTTTTTTGTACTGCCTGACTTGCACATTTACATCTGAGTCACAATTTTTTCAATTTTAAATCATAATTGTAATATATTAAATAAAATATTTTCAAGACTCCTTTTTGTACTCATACCAGGCTCTAGATCAGTGGTTCTCAACCTGGGGGTCGGGACCCCCTAAGGGGTCAAATGAGGATTTGCCAGGGGTCCCCAAAACCTGGGCTGTTCCTGAAGCCTGTGGCCGCCCACTCAGCCTCTTCACCACCGCCCATTCAGTTCACGGCATAGCTGGGAGGCAGAAACTAGAGGTCAGCTGACTGGTGAGGAATGTGAAGTGGGAGGGGCTGGAGGAGACCCTATCTGCTGATTTCAGCATAGGTGTCACTGCTACGAGAAACCACAGGTCAGAGACACAGTGAGTAACACTACCTGTGATTAGAGTTACCTTTAAAAGTCCCCACTACAGTTCTCAGATCAGCAAATGACCTTGATCAAGAGCACCTAAGTTGGCTGATCCCAACTCCCCACCAGCACTGCCACTAATCCCAACTCCCGCCAGCACTGCCACTGATCCCAACTTCCCGCCAGCATTGCCACTGATCCAATACTACCCAACAGGGAGTAAGAAAAGGATTAAAAATAGAGAATACATGGAAGGGAGAGGAAAAGAGGGGGAGGAACAAAGAAAAAGGGAGAGAAAGAATAAGAGAAAGAACAAGAAAGGCGTCTAGAGAGGGATAGGGATAACAAACAAGAAATTATGATAGAGAGAGATAAAAGTGAAAGAAAGGAAAACAAAAATAAAGAGTGGTACATCCTAAAATGTACTATACAGTAAGGGGTTTTAATATTGTACGAGTGGAAGGGACTCAGGAAGCGCGAATTGTCCGTGGGTTAGGGGTGCAAATTACCTGTCTTGCCTTGGGTGCCAAAAACCCACAATAGGAAAATAATTTTACTGTTAGGGGTCCCCACAACGTGGGAAATTTTATCAATGGGTCCCGACACTAGACAGGCTGAGAACCACTGCTCTAGATAGAGATTATAGTGTTTTGGAGATGGGATAATTTCTGGCATGTTGAGTAAAGGTGCACAGTGGTATGTGGTTAGCACTTTTGCCTAGCAGCAAAGGGGTCGCTGGGTTGAATCCCAACCACAACACTACTTGCCTGGAGTTTGCTGCCTTTGCATATGTGGGTTTTCTCCTGGGTACTCCGGTTATCCCCTCACTCCAAAGACATTCTTGTATGTTAACTGGCTTCTGTCTAAATTGGCTCTAGTATGTGTATGTATGAATGCGAGTTAGGGACCTTAGGTTGTAAGCACCTTGAGGGCAGGGATTGATGTATTGAATGTACAATGTATATGTAAAGTGCTGTGTAAATTGACAGTGCTATATGAGTACCTGAAATAAATGAGCACAAAGCACAAATAGGTCTGTTATACAAAGTAAGGAAGTTGTGCATGATGTATGCAGAGACTAGTGATGATGAAAGGGATCTATGCTTAAATAAACCTGGATTGTGAAAAGGCCTTGTTTTACCACTTCAGCCCCTGAAGGATTTGCCCCCTTAATGACCAGACCATTTTTTGAGATACGGCACTGCGTCGCTTTAACTGACATTTGCGCAGCTGTGCAATGCTGTACCAAAACAAAAGTTACGTCCCCTCCCCCCTTTAAATAGAGCTTTGTTTTGGTGGTACTTGATCACCTCTACGGTTTGTTTTTTGCGCTGTAAACAAAGAGCGACAATTTTGAAAAAATAATTTGTTTTGTCCGATTTATATATTCTTCTACATATTTTTGGCTTGTGCAAAAGTTACCACTTCAACAAAATAGGGGATAGATTTATGGCATTTTTTATTTCTTTTACTAGTAATGGTGGCAATCTGCGGGGGTTTTTTTTGCGGAATTGCGGCTGACAGATTGGACACTTTTGACACTTGTTTGGGACCATTTACACATATACATCCATCAGTGCTATAAATAACCACTGATTACTGTGTAAATGTCATGGGCAGGGAAGGGGTTAAATGTGTTGCCTCGTGTGTGTTCTAACTGTAGGGAGGATGGACGATCCGCCATATCACCTGTCAGAATGGGGAATCGTCTTGTTTACTGTTGCAATAAAACATTTATTTACCATGTTAATGGTAATACAACTGCTCAGCTTTACGTGGTTTTATAAATAATTTGTAAAAAAAAATAAAAAATCACTGTATGATAGACTTATTAGGAGCCTGTTATAAAAGGTGCATCATAATTACTGTACTTTATTTTTCCCTGCAGTAAATGGATTTATTTCTCATCCATTGATTGACACAATAATTCTTAAACTTTTGGGTTTTAGGCTCCATTCACATCTGAGCGACAAAACGCCGGTCGCCCGACGCTCTTGTCGCTCGAGATGTGAAATAACATTGCGGTCTATGGAGATGGTTCACATCTCCACGCCTGTCGCCTGGAAAAAAAGTCCCGGACCCTTTTTTTCAGGCGACATTGGCGTTCGCTCATAGACCGCAATGTTAAAGAAAAAAAAATAAAGTTTAATCTACAGGCGGCAAGATAAGCCGCGTACGCAGCGTATCGTGTCGCCTAGGTGTGAATGCAGCCTTACTGTTTGCAGGAGGATTGGACATTGGCAAACCAAAAACTGTAGGCCAGCAAAGAATAACCTTTCCTACCCATGGCATATCTGAGTTTTCTTTTTCTAGTATCCTAGGGGAATAGACCTCTTTTCTTCAATTATACTTTAAGACTAACAAATTTTTCGGTAGCATCTGTATTTATTTCTGCCATCATTTTTTTTTCTATATTCCATTTTTGTGTATTAAATCAAGACTATTTTCTACATGCTTCTGGAACTTTGTCCCTTTATCCTAGCCCTGGCTTTTGCAGTATCGCAATTGGAACCCACTTGATTGAACGTGCAGGGAAAAGGACCTTGAAACACTGGGTACCTCATCGAGAGCTTTACAGATTCTGGTATTCGGGTAAAAGTTATCTGCGGAGTTCTTTCTAGGTCCAGAGCTTTTGCAATTTCCTTAGTGTTTGCCCTTTCTCTGAACACGCACTTTGCTGGATGCGCTTATTTTTTATTCTTTCCACTGTAAAAGTTAACCTTGTGAGATTGATCGCTTAGGTCATCCACTGTGTGAAGTGTCATGCACACTCCACACTTTTATGCTAGTACCCTGGTCTTCTGTTCACATGTTTTCTAAGTTTCTACCAAGTGCACTTGCAGCTCCATTTGATGTCAGTATAGGGCATGTACGCTGCACTTTTGAGCTGTAGGCAGTCCCCAATTATTTATTTTTTGGGGCCAGTTTTGGTTGTTTGCTGTATTGCCCACCCCTCTGTTATACTGCTTTTGGATGTCCTGAAGGGTTTAGACTTACGGTTTTCTCTTAATAGATGAGAAAAATTGATTTTGCATACATCATAAAATATTTTTTGTAGCCCACTGAGGGATACAGGTCCCACCCCTCTGTTTATGATCATGTTCTTAGTACTTTGAAGATGCTGGTAGTAGGAGGGGTTATCCTAGGTGGGCCTACATTTTTCTGTTTGTCCAATCCTTCTACAGATGGCAGTATAGCCCAAAGTCCAAGAAAAAGATGTTACAGTGAGTAAAGAAGTCTTGTTGTTTTAAAGTCTTGGAATAGGTTTGAAAGTTCCATCCAAGAAAAAAATAAAACCAACTCGGTCCATCAAATTTTTCCTAAAATTATGTAGACAACTTTATAAAGGACAGATGACAAATTATGTAAACTTAGTATGCTGTGTAATTCACCAATTACAGCTTAACTCACTTAATACCTACCCTTCCTACAGGTAAGGATATAAAAGTTTAATGTACATGCCAAGGTCATGATTTGGTTAATAGGTGCTTATTCACTCTGCTTACTGGTTGTAAAAGTGAATCCAGTAAAAGACTGAGCAATGCCAAAGTTCAAGTTTCTTTTTGTCTAAATGTTCATTTACGGAAACTAATTGCGAAATGCAGCCTTAATTTTGCAATGCTCAGCAGATTTAGGAAAGCACAATATTTTTTTCTGTTCTATTTGGATGGAAGTCAGAAAAACCTTTGTTATACAGTTTTGGTTTAGTCATTAGAATTACCGGTATACAGAATACTGGTTTATCTGATACTGGCTTATCTATTTTCAATGACCCAGTCCAGAGATAGGCATTTTGAACTTTAAAGACGAAACGTCTTCTTTTTTTTTTTTTGCCATTTTGAATAGCGTAAAGCAGGTCATAGATAATGCAATTTTCTTTCCCACAGCCATGGGGTGCAGGAAAGAAATGTTTTCATTTCCCCATCAACAGTCATTAATGATGGGGGAATCCCTCCCACACCACTATTGTGTTCTGCCGGCGGGAAGCCTTTACTAGTGTTCTAGTGCCCACCACAAGGATATTCAATATGCTGGATGCAGGTGTAAGGGCTCATTGTTGACACTGCGAAAATCTAGAATAGATAGGTATTTTAGGTGTGTTTAAAGGTCAAAATAATCAAAAGAATGTGTGTGTCTTTGTGCCACCCAGTCCAGCATATCCATGTTGACCACCCTTGTGTCTGCATGTATAGTCACTAGGGAAAGAATTTATATGGTGTTCAAAGCAGGAGACGGCTAAAGAAAAGGGTGGCGTTTTATTGCATGCCAGCCATAGAAGAGATTATCACCTTGCTTAATGGTAGAAATTACTGAGAAGCTGCACCTCAAGCCTTATTATTCAGGCAGAATTGGGGGGCCGCTGTCTCACCCAAATTTGTCCATTGCAATTAATAATTTAATGTCATTGCAGAATCAGCCGACATGTTTGGAGCCTCTAAAGCTGCCATTCTTAAACATGTGCTGGTCACAGCAAAGCCATTAAATAGTATGCACGGCTGGTACACATTGCTGCACATTCTTATAACTACCATGATAAAATATTTTAATTGTTAAAGCGTAAACACTATACCCTCTGCAAGACTGATAATTATCTTGCTGCTTGCTGGGCTGATAGGCCCCATTATAGGATACTGTTTACATGCAGCTGCCAAACAATGTATCTATTTATTTGTGTTGGAAGCAAGAAGAAAAAGTACCATTGGATTTGACACAAGGTATAATCATTGATACTACTAAATTGGATTGTTGGCTTTTTGCTAAAAGGTCATATGACGATGAATGAACCATATAGGATTATTTTATTAAGTGCCAGAATATTCATCATGTTTTAAAAAAAGGCATTTTATGCTGACTCACTTTTGTAATTTAAAATGTTATGCTTGGCCTACCTGTCAATTTACATGCAGAAAGAATGTTAAGGCACCACATCAGCTAACCCCCCCCCCCCTCTACCCCCATTCAAGTCAAATTAGCATTTTACCCATGTAGTGAGCGGGCACCTCGCTGCATGAATGGGTTTACCAAAATCGGCATTCTGATAATTGATATTATATATTTTATCAAATGGTAAAGTTTGGGATTGGATATATACAGGTATACTGTATATTTGAAACCTTCATGCTACATTTTTAAGAGCCCCTTGACACTTGTATCAATGAGAATCTGTTCATCAGATTTAAGAGATAAAGGAAAAGAGGACTGACAAGTGAGTCCAAAAATTATACAAGAAATGCTTAAGTCTTTAAAAAGAAGCAAACTGGTTTTATAAAATGTTAATTAAGCCAAATAAAAAATAAAGTATCTATTAAAAAAAAAAAAAAAAAAGCTAGGAGAGAGATGGTATACATTTCCATTTTTCTAGTGAAAAAAATAGCTGATGGATCATGCTAACAATTGCTGTCAGCCCAGTCTGGGGCAGTTTTGCCATTTCTACAAGCAGGTGATTGTTTAGGACTAGGATAAAAAATATCTGTGCTCAGTAATAGAAAAATAGTGATGTCACTAATCAATGATAATAACAGTAATACGTGGTAATAATGAAATTATAATCAGCAGCTGAACACTATGACCCTGACATTGAGCACAATGTAGTAATCTAAATAATTAAGTGCAGCGCTAGATAAATAATAAAGTGAATCCGTGCATATACATCATTCAGTGCAAACAATGAATGCTCTATAAACTAAGGATCAAAAATAGTGCTATTTTGCAAATAAATTAAACAGTGAAAAAATCCAAAAAACTATTCCACTCAAAGATAAGGTGTATAATTGTACTGTGTGGTTCCATGAAATAACAAACACAATAATGGAAGTTAATAAATGCAAATAAAAGTCCTTGATTTAATAGTCCAGAAAGTGCCTTCAAGTGCAGTATGAAACTTAATTTAAGTGCTCAGACAGCTTTGATACCCGTCACCGCTTACAGATAAATGTAATTGATTGTTTAGGACTATTCTGCAACTAGAAATATTAGTTCACTAAATTGCTTGTTTTTCTGTTTATAGAATCCTCTTCTGGACTGACTGGGACTCCAGCATGCCACGTATTGAAGCTGCATCCATGAGTGGGGAGGGTCGGAGGACAATACATAAGGAGACTGGATCAGGAGGTTGGCCAAATGGCCTCACTGTTGACTATCTAGAAGAACGTATTCTTTGGATAGATGCCAGGTACAACAATAATGCTTATCAAGAATTCACTTGTACAGTGAAGGTTGAAAAACTCATAGCAGCAAACATAAACATACTTACCTTTAGATTGCTGTAATGTAGACATGACTAAACAATATTATTTTATGATAACTTTGGCATTTATCATGTCCGATATAGGCCAAAATGTCATATACATAATGTTAGAAGAGACTGTTCACTTTTAATTAAAGTGGTTGTTAACCCTCTTGTATGTGATTTGTTCAGATTTTATGACTGAGGTTTACTTATAGCTATTTGCCACCCGACTTCCGGGTAGAAGTCGGGTGGAAAATAGCTATAAGACGGTATGCACAGCAAAAAAATTCAGCATACTGTAAATGTTGGAAGTATGCACAATGTAATGTTAGAAAAATGTTTTTAGGGTGAACCTCCGATTTAAGTTGTAAGATAATAGTGAAATATTCTTCTCCAAATCTAGATCTTTTGATTTTATTCAAATCTTTAGTTTTTTTCTGTAAAATCACATCTGTAGAAAAGATTTCTGTCCACATTAGAGGTGAAAAGACTCCTCCATGGATGTACAGTTCTAATATAAACACCTGTGTACTAGACTTTGCAGTCCAGTGCATTATCTACTGTAGATGCATTATGTGGTTGTTCTTATTTCAGTGATTGTTAAGATGGCATAAAACATGGAGTTGAAATGCTAACTTATAACAAGATGGAGTCACCAGACACTATTTAGAAATGAACTATAAGTGAACCGTTGTTCACCTCCTCTTGTGTTCTGAATTATTTTGACTACTTTTAGCCTTATCTAGCCAATGTAGGAATAAGAGGATGTCTGTACGTGAGGTCCGGAATGGTAGCAATTGTTACTCATGTGTGGGATGATGGTTAGAAGCAGGGTGATGGGAAAGGACAAAAGGCCTTTGGCTAAGATGCTTTCTTTTATATTAAGGGTTTCTTTCATGTTATTTTAATTATCACTTTGGCTGATATACAAAAATCCATTAGTATGCAAGCGTCATTTATCCGCAGTTATCGCGTTTTATCATTTATGTGACATTTACAATGTTATCTCAGATAATCAGAATTTCCCATGGATATGTGTCTGAGATAGAGAATAGTGAGAATAGGATAAATGCTATGTGATAGACAGGATACGTAATGCACAATATAGAATAGAAACTGTTTGTTTAATCCTGTACTTAGTCACTCTGCCTTTGATGCTTTGTGATCCAGTGTACACTATTTACTCAGTAAATAATACATAGACTAAAGCTATATCTGTGTGGATGTGCTTCATTGTGAGGTGATTCTTAACACATGTTCATAGGTGGCCCGATGTCTATAAACAGGCTGTGACATAATAGAAAGCTAAGCTTGTAACGTATTTGGAAGCCTTATGCCCTAATATGGTGGAAGACTGTCTATGAACTTTGTGCTACTTGATAAAATAGATGACAGGGCATGTAACTGATGCATTGGAGATGTAGTCCAACATGAACCATCTCTAAACTTCACTTACGAAAAAGTTATCATTAAAGTTTGGATGAATGGATATGTTTTTAATATTGAATGGCAATGTTTTATTATTATCATCATACAGGATTTGTATAGTGTAAACCATTTACGCGGCGAGGGCAGATGGTACAGTTATGCCGCGTACACATGACCGGTTCGTCTGATGAAAACGATCTGATGGACCTTTTTCATCAGACGAACCGATTGTGTGTGGGCCTCATCGTTTTTTTTTTTTTTTCCCACGGTGAAAAAACGTAGAACCTGTTTTAAAATTATCTGATGGTTAAAAAACCGATAGAAAAAAACGATCGTCTGTGGGGAAATCCATCGGTTAAAAATCAATGCATGCTCAAAATTAAGTTGACGCATGCTCGGAAGCATTGAACATTTTTCTCAGCACCTCGTTGTGTTTTACGTCACTGCGTTCTGACACAATTGTTTTTGTTTTTTTTGTTTTTTTTAAGTGTATTTTGTGCATGAAGTCGAGAGAGAGGAGCTGGACTCCAGAAGTTGGGAGTAGGCAGACCCTCCCCCCAGAGGCAATCGCCATCATTCTCCATGCCCCCGGTGGCAATGGCAGGTGTGAGGGGGGGCCTCCCACTCACCCCACCCTACCTGCTCCACTTGGGAGCCCGATGGGACAGAGGGACTCCCCCTAAGAGGGAGTCTAGCCCACCCAGCCAGCCCTGTAGGTCTTTCGCCTCTCTTTATTTTAGGAGACCTCATGGCCAAAGTGCGTGTGTGTTAAACCAATTTCGTGTGCGTGCAAGTGTGGTGTTTTTTTTGGGAGGGGGGGGGGGGTGGTGGGCATACTAAGCACAGGCGTACCTTGCATAGCACACCCACCGGGAGCCGGGCTGAGACCACCAAACTCAATTCACATGTAGCCAAGACCGGGATCCGAACCCTTGGCTGCAGAGGTGAACGGCTTGTCAGCGCAGTGCCAATCACGTTGAGCCACCACAGCTCCCACCACAATTGTTTTTTTAACTGATGGTATGTAGGCAAGACTGATCATCAGTCAGCTTCATCGAATATCTGATTAAAAAATCCATCAGACCATTTTCATTTGGTGAACCGATCGTGTGTACAGGGCATAGCAATACAGATTCTGTTTATGTAATGAATGATTTATGTAATTTTTTCCTCAACATATATTTAAAGGAATGGCTGGATAAATGTGTGCCCATTTTTCAAGAATTTTACTATTGTAGGAGATGTTGAACTGAGGATGAAAGCTTGATTTGCGTGTTCTAAGCTTGATACATTGTTATAGCTCTTTTTACTTCTCAGATCAGATGCAATTTACTCAGCGAAGTATGATGGCAGCGGACACATTGAAGTACTGAAAGGCCATGAGTATCTGTCTCATCCTTTTGCCGTCACACTGTATGGGGGAGAGGTGTACTGGACAGATTGGAGGACCAACACCTTGGCAAAGGCAAACAAATGGACTGGCCAAAATGTGACAGTTGTACAGCGCACAAACACTCAGCCCTTTGATCTTCAGGTTTATCATCCATCCCGACAGCCACAAGGTAAATGCGTAAATTGTTTTTCAGAATATATATTACATAATCATGTACTTCAACATGCTAATACTAGTGTCTGTTACGGTACCTGACTAGAAGGATAAATCATCACCCAACTCAAGTTCCTATAAATTCTCAGAAGAAAGGGTGACATTGGCAGCATAAACCCACTGATGGTTGTACCACAGACTTCAAATGAGCTACCATCAATACAATTCTGCACTGGCAGTCAGTGTTGGTGGTTAATATGATACAATACGATATCTAGTGGAGCAAAATTCCTAGCAGCTCCAACATGAGGAATTGTGTATGCTTTACTTGTGAGGTCATATAGATGTTTTTCCAGATTTTGCCCTATAGCATTTGTTTTTAGAAAATGTGACAATGTTTTCTTCTATTTTAAATGCTTAGCTCCCAATCCATGTGCGGAAAATGATGGGAGAGGGCCCTGCAGCCATTTGTGCCTTATTAACTACAACCAGACATTCGCCTGTGCATGTCCACATCTTCTGAAACTCTCTCCTGACAAAAAGACCTGCATTGGTAAGTTTTTGAGTTTATATGGATCGACATGCTGCAAAAACATTTGTAGCTTCATACCCTGGCATCTGGGCTATGTTTGTAGTGCATTACATAACAGGGTTCACAGCAATTAGGCAGGCTAAAATGCTTAGTCTTTTTTTTTATAAATGATGTGGTTTAAAAATATAAATGTATTTAAAACCAAAATTAAGACTCTTAACATTTCGCTGGTTATGCCGTAATGAATATGCCCCCTCTTTATCATCGAAGTGCCGCCACAAGGGTTAAAAACACCTGTGCTGTTGGCACATAGAAGAGCTAATCCACAACTCACACACTAGTTCTGCAGTCTAGCATGCCCCAATGAAAGCCATAATGAGCTAGTATGGATGATGCAGAAAGACCACTGCTTCCACATGGAATGGATTGCTGAATGCTGGGAATAGGCTAATTTCTTCCTTGCATAGCTGTAGTTCCAGTGAAACAAATAGTAGCGCTTTAAAAAGGCTACGGTTTGCCACACTCTGAGTTGATTCATTTAGTTAAAGTTAACTATAGTTGGGCTTTCATAATAACTTGCATTTTGACTACAGCACAACCACCTTTTTGTCCTAAGCTATTGTAGACTAGTTTCTTTTGGACTATGTTTTCCAAAAAGTTTCAGGTAGCGTATTTTAGACAGTATCAATCTCTTATCAGCATTGAAATGCAGTTTCTGCCTGAATTGTTTAGCAGAATTCACCAGCATAACTTGATGGTCCTATATAGAAATGTGTGCATGATATTTTTTGTACCTCTTTCAGAGTCTAGAAGGTTCCTGTTGTATGCTCGCCAAATGGAAATCCGAGGGGTGGATATTGACAACCCATATTACAACTACATAATTTCTTTTACTGTCCCCGATATTGACAATGTCACTGTCGTGGATTATGATGCCTATGAACAACGTATCTACTGGTCAGATGTTCGTACGCAGACCATCAAGAGGGCTTTTATCAATGGCACAGGCGTGGAGACTGTTGTGTCTGCTGGTAAGGGCTTCAGGTTTTTTTTTAAATGTGAATTTGAAAGTTGTATGGTGCTGTACATTGAATATTTGTAATGGCAAAGTACATGCTCGCAAATAACACTATTATTGGAATGATGCTTTCAGATCTGCCTAACGCCCATGGACTGGCTGTTGACTGGGTGTCTCGTAATCTCTACTGGACAAGCTATGATGCCAATAAGAAGCAAATCAATGTGGCTCGTTTGGATGGATCATTCAAGAATGCAGTCATTCAGGGTTTGGATAAACCACATTGCCTTGTAGTTAATCCACTTGAAGGGTATGCTTCTTTGTTTTCTTTGCTTAATACCATCCATTAAAGTAGAACTATAGGCAAAGCTTTATTTTTTCATCTTGGATAGGGTAGGGTTTTAACCCCTTTCAGATTATTATTTTTTTTTACACATCTGTGTCTTATTTAGGGAGAGTTACCGTCACTTCCTGTCCCATAGTCAAAACAGGAAGTGAGTGAAAATAAGGGGAATTCCTTGGGGCTCCTCAGGTCACCAGATATATTGTCCTCGTTGGAAGATTTCCCCTATTACTTTTCTGAGGACAACCCAAAAGTTGGGATTTTCCTTTCACTTTTACTTTTAATGATCATGGTAAACAGGACAAATAGAGAGGGTGAATCATATTGATGGGGACACAGCAATAAAAACTAGGTGCTTTAATATCCTAAATAGAAAAGGGAAAAATCACGGGACTTCAAGAATGACCACCAGGTAAAAGTATTACCAGATGAACTTAATTAAATCAATATTTATTACAAACTGATTAAAAAGACCATATTTTCACATAGTGAAACCGTAAATAATTTCACAAGCAGTTGTCCTAATTAGTCTTGCGAATGATCTGATTCTTCAGGACCGTATCCTGTATATAGTCCTGAAAAAGTGGATCGTCTTGAGAAATGTGTAGATTTATTAGGACAAATGCTTGTGAAAATAAGTTTAATACTGTTATATTACTATGTGAAATTCTGGTGTTTTTAATCAGTTTGTAATAAGTATTGATTTTATTATAGTCATCTACTTGTACTTTTACCTGGTGGTCATCTTTGGAATCCAATTTTTTTCTGCTTTTTCTATTTGCACAATTTTTTGGGGGGAGATGACCCCTGAGTAATTATGAAGAGCTTGATTTCTATGTCTATTGTCTATGTAACATTTTCTGCTATATATCTCTATATAGATATAGATATAGATATCTATATATATATCTCCAGTGTACTAATACCCTCTCCACTCTATAAAAAAAAAAAAAAAACTAACAATGTTTTGGTTATACTTTTAAGATATATTACAATGTAAAGTTCATGGAGAAGTACAGCCTTAACGGGTAGTAATTTGCCTGTCCATCTTGGTCTACTTTATGTTCCCCAACATAATAGAAAATCTTTGTCTAGGTTTTTTCTTCTGTCAGTTGCCTTCATCTTCCTTTTATAAGATGCTGGGCTCATAGAACTGCAGGAAGGTGGCACTCGTGAGCAGGGCAGGCTACATTTGGAAGTTGTTATTGCACATATGTGTTTTTTTTTTTTATTAACACTCCCTTAAATACACATAAGCACTTTACTACCCACTAAAATCTGCAGCCGGCAGCCACGTACGTTATCTTTTTTTTTTGTTTTGTATGTGGGGAGGGGGTTAGTCAGGATTTGAATATTCTTCCCAGAATATACAGTAACCGCATTATTATTATTAATTCAGCTGCCTTTTATAGGCTTTCCCTACAGAAGTGCTTTTGTTTGGTACTGTATCTGAACAGTGGGTTATAAAGGCAAGTCTCATAAAGTAAATGCATTCCTTTTTCTTCCCTGCCTGAGCCATATCCCTAAATTGTGTCTTAAAGTGAGGGAAAAAAAGTATTTCATCCCCTGTTGATTTTGTACGTTTGCCCACTGACAAAGAAAAGATTAGTCTTTTATGTTAATGGTAGTTTTTTTTTTTAGAGTAGAAAGAAACAGAATAACAACAATATCCAGAAAAGTGTATTTCAAAAAAGTTATAAATTGCCTTCTATTTTGAGAGTGAAATAATTTGACTCCCAGGCATCTTCTATACAGGTAATGAGCTGAGATTAGGATCACTCTCTTAAAGGGAGTGCTCCTAATCCCAGCTTGTTACACGTATAGAAGATACCTGTCCACAGAAACAATCAATCAGATTCCAATCTCCCCATGGCCATGACCAAAGAGCTGTCCAAGGATGTCACAAACAAGATTGTAGGACCTATACAACGATGGCATGGACTACACGAGCATTGCTAAGCAGCTTGGTGAGAGGGTGACAACAGTTGGTTCGATTATTCGCAAATGGAGGAAACACATCATAACTGTCAATCTCCCTCGGCCTGGGGCTCCATGCAAGATATCACCATGTGGACTTTCATGAAGAACGGTTAGGAATCAGCCCAGAACTACATGGGAGAATCTTGTGAATGATCTCAAGGCAGCTGGGACCATAGTGACCACTATGGCAACACATTAGGCCTTAAAGGACTAAAATCCTGCAGAGCCCGCAAGGTCCCCCTGCTCAAGAAAGCACATGTACAGGCCCATCTGAAGTTTGCCAATGAACATCTGAATAATTCTGAGGAGAACTAGGTGAAAGTGTTGTGGGCAGATGATATCAAAATCAAGCTATTTGGCTTCAGCTCAATTTGCTGTGTTTGGAGGAGCAATGCTGCCTTTGACCCCAAGAACACCATCCCCACCTTCAAACATGGAGGTGGAAACATTGTGCTTTGGGTGAGTTTTTTTTGCTAAGGTGACAGGACACCCTCACCACATCAAAGGGACGATGGACAGGGCCTTGTACCTTCAAACCTTGGGTGAGAACCTCCTTCCCTCAGACCGGGCATTATAAATGGGTCGTGGATGGGTCTTTCAGCATGACAATGACCCAAAACACACTGCAAAGGCAACAAAGGTGTGGCTCATGAAAAAGCACATTAAGGTCCTTGGGTACCCTAGCCAGTCTCCAGACCCTAATCCCATAGAAAATATGTGGAGGGAGCTGAAGGTTCGAGTTGCCAAACTTCAGACTTGAAACCTTAATGACTTGGAAAAGATCTGGAAAGATGAGTGGGACAAAATCCCTCCTGAGATGTATGCAAGCCTGGTGGCTAACTACAAGAAACTCTGACCTCTGTGAGTGCCAACAAGGGTTTTGCCGCCAAGTACCAAGTCATGTTTTGCGAAGTGGTCAAATACTTTTTTCAATTCAAATCAATTTATAACTTTTTTGAAATGTGTTTTTCTGGACACTTTTGTTGGTATTCTGTCTCTCACTGTTAAAATAAACCTACCATTAAAATTATAGACTGATCATTTTTTTTGTCAGTGTGCAAATGTACAAAATCAGCAGGAGATTCAATACTTTTTTCCCTTCCCTGTACCTGCTCCCTCTTCCAGACACTACAGACTACAGTGGGAGACTGTCAGAAACCGAGGCAGTGTTGTCAATTCAAAAGCAATGGGAAGGACTAGGTGTAGCCAGATGCTGATAAGCTACAGACTAAGAATAGGCAGTGACAGTGCTAATAACTATGCCACCCTCACCATCTCATCCCACTGTAGTTCAAGACGGCCCTATAAGATATAACAGTTTTGTATCTATTTAGTGATATTAGTTGGTTGACTTGGAGTTTTTACAACAGTCTCCATCATCAATTCATAGTAGTTTAGAAGAGCATCTGAAGCACAGGTCTCATATTTTGTGGTTTGGATACTGCTGGATTGTAAGCTTTCCAGTCATAATTTTTAAATGGTTAAATTGCTAATGATGTTCATGATGACAGAGGCAGTTCCATTAGTTGAATTTTTACACTCGCACACATACACATACTTATATCTGTAGGAGAAAGTGACAACTGCCTTTTTTTTTCAGTCTGGCTGGCCTGCACGTGGGGGTGGACCACAGCAGTTTCCAGTAATATAGAAATAAGCAAAGCCATCTGTGTGGGAGAGTTGGGTTCATTACGGGAATTTCATGTGAGGAAATGGTGGATCAGACATGGCGATAATGTCACGCAGACCCCAGGACAGATCCAAGAATTCTCTGGCTGCCCTTAAGCTTTTTTGTATAGAAGTTTAGACTTTCTTTTTTCCTAACACTCCTACACTTGGAGTACATTGAAAAACTGTATGTGTAACAAACATGCAAGAAACTGTATGTGTTCCACCAGTTAACGTGCAGAAACCTGATATTAATGTAGTACAGCTGCTGGGCTTTTAGATGGCTGAATAGGTGTGCACACAAGGCATTTGGAGAAAGAATGTGTTTTGTATTGATAAACAATGAAAGGTTTGTATGAGTGAGCAGCAATCTGCATTCTTGATAACAGGATCTGCTATTTATTGTGGCAGAAATACGATTGCGGGAATGGTGAGCAATGCCATTGCATGTTCTTTTTCTCCAAAGTTATGAGTAATCGATAATGAACTCAGTGAACTTGTCTCAGACTATTAGAGAGAAGAAGGTAGCACACAATACTAAGCAAGACTATTTTATTAGCGGGAGCATAAAAATTATATGAAGAACCTTTTGGCCCTTTTTGGCCTTGGGTTCTTGGCATTAGGAGCCTGGCACTGGTAGATTTCAGTGCTGGATTCTTGATTCCAAGAAAAAGCAAATCTCCACTAACACTCACTAACTTGAAAGATGTCATTAAAGTATATCTAAAGCCTAGACATTTTTTTTATTAATTTGGATCGAGTAGAGAAAGGTCAACATTTTGCCAGGTTTTGTTGCCAGGCTTGGGAGAATTGCCTTAATGTCCTGTAAACTCAGCAGAATGTAAGAGATCTCCCAAAATAAAGGAACCCCCTTCTTAAGCTGTAATTGGAGCATTAGAAGATTTCTCTATTCCTGTTCTGGTAACAACTCAGAATTTAGGCTGTTGCCTTATTTTAAATTATTTTCAGTTCAGGTGACATTAGTCACTAGCACACATAGAGAGGTGAATCTCCCCATTGGGAACATGGACATACAGTAAAACCTTGGATTGCGAGCATAATGTGTTACAGAAACCTTCATTAAATATAACGATTTTGCTAGACTTGGAGGCACCTCTCTTCTATTTTATACTCAGTTGTGACGTGACGCTACTTGTATATCAAGTTAAAATGTATTTAAACATTTTGCTTGTCTTGCAAAACACTCTCAAACCAAATTATTCTCAAACAAAGGTTTTACTGTAAATAAAAGTCTGGCTTAAGTTCTCCAAACTAAAAACAAGTTTTGATTTGATATACACTTTACCAACTATACAAATTAACTTCAATTGCCATAATTAACACATACCTTAAACCTAAGCTAAGCCCTTAACTCCCACCTTCCCTGTAGCTCCTAATGTAACCCTGAACATAATTACCTCTCGCCCTAAAGCTGCCCATAGACAGACAAAATTCAGCCAGTTTAGCAGGACCTGGCTGATTTTGGCTCCGTTTATGGGCAGGCTGGTTGTACTGTAAATCATTGTATTCTGATGGCAGGAAAACCTCCTGCTTTCAGAATACAAGAGCACTTTAGGAAGGATTCACACACAGTGTTGATGGGGGAATCAGGTGTTTTTCTTTCCTTAAACTCATGGGTGAAGGAAAGAAAATTGCTTAATCCAAGACTTGCTTAACTCTCTAACTAGTTTTTGCCTACCTAATAATCCTAATTATTACTCAATGGTGACAACCAAAATGATAGCACCAAGAACGAATGATGCGCTTTTGGGACCCTTAACTGTAAATAAGATCTTGGCATTCTTTCTTCACCCTTTCTTGGAGAAGACAGTCTAAGACCCGATGAGTTTAAAGTTGATCACCAAGAAAAAAATATATTTTGTCTTGTGCTGTTTAAAAGTTAGTTACCTCGAATGATATTTGTAGGTCTGCATCCATGCTGTGCAGTTTCAAACTCATAGTTTCACTGACTCTGGAATTGGCCTTATTTTTCCAGTGCTGATGAAGAGCTGCAACAGTGAAGGATCCTGTCTATCCCCACCCCCTTATTTTCCCCTCGCCTTACACATTCACAAAATAGCCTTGAATTCTGTGAATGGACAAGTGGAGATCCTGTTCATTCTCTCCTCCTGTCTCATTGTCCATTCACAAAAATGCCTTGTATTCTTTATTTTCCAGAGCGCAAGGCAAAGAAAAATTCAGAAGTTCAGCTTTAAGATTGGAGAAAAGAAAAAAAGGAGAATTGGACTATATAGTCCAAACATGGAGAGTAGGAACTAGGGTTGTCCCGATACCGATACTATACTCGGTATCCGGACCGATACCGAGTATTTGCGGGAGTACTTGTACTCCCGCAAATACCCCCGATAGCAAAATAGAATACTTTCCCCCATCCCCCGCCGCCGCAAAGCCGCCGCATACCGCCGTTAATCCCGGTGCATGACAGCGACGAGCATTACAAGCTTTCGCTTGTATACTTGTAAAGCCGG
Organism: Rana kukunoris; assembly: GCA_029574335.1. NCBI lineage: Eukaryota > Metazoa > Chordata > Amphibia > Anura > Ranidae > Rana > Rana kukunoris. Next base: position 138,838,944 of record CM056050.1, on the reverse strand, counting down.
CGCCGCCATGTATAGACACTCCCCCTCTCGTGATTGGATGGATCCGTCCAATCACAAGAGGGGGAGTGTCTATACATGGCAGCGCGGGCTTTACAAGTATACAAGCGAAAGCTTGTAATGCTCGCCGTTGTCATGCACCGGGATTAACGGCAGCAGCGGCGGCTTTGCGGCACATCAGGTATGTGGGGGGGGGACATGGCTACATATGTTGGGACAGGGCATGGCTACATATGTGGGGACAGGACATGGCTACATATGTGGGGACAGGACATAGCTACATATGTGGGGACGGGACATGGCTGCATATGTGGGGACGGGACATGGCTACATATGTAGGGACGGGACATGGCTACATATGTGGGGACGGGACATGGCTACATATGTGGGGACGGGACATGGCTACATATGTGGGGACGGGACATGGCTACATATGTGGGGGGGAGGGCATGGCTACATATGTGGGGGGGACATGGCTGCAATATGTGGGGGACATGGCTGCATTTGGGTACACCTTTTAAAAAAGTATCGGTATTCGGTATCGACGACTACTTGAAAAAAATTATCGGTACTTGTACTCGGTCCTAAAAAAGTGGTATCGGGACAACCCTAGTAGGAACCATATATAAAATCATGACATTTTATTATACATCATATGTAAAAAAGAGAAACAACATGGATGCAAATCGTTAAAAATCAGTAATGTAGTTGTGCTTATGGATAGAGTAAACCATATTTTATATATTCGTACAGCAATTGTTGATATGCGTCATAAATTATAGTGCTGATTATTGGTCCTCATGTGTCAACACATTTCGCAAGAATTGCTTCATCAGCACACATGAAAACATTATAGTAGTTATCTAAAAAATAACAATGATAATTAAACGTAATATAGAACACACATAATATTATATACAGGTGCACTGGCAAATGGGTGTGTCTATATAGAAAATAATTTCGGGGAATGTATAAACCCAACGATTGTGAGAAAGAAAACGAACATACAAAAAAAATCAATACCTATTCAAAAGTCCCACATGTGGGTAACTGCATGTGTCAGATAGGAAGGGGCCCTGATCATGAATTGAGATTTATTTTACTAGGAAGTAAAGGAGAAAGGAGACCGCAAAAAATTGAAAATATGAGACTTGTATCTATTGTCAACAAGATATTTGACTATATAGTTAGCAATGCAGTAAAATACCTCAGTACATGTGATTGTTGTAGGAAAACTATTAAAGGGGCCACCATGTTAGTCAGGAAGTGACCCAAGTTTAGTTAGTGGCTTGGATGAGGAGAGGATTTGTGTTTCTTTTACTAGATTCTTGGCACACCAGTTGATCTTCAATCTTTTTAATTCACAGTGAGATGAATCCAGTAGTGTAGGAGTTGACCAAAGTATAGCAGCCACTCAGAACAGTTTATATCAAAGGGAGGTGGGATAACCAGGGGGGGTCCCAGGTTAATAAACATGAAACCAACAAAGATAAAAGTATTAAAAGTAAAAAGAATACAATTACCGGATATGGTTACAACTGTGGGGAAAGAGGAAGTAGGGAGGAGGAATGTTGATGACCATTTGTATACATATATTTTCTTTATTATTGCCTCAGTAGTTGTGATCCTGATGGTTTGTTCAGAGTAAGCAATGCAAACAAAGAGAAGATGTTATGAGTAAAATAATAGAATCATTGTATAGTCGGTACTATATGAAATGTTGTTCTATCTTTGTGAAAGAAAAGCTTTAAAAATAAAGAATTTATAAAAAAAAAATGAACAGTTTATATCATATACTGCAGTGTGTACATTTTTATCGCTATTTTGCAATGTATTTATTGAATGAGCCCTTATAATTATTTGTCTTTTTATAAAAAGAAAGTAACATCTGAAAACAATGAGCCACAATGCACTCCTATATTACTGCAATTTCAGTCATATCTGTGGCTCCCAATAGTTTCACCATCTTCTTATCTCATCTTATCTCCTCTAAGCAAGCATGCCACTGCAATATTTCTATAGAGAATAGCCATATTCCTGAATATTTTGCATTGGCTTTATGGATAAGTTCATGTGAGGTAATTGCCTCGGGGTGAATCATGTCTTGCACTGGGCACACACTGCAGTTAGTCAGAACTTTAATATTCAGTTTGTTTTTTCCAGGAAGATGTATTGGACAGATGGTGACAATATCAGCATGGCAAACATGGATGGCACAGAGCGTCAAATCCTGTTAACCGATCAGAAGGGACCAGTTGGTAAGAGATTTTTACCGTATATAACTACCTCATCCACGCTTGTCTGCTTCTGCTCTCACTTGTGTGCAGATTTAATGTAACATCTGCTGCCATGCTTCTCACTAGAATGGGTTTAGCTTTTACAGCTGGCCAGAGCTTACAACCTTATTTAAATGTTTGCACGTGCTACTTTTTTATTTAAAAATGTTGGGCTTCTTCACAGCATTGTAATGTGTTAAGGTAGCCTCTTGTCATTAAAGAGAAGGTAAACCCTGATGGGTTTTACTTCCTCTTTATTCATCTGCAAAGTAAAAGCATAATGGGCTAATATGCATCGCGTACTAGCCCATTATGTGGCACTTGACTGCAAACAAAGCCTGCAATGTCCACGCTATCCCCACTGGAGGAAGCATCTATGTCTGCCCCTCTTCCTTCCGGGACGTCACTCCTGTGCATTCGTGTAGGAGTCGCCAGTCACGGCACACTGATTGATATAAGCAGAAAATTGAATCAGACCCATACAGAGTCTAGTCTCAGTCCTGCAGCAGTGCTGCAAACCAATGATTTGCTGTGTTCATAAACAGTGTAAAATGACCAGGTAAGGAGTGTTGTCAGTATGTGCTTAATTCGCCATCATTATTCACCGCGTGGGGGGATATGGGGTCCCCTTCGGGGAAAAAACTCACCAGATGTTAGACTTAAAACAGCATATCTGTGTATCTCCTTACTCTCCGTCTGTGGATTATCACTCTCCCAATATTTTAGATGAGGTACCTGCAAGCATATGAAAAAAGAAAATCCATATAGAGCAGTATCGTTTTTAAAAGGTTTAATAGATTCCAAAAAGATACCCCCTTATAAATACATGCGTACCAAAATGATAAAAAAAAAAAAACAGGCATATAATGTATGTTAATCTCCCTGGTTCTGGATACCTGAATTTCCTGGTTTCTGACCAGTGGAGCGCATACGACACTTCTGGTGGTGGTGCTGGGTAGTCACGTTCTGACGTTTCATCCGTTCGGACTTCCTCTGAGAGCATCACGGCACACGCTGGGAAAGAATCGACAGAGAGGGTCGTTTATTCACTGCGCATGTGCCGATGACCTCATCGGCACACTACAAGTTGAATATCTCCTAAACGGCGCAGGTTTAGGAGATATTTTCAGTACATATAGGTAAGGCTTATTATAGGCGTAACTATATGTAAAAAAGTCTCGGGGGGGGTTTCACTTGTATATAAAGTAAAGTCATTGTGTGGTGCCTATCAGCACGGCTTGTCTCCTGCTGCCCATATGCAGTTGCTTCCTGTCTACATGCATTCAGATTATTTCTGCACGTGGAACTTGCCTGTGCAATTTACGTGAGCCCTTTTTATACTCCATTAGAAAAGCATGTGACTGGGTAAAATCACTCTATAACAGCAAGTGCAAGACAAGGACCTTCATGGCACCAAGTATCATTTTATTGAAAGCTAAACATTTTAACACTTCTTAAAATTGCTTTAATATATTTATTGCAGCTTAGGTTTATGAGATTTTCTTGGCTGGGTTAACCACCTACTTTACCTGTCCAATGTCAGAACAGCTACTGGCCACTGATAATCTGTCACTGGACAGTTGAAGCCTGGGGGCAGGCTGGCGTTAATTTTAATCTTGACTTCGCAGGAACCAAGGCTTCATTTATTGTCTGGGCTTAGGCTCTGGGGGTCCTCTTTGACATAACTGATTTGGAAACAGAACCTTGCAGGCATCACAGATTGTCTGTCTACACTTCACCAAGAATATTGGTTTGCAAAACATGCAATTTCTTGCCTATTAACATAGGATGAACATTACTTGATCCAGCAGGTTACTGTCAAACTAGGAAATTGTTGTCTTGACTGCTGAGCATCTGCTTACAGATCCAACACCACCATTCAGTGACGCTGCCCCCCACAAAAATACACATAGACCAATTAAGTTGGAAAGGGCAAGGCCACAGCTTTATTAAAATGTTCAATACAAACAATTTCCAAGGTAAACACTGAACCAGTGCCAGCCACAGTTATACTGTGAGCACGGTTGAACATTAACTTGTCTAAAGGGCCTGATTTTACCATGAGTACTGGACAGACTTTAAATGGACCTGTAACGGTCACCATCGTTTACGACCTTCTATCCAGCCACGACAAGCTTATCCGACACACTCCGACAATCCTGCATACACGATCCATATAATTTCCCATAATCAAGACGAGACTCTGCTCTGAACTTGGTTTCAAAGATATGAACACTTTAATGGTATCTTAGCTTGCTTTTTATACAGTACAAGATGTTACAGCCAATCACAGGACAATGCCATCTCCACCCCCCTATTCACACTGGGGCTAATTCTAATCCGTAGCTAGACATGTGGGCACCGCATCATCAATAGAGTTCAATTAACCTTGAATAATATACAATCACAGATAATCTTCACACATATCAGGAACCTCAATCACATTATCTAGACAGACAATTCGGCACCGATACTGACAGATACATTCCTTGAGATAATGACATCAAAACCAAATACTATCCCACCTGAGCATTAATATATTCCTGTATCAATAGAATTCAATTAACCTTTAGAATAACACAATAGTGTAAACAGAGAGCTTCACACAATGAAAGAGTCTTTCAGGAGTGGGTGCAATTAACACCTTTTCAACAGAATGTGTCTTTCACAGTGAATAGCCAACACCTCAAGACATTTCAATAGCCTTTATACAATGTCTTTCACAAGCCGGGTCACTTAGCGTTTCAAAAGCAGATGTCTAGTAGGAACACCTTAATATCTCAGTATCCTGCCATATGAATTATTATTAATGTCTCATCTTATACATGAATTATGATTCTTTGTCACCCTATGGCCCTAGTGGACATAAGGTGACCCTAGACATAGGAGAATCTCAGTTTGTCATGGGTCATGCCGTTACAGGACCCAACTTCCAATCAAGGGCATAGCCCATTAAGACAACCTTTTAATCCTGGCAAGGTCAAAAACTGCTGGGAAAGCTGTGATTAAAGGGGTGTTCCAGCCCATTTTTGTGTTTATTAAAAGTCAGCAGCTACAAAAAGTGTAGCTGCTGGCTTTTAATAAACACTCACTTACCTGCTCCTGCGTTCCAGCGACGCGCCGACCGGTGCTCCGCTCCTCTCCCCCCCTCCCCAGCCGGCGTCTCCATCCCGACTGTGGGCACCCAGCCGTGACAGCCTTCGGCTTCACGGCCGGGCACCCACTGCGCATGCGCACGTGGCGCGGCTCGCCGCTGATTGGAGAGGCCATCGCATGGGACCTGTCATGTGTCCCATGTGATCGCCTACAGGGAGGGGCTGGTGTAGACGATTAAGGCTTAATTGCCTAACCAGCCCCTCGGCGGAAGCAGGAAGTGGGACAGGAAGTCCCACTCCTACTGAAGCCCCCACTCCCCCCCCCAAAAAAATTACATGCCACATGTGGCATGTAAGGGGGAGGGGAGGGGATTAAACAAAAGTAGTTTTTGTTGGGTTTAACTCCTCTTTAAACAACATAGACAAGGCGGGAGGGCAGGGAACTCTTCCTTTTTTTTTTTTTTTTAAAGCTGCGGTTCCTAAAAGCTCATATAAGTTACCTCAGTGAGGAGTTTAATTAGAGTTCAGACTCTGCCCCCTCACCCCATATCAAAGTAGCCAGTCTTTTTTCACAACATTACATATTGCATGTAACCACTCCCAGTTCCTGGCCTTGCCCCATCAGTCAAGGCTCCCTTTTCCTATGGGGTCAAGAGGCCTTCTTTTTATAAGCACTCCATCATCATTAGACACTTTTCGGCTGTCTGTACACAAGTGCAAAAAAATGGCTTGTTGGATCCTCCCACTTTTTTTTTCCTAATATAATCTGGTTCAGGAAATGTCTGGCTATGCCATCTCTCTCCCTCTGTTATATATGTACACTTGGATATTTATAGAAACATATTTTGATGATCAGATTGCAGTTGAAAACAAATGACTGATGGACATATTGAAAGAGAGTCTGTATTTATTTTAATGCTTAAAGTGTTATAATCTTTACATATATTCGGCAGAAAGTGTTAATGGATAGAACAACTTTTCTGTACACTGGCATAATTAAATATGTGCATGGGAGCATTTGTTCCTTAGTTACTAATTAGTGCATATTATTGCTGTACAGTGATGTACTGCTTCTTCTTATATCTAAAATAGGACCTCTCTCTGTCTGACCTACACATTGGCAAAAAATATATGGTACTGGAAGCAAGATATGCCTCGTACACAACTGACTTTTTCCATCGGAAATTCCGACCGTGTATACCCATCTGAGTTTTTCCATCAGATATTACGATGAATTCCATCGGAGTTTAGGTGGAGAACATGTTCTCTTTTACTCCGATGGAATTCTGATGTGAGTTTGGTCGGACAAAGGTCCGATTGTGTGTACAGGGCTTTAGTTTACTGAAAATGCTCAATAGCAGATATAGAAACAAATGTAAATGCAGTTTTGAATTACTTATAAAATAAAGTATATGTAAATGCAGCTAATGCAAGTACGGTACATGCATTTGACTTGCAGTAGCTTCTTATATTCCCTTTACAATGACACTCAGACAGGAAAAGGAAGGGGCAGCACTATGAGATAAACAGGTTGTTCTGTATGAACATGTTATGACTAAAGTTAAAACATGCTGGCAGGAGGAGAAGGCAGAGTGAACAGGGGGAGAGCTATTTTGGCCCCTTTCCTGTCCAGTAACAGGTTGGCATCAGAAGATGACATGGCTTTATTGCTTAACTACAACAAGGAAAATGCAGTTTGACAGGGCTATGTAACCAAGTCCCATATACAGTGGGTATAGAAAATGATCACAGTTTGTTGTGCAAGTTATAGCAAACAAGTGAAAGATATAAAACCAACATGTCAGTCAGAATAAATAAAAACATTCAAATACTTGGGGGTAAAAAGGATCTGAAATGAGGGAGACACTCTGGATTTCTTAACGGAAGAGAAATACCAGGTATTTGGGGTTCGGGATGCATGCGACTCACTCCCCTCTTTTATTGGTGACCGTGCTAGTGCTTGGTGTATGGCAATTCAGGTACCCAGCACTGTCACATGGGGGTGAGGAGAAGATCCTTAGTCCTGTGCTCTCCTCTCACTGCTCCTGATAAGCAAGCAAAGCAGCAGAGTAGGAAAGGCAGTTAAAGGAGTTGTAAAGAATTTTAATTCATTAATGCATTAAGGTGAAAAAAAATCTGATGATGCCGTTTTACTTACCTGACCCCTCGAAAGTCCCGTGCACGGTCCCAAGATCCTCTTCGCTGCTCAGCCTGACAGCTGATTGGATAGAGAGGATGGATTTAGAGCAGCACAGCCATTGGCTGGCGCTGCTGTCAATCACATCCAGTGATGCGGCGCGCCGAGGGGCAGGGCCGAGTGATACAGTGCGTGGCTATGGCTATGGCCGCTCACTGTATCACGGGAGCACGCCCACAATTACTCACCACATGCAAGCTCTGTCTTACTTGACTGTGGTCACTACTTGCGGGGAGGACCAGAGATAGCCACCGAGAACCCCAGAAGACATGGTTGGAGGCCACTCTGTGCAAAACGAACTGCACAGTGGAGGTAAGTATGACATGTTTGTTATTTTAAAGGAAAAAAAAACATTCCTTTACTAACCCTTTAATACTCCCAACACTTCATATTCCTGATATGTGCATACCGTACCATATACTCTGTATGAAAAAATATCCTGTTCTCTTTTGCTTCCTTTATGTAAAATCCATGGTGTTCCTGCCAGTCCCTCTGCTTTCTTATTAAAAATTGGCCACACTAAGCAGAAGAGCAGTTTTCTAGCTATGCTTGGAACTCATGTGCTCTCCTCCAATGATCAGATTTGTCCTGACACACCTTCCCTGCACAGCCATTCACTGGCAAGCTCAGTGTCATGCTGCTTCTCCTCCCCCAGCTCTATTGCAGCTGAGAACAAAAGGAATGTGATTGCATATAAAAAAGGGGGGGGGGGGAAGTATGTATAATGTTGTTTTTTTTATTTTTTATAGTCGTACAAAAATTACATTTCTAATTGAGACTGAATGGGTTGTTTTTACAAGGTAACCGTTTACAATCACTTTTACCACTTAAGGACCGCCTCCTGCACATATACGTCGGCAGAATGGCATGGCTGGGCAGATCCACGTACAGGTACGTCCTGTACTACTTCCCAGCCGTGGGTCATGGGCGCACTCCCGTGACCCGGTCCGAAGCTCCGGGACTGTGGGACTCCAGCGTTGATCGGTCCCCGGAGCTGATCGATGACATCACACCTACAGCCACACCGCCCTACAGTTGTAAACACACACATGGAACACATAACCCCTACAGCGCCCCCTTGTGGTTAACTCCCAAACTGCAACTGTCATTTCCACAGTAAACAATGCAATTTAAATGCATTTTTTGCTGTGAAAATGACAATTGTCCCAAAAATGTGTCAAAATTGTCCGACGTGTCTGCCATAATGTCGCAGTCACGAAAAAAATCGCTGATCGCTGCCATTAGTAGTAAAAATAAATAAATGATACAAATGCAATAAAACTATCCCCTATTTTGTAAACGCTATATATTTTGCGCAAACCAACCGATAAACGCTTATTGCGATTTTTTTTTTACCAAAAATAGGTAGAAGAATAGGTATCGGCCTAAACTGAGGAAAAACATTTTTTTATATATACATTTTTGGGGGATATTTATTATAACAAAAAGTAAAAAACATTTCATTTTTTTCAAAAATGTCGCTCTATTTTTGTTTATAGCGCAAAAAATAAAAACCGCAGAGGTGATCAAATACCACCAAAAGAAAGCTCTATTTGTGGGAAAAAAAGGATGCTAATTTTGTTTGGGAGCCACATCGCACATGCAATTGTCAGTTAAAGCGACGCAGTGCCAATTTGCAAAAAGAGGCCTGGTCCTATAGCTGCATTTTGGTCCGGGGCTTAAGTGGTTAAGTTGCGTATAAGCTGCTGTGAGGGCTGTCAATAATGTTAACCTATTATCCATTACACAGATTTTTTTTCTAGATTGTCATTAATCAACTGTATGGTAAACAAAAAACAAAAACAAACCACCTCCTTACAGCAATGCAAAAAAATAGATAAGTGCAACCCTTCACTGGTCATTGCTTGTTCTAGCTTCTGAATACTTATATACTAAGCATTTATGGATAACATTGCAAACTATACACAAAAACACGGTTTTAACAAACTGATAACATTTTAAAAATAGCTGATCTTTTCTTATAGACATCTAACATTATGGTAGCTGTAGGTCCTCTATAGATAATACTAAAATATATTGTTTTGGGTGCATATGAGGGTTTTCTTTCTGTAGAAGCTTGGCACAGTTAAAAAAAAAGTGCATAAGAATAACGCATACAGCAGTAACCAGATGAAATGGAAGCTTCCTATGTATTTTCATTTTCTGTTGGTTGTTTCCCAGATGTATGGCCCTATTATAGTGCAGAGTATATTTGCAGTGAATGTTATTTTTTTTTTTAACTCTTCATTGCTTTTATTGCTTCCCTGCAGGCTTATCCATTGACTATGTTGACAAAAAGTTGTACTGGATCAGTTCTGGTGCAGGTACAATTAACAGATGTAATCTTAATGGCAAAGGACGGGAAGACCTGCTTACCATGAAATCCTATTTGGGAAAGGCAACAGCCCTGGCCATTATGGGTAAATTACTATTTTATTTTCAATGCTTTAATTATGTTTTTATGGGTAACGTACAATAAGAGTGTGTTCAAGCAGTTTGTTGGGTTCATTATAAGTGAGACGGAGTATAATCATTATAAATGTATTTGTTGCTGTATCAAACCAGAGTTTCCAAACATGGGTATACCTGGAAACGTTATTCTCCAGATTTTCCTCAATTTTTTTTGTGAATTTTATTTATGTAATGTATATATTTCTATTTAGTTTCGGCTAGACAAAGCTTCTTTTTTTTTCTGGTCTTGGTTATAGTTTGTCCGCTGTGAGCACTCAGAGTGGAAGTCTGCATTGTTCATTGGAGATATCTGGAGGCTGTTAATTAAGGAGTACCAACGTGGGGTCTATAGAGACTTGTTTACCCAGTAGGCTGATTTAAGATCTCAAATGTTTTGGTCTCGATAACCTAAGCTACTGGACAGGACCACCACATACTGTATCCACAAGGCTCTGTGCAGCCTCAAAAGCAGATGGATAGGTAATTGAGCATAAACTTGTTTATGCTGGCTGAGACTAAATACCATTTTGTAGGTTCATTTCTAGTGCTGCTTCGCTTACAGAGGAGAATTTTGTTGCTTCCCAAATTTGATTCCAATCATCTTCCTTATGAATTATGTTGAGGTCAGCCTCCACTTATGTTTGTATGAGGGAGAATTTGGAGACAATCATGATGGTGTACAGTGAAGAAATTAAGCCCTGACGTTTTTGTTTCTCTCAAGCTATTTTTTCTCAAAATATTTGAAGGAGCGTGGGAGTTCAAGCCCTTTAGTGGAATGAATTAGAATATGTTTCACCTGTAAGTTATGGAAGGTTTCACAGTTAAGAAGGTTGGATTCTTTTTGTGGGGTTTGAAAGGATTTGACTGTGCTTTGTATCCACTAATGTGCATACCCTAGTGATTTTGAGCTATGGGTTGATGACTTTTCATCAAAGCACAATGCAAAAGCTTGAACTATATTTATAAATGGTGACTGCAGAATTTGCTTCTTTTTTTTTTTTTTTGAGCATTGGATTAAAATACATAGGGTGGCTCTTTTCTCTCTCAAGCCTTCTGTATGATATTTTTTTTTTTTTCAAAGACTAGTGTAATCGCCAATAAAATGCTGTCATGGTCATGTATTATAAAAAAAACAAATTTCCTCTCATTTGTAGTAGACCTGTAATCTGTTGCCGGGAACATTTTTTAGAAAACAAGTTTCCTTGAGCTACCGGTCAAATTCAGATTTTTTTTTTAATAGTGGAATTGAAGAATAAAAGCTGATATTTTATTAGGTGTTGTGTGTTTTTATTGTCCTGTCAGTTAAATAAATAGCAAGGTTGATGGGGTATTTTTTTCTTTCACGTAGGTGACAAACTGTGGTGGGCAGACCATGCATATGACAAAATGGGAACGTGTAATAAAAAAGATGGGTCAGATCCAAAAGTTCTACGATTTAACACAAACCAGGTCATGCATATGAAGGTGTATGATGAAGAAATACAGAAAGGTAGGAGATCATTTAAAAGTAAAGATATTCACTGAAGTTCAATAACATTTATGTCATCTAATAAAACCCACATTAGTTACATGCCTTTGTTAGTTTTAGCTCATGATCATTTTGTTAGGCCCCATACACACGATCGGATATATCCGATGAAAACGGTCCGCGGACCATTTCCATCGGATATGTCCGATCGGGAGTTTGATCCGATGGCGTGTACACACCATCGGATCAAATTCCCCGCCGCCGGACGGCGCGGTGACGTGGCGATGACGCGGCGGTGACGTTGACGCCGCCGCGTCACCGCTACGTCACCGCACCAGGAAGTAAAACACTTCCGCGCATGCGCCGAATCCATTCGGCAGCGGCGCGGCGGCGGTGGGAGCCGACATGTCTGCTGGTAAGTGTACTAACCAGCAGACATGTCGGGCGGACAGATTCCCACCGGATAGATTTCAAAGCTTGCTTTGAAATCTGTCGGGTGGACAAATCTGTCCGCTAGCCCATACACACGAGCGGAGATGTCTGCTGAAACGGTCCATCGGACCGTTTTCAGCAGACATATCCCCTCGTGTGTACGCGGCCTTATAGAAAAATTCAATTCACAAAATGCATTTTTTAGAAATTGAAATCCTCTTTATTGAGCTGGAGTGTCTATGTTCTTTGAAGAAAACACCTCAAAGAAACTTGTGGTTGAAGAAACTCATTGTTAACATTTATGAGAATCTTTAGTTTTAGGAGAACCAAATCAGTGCAATAATCTTTGTACATTGAATTTTGCATACAGAACACTGAAAAGGTTGTATGCACTAAATTCAGCAGATTTGTGAGATTTAAATACTTTGTGAAATGAAGAAAAGTATGCTTTCGTTAAAATGAGTCCATAAAGCATAGTAATCAAAATACTGCATACAGTATGCTTTGGTAAATTGACAGGAATATGTAAATATGCCAAGTTTTAAGTCCTTTTTTTTTTTTTTTCTGGTACAATAAAGCTTTTTTTTTTTGCTGATAATAAATACACTTTCCCATCCATTCAACCATTGCCCAGTGCAGCATGGAAGAGTTGAAGGTAGAATATCGTTTCTTAAAGTCAACAGCAAAAACAGATTTTCAGTTCCCATATGAAAGTGCTCAGATCACAAAAATGTAAGGTTGTGTAAAATAAAATATGAATTTGTTTCAGAAACTCTTATCCCCTCTTTTTAGGTGCAAACAATTGTTCAGTTAACAATGGAGATTGTTCTCAGTTATGCCTCCCAACCTCTGCTACAACAAGATCATGCATGTGCACTGCAGGATACAGCCTCAGGAGTGGGCAACAGACCTGCGAGGGTGAGTCTCCGTTTTTTGTCATATTCAGAGACCATTTCTTATGGCATAAACTAAATACTGTTTTTCGCTGATCATCAAAATGTCACCTCCACATTGAAGCTTACATTTCTTGCATTGCTTGAATCGCTTTCATAAAAACTAGAGAGCCTGTTTAACCCTGCAAAAAGAACTTTGTGATTGAAGAAAAGGCTGGCCACATGACTTTAACAGGTCATGTAACCAGACTGATCCTGCTGACATATTTATTAATTAATTTGAATGTTGTACAACTTTCTTGGAACCCCAGTGCAAGTGGAGTGCATTACACATTTGCAAAGCACACTGCTTTTTACCACTGCTTGTGTTTCTATAATTGTGCTGAGCCACCTGTAATGTACAGTGCTTTGTCTCTTGCAGGTGTTGGTTCCTTCTTGCTATACTCTGTGCATGAAGGCATACGAGGAATTCCTTTGGATCCACAAGATAAATCTGATGCTTTGGTTCCCGTTTCTGGCACATCCCTGGCAGTTGGAATGGATTTCCATGCAGGTGAGAATGGCTTACCTTCATACTTTTATACACTTTGAATACATTTTTCTCATCTCATTCATTTCCCCACATCATTTGTGACTGCATCCTTTTTTCAAAAGTAGACACATTTTTAACAACCAAAAGTAGTTTCTGTTCAGGAAGCAGGGATGCGCAGGCAGTGAGTTATATTTCTGGCTCAAGAGTCAGGGCAGTGGATAAAATACACCATAAACCATTCTTGGACATCATTGCAGCACTAGCTATCAAATTAAGAGGTTGGATATTAAACTTGATCCACTAAAGCAGTAAATCATTGGACAAACTGTCTCTACAACTAACTGGGCTAAATGCCAGGAGCAGTAAAATGGGGTTAATTGTTATAATAGAACACTCATTGTTGGCTTCCTGTCATGTATGTAATAAAATAATTTTGATAGCTGCAATCAAAGCGTGTTCGAAGAAAAACTGTAACACAGTTGTGTATACACTGTATACAAGTTGAAAACATACCCGCAATAAGAGTTTCCTAGAATATTACATAGGGTTGGTGTTCTCATAAGCCGACTATGTTCTAAAAATAATAGTACTTTGAGAATAACAGACCTTTTTCTGTTGGTTCAGCACCCAAATTAATGTTTTTTTTTTTCTTCTTTCCTACACCATGAATATCTAGTTCCCAATCCATCTCTTAGGCCCCGTACACACCAGCAGACAGATTTGTTCAAATCGGTCGGACAGACCGATTTGAACAAATCTGTCTGCTGGGATGTATTGGTTTGATCGTGTACACACGATCAAACCAAAATCCCCGCCGGCAGATGGCGCGCTGATGTGTCGGTGACGTGGCGGTGACGTTGATGCCGCCCCGTCACAACGCATCGGGAAGTGAATTACTTCCGTGCATGCGTCGATTCCATTTGACGCATGTGCGAGAAGATATGTCTGCTGGTTAGCGTACTAACCAGCAGACATATCGGTCCAACGGGTTCCCAGCCGACAGATTTTAAAGCATGCTTTGAAATCTGTCGGGTGGCCAAATCCGTCGGCTCGCCCGTACACACGATCGAATCTGTCTGCTGGGACGGTCGGGCCGACCATTTCCAGCAGATAGATTTGATCGTGTGTACGCGGCCTTATAGTTACTCATATGAGAAAACCTACCAGTTCTCATATCTCTTTTTGTGACTTGACTGTAATAAGAGTGGAAGCACAGGCTAATGCTAATAGCCACCAATTTGAACACCTTCTTTACCACCCCCATATTTCCCTCTACAGCTGTTCCTTAAAGAATTTATTTTTAAAAATTAAAAACAAATTAGTATATTGTAGTTATTGGCTATTTCCTGTTCGTTTTATGAGGCCATAAATGTTGTTTTACCCTTGCTATTGGTTTCATATAAAATGTCTTCAGGAGACTTTAAAAAAAGAAACCATTGAAACATATAGTGTGATATGTTCATATAGATATTTGCATAGGTCTACATAAGAAACGTTTTATTTGATACCATGTATTTCCTATATTCCTGAATAATGAGCCTATACATATTTAGTATTTAGCTAAATATGAAATATTTTTGTTTTGTACTGCTCTTTGCCTCTTTGTTATAAAAAGCCCATTGGATACTGAGCACAATAGCTTAAGACGAAAGTAACACACACTGGAATAGGAAATTTGAATACCTCTAAATGAGTGGGATTTTCTAGGCAACAATAATAGGGGGTGACAACTAGGTCATAAAGAATACTGATTTATTACAAAAATAATTACATAAACTGAATATTACACTTGAACAATATCAAAAAACGTGTTTAAAACCATGTTTATGGAGAAATGCTGTATGTCATCCCATGCCCCAGGACAAGGCTAAGGGCGGGGACGGTTTTTCCACACACACTGGAATAAGCAGTGACTCCTCCCTTCTTTATCTGAGCTTTCAAGAGAGATGATATTACCTTAAAGGGTGGAAGTACTGTTGTCCTAGCTCTTTAGATAACATATGGTGCCCCATAGATAAAACGGCATATTTGCCTTAGTGCCGGTTTACACAGGGGCAACCCCACTTACAGCGCGACTTTGCAAGGCAACTTCAACGCGACTTGGAGCAACTTACAACGCGACTTAAAGTTGCCTCCAGGACACGTGAATTTGGCTGTGGCCAAATACAGAATAATCAGCTCTGTGCGAGAGGTTTGCCTGAGTAAGCTGTTTTCTCTTCCTGTAAAGTTGCTTCCGTTAAGACAGAGATCTGACTTGGGGGCATCTTCCATTGAAATCTATAGGTACAAGTTGCCTAGAAGTCGGATTGCAGTAGTACAGGAACCTTTTCTGATGTCGGAGCGACTTCAGTAGTGTACATTAAGACGGCTCTCATTCACTTCAATTGAATTTCTCATGTCGCGCGACACAAGTCGGATCCCAAGTCGTGATAGTGTGAACCGGCACTTACTGTGGCCATATAGCTGTTTTGAAAAACAAAATTCACATTTATAGAGTGCACCAGTGCCTCAAAGCAGGTGGAGTGCCATTTATGACAGTGAAAAGAAAAAGCCAGGAGAGCCCAGTCATATAAACTGTCAGTTATCTGACCTGCCTGTCCTGCAATCACTGAGTTCTGTTTGCAGCAATAAGCAGTTAATCTGTAGAACACTGCAGGTTCCACACCATGGCCTGCATTTAATAAATTGCTAATCAAATGCTTTTCATGTTCATGGTGCAAACGCTGAAATGTCCAATGGAGAATAGATTGCAATATCCACTCTCCTTTATAAATTGGGCACAGTGTATCTGTTTGGGAATAATCTTCATACGGTAATAATGTTCATTAAAAGTTTTAGATTTACAGTTATATTTATACAGTGTGTGTATATATATTTATATTCTAAAACCTTCAAACATCAGCATAAAAACAAATGAACAAACAGGAAGTGTCATGCACTCCATCCCAAATATGTGCAAATACTTATCCCTGATATTTTTCCAGAGAATGACACCATCTACTGGGTGGACATGGGGCTCAGCACCATCAGTCGAGCCAAGCGAGACCAGACCTGGCGAGAAGATGTTGTTACTAATGGCATTGGCAGAGTTGAAGGCATTGCTGTAGACTGGATAGCTGGTAAGACTGAAGGGAATGATTTCTTACTTACTGCATTGTTTTGTTTTTGGAATTAACATAATATACAGTTTCTGGAATGACTATATAATTCTGCATTGGATATTAATATGCATTTTTAGGTTGGCATTATTAGAATGTGAGATAGTTACCTGTACATAGAACACGTGTGCATAACAGGAAAATAGAATTGAAGCTTGCAATAAAGGCGCACTACAGCTATAATTGTAAATTAGGCCTTTAAATGGGCCCCCCTTTTGCTAACGTGTTTGTAATGTAGGAGAAACCTTCCCCAAATGTCCACACTAGGCCCCTTGCTGTCTCTCGCATACAGAAAGCCTGATTTCTTTGACCTGCCTTGAATGTTCACTGCACCACAGTGGTCTTTCAAACACATTTTTTGGGGGGGAAAAAAACGAAACCCTAAAGTTAGCCCATTTTTTTTTTTGTTTAATGTGAAAGATGTTACGCCGTGATAATCGTGAGAGACTCATGATCTATCTTCTAAGCAAAAAAATTGTGATTCTCATTTTAGCCAGAATCGTGCAGCTCTATAACCATGTATGGATTTCATAAAAAAAATACCACACACACCATAATCAGTGCCATCTATAAGGTAAACTATAAATGCCCCAATCCACATACATAATAGAAGGGGTAAGTACATAAAGGTAAAATATCCAGATGAAGCATGGATCAAAACCAATCTCCAAATGGGTTACCATGGTTTCTGCCGGATAATAAAACCGGAAAGACTAGAATCACAATAGTATATTAAAAAAAAAGCATGCAGGACAGACTTGCACATCCTACAGTGCCAATTGTGATCTAAAACCAAACCAAGGCACGGTGCTGTCTAAAAACTGGCAGATGAAAAACTCCACAGCCTTCACACTAATGGCCACTATATTGTATCATCATAAACATAATATGAAAAAATATTATATGTGAAAACATCAAGAAATAAGACAAAAGTAGTGGACAGGATGCTGATGTTTTTTTTTTCCTTTATCATTGCTAATTGGGGATAGGTGCTGAGGTATCCAATTGTACCTACTGCATTATTTTTTACTATATATAATATATACTTTATTTGTGTGCTTTGTCTATTTAAATAAGAATGTAAAAAAGGGTGTAAATAGATTTTTATTACACATAGTTTATTCTAGATGGCGCTAAATAATTTTTTCATTCCAATTTCCTATTTACCTGAAGTTGTAGGAAGTAGCAGGAAGACATACCCATGGGTGTTGCTAATGAGGCCTTGTTCACTGGCATTACACATAGCAGGCTGGGGTGACATGGATTCTGTAGTATTTATATGCCTATTTTTTATGTGCCACCCTATAAATTAGATGATCGAATCAAATGCCCTATTTTGTTTTCTGTATAAGTTTTGCTGTTGGAAATGTTCAAATTTGTTTAGAGCCTTCAACTTTATATTTTACTTTGTGGCGAGCCTGGATAAATATAAACGCTGGTAGCACCAAAGGTTTGATTTCAAATTCATTGGTGGGTTTGTATTTTTTTTTTTCTTAACTGCTGTTTTTCATCTGCATGTTGCTGTTGTTCCCTTCACAGGTAATATCTATTGGACTGATCAGGGCTTTGATGTAATTGAGGTGGCTCGTTTGAATGGCTCCTTCCGCTATGTTGTGATCTCCAAGGGACTGGACAAACCGCGAGCCATCACTGTTCACCCTGAGAGAGGGTAATAATCATCACTAAATACAGCGGTTATTGAGATTGAGATTGTAATATTTTCATAATGTACTCCTAGACCTAAGATGATGATTTCTTGTAAAGATTTTGTCAGGTCAGGTGACCATCCACTTGTCTGTTGGTGGGTGCAAAAATCTATAACCAATCAATTTTGAGGAAACTTGCATTTTGTGTAATTTTATGTTTAGCTAAACACGTTTCCTCTAGCATACCAGTGGCAATGGGCTTAATTTGCTAATCTCCCTCTTGTTTTGATGTTGACATGAATACTCAGGCAATCTGTTTCAGTGGCGTCACTAGGGTTGGTGTCACCTGGTGCGGTAAAACATGGTTTCACACCCCCCCCCCCCCTCCTAAAATTATTTTCCCCATAGAACACTGCATATATTGCCAATAGTAGTGTCCTTAACAACAATCAAGCAACTAGCAAATTAACGCTTATCTGTAGGTAAAGTTAATATCTCCTAAACAGGCACAGTTTAAGAGATATTCACATTAGATGCAGCCACTGAGGTTACTGACGTATTTGCTTTGAAGGTCTGGCATACTGTGCTGGACCTTCAGAGCACCATGCCGTAACAGAGGGCTCCCGCGCCCATGCACGGGAGTGACGTCATCGCAGTCCTGCCCATACTTTGCATTATCTGCTGTCCTCAGGGACAGATCCGATCCAGAGATCCCACTGTATGGTGATCTATGGATTGAATCTGTCCCTGAGGACAGCAGATAATGGCATCATTGGCATTGATGATTTGATTTGGATTTTGGGACTGACCTGCTGACACAGGCAGGGGGGTGTCAGCATGCGATGAGGGGTGTCCGCCAGAGCCGCCGCCCTGAGGTAAGGTGTGATAGGTGGGGGTGTTACCATGGTGAGTCCACTCAGAGCTGGTGTAATAAAAGGGAGGGGTGTATGTATCGGGCATCCTAAGCTGGTCTGATAAGGGGGGCTGTTTTTTGCTGTTGCACACAGCTCATATCCTATCTATCTATCTATCTATCTATCTATCTATCTATCTATCTATCTATTATAGTAGAAATGTACAGAAGTCGAAGCCCCCTCCCCCCCTCCTTATCAGACCCGCTCAATATAGCTGTATATGTATATCTGTGTGCAGCACCAAAAACCAACCCCCCTCTTTATCAGACCAGCTTAGGGCACCAGACACATACACTCCTCCCTTTTTATTACACCAGCTCTGAGCGGCTCAGGTGTAACTGGGTAGTGACACCATGGAAACCCCCCCCCCCCTCCCTCCACCTATCGCACCTCACCTCGGGCAGACACCCCTTATTGCACAGCCTGTTACTGTACCAGCTCAGGGCCAGGGCGGGACGGGCGGCTCAGATAAATGGTACGCTCGGGCGGCAGCTGGAGAGGACCGTGCGCAGTTGCTCCACCCAGGCGAAGATAGTGACAGGCTCAGCAGCGAAGTAGGAGGAAGACTGGAAGAATGCACTGATCTGATTCAATGGAATGGTTTTTTCCAGGTGAAATTACAGAGACTATTCCAATCATTCAGAAAGCCAATCTAATGTTAGCATAGAAAAAATATTGCGCATACCATAAATTAAACTAAGTTGTGAGTTGCGACTCAAAACATTTTATACAACATATAGGAAAAAAGAAGGAATCGCGCTAGGATTTAGAGTGCACTGTGCTTAATAAACTGCACAAAATAATTACAACATCGGTGATACATGTGATAACATATATGTGAATGCCTCCAACATATGAACAGTTGGAGATCAGAAGAGAATATAGTCCAACACAAATGGGTAGGTGACAGTAATGACCCCAGTGTGAAGTAGATCCAAAAAGGTCCAGCGACAGTGATGACAAAGACCCTCCACCACGATCAAACACTGACCCTTACCTGAAAGAGAGATCAAAATCAGCATAAACTCAGGATCCTCAGACCAGTCAGCTACCTCGAGCAGATCTAAACCAGTGGATGGCTCCTCAGTGATGTCCAACACAAAGGAATATGCAGAGAGAAAGGAGGACTCGCAGAGCATAGACCTGACAAACGTTTAATTAAATAAAAAGATCTACACTTGCATCCATGAAGATAAAAGAAGCATATAAAACATAAGCCGGCCGGTTTCAGAACGTGCAGCCCCAATCTTTTGGGTCCAGTCACGTGATGCGGTGATGTCAGAACGTCGCCTCCCAACGTTTTGTCCCTATTGAGACTTGGTCACGGGATCTAATGTTAGTATGTCTCTTTGCATCAATAGAAAACTCTGAAAAGCGAACTAAGATATATGCATTTATTTACTCACTGTAGATGGAAAAAGCATGAGGTAAAATTGAACAGGATAAATGAAATCCTGGCCTTGTGGTCAGTTTGCACAGTTCTGTCTCCTTTTTTTACCTGCTCTTATATGTTGTTATCTGCTGCTTGCAGTTATCTCTTCTGGACAGAATGGGGTCAATTCCCTCGAATTGAGAGGTCCTATCTTGATGGCAGTGGAAGGCTCATTCTGGTAGATGTCAGTATCAGCTGGCCTAATGGAATCTCCATAGATTATGAGGTATGTCAGTTTATCTCATATAGAGGTAAAGGTAGATGCTAAAATGGGAAAAACAGACTTTATTATGTTGGTTACATTAGTGGATACATATTAATCTTACCTTAAAGTGCAACTCCCCTTTTTCTTTTTGGCTCAGCTGATATCCTAAACTAGGGCAGAAGAATACTCAACATTTTAAATTTCCTTTTCTTTTTCAATTTTTTTTTTTTTTTTATATATTAAATGGTCTCTTTAAAGTGCAACTGTGTTTAGTCTATGGACATTAAATTAATGTAATCTTACCAAGCAGTAAATGAGCTTTAAAAATGCCATCACTACCACTTTCGCTATAGGCACTGTAGAGCAATAATTCCTCAAAGTTCACTGCAATAGCAATGAAGTAATTTAATTTGGATCCCAGCACTCTGCCCTCTCCCCTCCTAGATGATTTGTTCTATTTTTACATTAGAGATTGGAAGGCAAAGTCAATTCTGGCAGGGGAGAGCCTTCAGCTCAGAACGTGTCACACAGTGTGGTTGATTTAAACTAAACAGGTAGAACATGTTCATTTTGCAAAGTCAGGTTTCTCTTTGCAGGGGAATTTTCACTTACCATAAATATTTACCATGCAAAGAAACCCCAACTTGTGCAAGTAAAAAAAAAGAAAAGATTTTGGCTTGCATAGAAATTAGAAAAGTCAGCAAAGCTTTACCTCATCATTAACTCGGCTAAATTAAAATTCTAAAGTGAACATGCTTTACCCCTTTAGTAAAACACCAACAGTGCATGCAGCTGGAGAGATCAGTGAGTGCTTGTTTTAAAGTAGAGCTATAGGCAAACAAAAAAATAATTTTTGATGGAGCAAAGGAGGGTTATGACCCTTGTTGGTTTATTTTTTGACATATGTGCTCCACTGGGGAGATTTCACTTCCTGTCCTAGAGCCAAAACAGAAAGTGAGAGGAGTACCCCGCAAATTCAGGTAATCCCTTGGGACCCCGAGGCCAAGAGAACTAGTGTCCCCATTGGAAAATTCTCCCTAATTACTTTTCTGGGGACAATCCAAAATGTGGGATTTTTTCTTACTTTTCTTATCAATGATAATGGTAAACAGGACAAATAGATGGGGTGAATCTCCTCAATGGGGGCACAGACAGCAGTAAAAACTGACAAATTAATATCCATACAGTCCAAACTAAAGAAAAAGTTTTACCTTTTAGTTATGCTTTAATGCTTATTTACTGCTTTAGAAATTGTAAATCTTTGAATGTTCGTGGGTTTACATGCTACTTGTGAGATCAGTATTCATCCAGTTACTCCTCTTCTACAGGATGGAAAGCTGTACTGGTGCGATGCTCGCACTGATAAAATTGAGAGGATTGACCTGGAGACGGGAAAGAACAGGGAGGTAGTGCTGTCCAACAACAACATGGACATGTTCTCTGTATCGGTCTTTGAAGATTACATATATTGGAGTGACAGGTGAGGACTTTGACACTGTCAAGTTGTTTTTCCTCTTTGTTTTGTGCAGTTTATATACATAATCTTTATTATTGAGTAGTAGCACAATAAAGGATTACCTAAGCCTCTACTAAGCCCATAATAGCCCATACTTTGGAGCAGCAGTTTGCATTTAACTTCAGAGAAAATACAAATACAGGTTATAATATACAGCATTAGGGAAAAACAAGCATTTCAGGTTATTAACCCTTTTAAAAGTAAAGGCTGGTTATCTAAAATTAGATTTATACAAAGGCTATTTTGGAAGAGTTGCCTTTTCATTTCAGTTTAAGGATAGCTTTTGTCTATAGCTGATATGTCAAATTTTGGGAATACATGGGCAATCCTATTTCCTGCTTTTATGACATTCAAATTACATGTGTTCCCTGCATTTGGAGTTTCATTTTAGTCAGATACTTTAAGACCTACCAGGACAGGTACAATGAAGGTTGTTTAATCACATAGCAGTCCTAAAGGTAAATGTTACATAGTAGGTGAGGTTGAAAAAGACACAAGTCTACCAAGTCCAATCTATGTGTGTTTAATTTTATGTCAGTATTAAATTGTATATCCCTGTATGTTGCGGTCGTTCAGGTGCTTATCTATTAGTTTTTTGAAACAATCGATTCTCCCTGCTGAAACCACCACCTTTTTTTCTTCTAATTTTAGTGAGTGGCCACGTGTCTTATTAAACTCCCTTCCGGGAAAAAAAAAGTTTTCTCCCTATTGTGGGGTCACCAGTACGGTATTTGTTAATTGAAATCATATCCCCTCTCAAGCGTCTCTTCTCCAGAGAGAAAAAGTTCAGTGCTCGCAACCTTTCTTTTTAACTAATGTCCCCCAGTCCCTTTATTAGCTTTGTTGCCCTTCTTTGTACTCGCTCCATTTCCAGCATATCCTTCCTGAGGACTGGTGCCTAGAACTGGACAGCATATTCCAGGTGAGGCCCGGACCAAAGTCTTGTAAAGTGGGAGAATTATCGCTTTATCCCTGGAGTTAATCCCACTTTTTAATGCATGCCAATATTCTGTTTGCTTTGTTAGCAGCAGCTTGGCATGTCATTGCTGAGCCTAACATCTACTAGGACCCCTAGGTAATTTTCCATCCTAGATTCCCCAGAGGTTCACCTCCTAGTGAGTAGATTGCATTCATATTTTTGCCGCATTATACATGTTTCTACATTAAACCTCATTTGCCATTTCGTTGCCCACCCCATTCATTTGTTCAGATCTTCTTGCAAGGTTTTCACAACCTGCGGAGAAGTTATTGCCCTGCTTAGCGTCATCCACACATACAGAGATTGAGCTGTTTACCCCTTCCTCCAGGTCATTTATGAACAAATTAAACAGGATTGGTCCCAGCACAGTACTCCCCATTTATCATCACCTTCTGAACTCGCCCTTGTAGCCAGTTTTCAAACCATGTACTCACCCTATGGTCCATGCCAACAGATTTTACGTTATACAATAAACGTTTATGGGGAACTGTGTCAAATGCTTTTGCAAAATTCAGATACACCACGTCTACGGGCCTTCCTTTATCTAGATGGCAGCTCACCTCCTCAAAGAGGGTTAATAGTTTGGTTTGGCAATAACGATTCTTCATGAATCCATGCTGATTAATGCTAATAATACAGTTTTCATTACTAAAATCTTGTATACAGTCCCTTATCATACCCTTCAAGAGCTTGCATACTATTGATGTTGGGCAAATTGGTCTGTAATTCCCAGGGATGTATTTTGGCCCTTTGTTAAATATTGGTGCTACATTGGAGAAAAGCCAATCAGCTGGTACCATTCCAGCCAGTAGATTGTCAGTAAAATTTGGGAACAATGGTCTGGCAATTACTTGACTGAGTTCCCTAAGTGCCCTTGGTTGCAAGCCATCTGGTCCCGGAGATTTATTAATGTTACGTTTCCCAAGTCTATTTCTAATTCTGTCCTCTGTTAGCCATGAGGGTGCTTCCTGTGATGTGTCATTAGGACAAACACTGCCGTTTTGGTTACTGAAGCCCCTGATTCCCTTGTGATGACTGAGGAGGAGAATAAATGCAATACCTTTGCCATCTCCCTATTCTTTGCAATCAGATGTGCTTCCTCAATCTTGTTTTTCTCTCCACCACTATCTGTCTTTCATGTTCTATCTTAGCCACCCTAATTGCACCCTTACATATCCTGTTCCATTGTTTGTAAAGTCTGAATGCTGATCCCTCAGCCTTGTATTTTTTTAAGGCATTCTCCTTTGTTTTATATGCATTTTTACATTAGAGTTAAGCCATCCAGGACTTTTGTTTGCGCTTTTAAATTTATTTCACAATGGGATGCATTGACTAATGCCTTTATTAAATACGCTCTTAAAGCAAACCTATCTCTCCTCCATGTTCTTTGTTTCTAAGATTTTATCCCAATTATATATTCTAGCAAGGTGTAGGAAAGTTGGCTCTTTTGAAATTCAGTGTCTTTGTGTCCCCCTTGTGTTTCCTAGTTCATTTTATACTAAATCCTATTGACCTGTGATTGCTGTTTCCTAAATTGCCCCATATTTCTACATTCGTGATCAGGTTTGTATTGTTGGTAATCAGTAGATCTAGTAACGCCTTGTTACTAGTTGGTACGTCTACCATCTGACCCATGAAATTGTCCTGCTAGACATTTAGGAACTGAACACAAAATACAGTTCGGCGCTTCAGGTCTTTGTGACAGATTGTCTTTTCTGTGCTTCCCTACCACCAGGATCTGCCTATCCTTTCCCTTCACTCATATACTCCCCCCCCCCCCCCCCCTCAACAACTCTTACTGGAGGAGTTTTTCCCCTGGCAGCTAAGAGTCCCTCAGCTCGCTCCAGCAGTGCGTACTTATTGGGATGCTAAGCCCAAGATCTGCCTCCCTAGCACTTGCCCCTTTATCCTTCCTGACACTCACCCATCTACTCGTTTCTAGTGCCTGCACCTTTTTGTCTCCACCCTCCTCTTTGCTGGCCCCTGCCAACACCTGCCGGGTATGTTTCTGGCTCTCCTTTAGTATGGAGGGCCTTCTTAGTGCTGACAGTTGCTTTCCCAGATTTAGAACCTGGGCTTACAGGGAAACAATGTACTTACATTTTACACAGCAGTATTCACCCTCTATCAGATGATCAAGGAGTGCATACATACTGCAAGATGTACACCGAGTCGCATCTGCACACCCACCGTGCATTGTACCAACTAATTTAATGAGGATTGGGGATTATACCCAGTCCAAATTACCTAACGACTAGCTTCCTGACACTGATACAATACACGGGTTCTCAACAAGACACTACACGTGCACTCGCCGCCCACGTGCACCCGCAGACCATGTGCACTTGCAGCCTACGTTCACTCGCAATACACAGGTACACACAATATTCAGGTACACACAATACTCAGCTAACGATCCCACACATGCTACTCGGACAACTCGGGTACTCACACTAAACAGATACTTTGACCACTGTTCTAATCTCCTGTTTTGCACTCTGGTTTTTAACTCGCCACTTATTCCAGTTCAACTTGGTATAAGTTCCAGCAAGCAACAAGGTGATGAGCAGGCTCAAAATTAGTTCTACAGAAAGTTATATAGGCCTCAAGCACCTATGACCAATTAACCACTCCCCTTAATTAGTAGGCTGAAGGAAGGAAAGAAAAAAAAAGGCTGTTTAAAAAGTGACAGAGAGGTTGTTAAAAAAAAAAAAGCTGCAAGGAAAACCCCCAAAAATAACCTAAAAATGCAACACAATGTTAAAATCGGTATCTGTATCGGAATGGGAAAATCTTTGCCGCAAGGTTTGTTGAGATCCTTTGCAATGTTCATAGCAGTGGTGTATTTAGGTTTTGTGCTGCCCTAGGCCTGACTAAACTCATTCACCCCCTAATTTAAATATGACCCACCTCTTCCTGTCAAGGACACACACCTTTCTGTTTAAAACACGCCCTGACATTTTCGAGTGGGGACACTAGTTCTTGGGGCCTGGGGGAGGGGGTGGCAATGTATTGCCTTAATTTGCATAGATTTCCTCTCACTTCCTGTTTGGCTATGGGGCAGAAAGTGAAGGGAGATCTCTGCAATGGGACAGGGATGGTAAAAAACAAACTGACAGGGACTGAAACCCTCCCTTACTGTATCCAAAATGAAAATAAAAAGTGTTGCCTATAGTTCTACTTTAAGCACAAATTTCTGATATCTTTATGGAGAGGACTAAGAAGATATAACCATTCCAATGGTGCAGCAAAAAATATATAGCACAGCGAGGAAGGTTTGTGGTCCAGAATGATAGGACAGTCAAAATTAGAAGCAGCTTGCGTTACACTAACAGTGTAGCGCAAGCCAGTGTGGACTCTTTCCGTGCTGCCCCCCTGCAAAGTGCTGCCCTAGGCCTGGGCCAGGATACAGCGTTGGTTCATAGCCCACACAAGAGTAAAGATTTTTTTCTGAATAGCTAAATATATATAATTATTTTTTCAACTTCATTATTTTTATATTTTTTAGTGTGCATTAATTTCTGGCTACCTTGCAGGACTCATGCTAACGGCTCCATTAAGCGAGGGCAAAAGGACAATGCTACAGATTCTGTCTCCCTGAGAACAGGCATTGGAGTGCAGCTCAAAGACATCAAGGTGTTCAACAAAGACAGACAGAAGGGTAAATATGGTGCACAATATCGCAACTGACCAGTACATAAAACCTCCTTCCAAGTGCAAATAAACAAGGAGGTTATAGATCAACAGTACCACCTATTTTACACGTGAAACAACTGTCCTATATTTTTTAGCTATGTGGCATTTTTTATATTTTTAGATATACCTTTTTTTTTTTTATTGTGTCTAGAATTTTCATTTTATTTTAAGATTTCATGTTGCCATGCAACAGCAAAAATATTAACCACTGGTACAAAAATAGAATAGGATAAATAAAAAGATCTTCCTGTCTACCTATTTAAATGCACCTGTAATTGTATGAACGCTGTTAAGTGGTTACTCATATTTTATAGCAGGCAGGTGTCTGTGTGCAGTTGCAGCTCTTCGCTGAAATGTCCGTAGAGCCCCTAAGCCTAGTAAATTTCAATTATTGTTTTTGTCTAGACAGTTTGTGCTTTGGCCTACCTCTTCCTCTATACTTTACCCTTAGTTTTGGTTAACGCATGTGATGGTTGATTTCACTAAATTATATAAGGGCATGGGAAGGGGTGGGCCGGGCTTCATCTCCACCGCATGATTAAAGAGGAACTGCAGTCTGCTCACATAATTTGTAATAAAAACATCTTTGCCATGCTAAAGCTTCCCTCCAACCTCTTTGCATATTATTTTATATATACTGTGATTCTGTACTTTCCAAATATGTTGCAGAAATCTCCCTCCACAGAGTCTGGCTGCAACCATTTTAACTGTGGGCAGCTGAAGCTGCTGCCTGTTCACTTCCTAGGTTTACACAGACACACACAGAGACACTCCCCCAGCTCTGCAGCCCTGCAGCTCTCATTGGCCCTCTTAAGACTCGTCTCCCTTCCCTTCCTGGCAAACTCTCATGAGAGAGAGAGAGAGAGAGCTGTGTATGATGTCATAAGCCTAGGCCTTTTACCAGACAAGAAACAGGAAGTGGGCTGTATAAGGTATTTACTGGCAGAAAAAAAAAATGTTTTACTATTCAAAGTTAAAACAACAAGGGCAAAGGATTTAATAGATGGAAAGTTGAAAAAAATGACTGAAGGTGCGCTTTAATTTTCCATATCAGAAAGCCAATGTTTAGAGCAGAGCTGGGCAATTGTGGCCTCTAAGCCTGTCTGCTTCCTCACAGAAGGAACTGACAGGCTCAGAAAGGTATGCTGACAGATGTCTGTGTGGGGAACTGCAAGAACTGCAGACAATTTCTTTCTGTTGGCATCTGCTAGCTGCACATCCCAGTAGCTGTGCATCTGTTCTTCACTCCAGGTCAGGATTTGCAAAAATCCCAACTGTATTGATGTCGAGCACTCTCCTTTCAGGAGCCGCTCTCCTTTGCAGCTCTGCCAGTTATCTCCCTGAGCACTCAGTCAGCGTCTAACTTCCACTTGTTCAATAAAGCTTTGACAAAACAAAAAATGGAAGCTTATTGGTTTTTATTCAGAGCCGCACTAAATTTTGAACTCTCCAGTTTTAGTAAATCAACCACATGGTATTCCAATGTGTGGTTATCTAGTTGGACACAGTAGACAATGGATTACACAGATATTGATAATACATTGTATGTATATGGATAAACTGATTGAATATAACCAGTGTGATTAGAGAGCAGTTAAAACATTACAACTTGGGTAAATAGAAGCTTGGATTAGTTGCCAACCAGATATCGTTATATTTCCATACAAGGACATTACTGGCCTATAGTAGTTTCAGAAAGGGCATAAGTTAAAGTGATTGTAAAGTGTGCCACCATAGGAAATTGCTTCCTATGGTGGCATACGTGTGGGCTCGATCCCAAGCCAGGCTGTGTGTGTCTATAAACACACATCGGGTGGCTTGTCCGCACCACCTGCTCCATCGTCACTAGATTTGGTAGACTGCAGTAGAAGCAAATGGCTCTCCCGGCTCTCACTGAGTCCAGGGAGGGGAGAGAGATAGAGAGAGAGAGGCACCAGATCAGGTTCAGGTAAGTATTTAGAGAGGGGGCTGGGGAAGCTGACTATAGAAGTTTTTTTACCTGAATGGATAGCACATTATTTATCAGAGTTAAATAAGGGCCTATGTAGGATATATACTGTACATCTTTGGGCTTTTTAAAAGACAGCTGAACTGATATGTCTAACATAACTGCTTAATAACTTGAGCATGCTAGTTGCCTGGCTGTCATGCTGGCCCATGTGCTTCAATACTTTTATGTGGTTCTAAAGTCATTAGATTTTTTTTACCTTAATGCATTCATTGCAGCGCTGTATCCAGTGCTGTGGCATTGCAGGTAAGTATAACCTATTTATTTTAAGAAAAATGAATGAACCTTACAATCACCTAATATGGCTGTCCATGAGAACATATGCAGATAAGGTTCTTCATAGTTTTACCAGCACTCTCAAAGTTTTCCCAGTAGCATAGACAGCACTGACTGGGGAACTCCCTCCTGTGAGCAATTGTCTGCTCCCAGTGGGGACAGGTGGGGTTAGCAGTCCTTGCCGGGAGAAGACAGCGATTATTGCTATAGCAGCCGCTAGCATTAATGGTAAGTGAATTCGGCAGGCTGGTTGTACCCAAGCTGATCGATCGATCAACTTGGTACATTCAGCCTGCCCACACACGGGTCGAATCTCGGCCAGTTCCTGCTGCACCGGCTGAAATTCGAACCATCTATGGCCGGACTTAGTGGTTGGATCACCAAAATGAAAACTGATAAAAGAAACTCTAAATAGGAAACTAATATAGCCATCACATCTAAAAATTGGTAAGCTGCAATATAATGTTTGGGTTTAATACTGCTTTAAAGCTATAACATCTTAAACAATATTTGAAATTGTTTACCACTATAAATGTTTATTTGCTTCTAG
This sequence comes from Rana kukunoris, assembly GCA_029574335.1. NCBI lineage: Eukaryota > Metazoa > Chordata > Amphibia > Anura > Ranidae > Rana > Rana kukunoris. The sequence goes on along the minus strand of CM056050.1, from coordinate 138,809,223 downwards.
GTGACATTAGAGATTTCTGTAAGTTTTGAGAATAAAAGGTGTTCAGCAAATAGAGATTTGTAGTGCTGAGCTTGTTTTATATTTCACAGGAACCAATGTCTGTGCTGAAAATAATGGTGGTTGTCAACAGCTGTGCCTGTACCGAGGTGGAGGTCAACGTACATGCGCTTGTGCCCATGGCATGCTGGCAGAAAACGGCCTTAGCTGCAGGGAGTACGATGGTTACCTTTTGTATTCAGAACGAACAATCCTAAAAAGCATTCATTTATCGGATGAAAGTAGCCTCAATGCCCCTGTGAAACCGTTTGAAGATCACGATCATATGAAGAACGTAATCGCTTTGGCATTTGATTATCAGGAAAGTGACAAAGGGGGACCACGTATCTTCTATAGTGACATCCACTTTGGTAACATCCAGCAGATCAACAACGATGGGACTGGTCGCAAGACGGTGGTGGAGAGTAAGATTTTTGTTCTGCTAAATACAGTTTAGGGTTGGGTACTGTGTAACTTTTTTTGTTTTCTGCTATTGCTGTAAAATAAAACCATTCAGTACATTTTAAAAGGTAAACTGCAGTTACATTTCTAAAACTGCACAGGTGTTGCCTAAATCTGCAGCAACTGGCTTTGTAGGGCACAAGGGTAGCCTAAATATGCCAATGCCATATGCTAAGTGCTTATTTTGCTACTGTTAAAGCTGAACCCTGGGAATTCAAATAAATGTACAGAATGAGTTTCCAGAGGGAGTTCCTTTTTTTTTTACTTTTATGTTGCTGTTCATAGAGCTAGAAGCCCTGAAGATGGTGTCATCCATGGGCGTTATAACGCGAGTGATGACTGGTGTCAGTGGAAGCTGCTTAGGCTTGCCATACATTATATAATTTTCTTGTACAATGTTCCTTTAGATTTAGCATAACCATATAATATGAGGTCAAACCTAAACACTTTCAATTTGTATACAATCAAGCTGGCCCTTGCACTACATAGTTGAAGGTAAGTCTAAAGGAAACAAAAATTCTATAATGTATGGCCAACTTGCCGACCACCTAACGAACAAATATGTCGGCAGAATGGCTCGGCTGGGCAAAGCAATGTACCTGTCACTGTCATGTCACTTGTAGCCCCCCCCCCCACACACAGTTAGAATCCCTCTCTATGACACACTTAATCCCTTCATCGCCCCCTAGTGTTTAACCCCTTCCCTGCCAGTGTTGTTTACCCAGTGCATTTTTATAGCACTGATCTCTGCATAAATGATAATGGTCGAAAAATTGTGTCAAAAGTGTCCGCCATAATGTCGTTGTCATGATAAAAATGGCAGATCGCGCCATTACTAATAAAAAAAAAAAAATTATAATAAAAATGGCATAAAACTATCCACGATTTTGTAGATTTATAAATCTAAAAATAAAACTACTATTGCCTGGGTATGTTTTGCTCTTTCCAGGGCAAAATAATAACTCATTCCATAAAAAAGTGTTTTATGGGCAATAATGTTTATGCCCATATGTAATTAAAAAAGAGGGCATGTGTATTGCTTAAAAAAAAAAAAAAAAGTTTTCATACAGGGAAATTTTCCTTTTAATACCACAGATGTTGGATCAGTAGAAGGCCTGGCCTATCACCGAGCATGGGACACCCTGTATTGGACCAGTTACACTACATCAACAATTACTCGGCATACTGTTGACCAAAACCGTTTTGGGGCCTTTGAAAGAGAGACTGTAGTCACCATGTCTGGAGATGACCATCCTCGGGCCTTTGTTTTGGATGAGTGTCAAAAGTGGGTATTGGTTCCTCACCTTTTGTGTTCCTCTTTGCTGATTTAATTTGTTTTCCCGCTACTTGAACTCTTTATTTTAAAGGTTATTTTTTTTACTATACTTTTTTGTATATTGAAAAACAGCACAGCTGTAACTGAAAGGCATATGGTTTGCTGAAGCTTTGTGTATAATAAACAGTTGTCTTCATGGTGACTGCTTAGCATTTCTTAGGGTGGGTTTCTTAATGATGACAACAATGGACCGAGCATGTTTAATGTGTGTTAGTATGACCTCTTATAGCCTTCATGTGACAGCATGGTGACAACACAGGAGCATCATTTTGTCCCCTACAGTATAACAGGAAATGTTAAAACAGAATATAAGTGCAGCAAAATATAAACAGTCAAAAACATTGACTAAAAGGCAAGTAATAAGAGTAAATAATATTGAGTATAAGCCTTCACCAGTGATGATAAAATCCACAATCGGTGACAGTCCCTCCACTTCCGGTCTTAATATCTACTCTCACCTTAAAGTGGTTGTAAACCCTTACAGACCCCTTTTACCTACAGGTAAGCCTAGATTAGGGCTTACCTGTAGGTGCAGGAAATATTTCCTAAACCTACATGGTTTAGGAGATATTTCCAAAAGACATGCACCAATGTCTACGGCACATGCACCGTAGACAATGGCGCACAGGTGCACTAAGTGTGCCGTTACTAACGGCGATCATGCCATTAGTGGTGGCACCCGTGCGCATGAGCAGGAGTGATGTCATCGTGGCCTCGGCCAGTCATAGTGCATGAGCCGCGATACGAGGAAGACACTCTGGGGAAAGATGGCGGAGGTGAGGAACGAGCACCGTTGCAGGGACTTCGATCTCGGGTAAGTAATAAAGAATGAGCTAGTATGCTATGCATACTAGCTCATTATGCCTTTTTTCTTGCATTTTTTTTTTTCAAGGGGGTTTACTTCCTCTTTAAGGCATGGACTCCTGAGTTAACAGGTAGTCATGCAAGCAGATCTCAATAATCAAATGGTTAACATGGACCATATACTTCTTTCCAGTCTCTTCAATTCTCAGCATAAGGCGCCAGACCATATATAATAAAGAAAAGATCTAAGTGCTCACTGTTTGACAGTATAAGTTTTAATTGTTTCCAAACACAAACTCCTCACATATAACTTGGTTTGATACAGCAGTTTGTTTGCTTCCAAAGGATAGCAGTGGGTGACGTTGTACGCAGCTCCTCCTCCGTACTCGTTACGTTCCTGTGAACTTCCTCAGCGGGGCTGAGCTACAGCGTCACCCATCAATCTATTTATAGAGACTGTTATGGCAGTATAGCAGTATAACAGGAAATGCCTGAACAAGGAGCTTTATGGTAGGATCACCAGCTATTATGTTAAAGATTGCTGCAGTTTGAAATGGATTGAACGTGATATTGAAAATTATTTTTTTCATACTTGGGTGGATGCAGCATCGGTTTGATGCTGCATCTGTCCCCCCGACGCCTCTAACACTGATAACTGAGCGATCGAACACCACCGATCACTTGGTTCTCACAGCTCCATGAGCAGAGAGCGGCTGACTGTTAGTCAGCCGCTCTCTGTTCTGCCCCTCCTCGGAGGGGGCAAGAGCGGCCAGCTCAGGCTCTCAGCGGTTCGCTGAGCGGGGTGTTGTTCAAGGGATCTGGGAGATACCAACTTCTATTGTTGTGATGACGCAGAGCCTGGTCCGACTCTGTCAGCAGAGAGCGGACTTCAGCTGAAAAGAGGTCACAGGAGTGCAAACTAAACTGCACTTTTGTGATCCATAGGAGAAGTACAGCCAAACAAGCTGGCTGTACTCCTCCTTTAAATCTTCTAATTCCACATACACATGACCTGTTTTCCCGTCGGGGGAAAACAAACAATGGTTTTCCCGACAGAATTCTGCTCAAGCTTGTCTTGCGTACACACAGTCGCACCAAATTCCGGCAGTCAAAAAAAAGCAGTGACGTACAACACGTACGACCGCACTATAAAGGGGAATTTTTTTTTATATAAATAGATTTTTTATTTTATTTTTTTTCCATGCTTTACACATACATATAACCGTCAATAAGAAAATACAGGCGATTTGTTAACAAATTATAAGAATCAATATTGCAATATCTAGGAGCTATACCCGTTTAGGATTAATATCACGCGCCTTGTTGAGTAAGTGTTGTGTTGGTTGTGTGTCTCCTCCCCCCCCCCAAGTCCCGCCTCCCATTCCCTTGCCCCCCACCCTCCCCTTCTCCACCCTTGTGAGCATACAAGCTTGGTAGTGGTTAGTTTGGATTATAAATGGCTGCCGCCTTGCCTGGTGTTTAAAATTTGTCGTAGCTAAGTGCAGACCTGTAGGGGCCAGTTCATGCCCCCAGTTGCCCGAGTTCCGGCGTAACAAGATGCTTACTCTATATCACCATCTGTTGTCTGCCATAGTCTCCATATTTTTGCAAACTTATCATACTTCCCTTGGGTGGTGTAATGTACCTTTTCATTTGAAATTGTATGTTTCATAACTGTTAACCAGTTCTCTATAGTTGGGGACTCCTGAGCTTGCCATTTTTGAGCAATTATTTTGCGAGCTTGGAATAGGCATCTCATGATAGGTTCTATGGTTCCTTGCGGTACCTTATTATCGTCCATACATCCCAAGAGGCAAATCCTAGCGGTTGGTTCAAGGGCAGACCTAAATTTCTCATTTATCCGTGTTATAATACCCGCCCAAAAGCTGTATAATTTGGGGCACTTCCAGACCATATGAAGAAGATCTCCTTTATTGTTGCATCTTGGGCACGCATCATTGGGTCTCCAACCCATTTTAAACAATTTATGGGGGGTGTAGTAGACCCTATATAGTAAGAATAGGTGAGACAGTCTTTGGGCCGGGGCAATGGACGCCCAGGCTCCTTGCCGGAGGATCCTATCCCACTGGTCTGGGGAAATTATGCCCAGGTCGCACTCCCAGGCCACTTTACTCTTCCGCGGCCCTTCTCTGCATAATACCCTCTCTCCCAAGCTGCCATATGTTGCAGAAATTAAGCCCTTGACTTGTGTTGCCTCAACTACAGAGGGCAGAACAGGCATCTGTGTCCACTCAACTGTTTTAGCGGCAAATTGTACTTGTATGGCGTGGCGAACCTGAAGAAATGTATAGAAAGATTTATTTGAGATTTTGAATTCGCTTACTAGGTCTTGGAATGACTTCAGAACGTTGCCCTTGAATATATGCTTTAGTCGGCATATGCCTTTTCTTTCTCGTACATCACGGGACACAGAGCGGCATATTCATTACTATGTGGGTTATATGGAGTACCTTCAGGTGTGGACACTGGCAATCTCAAACAGGAAGTCCCCTCCCTATATAACCCCCTCCCCTAGAGGGAGTCCCTCAGTTTTTTCGCCAGTGTCTTAGGTGTTGGTCACGGAATAGCTTTGCTCCACATCCTTGGGATTAAGGGCGGGCTAACCGGATCTGTCCAAGGAGCCTCAGTGCCAAAGTGGACAGTACCCGGGCCCCAAGCCGTGGGGTTTTGCCTATAATGCTCCTCTTTGGAGGGCTGGACCCTGGGCCCAGGACTTGGAGTTTGTAAAAACCATAAGTTCCTGTTTGCCAGGGTGCTATATAGGTCCAGGACAGTGGGTACCTTCATAGGACCCCAGGGCCTGAAGGTCTACTACGCTACCCACGGAGATGGGAGAAGATTGGATCAGTTTGCTGGACAAACATCCTGCAGCATGGAGCAGGTAAGGGGGAGCCTGCGGGACTTGGTTCGACAGCAGGCTCTCCGGGGTAACCTAAAAGGGGGGATAGCCTAAGTATGCTCTGCATGGGCAACCTTGTTCACTATGTCTAAAGAGAGACAGGATGACACCTTTTCCCCCCCATCACTAGGTCCCCCTGTCTAAATATGTGTGCTAGCTAAACCTGCTGTTTCTTCCTAGGGCTAGTAAGGATCCCTAGGGGCCTTTGGAGAGTCCTACCTGGCCGGGGGTTTGAATCTGCCGCCTGTTTCTGCGTTTCTGGATCTCCAGCAGCGCGGCTCCTCCATGTTCCTCCTGTTTCCGGCATACGCGCGCGCGCGCGTGCGCGCGCACGTCTTATGGACGTTTTTCGCGCCGTTCACACAGGAGGGCGGGGGGGGGGGCGTGCCTGCGGCGTCATACAGGGGCGCGCCTTTGTGCTGTTATAGACAGCAGGCATTGTCAGTGCTCAGTCTGAGGCTGATTTTCAGAGGAGAGGACGCAGAGCGGCAGAACAGTGACTCCCGGTGGCGGAAGAGGGGTAGTACATGTGGACTTTGTTCCAATACCTTTTTGTTAAGCCAAGAAATCCCCCTTTTTTGCAGCAGGTTTGGAGGCTGGCAAACTTAGTTTGGGGTCACTGTATGTTGTCAAAAGAAAATATATAATATATTTAAAAAAAAAAAAAAAAAAAAAAAGAACATACGGGATCCCATCAGTTTTTGGGCATTAGTGGTCTATTGTCCCCTAAACTCTGATTTTTGTACTCCTGCCCACTACAGTCTGTTGTGTGGGCGGAGTCCCTCGATTTTGTATTATGGCTTCCAAGGGTTCGGGGTCAAAGGGTACAAAAAAGACCAAAAAACAAAAGGGTTCCCTTTCTGATTCTGATATGCCGATACTTTCCCCGCAACTTATTAATTTAAGAAGCGCCTTGGATGAGCCATTAGGGGGATCTGGTGCGGAGGCTGGCCCAGATCAGCCCAGCCCTGTGTTCATCACAGAGGAGATGCTAGCCGTATCCCTAGGGGGGCTAGAAGAGAGAATAGCAACATTGATCGCTAGAGCTATTCCTGGTAAGAAACGGGTTAGATCCCCATCACCAGGAGGTGTATCCTCAGATGCTGAGATTCTCTCTCCAGAGGAATTGGAATCACAGGAGGATCAACTAGACCTGAACCAAGAGGGTTCAGGGATTGAGGGATCTGCCTCTGAGGAACCATTTTCAGACTCCCAGACAGAAAGACTGTGGGTACAGTCTTTGACGGACATGGTCCGCTCGGCATTTAGTTTACCATTGCCAGAGCCTCAGGTTCCTCCGGTATCCTCTCTGGGCTCTTTGAAAGCTCCGTTAAACAACACAGTTTTTCCGGTCCATCCTCTCTTGGAGGAATTGATCTTTCGGGATTGTACGGCCGGACAGGATTTTTCTGCCACCGAAAAGGTTTGCGGTCATTTACCCCATGGAGGAAAAGTTCTCCAAGAGGTGGAGGCTCCCAGTAGTGGATGCAGCCATCTCATGTGTGAATAAATCACTAACTTGCCCGGTGGAAAACATACACATGTTTAAAGATCCGGTTGATAAAAGATTAGAGACACTTTTAAAAGCATCCTTTGCTACGGCAGGAGCAGTGGTGCAGCCAGCGGTGGCTGCAATTGGAGTTTGTCAGGCATTAAAAGACCAGACAAAGGAAATGTTAAGGGACATGCCTACCCAACAAGCAGAAGAGTTTTCTGACATTCCCAGAGCTCTGTGTTTTGCGGTAGATGCTATAAAAGATTCCATCCAGCAGGCCTCTCGTTTATCACTATGTTTGGTGCACATGAGAAGGCTCTTATGGTTGAAGAACTGGGCGGCGGAGCCCCCATGCAAAAAGCTTCTGGCAGGGTTTCCCTTCCATGGAGGACGACTCTTCGGAGAGGATCTGGATAAATATATTCAGACTATTTCAAATGGCAAAAGTACCCTTTTACCGGTCAAAAAGACATTCCGGGCTCCTACATTTAAAGACAGCTCTTTCCTGTCTCGGGGCCCTCAAATTCCAGGCAGTATCGACGGCCGCCTGCACGATCCAACATTAACAGTAGATCGCAGGGACAGACCCCGGGGGGTAAGAGGCCGTGGTATCGCAAGCCGTCAAAGACAGCCCCTAAGTCTGCCTTATGAAGGGGCGCCCCCACTCTTGCGGGTGGGGGGAAGGCTTCGTTTCTTCGCAGAAGTTTGGGAAGCCAAGATCCCCGACAAATGGGTCCGGGCATCTGTAACCACAGGTTACAGACTGGAGTTTCTAAGGTATCCTCCGCCTCATTTTCAAGAATCAAGGCTACCAAGGGATCCAGCGAGGAAGGCCTCAATGCTGGCAGCTTTGGATCACCTGCTTGGCCAGGACGTAATTATAGAAGTGCCAGCCCAGGAGCAAGGCCTAGGTTTCTATTCCAACCTCTTTGTCATACCAAAGCCCAACGGCGATGTCAGGCCAATCTTGGACCTAAAGGGGTTAAACGGTTACCTAAGGGTTCGTTCCTTCCGGATGGAATCCATCCGGTCAGCAGCCGCCGCGCTTCAGAAGGACGATTTTCTGGCCTCCATAGACATAAAGGATGCTTACCTTCATGTACCAATCTTTCAGTCGCATCAAAGGTTTTTACGCTTCGCGGTGGGGCAGCGACACTTCCAATTCAGGGCGCTCCCCTTCGGGCTGGCCACGGCCCCCCGGGTATTCACGAAGATCCTAGCCCCAATTCTGGCCAATTTAAGGATCCAAGGGGTCACAGTCCTAGCATACTTGGACGACCTTTTAATCATAGATCACTCACGGCTGGGTCTGCAAAAGGCAGTAAACCTCACGGTTCAGTACCTCGAAGAATTCGGCTGGGTCCTGAACCGGGGAAAGTCAGCGTTCCAGCCTACAAAGCAGTTGGAATACCTCGGCATGAGGTTAGACACAGAACATCAAAAGGTGTTCCTGCCCCTTGTAAAGATCGAAGCTATCAAGGGGTTGGTTCAGTTGGTTCTAAACAAGAAAAAACCAACTATTCGCCTGTGTATGCGATTACTAGGCAAGCTAGTGGCCACATTCGAGGCAGTACCATACGCTCAGATCCACACTCGCGTCCTACAGGCAGCCATTCTAGCAGCCTGGGGCAAGAGGGCACATGCCTTAGAGTCCCCTTTGACGCTATCATCAAGGGTCCGACAAAGCCTGGCCTGGTGGTTGAACCCTCAGAATCTTCTAAAGGGAAAATCCTTCAGCCCTGTTGTCTGGAAGGTAGTTACCACAGACGCCAGCCTGGCAGGCTGGGGGGCGGTCTTCGAGGGGTTCTCCCGCCAGGGAACTTGGGTGAAAGCAGAGAGGCAGCTCCCCATCAATATCTTGGAAATCAGAGCTGCCCGCCTAGCCCTTCTGGCTTGGACCTCCAGATTAAAAGGGTTCCCGGTGAGAATCCAGTCAGACAATGCCACGGCGGTGGCATACATAAACCACCAAGGGGGAACCAGGAGCCAGGCCGCTCAGAGGGAGGTGAACTTGATTTTTCAATGGGCAGAGGTTCATGTACCCTGCATTTCAGCGATATTCATTCCCGGAGTGGACAACCTGCAGGCAGACTTCTTAAGTCGCCAGAGTCTGTTGCCAGGGGAGTGGTCTCTGCATCCCCAGGTCTTTCAGACAATCTGCCAGAGGTGGGGAATGCCGGACGTAGATATAATGGCATCCAGGTTCAACAAGAAACTAGACAGGTTCGTGTCGCGAGCGAGGGATCCTATGGCCTGCGGAACCGACGCGTTGGTTTGCCCTTGGCATCAATTCAGACTTCTATATGCATTCCCTCCACTACAGTTACTCCCGCGCCTGTTGCGCAAGATCAGAGTGGAGAACAAGCCAGTCATTCTAGTAGCTCCGGCTTGGCCCCGGAGGACTTGGTACTCACTAGTCCTGAAGATGGCAGTGGGAGACCCTTGGACTCTCCCTCTACAACCAGACCTACTCTCACAAGGCCCGATCCTCCACCCTACATTACAGCGTCTAAATTTGACGGCCTGGAGGCTGAATCCCTGATTCTCAGGGATAGAGGCCTGTCTAGGCAGGTAATTCCTACCCTGATTAGGGCTAGGAAGCCGGTCTCCAGGGTGATTTATTACAGGGTGTGGAGGAACTACGTAGGCTGGTGTGAATCCAAAAGATGGAATTCCCGCAAATATACTATTGATAGGGTGTTAAGTTTTCTCCAGCTAGGAGTGGATAAAGGCCTGGCACTAAGCACAATCAAGGGACAGATCTCAGCTCTGTCAGTGTGGTTTCAGAGGCCGCTGGCCACCCACTCGCTGGTGAAGACCTTCTTTTACAGGGGGTCTTGCGTATTAATCCTCCTGTCAAGTCACCAATTTGTCCATGGGACTTAAATCTTGTCCTGTCCACTCTACAGAAACAGCCTTTTGAGCCGTTGGCTGAGATTCCTTTACTCTTACTGACAAGAAAGTTGGTTTTCTTGGTCGCCATAGTTTCGGCCAGGAGAGTGTCAGAATTAGCAGCCTTATCGTGTAAGGAACCATATCTCGTTCTGCATAAGGACAGGGCAGTTCTCCGGCCCCATCCTTCCTTTCTACCAAAGGTTATATCCAAATTTCACTTAAACCAGGATTTGGTACTTCCATCCTTCTTTCCAAAACCTACATCTATAAAGGAGGGGTTGCTGCATACCTTGGATATTGTCCGGGCCATGAAGGCCTATCTTAAAGCTACAGAAAAGATCCGGAAAACAGATGTGTTATTCGTTCTACCAGATGGCCCCAAGAAGGGGCAGGCAGCTGCAAAATCCACCATCTCGAGATGGATTAGACAATTAATCATTCAAGCCTACGGGTTGAAGAGGTTGCCTCCTCCGTTGTCGGTAAAGGCCCATTCTACCAGGGCCATGGGCGCCTCTTGGGCAGCACACCATCAGATCTCTATGGCTCAGATATGCAAGGCGGCAACGTGGTCATCAGTCCACACGTTTACAAGGTTTTATCAACTAGACGTGAGAAGAAATGCGGATGCTGCCTTTGGTCAGGCAGTACTACAGGCTGCAGTTTGAAATCCTCGGGATCAGAAACACCCTTGGTTATAAAAAAAAAAAAAAAAAAAAAGTTTTTTCTTGACTAAGTTGGAATTATTATTATGATTTGAGTTTATCTCTAAATTGAATCCTTCTTTGGAAGATGTCTCCCTCCCCTCATTAAAGCATTGCTTTCGGACATCCCACATAGTAATGAATATGCCGCTCTGTGTCCCGTGATGTACGAGAAGGAAAAAGGGATTTTTAAATACAGCTTACCTGTAAAATCCTTTTCTTGGAGTACATCACGGGACACAGAGCTCCCACCCCTCTTTTGGGTGACCATTTTGGGAGGCATACTGCTTGCTACAAAACTGAGGGACTCCCTCTAGGGGAGGGGGTTATATAGGGAGGGGACTTCCTGTTTGAGATTGCCAGTGTCCACACCTGAAGGTACTCCATATAACCCACATAGTAATGAATATGCCGCTCTGTGTCCCGTGATGTACTCCAAGAAAAGGATTTTACAGGTAAGCTGTATTTAAAAATCCCTTTTTTTTGCCCAGTCCCTCGAAGTTTCTATGCTTAACATCTCCTGGAGATTGTTGTTGTTCCAGAGGGGAGAGAATTCAGACGGGCCCTCGTGCCCCATGATTATTTTTATTGTGTGCCATGTTTTGCTAATTAGTTTTATAGTTACATGGTTATAGCAGAAGTAATCTGCTTCTAGGGCTTCAACTAATAGATTATGTGGATTATTTGTCAGTAGGAGTCGGTTATTAATGACATTTCTTTCTGCGGTTCCGCATCCGGCCAGATGTTGCAGTTGTGATGCCAGAAAATATAGTTTTGGATGGGGAACCGCCATTCCCCCCTCTTTGACCGGCAGTTGTAGTGTTTGTAAGCTTATCCTAGGTTGCCCTCCCTTCCAAATTAGGTCTCTAAATAAGGCGTTTATCTTTTTAAACCACTTGTGTCCTATCCATATTGGCGAGTTGTGTAACAGATATAATAGTTGTGGCTGCCAAATCATTTTGATTAAGTTACAACGTCCTGCAACGGACAGTGGCAATCTTTTCCATATGTCACATTTACTTTTCCACTTTAATAATAGTGGGTCTAAGTTTAGAGTGAGGAAATGAAGGGGAAGTTACATTCCAACGGTGCCACCCTTTGGGCTACTTTTGCTAATCTCGTGTTGGTAAAAGTTTGGTGAGAGACGATTTGCGCTTTTCAGTCTTTGTGCTTTTCAGTCCGTTACAGCGTGACAAATGTGCTAACTCCTTTACGAACGGTAGTTTTAGAAAAACAATCGCTCCCGTCTCATACTTGATTCTGAGCAAGCGTGTTTTTTTGTGCGTTGAAATTGCCTACAGACGAATGGTTTTCCTGCTAGGATTTACCTGATGGGGAAAAATAGATCCTGCTCTTTTTTTCCTGGTGGAAAAAGTCAGATGGAGCATACACACGGTTGGGATTCCTGGCCAAAAGCTCTCATTAGACTTTTTCCAACCGGAAAGCTGGTGATTTTAGTGGTTGAGCTTACTTATACTTTACTATAGATGGAATTGATATGAGACTGAGACTGAGATTTTTTTCAATTTGTAATGAGTTTAACATTTGTTTCTCACCTCTTACATGTCCAGTACAAAAATCACATTCCTTCGCATGTTTCTGAATGTTACTCGGACATCTTTTGAATATTACTGTATCTGTGTCTTCTACAGCTTTATGTTCTGGACCAATTGGAATGAGAAACATCCTAGCATTATGCGGGCAACACTCTCAGGCGGTAATGTGCTTTTCATTATTGACCGTGACATCCGAGCGCCCAATGGTCTTGCTATTGACCACAAAGCTGAGAAACTGTACTTCTCTGATGCTACTCTCGACAAAATTGAGAGATGTGAATATGACGGTACCAACAGACAAGTAAGTCTTCTATCGTAAACATCTTGAGACAATTTGAAAAACTGGGTGATTCCACGTTCGAGAGTGAAACCTTGGTTCTGGGCTTTGAGGAAGGTCAATAATTTAAGCCATGCTTCAAATATCAGATTATGGGTTTAGCTAGTCATTTAATTTTTTTTTTTTTTGAAGTGGTTGTAAGGTCGTCTGTTAATTAGTTTGATTCTCTCTGTTTTAGGTCCCTGTTCAGTACAGTGTGTGTATTTTTTCAGAAATTATAGTATGAGTATATATAGTAAGTATAATGGGAGGAGCTGATATATCTGTCTGATGAAAGCAAGCTAGCAGAGGGAGGTCACATGTCTGGATAGCAGGGCTCTGCAAAGAAGGTATTTACCATTATAATTTTAGGAAAACACACACATTGTACTCACCGGGGACCTAAAACAGAGAAGATCAAAGTAATGAATACATGTTTCTTTACTTTACAAGCACTGGAGCTGCTGCAGGGAATATAATTACACAGACATGAGAGGAGATTGGCTCACACACAGAGTACATGAAACTGTCAGGAAGAGAGGGAGAGGAGGAGGGAGATGCAGAAATGCTGAGGAGAGAGCAGGATTACAGAGGCAACTAAACTGTCCATGGTATCGTGGATCAGTAGCCATGATAAAGGTGGCCAATTTAAACAGGGGAAGACAGGAACAAGCAGGATCAAACAGGTATTGTACAACATTGAATGGGACAAATGACACTACAGGAACACTATGCTATATATTATGCCTTAAAGAGATAGGATTATTTGAGGGGGGGGGGGGGTTACAACCACTTTAACTTGATGCAAAGATCATTTCATGAATTTGGTATAGATCGGGAGTTTAGTGTGCTAATTACTGTAATATCATGTACTTTCTATAAGATAAGGTAGAGAAACCTGCATGCGCAGTGATCAGTACCACTATAAATAAATATCACATATAAGGCTAGTAAAGCACTTTACTATAGCCATAAATTGCAGAAAGAAAGTGAAATAAATAATTTAGCTCTTTTACAAAGTATTAGTTAGACTTCATCTAAAATATACAGTTTAATCTTAGACACCAGTTTAAAGGAAGGATGTCTTGGAAGGGATTTAGAGAATTGCAACTACATTTAATATGGGGGCTTGGTGAAGTTTTTATTTTTATTTTGTTTTATTTAATGGCACCACAAAGTGAAAGTGCTTGTAGCTGGAAGAAAATAAATGTAACCTATGCATGCAGAAAGACCACTTGTACAATAAACTATGAATTTGGGCAATAATACTGCACAAAAACGGTGTCTAGCAGATTCAGCTGATTTCTTCATTAAAGGGCTGGCTGCATTTTAAAAGCATAAAATAGAAATGGGTATTATACTTATAAATTAGTTGATGTAGTTTTTTTTTTTTTTTATAAAGTTGATGGATATAAGTCTTTTTAACATACATTAGTTATATATATATATATATATATATATATATATATATATATATATCTACATCTATATAGATATAGATAGATAGATAGATATAGATAGATGGATGGATAGATAGATAGATAGATAGATAGATAGATAGATAGATAGATAGATAGATAGATAGATAGATAGATATCATTAATTAGTTCGCAATGAAATCATTTGAAATAAGAGGATGGTAATAAGGATGTTTACTAGCAGATGAATAATTAATATTTAAAGTGTATCTAAAGCCAGAAGCCTTGTTTTATTTTATTTTTTAAGTCTTATATAGTATGGTCAAGGGCTAGAGCCCCTGTCAAGTCTTTATTGCTGTCCATGTCCCCAATAGGGACAATCACCATCTCTTTGTCCCAGTGACCATTGTCACTGAGACAAAAAGTTAATAATGATCCAAAGATTGGCTTTAGAATAAAAAAAATGTGTCTTTCTTTTCTTCTTCTGTAGCCATTTACTGCTTCGTCATCTTTTCCCTACATTGTGTGTTTATTGCTGTATGTGATGTGGGATAAGGGCAAGCTCCTATGGTATTGTGTTGATTATTTTTTTTAGTGGATTTTAAAGTCTGATCCAGTTCACCCCTTCGGCCTAGCGGTATATGGAGACTACATCTTTTGGACAGACTGGGTGCGCCGGGCAGTTCAGCGGGCAAACAAATATGATGGCTCAGACCTTAAACTTCTCAGAGGTGATATTCCTCAGCAACCTATGGGAATAATTGCCGTGGCAAATGATACTAACAGCTGTAAGTATAATCTTTTATTTCATATTCTTCATACATTTTTTTAATAAAAAAGTGAGGTCTGCTATTTATATTTGACCCGATGAGTTACTTTATCGGTTAAAAAGAAAACCCTGTAAAATAATATATTTTTTTATATATTTAAGTTACTCGTGGCTTCTGCCCACATGGTGCCTAGGCAAGGGTAGTGTCGCCACCCTTCCAGCAAGATACCAGGAAATGCCAAGTATCCCAAAATTCATGAGATTCTGGATACATATCATTCCCTAAGATCTTTCTGGATGGATGTCACTCCCTGCAATATGGAAGTATATGTACTTTTTAAAATTGAAATTCCAGAAATTCTTGCATTGTTGCTCAAGTAGAAACAGAACTTTGGTTAAGCTGCTGCCTGTTTATCATTACAGTAGGTTAATAGGGGTATGACCCAGTGTAAAAGATCCAGACATTTAATATTAGAATCAACCGCTGGATTGTGAGAGAAGCTAGATGTACATGTAATATAAACCAAAAATATCCACGCTAATGAATGATAGCGTTAATAATAGCAACCCGGCTGCTGACGCACATCTCCTGGCAAAAAGACAAAATAACATAAATCACAAAGTGTAGCGCTAAAAATTTATAAAAAGTCCCAATATTTGAGAAAATATGACATCTTTAATAAAAACAGTCCAATAGGTGTAGGTCCATACAAATGAAGTGCTGGGAAGAATCCGTCATCAAGAAGGAAAGGTTCACACTGACTCTTACCCAAAATGAGTGGACTACTTAATCAAAAGCAATCAAACACACTTGAAAATCCTCCACTTTGATTTCACTATACTCATGGGAGATGGATTGCATGAACACTAATAGGATCCTCCTTAGACTCTCATCAAATCAGGACTTCATGTAAATGGGCATACAAAAACTTCATTGCACAGTATTACTGACAAGTACATTTATTAAGAATACAACAAAGGCCAAAATACTCACAAACAATGCAGGAAAAAGAACATTCCAATCCAATAGAAACGATCAATGTTTCCATCCAGTGTGATGGCCGGCTGTTGAGCTTGGCAGTGTCTGATGTACATGTAGTGTTAGATGGACTTTAGGTGAGCAACAATCACATTAAACCCTAACTCCAGCTAACCATTTTTAAAATAGTTATAGCAGTAGGATAAAATAAGATTTAGCCATATGTTTAAAAGCTTTTGACCATTTAAAGCACCCCTGGCTGTGTTATAGGGTTTGTCTCAACAACAGTAGCATTCAGTTTTGCCGCAGAGCTTGGGCAGCATTTAAAGATGAAGCAAATATATACAGAATGCTTTATTAATCGTAAAGGCCCATATATAAAAGCCCATGAAAAAAAACAAAAAAACACTATTACAGATTTTAATCAAATTGCACTGATATGCTAACATGTTTTATTATTACCCTGTAATAGGCGAGTTATCTCCATGCAGCAACAACAGCTTTTGTCAAGACCTGTGTCTTATCACTGCTGACGGGAGAGTGAACTGCTCCTGCCGAGGGGATAGGATTCTACAGGATGACTTTACATGCAAAGGTATTTTTTACAAAATTCTTGAATCCAGCAAATGCATGCGGTAAGATTCAGATTAAAAGGGGCCTCTGCTTTGTGTCATCCCCTCTAGAGTAAAGAGGTCAGTCATCATATTTCACAATGTTATTAATGTATTGCAGTTTTAAAGAACATTCTATTGTTAATTCTTTATAATTGTTCTTGAAACCAATATGGGAATAGAGAAATAGAAGAAAAGGCTAAATTATTTTATATTTTAAAAGTGTGTAGTTCAGTTCTTGAAGAGCATTGGCTCTATTATTTTTATCCCCACCTACTGGCAAAGTGGTGATAATGCCTCAAGAATGTCTATTTTCAGAAAAGCGCCTTTCTAAAAACTACAGCTGAAATATTAGGTCTTTAACTATTCTCTTTTACTAGAAGCAGCCTCTTCTACTATAACATTTTTGTTATTTCTTTTGCATCTTCTGTTAATCAGCACCCAATTCTACTTGCAATCCCCATGATGAATTTGAGTGTGGCAATGGCGACTGCATCAACTACAGCTTGACATGCGATACATTGGCCCACTGTAAGGACAAGGCAGATGAGAAACACTCTTATTGTGGTAAGTTTAATCCCGTTTTAACTAATAGCAGGCCACGCAGTGATCAGATGGCCTTTTCCACATCAGATCTACATGTGTAATAATTGGATACATTCTGTATAATAATAATGATACTGTGCCATGCATGTTATATCGATCAGGATGTTACTATCGGTCAGTGAATTTTAGACATATGAGCATATCGGCTCCTAAATTCCTCTTGACAGTAATCATCAAAAGGCCACAATTGCTTAAACTTTGATTTATCATAAAAACAATCTGTCTCACACTGCCCTAATTGTAAGTAAATATACACTTCTACTTAACAATTTTGTAATAGTAATTTGTAGGGTTGTCCTGATACCACTTTTTTAGGACCGAGTACAAGTACTGATACTTTTTTTCATGTACTCGCCGATACCGAATACCGATACTTTTTTTAAATGTCATGTGACAGTTTTCAAACCACAATACAGACTAAGGATATTTTCTTTAGAATTATGAAGAACTCTAACTCAAGACATTATAAAAGAATAAAAATGAGTAAAAATTAATAAAAATGTTTTATTTTCTTGTCACGCAGTAGTAAAAAACTCAAAGAATTTTCACAGAACATGTTGATAAATACAAAAAAAGTATTCTATTTAGGTATCGGGAGCATTTGCGCGAGTACAAGTACTCCCGCAAATACTCGGTATCGGTCCCGATACCGATACTAGTATCGGTATCTGGACAACCCTAGTAATTTGGTACATATGCTATGATGCCATGACTGAACATTAAATGAGAATTTTTACCCTACTGATCTAATGGTGCCGCAATAGATTGGGAACATAATAAGGAAATGGAGAACATATAAAATGTAGAGTGGCATTTTTTATCAAGAGTATTACCTGGTAGAGAGAGCAGGACTAGCAGAATAGGGCAGCATTGAGCAAATGAAGAGTGCCATTTGGCAAGTCAGTCAATAGATCAGAGGGATAGATTAGGAATAATGCCTAAAATTGGATTTAGGCTTTTTTCAAGCACAGGTAGCTTTCCAAACACATTGAAGCACATTGAAGGGTGTAACTGTTGCAAGACACACACTCCTGTACAAGTTCCTGTGCCATCATGCTTCTCCAGTGGATGATGGTGATCTGCTGTATTTCATAACAAAGTTTAGGAGATTGTGGTGCTTGCTAGTGGTGAGATGATTTAAAGGAGAACTGCATGTTTTTCATAAGAGATCTGATCACCATAGCTGGGACAAGTGGTGGACAGGAGGGCTTGGTGCTATGGTATTATGTGAGATGCGGGGGCACCACAAGAAGATTAGGGGAAGGAGATATGTGTTGTGTGGGGGAACTTGGACAGCAGGGGGAAAAAAAATGATAGGAGGAGAAGTTTGGGGGGGTTCTAGGAAAGGTGGTTTGAGGGGATTTGTGCTAGGAGTGGGATAAGGGAAGAGAATTTGTTCTAGAAGAGGTGATATGGTGATATGGAAGAGGAGGGAGGGATTTTGGGCTAGAAGGGGAATTTTTGTAGGTTAGTGTTCAATTTTTTTGGGGGGGTGGGGTGAGGGTGGGCTTTTACTAACATACAATGCTCATACATGTGGGGGCATGCAGTTTGCCATGTTTGCCCTGAGCCCCAGACGACCTTGTCCCACCACTGCTGGTCACCTATATCCACTATACCATTTGAAAGACCTAATAATTGTACAATAATGTATTCAGTTTTTATTTTGTAATAAAAGCAAAACGAGTCAACAGTGCTCAGGACCTCAAATAGCGCTATTGGCTCATTTTGCCTTTATTGATTATCCACTACAAGTGTTTCTCACAACAGATGGGACAAGTATGTACTTTCCACTGGCTGTATCTCATGTGATTCAACAGATTCAGTGCCAAACTTTGTATGTATATTTACATTTTTAAGCAAATTGTTAGGTTTGTAAAATGTACTGTAATGTGTCATTTCAACAAATACATTTTGAGTAGCATATATTGTTTCCTTTTTTCCTTTGTTCTTCTACTAATAATTGACAGATGCCTTACTGTGACCAAATTACAAAGTCCAGTAAAAATGTAATGGTAAATGTTTCCTGTGCCCCCACAGCTAATCGTCAATGTAAGAAGGGTTTCCGTCACTGTATAAATGGGCGATGCATCTCCTCTGCTTACTGGTGCAATGGCCTGGATGATTGTGGTGACAACTCGGATGAGGTATCTTGCAACAGTGAGTATGTCCCGCTCCCTGGAATGTCCTGACTATAACTTATGATCTGCTTCAGCTACAGCCTTCTTGATACAATCATAGATCTTCAAAAATGACATGCAGTCTTTTGAATATTGGTGTATGTTTTTGCCTGTTGGAGCAGACAGTAATGTTTAGTACTTTAACTTATTGTATTCATAGTAAAGATAAGCGATAAGTGTGAGCAAAGAAAATTTTCTTTAAAGTGGATAAAATACATTTTTATCATTGCATTTATGACATTAAAGATGATTAGAATCGGCTGTTTTTAAAAAAAAATACGTTCCGTACATACTGTTTCCAAGATGTATTCTCAACCCGGCTTCCGGGTATGATGGTCGGGGATGGGCATGCTTAATTGATGGACAGGCATCCGTCCGACGCATACAGCGTATCACGAGATTCCGAAAGAAGCCAAACGTCGGTGCGCAGGCGCCGTATAGAGCCGCACCGACGTTTGGTTTCTTTCGGCATCTTGTGACGCGCTGTATGCGTTGGACGGATGCCTGTCCATCAATTAGGCATGCCCAGCCCCGACCGGCATACCCGGAAGCCGGGTTGAGAATACATCTTGGAAACCGTACGTACGGAATGTATTTTTTTTTCTAAAAACAGCCGATTCTAATCCTCTTGAATGACATAAATGCAATGTTAAAAATCTATTTTTAGGCGAACCTCCCCTTTAAGCAGTTTTACTGCCCATTTCTTTTGTCCTTATCAAATATTTACTGTACAGACATCTGGTGGTCTTGTGGCTGACTGTGTCATTGTACTATGCAGTGAATAGTATTGAGGCCTGTTAACCCTGCTGTGTCTTGCAGAAACCAGCTGTGCCCCTACAGAGTTTCGTTGCCGAGATGGGACCTGCATCTCAAACTCAAGCCACTGTAATCAGCTCCTTGACTGTGATGACGCTTCTGACGAGATGAATTGCAGTAAGTACACTATTAATAGGTGGTTTTTACATTGCATTCTTGTACCCCAGGCAAGTATGATTTTTTGTGCTAGAGAAGACTTGAATTGGTCCAGTTATTCAAATGTGCAAAACTAAAAGTTAATACTATTTGCAGCATCATCTACCATGTTACTGGTCAAAATCACATGACTATTTCAATGGTAATTCCATAATAAGCCATATTTAGAATCTTTTTTCACACATTTTACCAATTTGTAATTTTGGGCTATTCCTTGGTATTAGGAAAGAAAAGACTCAGATCTGTTTGTGCTTCCTGCCCAGGTACATGCAGAAGAATTAACAATTTTGTCTGCAAGTGCAATTTACTCTTTAAAGCATAACTCTATAAAAACTGCTAATTACAAGGTTGAATAACAAGCTGTCTTCTCAGCCCGAAAATACACCTCTGCCAGATGGCAACAGAGCCTGGAACATGATTTTGCTCTAAGTTATAGACCTTTGGTGGTATTGCCTCCCCACTTCCAGACTGGAAATAAAGGGACAGCAATATGCAAGTCGCCATCAAGGCTGTTCTGTCCCTCCTTTTTTGTGTTTAATGTCTGTTTAATGTCTGTACATGTGCATGTGGCAGTGTCTGGTTGACTGCTGGTCCTGACTCCCCACTTTATTGTGCAATATACACTGTTATTTTTAAAAAATATGGCTGGTGCCTGGGTCTAACCTCAGAGGGTTTTAGCCTTGATGCAGATGAGTTATTACAGATTACTAATGATTTTAGTGGTCCTTACTGGCAGCAGATGATCCTATGTAATATGTTTATAATCACTATTGGAAGAAATCACAAATTTTCCATTACACTCATGCTTGACTCTTCCAGCCTCCTCTTTGCTCTTTACAGTGAGTTAAGATAATCTTAGGTGTTGTCCAAATTTAGGTTGGCTATATGAATAACAAATCAGACCTGTTGTGGTGTATTTTGGCCTAGTTTTTGCTGGAATGGGAAATGCCCTGGTTGCACAATCATTCATGTTTGGCCAGTGGATATTGGAAGGACTCGCATACAGTGCTAGTACTAGCTTATTTCTGGAAAACCCAAAGCAATTTCACAATATTTTTTAACTTTTCTGATTCTTCTGTTCCCCAGGAATGGTCATTTGTGGGGTATTAGAGGCTGTCCCATGGAAATTAGATCTATGTACAGTGGTTGACCACGATATTGTGTCAATCTCGCTCCCTTTCTCGGCGAGATTGAGCACTTGCGAGCTCCATTGCGGGAGCCAGCGCCGAGCTGGCTTGCCGCGATGGAGACAAAGCCGTCATAGAAGCGACGCAGTCCCATCATGCTCCGGTAGGTACCACGTGCTACCTACCGGAGCATGATGGGACTGCGACGTCACAAGACAGGCCTATATAACTCGCTGCGAGCCGCGCGCCAGCCATAACAGCGGAAGGAAGCGTCGCGTCAACATCTGGAGAAGAGAAGAAGAAGACGTCACAGAAGAGGGGACACGCCGCCGCTAGTAATTGAGCTAACACGAAGATAGCGGCGGCGAGTCCTGAAGGAGAAGACCCCCGGAGAGCCGGAGAAGACCCCCGGAGAGCCGGAGAAGACCCCCGGAGAGCCGGAGAAGACCCCCGGAGAGCCGGAGAAGACCCCCGAGAGTGGGAGAAGACCCCGGAGAGTGGGAGAAGACCCCCCCGCCGCCGAAGATGTCGAAGGAAGCCCGCCGGGTGGTGGGCGCTTTTATCAAAGCGTCCCCCCCGGCGGCGGAAGAGAACCAGACAGCGGTGAAGAACAGCGGCACCCACCCCCCCGCAGAAGCCCGCCGGAGGTGGGCGCTTTTATAAAAGCGATCATACACACCCCCCCCCCGGCAGCCAACTAATAAAATATTTCAATACACTGTGTGGTTTATTTGTGTTTACACTTTTCCTGCAGTTGAATGGGTAGGGGTATACCCCATACTCATTCACTTAGGGTGGGGGGCCGGTATCTACCAGATTCCGATAAGCCTCCCGCCCGCATACCTCGACAACCAACGGCCAGGGTTGTCGGGAAGGGGCCATGTCCTCATCAACATGGGGACAGGGTGCTCTGGTGTGGGGGGCCGCAGTGCGCCCCCTGCCCCAGAGCACCTGACCCCCCCATGTTGAGGGCATGCTGCCCGGTACGGCTCAGGAGGGGGGGGGGGGCGCTCGCTTGCCCCCACTCCCCTCCTGACCGGCCGGCGTGCTTTGGATACGGGTCTGGTATGGATTGTGGGGGGGACCCCCACGCCGTTTTTTCGGCGTAGGGGGGTCTCCTTACAACCCATACCAGACCTAAGGGCCCGTTATGCTCCTGAGGGGGGAACCCATGCCGGATTTTTATTTAAAATCCGGCGGGGACTTCCTTCTCAGGATTCATAACAAACTCCGCCCACGTCGCGTCGGATCCCCGTTGCTTCTATGACGCACTCGCTGGAATGTGCTTTTACTATTCCAGCGAGTGCGAGATGTCGGCAGCCTGTCGCCGAGAATCAGCGCGATGCTGTCATGCTATAAACACATTCTCGGCGGCAGGCACTGTATCTGTTAGTAAAGGGGACCTGTTCTTGCTATGTTATAGGTCACGTAGACTTGCAGGTCCCCACCCTGTGACTGGACAGTAAAATGTGAAGCAGCAAACTGATGAGCACTTCTATTTCTCTGTACTCCTATCGGCATTCTTCTTGCACCGCAGAACACCTGTTGGCTCCTTCTGCTGCTTTTCTTATTCTGAGAATATACAGTCAACTGCAAAAGGCTTATACCAGTCAAATGTAGGCACTTACACTGTTTTCATTAAAAAGACATTTGATGATCTATTGGTGTATACAAAGCTGACAAATCTTTACAAAGATTCACAAGATGACAGAAGCCAGGGATCTGCGATTATAGTATCTGATGTCACTGGCTGAAATAATTACATGCTCTTAGCCGATTTTACATTTTAGATTTTCCTGTGGTTAATGCATTTATCCTCAGTAAAGAGTTCTTATTCTAAAGTTCAGTTATACACTCAGAAAATCAGTATATACTTTTTTGACTCCAGCAGAGTGAATTTTGATTGGCTGCTGGGGAAGATTGCAGTGATTCAGGAATAGTGTGGTGAGGTGTTTGGTTAAAGCTGGTGACCCCTGGCCCTCAAATGAAATGTCAGGTTAAACTAGATCATTTAACACTGCATATTCAGATTCTTGCATAGGCCCAACCACAATTGTTTTTCTTTAATGTTCTAGCTGATGATGGTAATCTGCACCCTATTTCTGGCGATTGTAGGAAAATGGAGTTTGCTAATGATGATCTTTTTGTATGTGAACTAAGCCATAACACGGCAGCATACTTAATTAGATTTGAACACATTTGGTAAAGTCATTGTCATTTGGTGAGGCACCATGTGTAGCCATGCAAAAATAGTCTTCCTTTTTGTTCTCTTTTTATTCTAGATACATTTTATTCTTTCTTTTTAGTCTCATCAGCACTCATATAAAGCTGAGCCTGTGACCTCCTAATTGCTTCTCATTTTTATATACCCAGACATCACCGACTGCAGTAGTTACTTCAAGCTGGGAGTCAAGGGAACAACCTTTCAGAAGTGTGAGAAGACCTCTCTGTGCTATGCCCCCAGCTGGGTCTGCGATGGATCCAATGACTGTGGTGACTTTACAGATGAGATGAACTGCCCAGGTAATGCTTGCACTTTGTGCCACCATTTCTTGTTGTAGTAATACAAGTTGTTGGTGTTAGTTATCTTTAGCTGGCTTCCCACAATGAGTCCATCTACCTATGTATTAATGATACTGTCTCTGGAAAGCCCGCCTACGTAACAATTTATACTCCACTCTCCAATGCTTCCCACTGCTTCCTCTTCTGTGGCCACCAATGCAAAATAACTGTTTTCAGATATGGTCAGCATGTGATCTCCTCCCATAATGCAGTGCTTGGGCTAGAGTATTTTGGTGGGAACTATAAAACAGAAGGGAGCAGTGGGGGACACTGGAGAGGTGAGTTTGAAGAGTTGAAGCGAGAGGTGAGCTTGGCTGAAAAGGTGAGCTGAAGAGGTAAGCATAGAGAGGTGAGGTGAGCTAAAAAGGGGAGTATGGAGAGTTGGAGAAAAGGTGAGCCGAAGAAATGTTTACAGAAAGGTAGAATGACAGGTGAGTATAAGGTCAGCTGGAGGAGATGGAGTGCGAGGTGAGCTTGAGTATGGAGAAATAGAGAAAAGATCAGCGGGGGGATGTGAGTGAGCACCTTGAGAGATGAGAATAGAGAAATGAAGTAAGAAGTGAGCTTGGAGGGATGAGGTATAGAGAGGTGGAATTAGAGATGAGTATGGAGAGTTGGAGTGAAAGGTGAGCTGAAGAGGTGAGTATGAAGAGCTGGAGTGAGACTTGAGCTTGAGAGTTGGAGAAAAAGATGAGCTGAGGAGGTCAGTACAGAGAACTAGAATGAAAAGTGAATATGGAGAGTTGGAGCAAAAAGATGAGCTGAGGAGGTGGGGATGAAGAGGTGGAATTAAAGGGGAGTTGGTGAGGTGAGCATAGAGAGTTGGAGTGCAAGATGAGCTGGAGAGGTAGATATGAAGACCTGGAGTGAGAGGTGAGCTGGAGAGTTGGAGAAAAAGGTGCACTCAGGAGGTGAGTATAGAGCGTTGGAATGAAAAGCGAGTTTGGAGGGTTGGAGTAAAAGGTGACTTGGTGAGGTGAGGCTGGAGAGGTGGACATGAAGAGTTTTTTTTTTTTTTTTTTAAGTGTATTTTGTGCGTGAACTCGAGAGAGAAGAGCCGGACTGCAGGAGTTGGGAGTAGGCAGACCCTCCCCCCGGAGGCAATCGCCATCCTTCTCCATGCCCCCGGTGGCAATGGCGGGTGTGAGGGGGGGCCTCCCACTCACCCCGCCCTACCTGCTCCACTTGGGAGCCCAACTGGGGCCCAACAGGACCCCATCGGGGCAGAGGGACTCCCCCTATGAGGGAGTGAGGGGGCCTGACCCACCAAGCCAGCCCCGTAGGTCCTTTGCCTCTCTTTAGGAGACCGCATGGCCAAAGTGCGCGCGTATTAAACCAATTTTGTGTGCGTGCAAGTGTGGTTTTTTTTTTGTGGGGGGGGGGGGTGGATGTACTAAGCACAGGTGTACCTTGCATAGCACACCCACCGGGAGCCGGGCTGAGACCACCAAACTCAATTCACATGTAGCCGAGACCGGGATCCGAACCCTTGGCTGCAGAGGTGAACGTCTTGTCAGCGCAGTGCCAATCACGTTGAGCCACCACAGCTCCTTGGACATGAAGAGTTTGAGCGAGAGGAAAGCTAGAGAGTTGGAGAAAAATGTTGAGGAGTAATGTA
Source organism: Rana kukunoris (assembly GCA_029574335.1). Taxonomy (NCBI): domain Eukaryota; kingdom Metazoa; phylum Chordata; class Amphibia; order Anura; family Ranidae; genus Rana; species Rana kukunoris. Next base: position 138,783,860 of record CM056050.1, on the reverse strand, counting down.
GTCTCTACAGATAAGAGTTGACCTTGTTTCTTTTAACTCTGATCTGCAGAGACAATATACAGTACGCCTGAATACAAATACACCTGTTCCAATGGCTTTAATGTATTTTATTTTACAAAGAGGTTTTACATTAAGATTACAAAGGCTTCAAATTACCCTTTTGCCACACAGGTATTCGGAAGCCAAAGTGCTCAGTCAATTACTTTGCCTGTTCTAATGGGCGCTGCATTCCAATGAGCTGGACTTGTGATAAAGAGAATGACTGTGACGATGGGGAGGATGAGAGCCACTGTGGTAAGTGTCTGATCATGTTACATACATGAATGTCCTAACAGGAAAGTAGAAGATCATAAACTAAAGTTTGGGAAGTCTTAGATTTACATTACCAATATATTCTAAATTTACATTAAAATTAATGCTCCAAGTTTCCTAAATTAACATCTAAATATGAAATTGAATGAAATATATGCCAAGAGAAATACAGAGTACTACTATTGCAGTCCTTCTAAAAATTATAGTTGTCTGCTTGTATCTGGTATTTCTCACTTAAAATCTTTGACCAGCCCAAACGCATGCAGATCAGGTAGAACATGAAGAGTGAAGTTAGAATCCCTAATCTGCATACTGTTTCCTGGTCACAGGCTAACAAAGTCCTGAAGCCAATGGAACATCATGACTGCTTTGTAGCTAGCATTTTTTAGGAGTGTTCAGCAATGGCAGCCTTTATACTTTCTCAGTACAAGTGTCCATTAAGGTCAAATTACAAGGTGTGTTCTTAGATTTCTTGCTCCCTGTGCAGTGTGTCAGGTGTCCCACCCCTGCCCTGGCTATGTGCCCTCCTTTCATTATTACAGCTTTCCTTCCCACCTCCCAGCCTAAAAGAAGTAAAGGTAAGACTGTACTTTCATGCTGTGCTATAGAATTCCATCTTCATGATGAGACATATAATGTAATAAAAAACACAGTTTCTTCATTAAACTTCAAGGCTAACATTTGTTTATTTATTTTTTTCTCAGACAAGTTCTGTACATCTATGCAATTTGAATGCAACAATCATCGATGTATCTCTAAACACTGGGTGTGTGATGGCTCAGATGACTGTGGGGACAAATCAGATGAGGATGCTCGCTGTCGTAAGTTGCCCACTCTTTTTGCTTCCTCTGTATTTAGTAGAAAAGGATAGTGAATCTGATAGACACTTTACTTTGTATTCTAGAATCTGCCACTTGTAGCCCTGAATCCTACCAGTGCCCCAGTACTAATGTGTGTGTCCCTCGCCGCTGGCTCTGTGATGGAGATAAAGATTGTCAAGATGGGTCAGATGAAAGTGTCCAGGCTGGTTGTAGTAAGTAAACTTTGCTTTAACTGGCAATATTGTCTTATTTATGTATATTTATCATCACAGGAGGTGAGCAAATTTATCCCCACTTTAAACCAAACCTATTGGCAAACCTCCTTAAGAATTTAAATTGCAAGTCTTGTGAAACAGAAGGCACTGCAAGTGTGTTCTTACTTTTATTAGGCGGTAGGGTCTTGTACAATTCTCTGATATAGTATCACTTTATTTCTATATGCCTGACTTTTCCTTGACTTCTGACTAATTGTCACAAACTTTACTGTCTAGTAAAAGAACTTCATTGGTCATTAAAGGCAGTCCTATTGGACACAGGGAAAGACAGGTGGTGGGTCTTAACCCAGAATGGTAGTCAAGCCTACAAATAACAAAGTAACACTGAATCAGAGGGACACATAGAGGGAGCTTTCCAGGTAATACATGTACTGTAATAGCAGACCCTCCGTGATGTCTGGTCCTAGGACTTTTACTTTTAAAAACTAAGAAATAGTAGATGTATACGCAATTTCACAGGGATACTATTTGTAATCTGTGTTAAAGGTGGACTACAGACTTACCTTCTATCTTGCACAGTTGTGCAGGCTCCTCTCCTGTACTGAAAGTTCTTGCTCTGATTTCACTACAAGTAAGAGTCTCACAGTATACATTAGAGGCTGTAGCAAGTTAGAACCTGCCTCATCATCTAGCCCCTCTTTCCCAGCCCTGCAGTCTCTAGCCCATCACTTTAATTTTATGGATTTAGGTTCTATCTATTATGGCTCAACATCACATGTAGGCATTACCACAGCTTCCTGTTTTTAGGAATCAATGTATATCACCCTGCTGGCTCTTCACATCAGCGGTTATCTATCTGCACTGCAAAGAAAAGCAGAGACCCAGTAATGTCACCTAAATTGTGTATAATTAAAATGGAAAGGTTTTATTAAAAAAAAAAATCCTTAGCACGTTAATGAGGCATAGTAGGAGCCAAGGAGAGCAAAATATTTAAAATGTCAAGATCTATAAAAATGAAATCCGTTTTTTTTTTTTTTTTATCATTACCTTATCAAAATGTGTATTTTATTAGGATTAAAAGTGTGTTCAATATGATCTGATTAGCCTATCTGATTATATTTAAGACTTTTGTTGACAAACTCTCATGTTCTTTATTTAGTTTTCAACAATACCTGTGACACCAAGGAATTCATGTGTCAAAATCGTCAGTGTATCCCAAAGCAGTTTGTGTGTGATCATGATACGGATTGCAGTGATGGCTCTGATGAGTCGCCTGAGTGCGGTGAGTTTTGTGTAGCTATTGTTTATACCATGTATGAGACTTTGCTACTGATACCTGCTAATTTATTGAATCAGTTCCGGTGCTGTCTCTTCTATTAATGCGTCTGTTTTGTATTTTTTATATTCTGTATAGAATATCCCACATGTGGCCCTGAGGAATTCCGTTGTGCTAATGGCCGCTGTTTACGTAACAAGCAATGGGAATGTGATGGCGAGTTCGATTGCCATGATAAATCAGATGAGGCTCCCAAAAATCCACGTTGTACCAGCACAGGTAAAACCAAAATTACAGAGAAGCAGTATTCAGGTATTTAATACAGCAGTGTTTCCCAAATTAAGTCATACAGCCATTGTATTGCTGTTTGCAAAGTGAAAGAAATACTTTTGGTACTGCAACTGATCACAATTCAGAGCACAACTTTTTAGGCTGCATACATCTGCTACCTTCATGGTATTAGCAATATAAATGTAAATGTTGCCATTGCCATGTACTGAAGAGTATAGGGTACAGTGCCATATTCACAGATGACTGAACAAGTCCTGCAAAGGAACCAATGTCTAGTCAAAATAGTTTTGGAGCTCATGAAAGGCTTCTGGCCTTAAAATATCTAGGAATTTGCAGCTGGTGATCCTTTTCTTCTACATTGATTGATGCCAGGCACAGGAAGGTGATGTTAAAAGAGAAGTACAGCCAAAGCTCTTTTAGCTGTACTTCTCCTATGGATAGCAGGAGTGCAGTTCGTTTTGCACTCCTGTGACAGATATTCAGCAGAGAGTGGACTGGAGTCCGCTCTCTGCTGACATCACAGAGTCGGTCCAGACTCGGGCGCCATCACGACCATGGAGTTGGGATCCTTCCCTATTTCTGGACCGACACCTGGCTGCCACTCCATCCTCAGCCCAGCGCTCCAGTGGGCGAGGAGAGGGCAGAGCAGAGAGCTGCTGACTGACAGTCAGCAGCTCTTTGCTTGGGGAGCTGTGAGAACCCAGCGATCGGCGGTGTTGGATTTCTCCGTTCTCATTGTTAGTGGCGCCAGGCGACGAATGCAGCATCCACCTAAATAAAATCCACCATGAATTAAAAAACAAACAAAAAACATACTTCTCTTTTAAAGATTTAAACTGTACATATAAGAAGTGATTATTTTCATAAATATGCTTAGTCCTTCTCTTAACCACTTGCTTACTGGGCACATAAACCCCCTTCGTGCCCAGGCGAAATTACAGCTTCCGGCACTGCGTCGCTTTAACTGACAATTGTGCGGTCGTGCAACGTGGCTCCCAAACAAAATTGGCGTCCTTTTTTTCCCACAAATAGAGCTTTCTTTTGGTGATATTTGATCGCCCGTGCGGTTTTTATTTTTTTGCGTTATAAATAAAAAAAGAGCGACAATTTAAAAATATATATATATTTTTTACTTGTTGCTATAATAAATATTCCAATTTTTTTTTAATTTTTTTTTTTTGTTTCTCAGTTAAGGCCGATACATATTCTTCTACGTATTTTTGTAAAAAAAAAAAAAAAAAATCGCAATAAGTGACTGCTTTGCGCAAAAGTTATAGCGCCTACAAAATAGGGGACAGAATTATGATTTTTTTTTAATATTTTTTTTTTACTAGTAATGGTGGCGATCTGCGATTTTTATTGGGACTGCGATATTGCGGCGGACACATCGGACACTTTTGACACATTTTTGGTGCCATTCACATTTATACAGCGACCAGTGCTATAAATATTCACTAATTACTGTATAAATGTGACAGGCATTGAAGGGGTTAACACTAGGGGGTGAGGAAGGGGTTAAATGTATTGCCTGGGTGTGTTCTAACTGTGTGGGGGGAGGGGGTGACTGGGGGAGGTGACCGATGCTGTGGTCCCTATGTACAAGGGAAACAGCATCTGTCTCCTTTCCCTGACAGGACGTGGAGCTGTGTGTTTACACACACAGCTCCACGTCCCTGCTCTGTCACCGCCGATTGCGTGTACCTGACGGACATCGCGGCCGCCGGGTACACGCATCGAATCCTTGGTGATGCGACGGGACTGTTTTTCCCCACCGCGCGCCACCCTGTGGCGCGCGCAGGGATTTACAAATACATCACGTCCAAACACGTGACCCCGGCGCCTCAGGTCCGCGCTGTTGACGTATTCTGTCAATAGCGTGGACCTCTAGTGGTTAATAAGGGGCACAATACAATACTGACAGAATGGATGAGTTCCATTGTGGTTTATGTCTATTTCCATTTATTATTGTTATTACACATGATGTATTCCCATTTATCCACCTATAGAGGTTTTATTGTTCTTAAAACGTATTCTTCCATCTGGAAATCCATGGTGAAATTATTCATGCAATCCATTTCTTGATTTTAGGGTTGAAAATGTGTTTATTATCAATTTCACAAATATAACAAAGAGCAACATAAAAATGTCAACTTGGTGACAGCTTGGTCGACAAAGGTAATGAGTCGGCCCATAGCTTGACTCCAATTGGCAAACAACGTATTATAAGGGTTGCATTAGCCTTGTTAAATGTTTAAAGCTGAACTCTAGGCAGATTTAAAAGCCACAAATTATTGCAGCCCTGAAATAATTAATACATGAAGGGCTGCAATCATTTTTATTTTCTATTGGGTTAGAATTCAGCTTTAAACGTTTAACAAAGCTGAGAGATTTGCTTTAAAATCATGAAATTGATTGCATAAATTATTTCACCATGGATTTTCAGATGGAAGAACACGTTTTAAGAGCTATAAAATCTCTATAGGTGGATAAAAGGGAATACGTGTAATAACAATGTTGAATGGAAATATAAGATATACATCGCAGTGGACCTCATCCATTCTGTCAGTGTTGTATTTTTTAATGCAACCCTAAATGCATGTGTAACATGTTCAGAAAGGTGAACTTATCCTTTATACCAGTTTCACTTTGTCTCTAAGGCCCTGTACACACGATCAGACCGGTCTGATGAAACTTGTCCGACGGACCGTTTTCATCAGACAACTCTGAACTTGTCTGATGTGCGTACACACCATTGGACCAAAATCCGATCAGACCAGATCGCGGTGACGTAGAACACAACGACGTGATGAAAAAACGAAGTTCAATGCTTCCAAGCATGCGTCGACTTGATTCTGAGCATGCGCGGGTTTTTGGTCCGATGCTTTTGTGTACTAACCATCGAACCTGTCTGACGGACAGATGTCCACCAGACAGGTTTTAAAGCATGTTTTAAAACTTTGGTCCGACGGACAAAGGTCTGATGGGCCGTACACACCATCGAACTGGTCCGATGAAACTGGTCTGCAGACCAGTTTCATTGGACCTGTCTGATCGTGTGTACGCGGCCTTAGCCCATGACCTAAAGATGAACAATTTTTTTCCCTATCAGGATAGAAATTTTATATTTGTATTTTTTAGTACAGCTTGCACTGCCTAAATATGAGCTTGAAGGTACCGAAGTCCTGCTAGCACCCTTCTGTTCTTTAGAGCTGGCACTCATGTTAAGCAGAAGAATTCTGGCTGCACAAGGCTTAGTCACAGAACCCACCCTCAGTCACAAAGTGAAACTAGGTCCATAGACAAAATAAATAAAAATAAAAATAAATCGCAGGCACCTTGTGATGTATGCTGTTAGGTTGGACTATTAACAGTTTAAAATGTTCCAGCTGTTTTTTTGTTATTATTTTCTTATACTTCTTTTGGAAGAGGTGATCAAAGGGGAACTATACTGCATCTAAGCACCACAAACAAAAAACTTTATTTAATTCAATAATTGTGTATTATACATTTTATTTTTCAAAGCAAGCTCATCCATCCATGTTTCCATGTTTCATTTTTCTGAGAAATCACTTTGAAAAATACCCCCTAGTATTTTTTGTCCGAGGCCATCTTAAATAAGGGCAGATGATTCATGGCATGCATACAGAAGGGTGTGCTTAGCTGAGAAAACCCCTCCTCCCCTCTTGAAAACTTCTGGAATATATGACATAATTTGCCTAGGCCTGAAAAATAGAGAGTAACTGAAGAAATGTAGAAAAAAATAAAAAAGAAGACGATTAAATATGATATACATTGCTATCTATTCAATAATACTAGCAGCATTTTAAATTGCTGTTGTTAAGTGCAAAGGGCACCTTGATACATTTATCGTATGTATACAATGACCATAAAGTGTTATCTTGTCAGGATAAAAAAATAGTTTGTGTTGATTGAGCGAGTGAAGTTTCAATTTAACAGAGAAGCATTGATTCAGTGCCGTAAGTGCAGATGTTGCATCTTTAAAATAAAAATTTATAGTTCATTTTTATCATTTCAGAGGGCAAATGTAATGAGACGTTTTACCAATGTAAGAATGGCAAGTGTATCCCAGAGCATCTACTGTGTGACAATAATAATGACTGTGGTGATGGCTCAGATGAACGGAACTGTTTTGTCAATGAGTGTATAAATAAGAGGATGAGTGGCTGCAGCCAGGAGTGTGAAGATCTTAAAATTGGTTACAAGGTAGACATCCAAATATGTTTATTTATGATACAATTTACTTTTTTATGTACAATTTAACCAACTGTGATTTTCTTAATGCTATTGATGTTTCCTGTAACCCGTGCAGTGCAGATGCCGTCCTGGATTCTGGCTAAAGGATGATGGTAAAACTTGTGTGGATATTGATGAATGCACAACTACCTATCCCTGCAGCCAGAAGTGTATTAACACAATTGGTAGCTATCGGTGCCTCTGCGTGGAGGGCTTTGAAAGTAGACCTGATGACTTTACCAGCTGCAAGGTTGTTGGTTCTGTTGGAGGTGAGCCAGTCATTGGAATAAATATTTAATCCTGTATTTGTGTTCTTAATGATACCAAGTCATCAAATTATGTATATATAAGGGGGACAATCTGGTTTCAATTGCTCATTTAGTCACTAGTTCTATTTAAGAGCAGGTTTAAAAAATGCAGGGTAACCTTTCCTTTGTGACAATAGAATGCTTGATAATAACATGCAAATTTCCCAAATTCAGGCGTCACGTGCCATAATCAAGCCATTTTTCCATTGCAGAGAGATAATAGCCCCAGCTAGTTGAAATTGTTGGGGTACCAGTGCTGGTTACAGGTCCCTTATTGAAAAAATAAGTTAGCCACTGCAAGCCAGTACCTGTGCTTGTCCTCTTCTCCATGACCCTTTTTCAGGTTATTGTCCACTATTTAGTCTCTATTTTTAGTCTGCATTCCCCTGTCTGCAGTATATTCTGTCCACCTTGTACATAACAATCTGTGCTTCTCTGTCCTCAGAATGTTCTATTCACTTTGTGCACAGTTCTCTGTTGCAAAAAAAGGCAGCGGCCTCACTCCACAGTTTAGGCTTAATTTCTTGTTGGTAGGAGATTAGCACCATAGGAAATAAATGGATGCTGCTTATTTACTTTTCTTACCAGTGTTCAGTTAACAGGAACTCCAGAAATTTAGAACTTGTTCCCGAACAGTAGAAGCACAAATATACAGTCTAAAAGTATTTAAAAAAAAATGTTTCCTGCCTTTTTATCAGGAAAATTCAAACAATATTTAACTGGCTTTCTGCATTCTTTTTTCCCTTAGTTGAAGAACCATTCCTAATTTTTGCCAACCGATACTACTTGCGAAAACTGAGTTTGGGAGGCACAAATTACACACTACTAAAGCAGGTAATTTTCAGGCAAAAAACACATTGCAAAGTATGGCCAACTACATATTGTCTGATATACATCAGCTCTTATGACTTTTGGATTGTATGTACATATATCCTTGAAACTGCTCTGAGGTACTTGGTCTGTCTTCCTCTAAGTGTAGGTGCTGGCAATCTATGGTGGTTATTTACGAAAGGCAAATCCACTTTGCACTACAAGTGCAAACTACAAGTGGAAAGTGTATTTGAAATTGCACTGAAAGTGCATTTGGAAATGCAGTCACTGTAAATCTGAGGGGTGGATCTGGAATTAGGGGAAGCTCTGCTGATTTTATCATCCAATCATGTGAAAGCTAAAATGCTGTTTTTTATTTTCCTTGCATGTCCCCCTCCGATCTACAGCGACTGCACTTCCAAGTGCACTTTCAGTGCACTTTCAGTGCAATTTCAAGTGTACTTTACACTTGTAGTTTGCACTTGTAGTGCAACGAGGATTTGCCTTTAGTAAATGACCCCCTATGTGTTTCATCACATTTATAACACTTATGTATGAAAGTAATAACCTACAGCTCAATATATATGAAAGAAATAAACCCGCACAAAACCGATCTCTCGCATACAAAAAAGCACACTTTACTCACCTCCTCCCTCTGAGCCTCACGATTAAGCCCCAGAAACAAGCAAAACATGTCAGGACACATCGATGGAGTGTCTTTTGTTATTGCTAACAGAATAAAGTTTTTGTATGCAAGGGATCAGTGGTGTGCAGCTTCACTATTTTCATAAATATTGAACTGTAGATACCTGAACATTCCAGCAACGGTCTTCCAACAGCAAGGACGTTGGTTCAAGCACAAGGGATAATGAGCACTGCTTTAATGGTGGCAAAATGAGTCAAGGATAACTACATTCATACAGGACATAGATGCCCTGTGGTGCTTCAAGTTTTAGTGTTGGTGTTCTGCTGGTGAAAGGCTTTACTGTATGTCAAGGAGTGTTGGAGAATGGCCTTTGTAAATGTTAACTTTAAGTATGATGGACATGTTGGGTGTTCTGATGGGTCACTGGGTTAATGAATATTCTTTTTTTTTTTCCGTATTCATGGGACTATTTACCTTTATGTGGCAGAGTAGCATATTGGCACAAATGTAATCTTTTGCCACATCATAAATATTCAAATCCAGCAGAGGTGATATACTAATGGGTCAAAGCAAGCCTCACTACACCAGCAGAGTTTTTCTTGGGTTTTCCCAAGAAAAAAAGGGATTACTATACAATTGTATCGCTGTGCAGAATTTTGCAATGTTCTTAGAAGCACCCATACCTTAATGTGCTTGGTTCAGTAGGTGTAACATATTTATTTGTAGACAGGATTTATATGGTGCCAACAGTTTGTACACTACTTGACAATATGAAGGAAGACCGTACAGTTACTATTTAGTTCAATACAGAAAGATTAGGAGGACCCTGCTCATGTATCTTACAATCTAAAAGGGAGGGGGAAGTGGTAAAAGACAGGGTTGACAACCGTCAGTAAATTTACAAACAGTTTGTAAAATCCGTACTTTTTGCATCTGTCCATAAATGTCCATTACGGATATACAGACTACACGCCCATATGGACATTTATGGACAGATGCAAAAATTATAGATTTTTCAAACTGTTTGTGAATTTACTGAAAGTTGGCAACCCTTGTACAAGAGATAGTTGCTGTGGTAGATGGGCTGATAGAGATGATCAAAATAGTTTTAAGAGGGAGACATGAAGGCTTCCATGAATAGATACATTTTCAGAAATATAAAAAAGGTATCAAGACCTGGAACTAAAATTGTCTAAATTATAAAAGCGCTGAAATTGTTTAAATGTCCAACTACATATAAAGCATTTGAATGATGACGTTGCAACAATAATTTCTAAAGAGATGAGTGCCTCTAGTAAATGGTTAGTGATACATCCTACACCTACACCAATCTTCACCACAAGTGAGGCACTCTCCCCTCCGGGGTACAAACTCATCAGAAAGATGAAAAATATGGGCCTTATGCAATGTCAAGAACTCTCACTTTAACATCTGTCAGCAATAGGGGTGTAGAATTGGTTAAACTCCATAAAAGTACATAACACAAGAAAGCACTAGATGGTGTAATCCCGTTTTAATAATTAAAGAAACCCTTAAACAATATTCCCCCGCTCCAAATGCACGTACAATTAATCAACTGGTAATGCACATGTAGAAAGGAATGTATTCACTGTCCAACGCAAATAAAGGTGGCAACCACTGTTCAGTTAGTAAGGTGGATGAATCTAGCAGCAGCATTCATGACAGAATGAAGGGGGAATAGCTTGTGTAGAGGTAGCCCATGATTTGATGTGGGGCCCAAATGAGATGTCAGAGTCTAGGACTGAACCTAGCACCCTGAAATGCGTGGAGCGACATATAGTTATGCTGTTGATTTTGATGATAAAGTAAAAAAGAGGGGGACATCAGAAAAAAGAAAACATTACAAGCTCGGTTTTAGACAGAGACTGAGTTTAAGGAAGTGATGTGACTTCCATACTGATATGTCACTCAGTAGACTGGGAGAAGATCATGGGAGAAGATCAAGGGGGTGACCCGAGAAACAGAGATAAATCTGGGTGTCATTGGTGTAGATGTGATATTGAAAGCTGTGAGGAGTTATCAACTGGTCCAGGGAAGAGGTGTAGAGAGAGAATAGAAGGGACCCAAGGACAGAGCCTTGGGTTATCCCATTAGAAAATGAAAGAGGAGATAGTTGTAGGTGACATTGAAGGTGCAATGAGTATGAAGCGAACCAGGAAAGAGCAGATTCGCGGAGGCAAAGAAAATAAAGTTTATTGTGCAGATACCCTAACAATGGCAGCTGAAAGGTCAAATGTCACGTACACACGACCGTTTTTTGGCATGTAAAATGGGACAATTTTGACACATTGTTGGGACCGTTGTCATTTTCACAGCAAGAAGTGCTATAAAAATGCATTGATTACTGTGAAAATGACAATTGCAGTTTAGGAGTTAGCCACTAGGGGGCTAAGTGTGACCTCATATGTGTTTCTAACTGTAGGGGGTTGGGGCTGGACGTGTGACGTCATTGATCGTCTTTCCCTATAACAGGGAACAGACGATCAATGACAGTCCCACTGTGAAGAATGGGGAAGGTGTGTTTACACACACCTCTCCCCGTTCTTCAGCTCCTGTGTCCGATCGCGGGACACCGGCGGCGGTCGGCTCCGTGGGGGCCGCAGTCACAGGGCTTCGGACGCGACCCACGGCTGGGCTCTTAAAGTCGACTTACCTGTAGGTGCCTGTGCCCAACCATGCCATTATGCCGATTGTAGGAGGCGGTCCGTAAGTGGTTAAAAACGATCGTGTGTGGGCTCCAGAGCATTTTTCACAACGTAAAAAATGGCTATTAAAAATTTAAAACCTGCTTTAAATTTTCACGTCGTTTTTAACGTCGTAAAAAATGGTTGTGTGTGGGCTTCAACGACGTGAAAAAACACGCATTCTCAGAAGCAAGTTATGAGATGGGAGCGCTCATTCTGGTAAAACTAGCGTTCGTAATGGAGATAGCACATTTGTCACACTGTAACAGATTGAAAAGCACGAAGACTGAAAAGTGCGAATCGTCTCTCACCAAACTTTTACTAACACGAAATCCGCAAAAGCAGCCCCATGGGTGGCGCCATTTGAACTGAACTTCCACTTTATAGTGCCATCGTACGTGTTGTACGTCATTGCGCTTCGCTAGAGCATTTTTTTTTTCCACATAAGGCCAGCTTAACAATAATCGGGTTGAAAAAAACATTTTTTTCTAGACCATTAAAAATGGTCGTGTGTACGCGGCATTAGAGTATGAGTATTGGTTTTATCAGTTAGTGAGTTTTAGTAGGGCAGTTTCAGTGGAATGTTGCCCCATGCAGAAGCCACAGACTGGACAGTGGAGATCTCATCACAAACTGTACTGATCTTGTTTTTGATATGATCGGCAATCTCCTGGGCAGTAAATACATTAAGAGGGGGGAATAGAGAGCTAAGCCCCGTACACATGGGTCGAATGTTGGGAGACAACAGCTGGTTAAAAAAAAAAAACATCCGACATTTGGTTTGTTTGCATGCTGGAAAACCTGCAGCCGACTGACTCCCAATCGGCCTTCTCAGCCAATGGCAGAGAGCACTGATCGGAGTGTTCTGGTGGAGGGAGGGCAAAGAGGGGAGTTTGCTGAACTAACCTAGCATGGATTGCACAAAAAAAAATAAAAAAATAATGTGTATCAGGCTTAAAGCGTTGAACCATGGGATGATCTTTCACTGATAAGTGAATAGGGTGCTGTTTCAACAAATCTAGTTTCTTTACAAATGAACATTTTGTATTTTTACTGTTCTTCCCTGCCACACTATAAACTTACAGGGCTGGTGTCTTCACTGACTCTCTGTAAGTCAGCATAGTCTTCATTACTGGTCTTCCTACACTTGAACATAATACATTCTGCCTATCGTGACCTTTTAGGTACCCTGTAAGCCTAGAGACTTAATGTTTCCATTACTTTTCAGTACTACTTCCCTGAGTAACTGATCTATTGCCTCTATTACCATTTTCTGTTATCCTGTATCCCTACATGCTTGTATTTATTACTCGACATTATTTTTTCCAGCTTCAGTGTATAGCTACCCATCTAGCGTTTTCACCACTCTACATTGCTACACTGTAAACATAAAGATTTAGAACCACCATTACCCTTTTCTAATGTTAACCTTCAAATTTTCTGCTTCTATTATCCTTTGTTATCAAATGTTTTATCCTATGGTAACTCACTCCTTCTGGTAAATATACTGTAGTTCACTCAGATTTGTTCTTTGTGCTATTAAAGTGCTGCACTGATTGCTCTCAAGTGTGTACATTGATTATACTGTCTGTTCTGTCTCTGTAGGGTTTAAATAATGCTGTTGCATTAGATTTTGATTACCGAGAAGAGATGATATACTGGACTGATGTCACCACCCAGGGAAGCATGATTCGCCGCATGCATATCAATGGCAGCAATGTCCAGGTATTTTATTTTCTGCGAGTTGCTAAACAGCTGTTATTATGATGGATGAGGGACAAGTCAGTTGTGAGCATAGTAATTTGGTATGACAAAATGTGTTGATAAGTATAGGTTAAAATTTCCAATAATATTAATTGTAATATATTTCGGACTGCATTACCATTTTATATAGGTAACTGCACTTAACCACTTAAGCCCCGGACCATATTGCTGGTCAAAGACCAGGCCACTTTTTGCGATTCAGCACTGCATCACTTTAACTGACAATTGCGCGGTCATGTGACATGGCTCCCAAACAAAATTGGCGTCCTTTTTTTCACACAAATAGAGCTTTCTTTTGGTGGTATTTGATCACTGCGGTTTTTAGTTTTTGAGCTATAAACAAAAATAGAGCGACAATTTTGAAAAAAAAATAATATTTTTTACTTTTTGCTATAATAAATATCCCCCAAAAATATATAAATACAATTTCTTTCCTCAGTTTAGGCCGATACGTATTTTTCGTTAAAAAAAATTGCAATAAGCATTTATTGATTGGTTTGCGCAAAAGTTATAGCGTTTACAAAATAGGGGATAGTTTTATGGTATTTTTATTAATATAATTTTTACTAGTAATAGCGGCGATCAGCAATTTTTATCAGTACTGCGACATTATGGCGGACACTTTTGACACATATTTGGAACCATTGGCATTTTTATAGCAATCAGTGCTATACAAATGCATTGATTACTATAAAAATGCCACTGGCAGGGAAGGGGTTAATACTTGGGGGTGAGGAAGGGGTTAAGTATGTTCCCTGGGTGAGTTCTAACTGAAGGGGGGGTGGACTGACTTGGGGAAATGACTGATCGCTGTTCATACATTGTATGAACAGACAATCGGGCATTTCTCCCTCTGAGGCGGCGTACACACGACCGAGGTTCTCGCTGGAAACTGCATTCCAGCGAGGACCTCGGCCGTGTGTACGCTCTCGGCGAGCTTCCCGTCGGGAAGCCCGTCGAGCAGAAATAGAGAGCACGCTCTCTATTTGCTCGACGGCCCGCCTGGATGAATGGCTGGTTGCCATTCCCGACGGGCGGGTCGCCGATTTCGACGGCCGGCAGAGAAACCTCGACGGGCGGAACGATGTGTTCTGCCCGTCGAGGTTCTCTGCCGTGTGTACACGGCCTGACAGGATGGGGAGCTGTGTGTTTAGACACACAGCTCCCGGTTCTTGCTCTGTAACGAGCCCTATTGGCTGCTCGGCGAGATGACGTAGATCTACGTGATCTTACCCAGCAGAGCCGACCTGCCGTCGTATAACTGCGGCGGCTGGTCGGCAAGCAGTTAATATGTGTGTGAAATATTAAATATAATTGGATGGTATTGTTAAGCTACATCCTGCTTTTCTTATTCAATTAGTCTTAGTGCTGCATAGTTTGAAGGATCGATAAGCTTACCTCATCATTGCAGGTTCTGCATCGTACTGGACTCAGCAATCCTGATGGACTGGCAGTGGACTGGGTTGGAGGTAACCTATACTGGTGTGACAAAGGAAGGGACACTATTGAGGTTTCCAAACTAAATGGGGCTTATCGTACAGTGTTGGTGAACTCTGGTCTGAGAGAGCCACGTGCACTGGTGGTTGATGTAAAACACGGGTAAGAATCTCCTACAATGTGTTTTTTTTTCATGAGATCATGTTATGAGGTCAGCATATGACAATATGGTATCTGCCATTTTTCTGTATTCTCAGCTACCTATATTGGACAGACTGGGGGGACAACTCCTTAATTGGCAAGATTGGTATGGACGGCACTAACCGCAGTGTCATTGTTGACAGCAAGATAACTTGGCCCAATGGCCTGACACTGGACTATATCAACAACAGAATATACTGGGCTGATGCGAGAGAGGATTACATTCAGTTTGCCAACCTTGATGGTACCAACCGGCACACAGGTAAGTTGATTTGTATTGAAATCAGTCACTTGTTACAAAACAGAATTTGTAAAAAAAACGATTAAAAAACATTGTCTAAGGATATATATTTATAAGTGTGCCAAAATAAAAAAATAACAGTTAACCAGCGATTAATTGATCCTTGCATCAAGAAAAACAAACGTCATCCACATGATATTTCACTTTTACTGCTGGCCTCCTCACAACCTCCTATGGTAGTGAATATAAACACATTTGGGGTTGCATTTCAGCAAAATCAAAAATTCTACCCAGTACTGAATAAAACCTTTTAAATGTTTATCTCTATGATTGTTTTTTATAAAGTACTTTTTTTTCTTCCTCACAGTGCTCAGCCAAGATATTCCACACATCTTTGCACTGACACTTTTTGAAGATTACATATATTGGACAGACTGGGAAACCAAGTCAATTAACCGAGCACACAAGACCACAGGAGTAAACAAGACTTTGTTGATCAGCACTTTACATCGACCCATGGACATACACATCTACCATCTCTACCGACAGCCTGATGGTGAGTATACTGGGACGCTTATACCCCATAACCACTTTTTTTTATATGTAGACCTGACACAGCCTTTCTAAGCATGTAAGCTCACTGGCCACTTTTAGGTATAGTATATACTTCTCATAAAAGGGGTGCTCCTGGTCAGCAACTAAGTATAGTGCGATAACAATTGGGGAAGAGGGAGCTGCTGCTCCAGGTGAGTGCACTATGCAATCAATGTCCTCTCAGAAACGTGGGTGCTGGCAATGCATGGAGAAAAACTTGAGAAGAAAAAATGGACAGCCGCACTGCCACAAAAACCTTAAAAAGGTGGCCTTTAATAATAAAAAGGAATGGAGCACTACAAAATACAGCAAACTGTGGGGTATATAGCTGACACGTTTCACACTGCAATCTCAGTGCTTAGTCATAGCAAAAACAAAATTGAACACAACTCAAATATATACACCTATTCAAACCAGTCACATTAACCACCAACACCTGTGGCCAACCATCGCTAATTAATAATTGTGTATACTCCAAACAATGGGTAACAAGCAATGGTGGTCACCTGGAGGAATAGATTAAGTGAATGGGTATGTCACACACGTATATAAAACCCCCAAAAAGTGTAAGATAAATATGGATTTTATATACATGTGTGACATACCCATTCACTTGATCTATTCCTCCAGGTGACCACCATTGCTTGTTACCCATTGTTTGAGTATACACAATTAACAATTGGTGATGGTTGGCCACAGGTGTTGGTGGATCATGTGACTGGTTTGAATAGGTGTATATATTTGAGTTGTGTTCAATTTTGTTTTAGCTATTACTAAGCACATTTTCACACACCATTTCAGCACAATCAGCCTGAACATTTGATAAGAATGTCGATGGATCTGTAGAATTCTGTGTATGCCTAGCTCTGACCCAATTATCTGCTTGGAAAGCACCATGGTCTACTGCTACTGTAGCCCATCTTGTTGAATGTTCACCCTCACTGTTGTAGAGGGTGGTTAACTGGGCAGTTGTGGCCTTCTTTTTTTTTTTTTTTAATGAACGAGTCTTTCCTTTTTACAAATCAAATGGTTTTTGTCTGCAGAAATTCTGATTAATATTTTTTTCTTACATTTACATTTTATTTTATTTTTATACTGTTCTCTAAATACTTTATGTATTGAGTTGTAGCCACATGAACTGCTTTTTGAATATTTGTGAACAGTTGTACCTAATAGTATTTATCATAATCATATATAACAATATATTATTCTTTAAATAGACCTTTTTCAAACAATAGGTACTTTTTTGTTAATTTTGGATATGATTCAACATTTAAAAATAATATTTATGCACTCTTTATGCACGTGTTCATTCAAGAGGCCACAATAGAATGCTGTATTGCAGGCATTACATTATGTTAATAAACATTCCACCAGTCTGCATTTCTATGAATGTCTTGCTTTGGTTAACCTTTCTTCCTGTTTTAGTTCCCAATCATCCCTGCAAATCCAACAATGGTGGATGCAGTAATCTGTGCCTTCTGTCGCCTAACGGTGGATCCAAATGTGCTTGTCCAACTAACTTCTATCTTGGGGCTGATGGCAAGACCTGTGTCTCCAACTGTACTGCCAGTCAAGTAAGTATATTTGTGTGTGGTTATTCTCTGAGGTATAGGGCATTTATCATAAGCATCTGTAAAGCCCTTATCTGCAGATCACTTCAAGTGGTTGTAAACCCTGTTACACCACTTGTACTTACAGGTAAGACTATAATAAGGCTTATCTGTAGGTACTGTTAATATCTCCTAAACCTGCACAGTTTAGGCGATATTTACCATATACTCTTGCGCCAACATCAACGGCACAAGCGCACTAAAGAAGTAGCCTGCTTGTGCTACTTCCTGTAACCCACAGTTAAGTGACTGGGATTCTAGCAGCCTATCAGTGGGCCGGATCTAATTACAGGGTGACAGTGCAAATATTAACCCTGACGAGTTGGCATTCACATAGAGAACTGGCTGTAGCTGGACACACACCATAAAGCAGTAGGCACAAACTGCAGAGTTTTGACCTGTCTACTAAAGCTGCTAGTTTGCCTCATCTCTATATTGTAGAAAGCCTTAAAAACAATACCATTCACAGATATAATTTACCATATCTATATAGGGAAAGTGATAGATGACATTGTATTTAATATTGCTGCCCAGTCTGTTTTATGGAAGTGGGTGTTACAGGGTAATGTTGGCTTAACCTGTGGCACCTGTTGGCATTCCTGTACAGGAAGAATGTATTTTCATTGTGGAGAAGTATTTAGCCCATACTACTGTATAGGCTTGATCATAAATATCTTCAATGTTGACATTTTTTAGGAATATATTTTGGTGTACTGTTACCATTGACCAAAGCAGAAATTTTTGGTGTTTTTTTGAATGGTCATCTGAGCACATAAAAACGCATTTAGTACATTGCTGCAATACAAACACATTTTCTCATGTGTTATTCCTTAATAAACACTTAAAGTACAGAAAAATACTTGTTGATCTGCCAGAAATCCAGTAAACACCTGTTTGAGCTGATAACTGTGCCTCTTCGGCACTGAAATCGCCCCAAGTAGATGTGTTCTCCCCCTTCTTATCATCCCTGTGTCTTTTCCTTTTTCAGTTTGTGTGTAAAAATGACAAATGCATTCCATTCTGGTGGAAGTGTGACACTGAGGATGACTGTGGAGACCGATCAGATGAGCCATCTGACTGCCGTATGTATAACTATTTTTTTTTTTGCCCTGTATTGTTTTATTTTTTATTTTATTTTTTTATATATTACTTTCAGTGATGAAAGATAGAGGTCTCTTTTGGCAGATGCATGTTTTATTACAGAGTGCCACACGCATATTTTGCTGTATTTTAAAGAGTTTTTTTGTTTCTCTTTAGCGGAATTCAAATGTCGCCCAGGTCAATTCCAATGCTCCACTGGAATCTGTACCAATCCCGCCTTCATATGTGATGGTGACAATGACTGCCAGGACAACTCAGATGAAGCCAACTGCGGTGAGACTATCAGCATAGATGAAGCACTA
Source organism: Rana kukunoris (assembly GCA_029574335.1). NCBI lineage: Eukaryota > Metazoa > Chordata > Amphibia > Anura > Ranidae > Rana > Rana kukunoris. Next base: position 138,764,969 of record CM056050.1, on the reverse strand, counting down.
TGTGTTTTTTAGGAAAACGGGAACAGGGTTTTTCTACAACCCCAATTCCAAAAAAGTTGGAACACTGTGGAAAATCTACACAAAAACAGGATGCAATGATTTGCAAATCTCATAAACCCATATTTCATTTGTAATAGAAAATAAATCATATGTTTAAACTGAACATTTACCATTTTTATAAAAAAAAATACAAATAAGATAATTTTAAAATTGATGACGGCAACGCGTCTCAAAAAAGTTGAGACGAGGCAACAACAAGCTGGCAAAGTACAACCCCAATTTCAAAAAATTTGGGACAAGGCCATGTTTACCACAGTGTAGCATTTTTCAGTAGAATGTTAGATATGATTTTTTTTTTTTTTAAATCAAAACGATCTTAATTGAGCATAGAGAATAAATGATCAGACAGGTGATAAGTGCAACATGCACTACAAGTACAAATTGATCCATTTGACATATTCAAGGACATGCAGAAGGGAGGCCAGGGGGACAAGGAGGGAGATAGGTTACGTGGTACGTGCTGTGGGGCACCGAGGCAACAGAAGGGCGAGAGGGGAGTAAATGAGGGGGTCCACATGAAGGGAGCGGGTGTTCACCAAGCAGGGACGCGCCTAGCTCGTTGCAGCACACGTGGAGGGGTCCTCCAGCCATCTATCCCAAATCTTATTGTATTTCGTTGGGCACCCCCTGTGGTTGTACATTGCCTTTTTGTAGGGAAGAGTGACGTTGATGGCTATGAGCCATTGCTAAAAAAGTGGGGGGAGTTCCTCTCATCCACCGCCTAGCAACTTGCATTCTGGCAAGAAATAGCATTTCCTGCAAAAATATATTTAGAGACTTCTCGCTTTCAGGGAGTGAGAGGAGCCCCAGCACACATTGGCGGGGGCATAGGGACACGGGGGAGCCCATACGGTCATGGAGGAACCGGACCACCTGAGTCCAGTACCCTTGGATGGGCAGGCAGGTCCAGAGCAGATACGACTTAATTTAACTTTGAGAGAAAGCCCAGGGCCTGGGATCCAAGTGGCTTTAGAGGGACACAGTGATTGATTTGAAGGCAGCACAAGGTGCCTACACTTCAATACTGGTTGTTACTTTGGGCAACTTCAGTTGTGTCTGACACATTATCGTGCAAATTCTTTTGCCAAGAACAATTACAGTCCAACCTACAGATCCTTAGGTGCTATGCATCATGAATGTGCAGATAGAAAGCACCATACCATTTCTTTTAAGACAATGTATTGACTTTACATAAATTTAAATGTACTGGCAAAAAAAAGAAAATTGTATTTTGGTGTTGAGCGTGTCGGTTCAATGTAAAGTTGGAGCCAATTTAGCAATCAATTCTTTATTTACTGAATAGCCTATAATCAAGTTGGTTGCTATGGATTACACTGCTACATTTTTCTTTCCTGCAAATCATACAATTACTTTTACATGTACAACTCATCTATATACAGGCATTTCCTTTATATCATTATGTATATTTCTCTATTTCCTGTAGATATTCATGTGTGTTTGCCCAGCCAGTTCAAGTGTACTAATACTAATCGCTGCATACCAGGAATCTTCCGCTGCAATGGTCAAGACAACTGTGGTGATGGAGATGATGAAAAGGATTGTCGTGAGTATTTTACAGAATATGTCCCTTCCCACGTGTTCTGCGAATATAATTGCTGTACAATGTAAAGCGAAATCAACTGTATCTGAACACCACAAACTGAAAACACTCTTCGATTCAGTTTTACTTTAACCGCTTAATGCCCGCCACATGACTATGTATGTCCACAGAATGGCACGTACAGGCAGATGGGTGTACATGTACGTCCCTGCCTTCTAGCGGGTCGAGGGTCCGATCAGGACCCCCTCCACTGTGTGCGGCGGGCAGCTTACCTTCGGGAGCGATCCGGGACGAGGGGGCGGCTGTTGGTTTCTGTCCGCCCCCTCGTGATCGCTCCCAGCCAATCCCCTGAGCCTCCGCCGTGTCACTTCCTCCGCCTGTGTAATGTAAACACTGGCAGAGGAAGTGATGTGAGCTCTGCTCTCGGCGGTATTTTCAATCCGCCGAGAGGAGAGAAGACTCACAGTAAATTACACCAACACTACACTGACACCATACACATAGGCACATTTAACCCCTTCCGATCATCCCCCCCCCCCAGCCCCCTGTCACACTGTCACTGATTGCAGTGATCATATATTTACTGATCACTGCATTTAGTGTCAGTGTGACAGGCAGTTAGTGTTAGGTCCAGGGTAGCCCTGTACCCCCCCAATAAAGTTTTAACCCCTTGATCACCGCCCTAGTTAACCTTTTCACCCCCTATTGCCAGCGTCACTAAGCGATCGTTTTTCCGGACGCTGTATTAGTGTCGCTGTTGCCGCTAGGTAGCTACATTTTTTTTATTGCAATTTTTTTTTAATTTTTTACTAAAGACGTGGCTGAATACATTTTGGCCTAAATGTTTGACTAAAATTTAGATTATTCGATTTTTCTTATAACAAAAAGTAAAAAATATTGATTTTTGTTTAAAGCGCAAAAAATTAAAATCGCAGAGGCAATCAAATACCATCAAAAGAAATCTCTATTTGTGGAAAGAAAAGGACGCAAATTTTGTTTGGTAGCCACGCCGCATGACCTCGCAATTGTCTGTTAAAGCGACGCAGTGCCGAATTGTAAAAACTCCTCTGGGCATTTAGCAGCATATTGGTCCGGGGCTTAAGTGGTTAAAAAGCAAACTCCCTCATCCATTCATGTCTGCATGCCTTATTTTTTTGAGAAATCACTTTAAAAAACACTCCCCTAGCAATTTCAAGCTGTGGCTATTTTGAGTTATGGGTAGATGATTCATGTATTACTTCCTAGGAATACATCTACTCTTAGCTCAGGGATGCAAGCAGAAGGATGTGCTTAGCTCCTTCCCTCCTCCAGATCTGGGACAATATTTAGGCACTTTGCCAAGGCACCCCTGAAGAACCCAGAAGGCACCCCAGGGTGCACAGGCACTCTGGTTGAAAAAGGCTGACATAGTGAAAATCTCTTAGCAGCACACGAGTAAAAGTGGCAGAGGAGGACAGGATGGGGCTCTGAGGAACGTGGTAGCTTGATCTCCTTTCTCCAATTCTTTTAATTCATAGTCATGCAGGATGCCTACATAAATAGTGCATAATGGGAACTGATTGCTAACTTTTTAGTACAGGGAAAAGGAATGAAACCTATTAATATATGCCAAACTTATGATATGTGTCTGGGCTGGAACTTTGTCTTCATGTACAATGAATTCTAAGCTAATATTAAAAAATTGCCTGTGGATGTTCTGGTTCTCCCACATTATGCAAAGCAGAGACATGGCTTTATACCTTTTCCTGCTTTTATTACAGGGATTGTAAGAATATAAACCCTGTGGGTTATCTCTATATTTTCGATTTGATGTGAATCAAATGTTATTAAATATCTCTGAAGCATTTTCTTTCCTTTTTTAGCTGGCTTTTTTTTTTTTGTAAAGCAGAGTGCATTGTATTTTGTGTTGGGATATTAAATGTATCTTTAACACTTGAGTGGTACTGATCCACGTCCTACTGTATACTGTTTTTGTATATAGATACTAGGGTTGTCCCGACACCGATACCAGTATCGGTATCGGGACAGATACCGAGTATTTGCGGGAGTACTTGTACTCTCGCAAATACCCCGATACCTAAATAGAATACTTGTCCCTCCACCGCGGCACACGCCGCAATAAACGCCGCCGCAATGAAAGCCGCCGCACACTCCGCAATGAAAGCCGCCGCACATGCCGCATGGGTTAAATGGCGTGCGGGAACATCACAGCTTTCATTTGAATAGCTGTAGTGTTCCCGCGCATATAGACTCTCCCCCTTGCTCGGGATTGAATGGGTGATCGTGATCTGTCCAATCCCGAGCAAGGGGGAGTGTCTATACGCACGGGAACACTACAGCTATTCAAATGAAAGCTGTGATGTTCCCCGGGCGGCTGCTAGGTATGGGGGAAATGGCTGCGGGGACATGGCTGCGGGGACATGGCTGAAGGGACATGGCTGGAGGGACATGGCTGCATATGTGGGGGACATGGCAGGGGGGACATGGCTGCATATGTGGGGGACATGGCTGGGGGGACATGGCTGCATATGTGGGGGACATGGCTGGGGGGACATGGCTACATATGTGGGGGACATGGCTGAAGGGACATGGCTGAATATGTGGGGGACATGGCTGCATATGTGGGGGACATGACTGGAGGGACATGGCTGCATATGTGGGGGACATGGCTGCATTTGTGGGGGACAAACTTGAAAAAAAGTATCGATACTTGTACTTGGTCCTAAAAAAGTGGTATCGGGACAACCCTAATAGATACATCTATCTATATCTATATATATAGATAGATGGATATATTTATATATAGGTAGACAGAAAGATGGATTTATCTATATAGATATATACACATACAAGTGGATATAAAAAGTCTACACTGTTAAAATGTCAGGTTTCGGTGATGTAAAAAAATGTCACCTGTAAAATGCACAGGTCAATTGAACAACAAACTGAAATCTTTTAGGTGGAGGGAAGAAAAAAAAATGGTTGCATAAGTCTGCACACCCTTAAACTAATACTTTGTTAAAGCACCTTTTGATTTTATTACAGCACTCAGTCTTTTGGGTATGAGTCTTGACTGGCACATCTTGACTTTTATACATATATGTGCCCACTCTTTTGCAAAAACACTCCAAATCTGTAAGATCACCCCACAGATTTTCAATCAGATTCAGGTATGGGCTCTGACTGGGCCATTCCAAAACTTTAATCCACCAGCGAAGCCATTCCTTTGTTGATTTGGATGTATGCTGTGGGTTGTTGTCATGCTGGAAGATGAAGTTACTCTTCATATTCAGATTTCTAGCAGAAGCCTGAAGGTTTTGTGCCCATATTGACTGGTATTTGGAACTGTTCATAATTCCCCCTACCTTGACTAAGGCCCCTGTTCCAGGTGAAGAAAAACAGCCCCAAAGCATGATTCTGCCACCACCATGATTCTCTGTGGGTATGGTGTTATTTTCGTGATGTGCAGTGTTTTTGCACTAAACAAATCTTTTGGCATTATGGCCAAAAAGTTCTTGATTTAATCAGACCATAACACATTTTCGCACAGTCTTTTGGGAGACTACAGATGTATTTTTTTCAAAATTTTGCCAGGCTTGAATGTTTTTCTTCGTAAGAAAAGGCCACTCTACCCCATTGCCCAGACATATGAAGACATATGAAGAATACGGGCGATTGTTATCACATGTGCCACACAGCCAGTACCATATATCCCTGCAGCTCGTTTAATGTTTCTGTAGGCCTCTTAGTAGCCTCCCTGACCAGTTTTCTTCTCGTCTTTTCATATCAATTTTGGAGGGATGTCCAGTTCTTGGTAATGTCACTGTTGTGCCATATTTTCTTCACTTGATGATGACTGTCTTCACTGTGTTCCATGGTATATCTAATGTCTTGGAAACTCTTTTGTACTCTTCTCCTGACTGATACCTTTTAACAATGAGATCCCTCTTATGCTTTGGAATATCTATTCAGACCATAGCTTTTGCTGTAGAATGTGACTAAGAACATGTCAGGAAAGGCATACTAGAACAGCCAAACTTTTTTGGGGGTTAATCAGAGGCATTTTAAATGATAGCGGGTTTGTACTGACTCCTGTTTAAAGCAGAGTTCCACCCTTAAAACCACTTTGTTTCATTGCATCCAGCATACTGGCGTCAGCGCCAGTATGCTGTTTTTTTTTTTTTTTTTATTCCATGTACTTACTTTATAATCGATCATGTAATTTTGGGCGCACCGCGGTATGTCGCCGCTATAAGGCGTCACGCCTTCCGGAAACAGCCGATTAGCGTTCGGCTCTTCTCGGCGCCTGCGCACAGACCCAGGAGCTGACTGCGCAGGCGCCGTAAATAGCCGGTCCTAGTTCGGCTTTTTTCGGAGGGCGTGACGCGGCTATATACGGCGCCTGCGCAGTCAGCTCCTGGGTCTGTGCGCAGGCGCCGAGAAGAGCCGAACGCTAATCGGCTGTTTCCGGAAGGCGCGACGCCTTATAGCGGCGACATACCGCGGTGCGCCCAAAATTACATGATCGATTATAAAGTAAGTACATGGAATAAAAAAAACAAAAACAGCATACTGGCGCTGACGCCAGTATGCTGGATGGGATGAAAGAAAGTGGTTTTAAGGGTGGAACTCCGCTTTAAGTTTGAACTACGTTTTGAATGTGATTTGCTTACATCTAAACACGGGTACATCGTCAGTTATAAGGGGGTTAACCACATTATTATTATTGTTATTATTATTATTATTTTACTCACCCCCACCCCCCCTAAAACACATGTTTGTTTGTTTTTCAATTGAATTATACAGTTTATATGTCACATTAAAAGGTGGAAAACGTTCTGAAATTATTTATCTTTGTCTCATTTTTGACATCATAGAAACCTGACATTTTAACGGGGATGTGTAGACTTTTTATATCCACTGTATATATAATCAGCGTAACCTCTGATTTCATGTTCATTTTTATTAGTTTTATCTGCATAATCTTCTTGTTGCTTGGTTAAAACTGGCGAAACATTGATCAAATTGTGTCAGTTTTCCTCTGAATCAGCTAAAATTTGATCAGTGGGTGACCTTGCCGACATCACTCATAGCGACAAACTTTGATCTAAAGATTGAAGGAACCAGGCAAAAAATGTTTTGGCAAACAGTAACTGCAGTCAGCTGCAAGCACTGTTTGGTATTCTGATGACCACGGGTGCCAACTTTTGAAATATATAGCTGGCCGGGTTGATTTGTCTATGTGTGCTCTTGCACATGGATGGAGTCATCTGTTAGAATTATATTGTTCAGCCCGCAATCTAAACAAAAGAAATCTGTGCATGGCCAGCTTTAATCTGTTTAAGCTTAAATAATGTCATTCCTTCTTTTTTTTTCAGCCGAAGTCACCTGCGCTCCAAATCAGTTTCAGTGTGCTATCAACAAGCGCTGTATCCCCCGTGTCTGGGTGTGTGACAGGGACAACGATTGTGTGGATGCATCTGATGAGCCTGATAACTGCAGTAAGGAATTTGGCTTTTGTGACATAATCCCAGAAATAATTATCAGGGGGAGGGGTTTCACAGACTGGCTCGAAGCTGGGGAAGTTGTCCATAGCAATTCAATCATAGCGGTTTAAAAGCCTAACTCCAGGTTTGACGTTACTTTAAATAGTTGGTTTTGGCCAAGCTGCCAAGAAATGTGGTTGTTGTCAGCACTGCATAAATATATAGTCCCGGATTCACAGACATCGGCACATATTTATGCCGCCGTAGCGCATCTCTTTTACGCTACACCGGCGCAGCACGGAGAGGCAAGCATGGAATTCACAAAGCAAATGCTCCCAACTCTGCGCCGGCATACCGTATATTTCGTAGGCGTAAGCCGGCGTAAGTAGAAGTGGGCTGGAAGTGGGCATAATCCATGTTAATGAAGCTTGACCCCATGCAAATGATGTGTCGGGTGCCAGACAAGTACTTAAAATGAACTGCGCATGAGTCGGGACATGGACGTATCCCGTGCGCATGCGTACAACCACGTTGGAAAAACTGCCTAAGATAAGCCGGATCACTGTGTACGCCGTGAGCGTAACCTACGCCCAGCCCGACCCACGTCGGCCGATATTCAGACGTCCAACGTAAAATACGTAGGTTTGTGTTCCCTGGTCCATACCTTTGCATGGGTTGCGCCTCATCTATGGGGAATAACTTTACGCCGAACGTAAAACTAACACAAACCGCTTAAATCATGCGACGGGCGCAAGTTCGTTTGTGAATCGGCATATCTCCCTCATTTGCATATTTGAATAGAAAATCAATGGGAAAGCCACATGCGTCAAGCGTAAATATGCGCCCACTCTACGCCGGAGTAGGCAAGTTACGTCGGTGGGATGAAGTTTGTTTTTAGGCGTATCTTGGTTTGTGGGTCCGGCACACAGATACGCCAGCGCATATTTGTACTTACGCGGCGTATCTGGAGATACGCCAGCGCTTTTTGAATCCAGGCCATATAGTATTATCTACATATAATTTACACTATACAATGCTGTGTTCCAACGCAACGCTACAGAGACTTCCTGTTTTGATGCTGGAACAAAATCATATCAAGCTGAGCACTTCTCAGCATTCACAAGAAGCCTTGTATGAATACAAGTCTTTCTTTGATTGACCGTGGTGGAGAGGTGGGTAGATGACTTCACAGTTTCGACCTTTTAGGGGAAACCTTTTATTCAGTCATAAAACCTAATAATTTCTGTTAATTACTAAGCAGTGCTCCGCCTGAATCAAGTTTAATCCAGCAACAATTGGAAAGTCCTTGTCCTGCTGCTAGGACACATCGCTTTAGGTAGCACCAGCTACGTGCAGCACATACAGCTGTGACAGCAGGGATATTTCTTTCTTATTTTTTTAAGAAGAACAGATGTCTTAAGAGTGTCCTCTCTGCCACAGTGGGAGCAATATGCTCCACCAGTCCCAGAAGACATATTTTTGTAGTGGGAGAGAAGGGGGTGGCAACTATAGTATTATTTGTGGAAATACGCTCTCCCCAATATTGCACGATGGCGCTACTTGTCCAAAACACATGGTAGAAGTCTCCTGTGGAGTGAGCCAACAGGCCAACAGGCCAGGGATATGGTCAAGTCAGTCTTATGAAACCTACGTGGGGTGAAGTAAGCCCTGTTTAGGATCTTAAACTGGATGAGCCAATCCCTGATGGGCACAAGCTGTTTTAATATAGTGTCTCGTATATCCTCCTAGTCCTCAGCATCCAGATCTACACCATCTCCAAGCCACTTTTGTCTGAGAGAGTATAAATCGGGGAGATGAGCAATTATCAGGTGATTATATAGAGTCGAGGTTGGCTTCTCCAGATCAGGGGTCCTAAGCAGAGCTTCAAGGTCAGAGCATGCTAAACCAAGTTGCCGAGTAGGAAATTAGGAGGTGAAGGCATGGGAAAGCTGCAGATATCGAAACTGGTAATAGGCTGGCATATCCAGTACCCCCTATAGGGTGGGCAGTATGTGCGTGGTCTGTTTAGTACGGAGGTTGGGATCCCCACAGGAAGAAAGAAAAGAGTTGGTTAAGTTGAGTGACACATGAATTGGGAATCCACTGTGGCGAATTTCATAACAGGTAGGTGTATTTAGGTGAGATTTTGTTTTTAAGGAGGATGCAGCCGTATTTCTTAGTAATGGAAAAATGTTGTGTAAACCAGCTTGGCTCAAATTAACAATTTAAAGTAAAACAAAACCTGGAGTTGGACTTTAAATACATGAAGAAAACAGGTTTACTATGGTTAACTGTAAATCAGGGTAGACTTCAAGAAAATTAGCTGCTGACAAACAGTATATGCAAATAGTATGTGGATATAGTCAGCCATACAATAAAAAACTTTACAATCATCACTTCCAATAGTCTGCATGTATGGTGAACTGCCGTGCAATAATGAGCATCAGAAGTGCTTGTTATCTCTCACAGGGACATTTAAAATCTCTTCTCCCTATTGCGTCTTTCCTTAGTCAGACACTCATGGGGGGGGGGAAATAGATGCATTGGGTCTGGCAATTATGTGACTGCTGCTCATTGTTCTCAGTAAGTGATTTGTCTGTCTGTGTTCAGCCTGTTCCTTTTATATAAAATTGCTCCTTTTTCATATCAATTTTGTGAATACTTTTGATAATGGAGTTTCAATATGTACAATCTATAGGGCTCATACAGTGAGTGTATGTATCCTATGCATGTTTTTTTTCTTCAAAATTCCATTTTATTGTACTTCCAAACAGGGGGTTCTCCCAGGGCAGCCAATCATAACAGCTGGAGTTGCAGCGCCAAAGCCTGCATTATGGGCAGATGCTGTTTTTTGTTGTCCTCAATGGTCCTCTGAGCCATTTTGCTTAAAGCACCCTTTCTGTCCCTGGCAAGCATTAGAACATGCTTGAAGTTTCTGTGTTACTTGTATTTGGCAGTCTTTGTTGAGTCATTTTTCTGGTGTTTTTGCTCTGCAGCTCAAATGACTTGCGGAGTGGATGAGTTCAGGTGTAAGGACTCTGGGAGGTGCATCCCCGCACGCTGGAAATGTGACGGTGAAGATGACTGTGGAGATAGCTCGGATGAACCCAAAGAAGAATGCGGTATGATACGTTTTTGAATCACCAACACATTAATAAGATCCTATTGCTACAATGCTGATGTTATCTCTGACTGTTAGTGGCACACCGTAAATAGAAATTATGTTTTTGTTTGATCCCAGATGAGCGAACATGTGAACCTTATCAGTTCCGCTGCAAGAACAATCGCTGCGTCCCTGGCCGCTGGCAGTGTGACTACGACAATGATTGTGGTGACAACTCTGATGAGGAGACCTGCAGTATGTCCATCTTACCTGCATTCAATTGTCATTTACTGCTAACCAGCTCAGTCATTCATATTGTAAAAGGGTGACTAAATATTATGAGAAAGAGAAAGTCTACCGCTCAGAGGTCCCAGGGAACTGCAAGGTGGAGTCCAAACACCTGGGTGCAGGCACTGCAATAGTATGCAAAAATGTATAGAGAAAAACCGGGACGGCCTCACTCCAAAAAAATGGTTCCTTTTAATAAAACTGGTCACAACATGAACATATCGCAGCAAAAAATCTAGCTATGAATAAGCACTGTATGATAGTGTGAAACGTGTCAGCTTTTCTCCTGATTTTTTGCTGTGATATGTTCATGTTGTGACCAGTTTTATTAAAAGGAACAATTTTTTTGGAGTGCGGCTGTCCCGGTTTTTCTACCATATATTTTTGGTGACTAAATATTAGTTGTCAGCAGACAGAGTGCCATTCTTTTACTATACATTTCCAAATAATTAACCTGACCCACTGTAAAGCAAGCTATAGATGATGCAATTTTTGTTTTTGCAACCATGGGTTGAAGTAAAGAAAGTATCGGCTATAGCTGTCTGCAAAACTCACATGCAAAAAATCTGATGGATCGATTCAGTTCAACCTCTCTGTCCATAGATAGGTTGAATCTCGGCTGGTCCGAGATTTGATCCATCTATGGGCAGCCTCTTTCGCACAGGCTAAAAAAAAGGGTTTGTAGGCATGAGTTTGTTCTTACAGATCTGAACACAGGTGCATCGTTGTCTATAGGACAGTACACACAGCTGCATAAAGTTGCAGAGCCATAAAAAAAATGCAGTAATTTACACGTACACGTTTGTATATGGAAGTATGCAGGACCATAAATTGCTCTGGTAGATCTTTATGAAACATTACTTTTTTTTATTCAGGAATTTGACGCTAGTGAGATCCTTCATATAAACATCAGTAAATTATTAGGTCCCTGTGCAAGGGGCCTAAATAATTTACCTGAATTCTATGTGTAGAAGTGGATGTGTGGCTGCATCAACCAGTCATGCCCACACCTTTTGATTTTCCTAATTTGTGGTTAATAAGAACAGTTGGATTCAGGCTGGTATGACTAATGTTTTTAATTTGTTTGCTGTCATTATGATACATGAAACCGAGATCTGATTTCTAGAAATCTGTCCGATTTCCTCCTGTTATTTCAGGTTATCTTGCTTTCTCACTGCATCACATGCTCCTGTTGTTGACACCATTTTTCCTTAACCATCTGTCTGGGGCACGTACAAGTTTTGTTTCAGCATAGAAGCTCACCTTTTGTTCTCACATGTGTACTTGTGTTGGTTCCATTTCACCTCATGTTATGTTTTTCTCCATTTTAACACTGTCGTCCCTGGGGGCATCCAGAGGTAGGTGCAGAACAGTCTTTACATTTAACATGACTAACCATGCTGCTCCCTTCCCTTGCTATATGCTTCCTGGCCTGCTCTCTCCTTCTGTTGTAATGTGATCCAAGCATGTCTCCTGAAAACCCAAAAGGACAGGAAGAATGGATTGTGTATACAGGCAAAGGCATTAATATGTGTGTTTTCTATTCAAATTGACATACTGATTTGTATGCAGTAGGACTAGTCTGTACTTGAAGTGTAGGTCTGGAAAAAACTAAACTAATACAGGATATCTCTGCAGGACATAAACATAACCCTCAGAAAAGTAGCTGCTAATCCTGCAACAAAATAAGCTCCTAAATTCCTGTAGTATGCAGTCAACTTTGCCTCTGTATCACTGTATTCTCAAGCAGCCCTGCTGGAGTTCTTCTCAGGACACTTCCCATTCTCCTCACCAAAGTCTAAGCGGGTAGTGTTTTGTACTCCAGCAGAGGAGAACTCAGGACTGACAACACTGCTTGGAATTTGAGTGTAGCAGAGGCATAAAGCCATTGTCAAATGTTCCTAGCCCTTCCTCACTCTACTAGCATTGGGGACATTTTTCATCACCACTTGGTCTTACAGGTAGTTTTTTATAACTTCCTAACCTTACTGAAAGTGAGGAGAAATCTCCTTAACCTGGGCACAATAGCACTAGACTAATGGCCCATACACACGATCCGAATATCAGACGAAAACGATCGTCCAATGATGGATCGTACGATTTTCGGATCGTGTGTACACTACTTTCGAGAGCCAATCACGACCGTTCATCCGATATTTTTAGATTGGACATGCGCGAAAATTTTCCTCGTACGATGTCAGATCGTACGATTTTCGTTTAGTCAGTACAGACGTCGTCCGACAATACAATACAAATACATTACAACACGTGACATCACTTCCGATCTTTTTTTTCTGTCGTACGAGAATTTTCGTGAGTTTAATAACCTATTTTATTTTACTTGCGATTATTAAGCGAAAAAAGTCGTACGATCCATCGGCCGATATTCGGATCGTGTGTATGGGCCATAAGCCCTGAGGGTGGGGCGAAACATGTTTGGGAATAGAGTTAGGCTGAGGCTGATATCACTTATTACATTCTTGGCTTGTATGGTGTGTGGTTGCTGACATTTTTCTCTATTTGTTCTGAGCAACAGAAATCGGGACCTGTTCAAGATAAAATAAATAGTATTGACCAGAGTTGGGTTTCACCTGTTCAAATGTAAAATGTAACACAGTGAAGATGGTGTAAAGAGCTTTCTTCTAGAAAAGTTGGTGATGACAGCATTAAACAGTGTTGACCAACATTCAACATTTTTGATATCCATGCATGAAGCCCCCAATTCTTCCACTAGCTTTGAATAAAATGGACATAAATACCAAGGAGGAAGGCAGTCATATTCCTTAATATAAAATGTAGTAGTAGTTTGGGTATTCATAGAACATTATAGTGTCAGTCCACCAAACCTTATATTTTAGTCCTTATTAGATGATGAAGACTTAAACCACCTGGCAGTTTTCTATATATGAGAAACCTCAGCACCACCATTAGTCTTAAGTCAAAATATGTGATAGACCATATATGATAACAGATGGAAATCAATCTAGAATGCTCAGTTGATGTAGCCCTCCTAAGACTGGGGAATCCAAAAACAAGTACAAAGAGAGCAGACAGGAAGGTGAAAATGCTTAGTGTATTACCAGAGTTTGTTTCTGCCATTTTAATGCTTTTATATTTTCCATTTTTGTAAGTACCCGCTTTGTATCTTTCACATTTTTATATATTAAATCTCTGGTAATGCACTAGGCCATTGTGCCTTTCCTGTATGTTCTCTTTCCAGGTTAACATTTAGATTAAATCTGCCAAATGCAGTCCAGGTGCATCAAGACAACAGGTGTGCAAAGACCATGGCTTTCCGTGTGAAAGCAGTGGTTCCTCTGCAGGGGTCTCCGACACACTTCCTGCTAAGTCAAAGCTTTCCAGTCAACAAGGGTCATGATCTTTGCTGATTGTAGAGCTATAGGTGTGACTCAGCATGTAGGACCTGTGCAGAGATACCACTACTTACACACAGAGAACAAGGTTTTTTTTCTGCATCATGCTGGCAAGGGATTCAACAGGCTGTGATCTCTTTCTAAAGAAAACAAACTGCACTTGAAATGTTTAGATGGTTTGAAATGGAAACACAGTTGAGCTTTAATTGTCCTGGTCACAAACATGTCATACTTCCCTCCACTGTGCAGTTTGTTTTGCACAGAGTGGCCCCGATTTACGACTTCTGGGGTTCCACTGCGGCCTTTGCGGCTCCTCCCCACAAGGGTTAATTCCTTCTGGGAAGCTCTCTCTCGCGGGGGGACATTGCGGGTGCACTCCTGTGCCATACAACCGGCGTCCATAGCAACCAATTTTATGACTCGGCCCCGCCCCCTGGTGGTTGAGTCATTGGTCTTGATTGACAGCAGCGCAAGCCAATGGCTGCGCTGCTACAAATCTATCCAATGAAGAGCCGATCAGGCATGGGGAGAACTACACAAAATCACGCCCTCGCAAATTCAGAACTCAGGTAAGTAATACGGGGGCTCGGGGGGACCGGTGACTGCAAGCTGAAAGAATACGAAGTTTATAACCCCTTTAAATCAAGTCGATTTTAAATCACAATTTAAATAATGATTTAAATCACTAGTAAAAAGGCTTGATTTAAAGCAACTCAATTTAAATCATAATTTTTAAAGAGCAATTGTAATTTCTATCCCACAGAGGCTCCTCCTCTGACCGCTGTTGACTCACCGTCGGTCCCATTCACTTTAATGGGACGGCTGGTGATGCGGCAGTGACACAACAAGGTGAGGGACGTGGCAGCAGCAGGTGAGTGGATGCCCGCTAACAGGCATTGCCATGATGGATTTGAAAGGACAGGTGATCTTTAAATGCAAGGACTTATTCTTGCAGGTAGTTAGAATCTTTAATATTTGCAAACAAAATGAAGGTTTCCTATTTAGAATAATAAGTTGTCAGGTTAGTAAAACGGCTATATCAGAACCAATTTAATCATACAGTTTGTAGTGTACATAGATTTGCAAAACAATGGGATAAAGGAATATTCCTGAACTTTGTTTTATCTCATGGTTACTGTGAAATTGTGTGAATGCATCAATTGTGTAAATGAGTTTACCAACAATTTAAATATTGCACAATATATACAGCCTCATCCTATATAACTAAGCTCCATTTCATGCTGAATAAACAAAATGTACCTTAAATAGAAAACTATCTTTAGATAGATGTTTACTCCAAAAGCATTTTATTAAATTAAAATTTGATAAAAATCAGATTGATTTTCAAAAATAAAATAAAAATTGATTTTTATCCACCCTGGTCCTTTTCACGCCTCTGTGTTGTGGTCAAGTGTTTGGTGATGCAGGTTATATGCGTAGCTGTGTGCTACCATGCATTGCGGTCCACTGTGTTCGAAAAAATGCAGCAGGTGCCATTTTAGATTCGTTGTGGTGAATTTGTCAGCCCATTTAAACAAATGGGCTACTTTGACACGGCGCATAATAGAGTATTTTAATCACACTTTAGTAGACTGCTCTGGTCAGAATTTTCAGTTTGCACACTTCTAATGGCACGTACACACGATCATTTTTCGGCATGAAAAAAACGTAATTTTTGAAAAACGTAATTTAAAATGATCATGTGTGGGCTACACATCATTTTTCAGGTTCTGAAAAACAACAAAAAAATAAATTCGAACATGCTGTATTTTTTAACGTCGTTCGGGTTGTAAAAAATGATCGTGTGTGGGCTAAAACAACGTTTTAAACCTGCGCATGCTCCGAAGCAAGTTATGAGACGGGAGAGCTCGTTCTGGTAAAACTACCGTTCATAATGGAGTAAGCACATTCATCACGATGTAACAGACATAAAAGCGTGAATCGTCTTTTACGAACAAGGAATCGGCTAAAGCAGCCCAAAGGCAAATAGAACTTCCCTTTTAGAGTGCCGTCGTACGTGTTTTGTTCATCATTTTTTTTAAACAATGGTGTATGGGCAATGTCGTTTTTAATGATGATGTTGGAAAAACTTCGTTTTTTGGTCATGCTGAAAAATGATCGTGTGTACGCGGCATAAGGGTTACACAGAAAAACAAAGTGATTCTAAGGAATGGTGCTAAAAAATCTGAACAAGCGCGTCTCATTTCTATACTGGATCCTTTGTTTTTCAGTTGGAGTTGAGAATACTGTTCCTCGTTACTTAATTTTAGTAGATGTAAACTTAATTGGAGTCTTACCCGTTAGCACAAATATGTGATTTTGCTGTGGGTCATCTTACATCATTTCTCATTTCTTTACATTTTAGCACCGCGGCCATGTTCAGAAAGTGAATTTTCTTGTGCCAATGGCCGTTGTATTGCTGGTCGATGGAAGTGTGATGGTGATCATGATTGCATTGATGGTTCAGATGAGGTGAGCACCTGTTAAAAAAAAAAAATGATGCTACTAAAATCCTATACCGACAGGAATATGTAAGTGTCATTATGATCTCTCCTTCTGAAAATGTTAGTTATTTGGTTGCAATGACTTCAATATTTTGAGTCACTGATGTGATGTGCTGATGAGCTTTCACTTTAAAGGCTGCAGGTTTGTTCTTGGTCAGTGGCTGAGAAAGTGCTAAAGCTGGAGGATCAGAATGAAAAGCAGCTAACATTTTACAAGTCTGCAATGTTGCTCTGATTATTTTAGTAATGTGAGAAGTACTGGAATTCAGCCACTAGAGGGTGAAACTGTCACAAAAATGATAATGAAAAGGTTTATTAGTATATTATTACTATTACCTTGTTACTGTTGCTTCCCTTACTCACAACTACTGTAAAGCTCCAGATTTTTGCCCAAAGTAGTGTTGTACCAGTTTGGCCTTCTGTTTATTGTTTTCCATGATTGCTCAGTAGTTTGGTACATGCATTCAGGTAGATGGGAAACCATTAAAACAGCAGACTTTTGGTTATTATTGGGATGCTTATTGACACTCTAGGGTGCTTGTATTACAAAGTCATTAGCTGAATTTACTCAGAAAATTGAGAGTATTTCCTCTATTGTCTAAAAACAGAAAGATTGTGTGGTGAGGTGTGAACTAGACCAATTCCAGTGTTTAAACCACCACTGTATTCCACACCGCTGGGCCTGTGATGGTGATTCTGACTGCATGGATGGAAGTGATGAGTTGAATTGCAGTACTAGAGGTAAGTGTGCCGTTTTTAAATTGAAGATCTGTATGTAATTGATTTGTATGTAGATTGTCCTAGCATAAAAGGCTTTAGGGTTGATTTACTAAAAGCAAGCAGACTGTTCACTTTGAAAGTGGAGTTGCACTCTGCAAGGGAATTATGCCTAGAGCTTAGCGAATGTGGCAAAGCTTTACTTTCCAAAGAATACCTAATCATGTGCAAGGAATATAAAAAAACAAAATTTTGCTTGCAAAGGATTGGATGGTGGAAATAAGCAAAGATTCACCTCATTCACTAATCTGTGTGGCAATCCATTTGCAGAGTGCTACTGAACTTGCAAAGTGATCACTATATTGCCCTGTAGCAAATCAACCCCTTTATGTTGCTTGTGTATTTCCTCTGCTAAAATGTGTTAAAACATTCTAAGTAAGATATGTTCTTCAGATAACGGTATTCATCCCCTTTGTCCGTATATAACATACTTAAAGTGGATGTAAACCCTCACAAATACCCAGTAAAGTGAACAGTCTCAGATGATACACAGAGATGAAACCAATCTCCATATATTCATTTTACATGCATATCTTTAGAAAGTGCTCTACGTGTTAAAGATGTTATCTTCCTGGTTAGCACTGGGAGTGTATTATTGACATACAGCCAAGACAGCTGATTGGAGGAAAGGCACACACCCCCCTCTCTAGGGTGACCACATTTCCAAACTACCATTCACAACAACAACTCACAGCAGAGTGATTGGACACCAGAGGCAGGATTTATGATTTCTCCAATCACAAGCAGGGGGCGGGGATTGTGCTCCTCCAGGCATTCACGGCCAGGACAAGTACTGTCAGTAAATAAAATAGTGATGTGGTGGCCTTTTTTGGGGGCATTAGATTGGCCCAGGGGGTAGCTGTGTAAGTTTCATTCTGGAACACTGTATTGTCCTCGAATGAAGGTGCCCGGGACAGACCTGCAAAATGCGGGACTGTCCCAGGCAATCCGGGACACGTGGTCACCTTACTCCTCTCCTCATAGGCAAAGGAAGAAAGGAATGTGCAGAGCTCTGCTCTTAGACAGCAAGCTGACTGCTATTCTATTTATAACAACCTCCTGCACTTTATATTTTTCTGTAGCAATACAGACATGTTTTGTCCCCCAATGTTTTGTCCACTAATACACAGACATACTTCTGATATAAGTGGGGTGCTCTGGAAATCTAGTCTTACAGATACAACTGACCTTTTGAGCGTGAACATATAGCTTATGCAATAAAATTGAATGTGACACCCTTGCCTTAAGCCGCGTACACACGGCAGAGAACCTCGACGGGCAGAACACATCGTTTCGCCCGTCGAGGTTCTCTGCCGCCCGTCAGATTCGGCGACCCGCCCGTCGGGAATGGCAACCAGCCATTCATCCTGGCGGGCCGTCGAGCAAATAGAGAACATGCTCTCTATTTCTGCTCGACGGCATTCCCGACGGGATGTTTGCCGAGAGCGTACACACGGCCGAGGTTCTCGCTGGAATGCAGCTTCCAGCGAGGTTCTCGCTGGTTTCTAGCGAGAACCTCGGTCGTGTGTACGCCGCCTTTTTCATTGGTTCGAAAGTGCTGACCTCTGTCACACTACTGTCTCCTGCATGTGTTGTGAAGTTCAACAAGAGGAACCAAGGATAGTGTGAGGGGGATCCAGGAGACTGACACTTCTAGAAGTATTGATTCCCCTGCAGACTCATGGGTACAATTTCTCAGGGCCGAAGCAGCAATGGGCTGGGTAGCAGGGGAGATAAGTATTTAGGTACATGCTTCTAGAGTTATTGTTATATGACAGGGTCTCTTTAAGCCAAATTAGTAGAAATCTCATAGTACAGTGGGGTGTACTCAGAGCTGAGATTTTTCATGCAGTATTGTTGGAGACAGGACTTCTCTTCAGTGATGGGTAGTTGGATAATGAAAATAATAGTTTAGTTGTGATTAAGAATAATTCAATTATTGTCATGCCCTCACACACACGTTTGAGTCTAAGTATTGCAAAAGGTTGAAGGTTTTACAGCTCGGATTGTGATACTTATTGTGTTTGCATCTATTCAGTAGTCCGAACCTGCCCTCTGGATGAGTTTCAATGTAACAACACGCTCTGCAAACCATTGGCTTGGAAATGTGATGGAGAAGATGACTGTGGAGACAATTCAGATGAGAGACCAGAGGATTGTTGTGAGTATTTACCATTGTTGAACAGTCTGCTGTACCCAGGAATGTGAGAGTACAAATGGAGTATGCTAAAATTATACAGCTAGTGCTACCAGGCGTCTGCCGTTTGTCCTGTGCCTTTGTGACATGATGGTTAGATACACAGAATGATGTGGTATAACCATGCATTAAGGTGCACATTCAGTACAAAAATAAAGTCTGATGGCTGCCTTGACATGCAATGCATGACAATGCAAAAGCAATGCGCTCTATGGGCTTGATAGAATTATAAGGGAAAAAAAAGACAATTTAGAATTGCTTTTCCCTGATTAGTGATTATTTTTAAATACAAAGCATATACTATTTTCTTCTGTTTCAAATATTTTATCAAAATTATATTTTCAAAATGTCTATTGTTGACAATCTGCTCTGTTTTTTTTATGTCTGTACCAGTGAAGTTCCCCTGTCCGCCGTACAGACAGTTCCGCTGCAGAAATGACCGCGTGTGTCTGAGCACATCACGTATCTGTGATGGGATTGATAATTGTGGAGATGGAACAGATGAAGAGAATTGTGGTGAGTGGGAAGTCCTGCTTTCCAGAGACATGTAGGGTTGCAGCAAACCCAACCCATGTGCTTGATTGCTTTGAGTTTGAGTACATTGTTGCCCTTGGCACTTCTAAAAGCATGAAATAGTTTTTTGGTCACAGTCCACATTAGACTGTTCATTATTTAATGTCATCCAGTTTGACATAATCCCTATTTTTATCATTGGACATTAACCCCTAATGAAAGTATGGAGAGCCAATGGCCTCATGGAGAGGAGTGGTGCGGTGCTAAGCAGCATTACCAAACAAAGTGAAAGATTTTACTCATTAGTTATTTGCAGCACATCCTTTCATTATTTAAATAAAAAGCATGGTTTAATTTTAAAGTAGAGTACCACCAAGAGAGATGAGAAGCCATCATGTGATTCAGTTGGTCAAAATCCAGGTAATACTGAAATATCTGTTTTCGGTGGAATTATCCTTTAAATGTCTCTTGTTATAGCAAACTTTGTACATATCTTATGCTAATAAATCCATGGTAACATACAGTTGCAGACATTGCATGCCACTAATGTTGTATTCTTTTTTTTATTACAATTCAGACTTGCACAAACCAAAGATCTGTGACCCGGACAAACAGGAATTCCAGTGTAAAAACAGCAAATGCATCACATCCGACTTCAGATGTAACCTGTTTGATGATTGTGGAGATGGTTCTGATGAAGAAAGCTGTCATCACAGTAAGTGTGCATCACCTGCATTGACTGGGGATTTTTTTTAATTTGCAGTGAATCTGCAAATTCGATTCAAATTCTTCCATTTCTGCTGATAGTTGTCACTGATTGTTGCTGTTTTACAGCTGTCCTTAAATTGTAGATGAAGGTATAAACTATAAATTGCAGATTCTATGGATTACACATTCTCTGGTTAAAACTGCAATTTTTTTTACTTCCGGTTCCGGCGCCGCATGGAGTAGCTGTGTGCTTCCTCAGCTCCCGCACACCGGCTCCAAAACCTGCCTGTAAAAGCCTGCAGACCCGCAACTGACCCCAGGGCTAACCATCTGCCATCCCCCCGGACGAGGATGGACAGGTTTTTAGAAAAAAACGGCGCGCGATCGTACGCCGCCGCCGCGGCACGGACGGGGCAGCCGCAAATCGAGGCCCCGGCTTCGGCCTACACGGATCCGGCCGTGGATCCGATCGCAGAAACGGCGCCTGCTATGGAGGTGAGTGCAACACCAGCCCCTCCAACCACCCCTCAGGCTGCCCACAACCCCCCACCTCCCCCACAAGCGGGGGATATGCACAACATAGAGCTGATTGCCCAGGCCGTGGCTGCTCTATTATCCCCCATGATAGCAACTTCAGTGGAAAAAGCTATCAATGCAGGGATACAGAAGATCCAGGCTCAACTAGGGGAGCATGCATCCCGGCTGAATGAGGCCGAGAATCGCATCGGTCATATAGAAGAGGATCTTTACCAGGCCCAATCCTTTGAACATGCGCAAGACAAGACGAACAAGTATATACTCGACAAACTGGACGACCTTGAGAACAGATCCAGGAGGAGCAATCTGCGCTTTATTGGCGTCCCCGAATCGCTGCAACCCCAGGCACTTTCAGATCTCTGCTCAAGACGCATCCCCGAGGCCCTGGGCCTGCCCGGCCCCAGCACGGTTGAGCGCGCCCACCGCATGGGCCTTTTCAACTCTGAACGCAAATCACCACGTCCTGTGATCGCTAAGTACCTCAACTATTCGGATAAATCCCTCATCCTGCAGAAGTTCAGGCAGTCCAGGACCCTCCAGATAGATGGCATGAACATCTTGGTCTTCGCGGACTACTCCGTGGACGTTTCCAAGAGGAGAAAGGCTTTCCAGCAGATCTGCGCGGAGCTCCACCGAATGCAAATCAAGTTCACTCTGGCCTTCCCGGCCGTGCTTCGACTCAGAGCCCCTAACGGGGATCAGCTCTCCTTCCATGACCCTTCCGAAGCTGAGGCTTTCATGAGGTCCCACCGCCAAGGCCCCCACCACAACCTGTCTCCTAGAGCTGCACCCTCCAACCGGGCCCTGGAACACGGGAGCCCGCGCAAGGACTCTCCTAAGAGATTCAAGGCTTCTGGATCCGACCGACAACAAGCCTCCTCCTCTTGAACCCCCCTTTTTTTTTCTTCTTCTCTCTCTTTTTTTTTGGATGCCACACCGTCCTGGTGCAACTCTGCTGCGCTTTGATCGTCTAAGACCACTCCTGGGTCATTCTCCTCCATTGTGCCTCCCCCTCACACGGGGAGCCACGGTAGGCCCAATGCTATTATGCTGTTATGCCATTGTTTTTTTTTTTTTTGTTCTATAATGCTGTTTTATTTTCACATTGTTTTATGTTCTTTTTACACGATTGGTAATAGTTGTTCTAGCTAGTACTTGTGTTTAATATTGGGTTTTCGCATACGTTTATATGACATGTGTGAGCCCCTCTGTTCTTCCGCAGGGATACCTGTTTAGCTTTTGCCTCCCCCACGCATTGCTCCTGCTGCCTACGCCCCCCCCTTCTGTCACTGCGGGTGAAGTGCTGCATAGTGAGCCCTGGGTTGGGAGTTGGCCTATTCAGTGGCTCCATGCGGAAAAAAGTGAAGTTCCCGAATATTGTTGTTCACTATGTTTCCCCCCATTGTCCCTCCCCCATCTCCCCTTTCCTACTTCCCTGCTCTCTCCCCCCACGTAGGGATCCGTTAAAGCCTCCGTTCTCTCTCCCAGTCAACCACTACTCCGTTTGCTGTCCTTTTATACCACTTCTGCCATACCCCATGCTCCCACCTACTTTGCCTCCGCATCCGGCTCACACCCCTCTGATGGTTTTCCCAACATGAGAATAGTCTCCTGGAACGTTAAAGGGCTCCGTTCCCCTAATAAGAGAATGAAGGTTCTGCGTCACCTTAAAAGGCTTAAGGCCGATATCGCCCTCCTTCAGGAAACCCATCTGTCCACTCCCGACTTCCCGCGGCTGCGGAAACTCTGGGTGGGCACAGTCCTCGGCTCCGACTCATGCGGTCGGAAAGCCGGGGTAATAATCCTAGTCCACAAGAACCTTCCCTGCAAAATACTGTCCTCAGACTCGGACTCTGAGGGGCGTTTCGCCTCTGCCCGTATCCAACTGGGACCCAGGGTTTTAAACATCACCAATGTGTATGCTCCCAACAGCCCCACAAGTACTTTTTTTAGCGACCTCACTTCTTGGGCACTTCGAGAGCCAGATTGCCTGCACCTGATAGCTGGGGATTTCAACTCCATTATACACCCGACAGATGACAGGTCCTCTACCAGACACTCCCGTCCTCCATTGACTCCTCCCACCCAGACCTTGCTGGCATCGACTATAGAATCACTACACCTCCATGATATATGGCGACTACGACACCCAGCTGATAGGGAATTCTCGTTCTACTCCCACCCTCACAATGTCTTCACGAGACTGGACTACCTTTTCTGCTCTGACTCTCTCCTCCCACTGATCTCGGAAGCTGACATACACGACATCGCAATCTCGGATCATGCCCCGGTCTCGACCACTCTTGAAGATCCTGGCCTAGCCTCCAACCCCAAAATCTGGCGGTTTCCCTCCTATCTCCACAACAACTCCGATTTCCAACAACATCTGGAAAACGCCTGGTCGGGATACGCGTCGGATAATGCGCTACACGCCGACAACCCCAATCTTTTCTGGGAAGCGGGCAAGGCTTTCCTCAGGGGCTGCATAATAGCCTACGCCGCCACCTTCAAAAAACACACACTTAGACGCTACAAACTGGCCAGCGCAACACTGCATCAGGCCCAGCGGGTCCTCTATACCGATGACTCCCCCAGCAACCGTAGCGCGTGGTTTGCTGCTAAGCAGGCCTTTGATAATTTGGCGGCCACCCTCGAGCGTACCCAAAAGGCACATCTAGACGCCTCCCTCCACAAGTTTGGCAACAAGGCCGGTAGACTCCTTTCCAGATTAAGCAAAGGACCCAACCGCCCGACACATATCTTGTCTCTGAGAGATCCGTTGGGATCCGTACACAACACCCCGAAAGACATCAATCGTATCATGCGCCAATTCTACTCCTCCCTGTATGCCTCAGACCCTATTGATAAGCCAACGGCCCTCAACTTCTTACAACGTATATCCCTAGATCGGGTGACCCCCACCCAACTCGAAGCCCTCAATGCCCCTATCTCAGTCCTGGAGGTCCAATCCGTCATCAAACAACTTGCCCCCTCCAAAGCTCCAGGCCCAGATGGCTTCACTGGAGAATTTTATAAATCCTTTAGCTCGACTGTGTCTCCCCCCCTCCACGACGTCTACCAGCATATATGGTCGGGTGGGACCTACCTACCAACGGGCAATCAGGCCATCGTAAAACTCTTGGAGAAAAAGGGCAAAGACCCCCTAGAACCTGGCTCTTATAGGCCCATCTCACTTTTAAACCTTGACGTCAAGATCCTATCCAAAATAGCGGCCACTAGGTTGGCATCCATTATACCCTCCCTGATCCACCCCGCACAATCAGGCTTCGTAAAGGGTAGGACGGCCACCATGAACATCAGGAAGGTGATGCTGGCTCTCGAACACGCAAAAAATAACCCGGCAGGTGATCATGCCATCATCACTTTAGACGCGGAGAAGGCCTTCGATAACGTCAGTTTCGAATGGCTCTCCATGGTCATGTCCAAAATGGGCTTCTCGGGCCCCTTCACGCACCTCATAGAGGCCATGTACACTGCCCCTGCCGCGAGAGTGGTCGCTGCGGGCCTCCTCTCTGAGGAATTCAGGCTGCACAAAGGCACGAGGCAAGGCTGCCCGCTCTCCCCGCTCCTTTTCAACATAGCGCTTGAACCCCTGTCCCGCCACCTAACCCAGATCGCCCCCCTTCATGGCATACGTGTCGGAGACCACGACCTTCGCACGTCACTATTTGCAGATGATGTCCTTATTTTCACATCCAGCCCCTCACTTGACATGTCCACAATCAAGTCCACTTTTGACGAATTCAGGCAATGCTCTGGGCTTCGTATTAACTATAATAAGAGCGAAATACTCCCCATAGGTTCTCTATCTGCCCCCTCTTGGTCCCAGAGCTCGCTGTTCACTGTTGCGAAGTCTCATATCACTTACCTGGGAATAAAAATAGGTAAATTACCCTCCTCCCTGTACCAGCTCAATTACCCTCCCCTGTTCACCAAAATATCCCAAGAGCTGGGAAACTGGATGGACCTGCCTCTCTCACTGCTGGGAAGATGCCACCTGGTCAAGATGGTCAGTTTCGCTCGCCTGTTGTACCCACTTCAAACCGTCCCACTACTTCTGCGCCATAAAGACGTCAAATCCCTAAATTCGGCCATTTCCAAGTTTCTCTGGCGTGGTAGGCGGGCGCGCATAGCATTTGCCAAACTGCATCTTCCCAGGCGAGAGGGGGGCATTGCCCTTCCCAACATCAGGCTATATAACCTGGCTTGCCTATTGAGAACGGGCTTGGATTGGATTTCCCAGTCCTCCAGATGCTCAAACTACCCCTTAGAATCGGCGATGGTCCACCCATTCTCCCTTACGGCCCTCCTCCATTGTCGCTGGAAATCTGCCCCCCCTCCCCTCCAACACAATCTCCTTCTCCGGGACACGGTCATTGCCTGGAGAGAGGTCAGGAAAGCCCTCAATGTCCCATCCTCTATCTCACGATATCTTCCAATCCTGGGTAACCCTAGCTTCCAACCTGGCCTAGATAACCAGCCTTACCTCGACTGGCATGATAAGGG
Source organism: Rana kukunoris (assembly GCA_029574335.1). NCBI lineage: Eukaryota > Metazoa > Chordata > Amphibia > Anura > Ranidae > Rana > Rana kukunoris. The sequence goes on along the minus strand of CM056050.1, from coordinate 138,739,334 downwards.
TATCAAAATCTTTTATTCATTGTGTGACCCCCTTTCAGGCCGCCCCATGGGCTTTAGAGCCCTGGCGGACAAATTCTCTCTCCCTGCATCACACATGTTCCAGTATATCCAATGCCTCAGTTTTCTGAAAAATACTTGCCGGGACGATAGAAAAAGGTTCCAGAGCTCCCTCACCGACACCCTTATCGCCCGGGCCTCGTACAAGGTATCGGACATTTACCGCCCCCTCCTCCTGCACAATACCCCCCCCCTGGCATCAACGTCAGCGGCCAACTGGTCGAAGGACTTCCCCGACCCTGAGCTGGTGGGGAAGCTCCTCCAAGGCCTCACCACCGTCCACAAACTTATCCCTAACGAGACATGGAGAGAGACGCAGATCAAAATTGTCCACCGGGCCCACATCCCCTTCAGCCGAGCCCATCCCTCCCCAGAATGCCCCCTCTGTAAACAACCCAAACCCAACTTGGCTCACAGGTTCTGGTCCTGCTCCCACATAGCCAGATTCTGGGACCAAGTCATCCAATACATATTTGACGTCACCCTGTTGCGCATACCCAAGGACCCGCTACTACTTATCTTCGGCTATTGGGACCCCCTACTGCTCCCCTGGTCTTCCCCTACCACACCCCCGCGCAGGAATTGGATCCTGATATGCCTATTGCTCGCCCGGAGAGCCATCCTCCAGAAGTGGATATCTGCTGACAGCCCAACCACTGCTCAAGTCAAGAAGGAACTCCTACAACTCTTATACAAAGACAGGCTTAACACGGACTTGACCCACGAACGGAACAAAAGCCGCTTCTATCACCTTTGGAATCCCTTTCTGTTGCACACTTTTACTCCCGCGGAGAGACTGAACTTTGAGAAAATGTCCTTTCTTTACCGAGATCCCTCACGGGACTGAAGATTTCTACCCATACCTCCCTCCCCCCCCCCCCCCCCCCCTCTTATTTTGGAAGGACTATTCAGTTTTACTCCATATACCCCTAAGCCTATGCCCTCCCCTTAATTTTTTTTCTTATGAGGACTTCTCCGTATACAATTCTTCTACCATGAATGTCCTCGAATAATGTCTACATGTCTTGTTATGTATTTTCTCTGATGTGTGAATTCTTTAATAAAAACATATTACAAAAAAAAAAAAAAACTGCAATTTTGTAGTGTAGTCTTCTTATTTATTCAAATGTATTTTGTTCCACATCTTCTTAAAAAAAATACTTTCAGGGTAAATGATTTCTGCCTTAGTTGGTTTTTGGATTGCGTTTTTGTGATGTTTTCAGGATTTTATTTTATTAAAATTACCTATAATATGGGATTATAATTGACATCTGAGAATTCCTAATTTGGGGATATTTTATTAGATTTTATAGACATGAGATGATTGCCAGTTAAGATGATCTTGATGTGGTCTGACATATTTCAGCCAGACTGGCCAATGATCCCTATATGTATGGGTACAGATAGATCTTCACAGGCATTTCTTTTAACCTCACCTCTTCCCATTGTGCATACGTATATGTGGCCTCTCGGCAGGTGAGCTTTAACCCTTAGAGGCCACATGTATGTTTCCGAAATGTAAACCTTTCTGTGCCTTGAGCACACGCCTTGAGCACTCCCAGCACAGTCACCGGTAGGTACCGGAAAGCTCCAGATGCCTACTTGTGATCGGCAGCTTCCTGATCATGTGACCGCTGGGACAGCCAATCAAAGCGGTCACATGATCGGAGTGCCTGCGTCACAGCATTTAAAGGGTCAGGAGGCGATAGTGGTAAGGGGTTAAAGGATTAGTTCACCTTTACGAAAAACATTGCCTATGCAAGTAAGGGACATCTGTAGGTAAAAACAAACCGTGCAACTTTGACCAAAATTGAATAATGCCCTTGCTGTCATTTGCGTACCTCATAAAACCTGACTTGCAAACTCCCAGGACATTGCTAGGACATCGCTAAGCGAGGCCCAGCTATTATGATGCTATAGTTTTGAGCTCAGAGTTTTAGGTCTCACTGCTGTGATGGTGGTGATAAACAGTAACAGCTGGGCTTCACTTAGCAATGTCCTGGGAGTGTTTAGGTCCAGCTTCATGAAGTATGTAAATGGCCTACACCATAGGTGGCAAACACAAGGCCCGCGGGCCGAATCCGGCCCTCCATGCCATTTCATGTGGCCCTCACACCTTTTCTGCACCTGCAGCCCTCCTCTGGTCCTCCTCCAGACCCTTACTTTCTGCTTTTAAGCAATGCATCCAGCTTTTTTTCAGCAGCAGCATAAGAAAAGGGGGTGCACTGTGATGTAAGGGAGAGTGGGGAACTCAACTTCTGATAGTGGGTTGGCTCTTGGCATCCAATTTGAGAGGGGATGTATAGGACATCTAACCACCTTACAGATACAACCGGCCCTTTTGAGGGCAATCATAATGCTGATGTGGCCCACGATGAAATTGAGTTTGACACCCCTGGCCTACACCTATAGCAAAGGCATTATCCAAAGTTCGTCAAATCTGCAGTTTGTATTTATCTGTAAACACCTCTTATCTGCGTTTTTTGGTAAAGGGGTGTCCAAACTTTTTTCAAAGAGGGCCAGATTTGATGAAGTGAACATGCGTGTGGGCCGACCATTTTGCCTGACATTCTTTGAACCATTAAAATTTGTGTGTTTGTTCGAGCACTGGTACACTGCCCAACAAGAATTCTCTTGCCTTTTGTGTGAGTAAAGAGATGAGCTTGGGCGTAATTATTTGGATATACTGGGCCAGATTCTCAGCTGAGATACGACAGTGTATCTCAGATACACCGTCGTATCGCAGTTTCTTTATCGTACATCACGGGACACAGAGCGCATAGCCATTACACTTGGGTTATATGGGTACCTTCAGGTGTGGACACTGGTGTAATCAATTTCACAGGAAGTTTCCTCCCTATATAACCCCCTCCCACTGGGAGTGCTTCAGTTTTTTCGCCAGTGTCTTAGGTGTTGGTCACGTCTAGCTGTCCCTCAGAGGTCTCGTGACCCAGGATAGCTAGCGCCGCCTTTTACAGCATCAGCGTGCGTGGGGGGGGGCGGGCCAGCAGCGTCAGGTCTCAGATAAAGCAAAAAAGCATTTCCTGGCTGGTCATTCCCTCCTGAGAGCAGTGGAGAGTGAGGACATAGAGCGCGCAGCTGAGCCAGTTCTGGCTAACAGTGACACCCAGTGGTGGTTTGTGGATCTTCAGGTCTGGGCTTAGTCCACACTGACCAGAAAAGAAAAAAAAAAAAAAGATTTTTTTCTTAAAGGGACTCAGCCTTAGATCTGGCAGTATCTGAGTCGGTGCAACCTTGGACTCCAGCTAACGGGCATTGGTGTGGCAATACTCACAGGACTTTCCTCGGTATTGCCGCCTTCTCAGGCGTATGAAAATTTAGATTTTTTTTTTACCATAGCCTGTCCTTATTAATGTTTCACTTCTAGCTACAACAGTTGGGTGTTGGCTGTAGGGGTGTCTCAAGGTTGTGCAATGGCTCCCAAGGGATCAGGACCAGCTAAGGCTGCAAAAGGTGACAAAAAAGTAAAGGGGTCTCCATCGGGGTCAGAGGATTTGGGCCAGGCTCCAGTGGTCCCACCCTCACCAGATAGACCACCGAACAGCATCGTGCAGGAGCCATTGAGGGTGCTAGGGGCAGAGGCGTCCCCCAATCAACCCATTCCCGTTTATGTTACGGAAGAAATGCTAGAATCCACCCTGGGTGGGCTAGAGAAAAGGTTAACTGCTTTAATTGCCCGCTCTTTGCCGGGTGGCAAACGGGCTAGATCCCCATCACCTAGAACGGTGTGTTCGGATGCAGAGGTCCTCTCTTCGGAGGAATTGGACCCACAGGGGGATCAAGCGGACCTGAGTCCCGACGGGTCAGACATTGAAGATTCCACTATAGATGACATTTTTTCGGCTTCTCAAGCAGAGAGTCTGTGGATCCAGTCTCTGGCGGATATGGTTTTCATTGCTTTTAAACTTCCAGTGTCAGAACAAGTAGCCCCCGCGGTATCCTCTTTAGGTTCCTTGAAGTCACCATTGAGTGGTGCGTCTTTCCCGGTTCACCCCCTTCTGGAGAGCGTGATTTTTCAGGATTGGGCTCGACCTGATAGGATTTTTATCCCTCCTAAAAGGTTCACCATTCTCTATCCTATGGAAGAAGAATTTGCAAAGAAATGGGCACTCCCTTCCATGGACGCAGCCATTTCCTGCGCAAATAAATCCCTGACCTGTCCGGTGGAAAATGTCCAGGTGTTTAAAGATCCAGTCGACAAAAAATTGGAGACCCTACTGAAGGCTTCTTTTACCACAGTAGGTGCCGTGGTTCAGCCAGCAGTGGCAGCCATTGGCGTTTGTCAGGCTTTAAAGGATCAGACTAAACAGATATTAAGGGACATACCGGCTCAGCAAGCTCGTGAATTGGCTGACCTCCCAAGAGCTCTCTGCTTTGCAGTAGATGCTATTAAGGACTCCGTTCAACAGGCGTCCCGTTTATCTCTGCCGTTGGTTCATATGCGTCGCCTTTTGTGGCTAAAAAACTGGTCAGCAGAGGCACCCTGCAAAAAGGTTTTAGCAGGATTTCCCTTTCATGGTGGGAGACTATTCGGTGAAGACCTAGATAAATATATCCAGACCATATCAAGTGGTAAAAGTTCTTTCTTGCCTATCAAGAAAAGATCGCGTGGGCCCGCATTTAAGCGACAGGCCTTCGCAGGCTCGGCCCCTTCAACTTCCCGTCAGTATCGACGGCCTCCCGGGCGTTCAGCATTTAATAGCCGCCCACAAGGACAAGCCACGACAGGCAAGAGGCCATGGTCTCGCAAGCCGGTTAAACCTGTCCTCAAGTCAGATTCATGAAGGGGCGCCCCCACTCTCTTGGGTGGGGGGAAGGCTTCGGTTTTTCTCCGAAGTGTGGGAGGCCAGAATTCCCGACTCTTGGGTAAGATCCGTGGTAACCACGGGCTACAAGCTAGTGTTTCGGGAAGTCCCCCCTCCTCATTTTCAGGGGTCAAGTCTTCCAAGCGACCCATTAAAGAGGGCCTCTCTTGTAAAAGCGTTGGATCGTCTCTTGCTCCAAGGAGTAATTGTAGAAGTACCAACCCAGGAATGGGGTCTGGGATTCTACTCCAACCTTTTCATAATACCAAAGCCCAATGGCGACATCAGGCCTATCTTAGACCTCAAACGCCTAAATCGCTTTCTAAGCATTCAGACCTTTCGTATGGAGTCCATACGTTCGGTGGCAGCCAGCCTACATCAAGACGACTTTCTAGCATCTATAGACATAAAAGATGCGTATCTGCACGTGCCGATCTACCCGGCACATCACAGGTTTCTTCGTTTTATGATAGATCACCGCCATTACCAGTTCGTAGCCCTCCCTTTCGGGTTGGCAACAGCTCCGCGGGTATTCACAAAGGTGTTAGCCCCGGTGCTAGTCGTCCTAAGGACAGAAGGCATTTTAGTCTTGGCATACTTGGACGATCTTCTGGTTATCGACAGCTCAGCTTCCAACCTCAATCAGGCAGTAGGTCGCACAGTTCAGCATCTAGAGGAATTCGGGTGGATTGTAAACCTAGAAAAATCGGTATTGAAACCCACAAAGCAGTTGGAATATCTAGGCCTTCGGCTAGATACAGACTGCCAGAGGATAATTTTACCTCAAGCAAAGATCAAATCAATAGCTCAAGCAGTTCAAGTGATCTTAGGCAAGAAGAGGCCGACTATTCGCCTATGTATGCGACTGCTGGGGAAGATGGTGGCCGCCTTCGAGGCTGTACCCTACGCCCAGATCCATACCAGATATCTTCAGGCAGCCATTCTCTCTGCTTGGAACAAGTCCATTCAGACGTTAGATCGTCCGTTAGTGCTCTCCCCGAAGGTCCGGCGCAGCCTGTCTCGGTGGCTGGTCTCTCAAAATTTGTCAAAAGGGAAATCCTTTTGCCCCATCACGTGGAAGATAGTATCCACGGATGCCAGCCTGTCAGGTTGGGGGGCAGTTCTAGAAGAACAAACCCAGCAAGGGCAGTGGTCGGAGGCAGAAAAACTGCTTCCCATCAATATCTTGGAGATCAGAGCTGCTCGGCTGGCCCTGATCGCCTGGACTCTCCCCCTTCAGGGTCTGCCAGTAAGGATACAGTCCGACAACGCCACTGCGGTGGCATACATAAACCACCAGGGGGGCACGAAGAGCCCAGCAGCCCAAAGAGAAGTAAACCTGATTTTCTCATGGGCCGAAGCCCATGTACCCTGCATCTCGGCGGTATTCATCCCAGGGATAGACAATTCTCAAGCAGATTTTTTGAGTCGTCAACAGTTGCTCCCGGGGGAGTGGTCTCTTCACCCCCAGGTATTCCAAGAGATTTGCCAAAGATTCGGAGTCCCAGATGTGGACATTATGGCAACGAGATCCAACAAAAAGTTGGACAAATTCATATCCCGAGCCAGGGATCCCTCGGCCTACGGGACCGATGCCTTGGTTTGCCCTTGGCACCAGTTTTCTCTTCTGTATGCGTTCCCTCCACTGCAGATGATTCCCCGCCTTCTAAGGAGGATCCGGGTGGAGCGCAGGCCTGTGATCCTGGTGGCCCCAGCCTGGCCCAGGAGGGCTTGGTACGCACTCATCGTGAAGATGTCAGTCGGGGCGCCGTGGCCGCTCCCCCTGCGCCCAGATCTGCTGTCTCAGGGCCCAATCTGCCGTCCTGCTTCACAGCAGCTAAATTTGACGGCTTGGCGGCTGAATCCCTAATTCTTAAGAGCAGAGGCCTCTCAGATCAGGTCATATCTACGTTGATTCAGGCTAGGAAACCGGTCTCCAGAAATATTTATTACAGAGTCTGGAGAACCTATGTGGAGTGGTGCGAGTCTCAAAAATGGCATCCTCGAAAGTTTTTTATTGACAGGATCTTGCGATTCCTCCAGGTTGGCGTTGACAAAGGGTTGGCTCTTAGTACTCTAAAGGGGCAGGTGTCGGCTTTATCAATATGGTTTCAAAGACCCTTGGCCACCCATTCGCTTATGAAAACCTTCTTGCAGGGGGTCTTGCATGTGAATCCCCCTATTAGAGCTCCCCTCTGCCCCTGGAATTTAAATCTGGTCTTGTCAGCTTTACAAAGGCAGCCGTTTGAACCTCTGACAGAAATCCCTCTTGTGCTACTAACCCGAAAGTTGGTTTTCTTGGTGGCTATGGCTTCGGCCAGAAGGGTTTCCGAGCTGGCAGCCTTGTCATGCAGGGAGCCATACCTTATTCTGCATAAGGACAGAGTGGTTCTGCGGCCTCAACCTTCTTTCCTTCCCAAGGTCATATCCAGTTTTCACTTGAATCAGGACCTAGTCCTACCATCCTTCTTTCCTACTCCCCAGTCCAGAGAGGAAAGACGGCTTCATACTTTGGACGTGGTTCGAGCCATGAGGGTCTATCTCAAGGCTACAGAGAAGATTCGGAAAACAGATGTGCTTTTTGTTCTTCCGGATGGCCCCAAGAAGGGTCAGCCGGCTGCCAAGTCTTCCTTGGCTAGGTGGATTAAGCAGCTGATTTTTCAGGCATATGGTCTGAAGCGCGTTCCACCTCCCTTATCAGTTAAAGCCCATTCTACGAGGGCCATGAGTGCCTCCTGGGCGGCACACCATCAGATCTCTATGGCACAGGTTTGCAAGGCGGCAACCTGGTCTTCCGTACATACGTTTACTAAATTTTATAAGTTGGACGTTGCAAAGGGTACGGACGCAGCTTTTGGGCAGGCGGTCCTACGGGCAGCAGTATAGAATCCTCTGGCCCGGTTCACGCCCCCTTGTTTTTCTGTTGGTGGAGCCAATGTTTTCTCCTGACAATGTTTTTATTTGGCTATTCTTGGCCTTACGGTCTCCCTCCCTTCATAGAGCATTGCTTTAGGACATCCCAAGTGTAATGGCTATGCGCTCTGTGTCCCGTGATGTACGATAAAGAAAAAAGGATTTTTAATAAACAGCTTACCTGTAAAATCCTTTTCTTGAAGTACATCACGGGACACAGAGCTCCCACCCCTCTTTTGGGGAACATTGTGTAACCTCGGGAGAATTGCTTGCTACAAAACTGAAGCACTCCCAGTGGGAGGGGGTTATATAGGGAGGAAACTTCCTGTGAAATTGATTACACCAGTGTCCACACCTGAAGGTACCCATATAACCCAAGTGTAATGGCTATGCGCTCTGTGTCCCGTGATGTACTTCAAGAAAAGGATTTTACAGGTAAGCTGTTTATTAAAAATCCTTTTTTTTTCCAATGGGTATCTATGCGAGTGATTCTTAGAATCACTTACGCATAGATACACTAAAGATCTGACAGGTGTAAAGCAATTACACCGTCGGATCTTAGATGTAATGACAACGCCGGCCGCTAGGTGGCCTTTACGTTGTTTTCTCATTTGCCTATGCAAATGAGCCTAATACGCCGATTCCCGAACGTTTTTGCGACGCGGCGACGTAGTTTACGTAGGTTGCGTACGCGTAAGGTTACCCCTGCTGTATGAGGGGTATGTTTCCGAAGTGCCGTCGTTGCCATGTTAAGTATGGGGTCGGGTCAGCGTCGTCTTTTTCCGACGGTTACGTCGTTTTACTAAGTCGTTCGCAAATAGGGAATTGCGTAAGTGACGATCACGTCGTTTTGACGTCTGTTTCAACGACGCTTTCCGACGTGAGCTGGAGCATGCGCACTGGGCTTTTTTCCCGGCCGGCGCATGCGCACTTCGTTTTTGACGCTGGGGCGCGCTTAATTTAAATACAGCACGCCCCCTCCTTCAGTATTTGAATTACGCGGCCTTACGACGCCGCATTTACGCTACGCCGTCGAAAATTACGGAGCAAGTGCTTTGAGAATACGGCACTTGCTCCAGTAATTTGCGTAGACGTAGTGTAAATACGATACGCTACGCCGCCAGATACGCCATTTTTTGAGAATCTGGCCCACTGTATTTATTGGCGTAAAACACGCACCTTCACTTTAGGAGTGAAGTTTCAGGGGATTCTTTTTTTAATAAAGAACTGTGAAGCAAAATAAGGGTCAGTACCCATCTGTAGCCTCACATCTGCAGACCCACCATTGCCAGGAATGCAGCACCCACCATTGCCGGGAATGCTCTCACTAGCACCAAAGATTACCTACAAGAGAACACATGGCGGCCTCTTTAATAGAAGGTCCCGACTCCTTTGATGGACAGAACAGTCGTCCAATGGCAGCGCCGGAGACGGGACTTCCTATTACAGAGGCCGCCTGTAAACAGGAAATTCTCTTGTGTGTGTACAGCGGTCATCCCACCTCCTCCCTGTCCCCTCCAAATCATATATATATTTTGTGGCCCCAGCACTGGGAGATAGTCGGGGGCCACAAAAAATATATGTGTCCAAATAACCAGACGGGCCGCTCAAAACCGGAACATGGACCGCGATTGGTCCGCAGGCCGGACTCTGGACATGCCTGATTTAGGCAGTCTCGGGTAACATACTAATTCTATGTCCTATCCATTCACTGTTGTTTTTCCCATGCTAAGGTAACACCAGGGAAGTGTTTGTTTCTGCTTTCCCACTTCCTCCTATATAGCACAAACCTCAAACATGGCATTCATTTGGATGTAAGTTCACCAATACTGACCACTTTTCTAGTGTTTTTAGTTCAAACTGTACACTTTTTTCTACTTTCTTTACTATAAGCATACAACTTCCTTGCAAGACTGCACTGTCCAGAAGTTTCAACACGATCTGTTGTTTGGGAATTGCCTGCGCGGTCTATAGAATCAGTTTGTCAGCCAAAATAGGTCTGCGTCTGGGTCATATCAGCTACAACACATGTCCATCCTGGAAATCACTTCTCCATTTACAAGTGCTAGGCAAACTTAATTCTGTGAGCAGTGTACCTAAAGCCCTCCATGGCAATAAACATTTTACAAACACGTTGTAGAAAGAAACAATCCTGACTTTTCGTCGACACTAACAACTTTTCACAGACCCCTAATTCTATTATTTAATTATTATATACCATGTTTGAGACATTAAAACATATCCTTTGGTTGTGGGACTTTGAACATTGTAGCAGCACGCCTTTACTCACAAAGTGCATATTTTCTTAGTTTTCCTAGAGGCAGTGGAGGATATATAACTTTATCTTGAGGCATAATATAGCAGACAGTATATAAACATTTTTATTCCTGCACATAAGGCTGGCCATACACAGTTATAGATTGCTCCACCCGCTCGCTATACAGCGTGGATGGAAAAATCTCACCCTGTTGCTGTTATATTTAGAACTCACCAGCAAAGACTATGAGAATACCCAAACAGCAACTGCATCTGTTTGGATGCAGCCAACGTTAAGCCTACAATTTTCCACCTAACTCTTTTGATTTTGCGAAAAATCACACGATGGGCAAGTGGGAGGGGGCAACAGTTCCACCCACCAAGCAAATTTCAGCTGCTTCATTAGGAGGCGGTCTAAATTCAAACAGTGTATGGCTTTACCCTGTTTGCCATTTCTGTCCTACTCTCAGATGTTCACTTATATAATGAGTCCAGACAAACTGACACCTGTTGTATAAAGAAATTCTTGTGCTGTGTACGTAATAACTTTTACTCATAATACTATACTTGGAAGCTCTACATTATGAGAAGGAAATTGATCATGCAACATTTATGATATTTAATCTTGCAGATACTAAACATTATGGCTGTCATGCCAATAGCACCCTTTGTGGAGAAGAGATGAATTGTATCCAGACCTCAACCAGTGTGTACTGCAGATGTAAGGAAGGATTCCAGAAAATTCCAGGAGAGAACAGTTGCAGAGGTAACACCTATATTTAGTCAGTTCTACTACAGTGAAGGTCTATTTTTACTTGTATAAAAGGCCAAACATTAAAATCTTTTATAAGCTGTGCATGTTACCATGACTTTAAAGCCGTTTTCACAATTTTTTAAACTACATCATAACTTTCATTAACAAAATATCTGGCAATCCTGCCATTAGAGTTCTTGCTCACACACTTGTGAAAATATATATATCTTTTCTTTGTGAAAATGCACCATTAGAAAGACACACCTAAGGTGGTGCAAAGTATACCCTTATTTCTTTATTACGTAGTTAGTCTGGTTAAAAAAGAAACAAATGCATCTAGTTCAATCAATACAGGGACAAATATATACAATCTTATATACACAATCCTATACCCACAGTTAATCCAGAGGAAGACAAAAAAAAACACTACTGAGCTGGTCAGAACCAGCTCTTTTCCTATTTGGAGATGAAATCTCTTTCCCTTCAGATGTAAAGGGTGACCCCTTGTCCTCTGTGATGACCTTAAAGTGAATAACCCTACACCAACTTCACTTAAAGCGGAGTTCCACCCAAAAATAGAACTTCCGCTTATCCCACTCCTCACCCCCTTACATGCCACATTTGGCATGTAATTTTTTTTTGGGGGGGGGGGGAGTGGGGGCTTCAGGAGGAGTGGGACTTCCCGTCCCACTTCCTGCTTCCGCCGAGGGTCTGGTTAGGCGATTAAGCTTAATTGCCTACAGCAGCCCCTCCCTGTAGGCGATCGCATGGGACACATGACAGGTCCCATGCGATTACCTGTCCAATCAGCGGCGGGCCGCGCCGCTCGCGGATGCGCAGTTCCGCTCTCGCATGCGCAGTTCCGCTCTCGCATGCGCAGTGGGTGCCCGGCCGTGAAGCCGAAGGCTGTCATAGCTGGGTGCCCACAGTCGGAATGAAGACGCCGGCTGGGGAGGGGGGGAGAGGAGCGGAGCCCCGGTCGGCACGTCGCTGGAACGTGGAGAAGGTAAGTGAATGTTTATTAAAAGCCAGCAGCTACACTTTTTGTAGCTGCTGACTTTTAATAAACATTACATTTGGCTGGAACACCCCTTTAATAGACCATTGTATTTATACATGTTGATCATATCCTCCCTTAATCTTCTCAATAGAGAATAAATTCAGTTCCTCTAATCTTTCCCCATAGCTGAACTTTTCCAATGCTCTTATCAGTTTGTTGTCCTTCTCTGTGCTTTGTCCAGTTCCTTTTTGTGAATTGGTGCCAAAAATGTAACTGCATATTACAGATGAGGTCCACACCTATCTTAATACAAGAAAGAACTTTCCTCGCTTTGGAATCCACAGCTTGGCATTGCATGCTATTATTAAGCTTATGATCTACCGGAACCCCCAGATACGATGTCCTTAGCCCCCAACTGCATAACTTTTAAATTTATCAACATTAAACCTCATTTGCCACATGGTTGTCCAATTAAACAGTGCATTGAGGTCGGCTTGTAAGTTGAAGACCTCCTGTAAGGATGTTATTCCACTGCATAGCTTGGTGTCATCTGCAAAGACTGAAATGGTACTTTTAATTCCAGACCCTATATCATTTATAAATATAACTAAACGTAAGGGTCCCGACACTTAACCTTGGGGTACACCACTGATAACCTTAGGCCATTCAGAGTATACTTTTAGTTATATTTATAAAATCTCTTGTTTCGACTACTGCAACTCTCTCCTCATTGAATTACCTTTACATAAACTATCCTCTCTTCAGTCCATAATGAATGTCGCGGCAAGACTCATCCACTTTACCAACCATTCAGTGTCCTCCACCTCTCTCTGCCTCCACTCAACCAAAAATTAGAATTCAAAGTACTAACAATAATTTACAAAGCCATCTATAACTCTGCCCCCAGCTACATCGCTAACCAAGTCCCAAAATACCAACCAAGCCGCTCTCTTTGGTCCTCCCAAGATATCCTGCTCTCTAGCTCCCTTTTCACCTCCTCCCTTGCTCGCCTCCAGGATTTCTCCAGAGCTTCTCCCATCCTTTGGAACTCCCTACCCCAATCTGTCTGGCTGTCCCCTAATCTATCCATCTTAAGCGATCCCTGAAAACCCTTAGCCTATCCTGTTTCTAACTACACTGTTTTACTTCCTTCATCAGCTCATCCTCCACAGCTATTAACTTTTGTATCAATTGACCCTCCCTTTTAAGGTTGGAAGCTCTAATGAGCAGGGCCCTCTGTTTTCTCTTGCACCAAACTCTAATGTCTGCCTTTATTTTGTTAAGCACTGCGCAAACTGTTGGCACTATATAAATCCTGTTTAATAATAATAATGAATCATTATCCACTACTCTCCGCTATTCTCTGAAATTAATGGAAAACTGTCTAAACAACCATATTCAAACTGATTTTTCGGAGCCTGTAGACTTTTTACCTTACACATTTGTCATGTGTGGAGAACTGTGTCAAAACTCTTTTGCAAAATCCAAGTATACTATGTCCACATCCACTCCTTTGTCTAAGGTTTTACTTACCTCCTCATACAAATAAATTAGATTTGTCTGACACCTTCTGTCTTTCATGAATCTATGTTGTCTGTAAGCTCTAACAAGCAGGGCCCTCTGATTCCTTCTGTATTGAACTGTATTGTAACTGTACTATCTGCCCTAACATTGTAAAGCGCTGCAAAAACTGTTGGTGCTATATAAATCCTGTATAATAATAAGTGGTCTTTTTATTAAACTTTACAGTATCTTCCCAACTATAGAAGTTAGGGCCGGTTCACACTAGTGCGATATCGCATGTGATTTGCACTGCACTGCAAATCACATGATATGTCCGTGCAATGCTGTTTCATCCATACAGATAGTATGGCTGAAATCGCATCACATTCGGACTAAACTCACACAGGACCGTTTTTTTTGTGCCGCACCAGAATCTAATCCAGGGATCCTCAAACTATGACCCTTCAGCTGTTGCGGAACTACACATCCCATGAGGCATTGTACACCCCTGACATTCACAGACATGACTAGGCATGATTGGAATTGTAGTTCCTGAACAACTGGAGGGCCGTAGTTTGAAGATCCCTAATCTAATCGCATGGGTGTTCACACCTATGCGATCTGATTAATGTCCGAACGGACAGTTCCGAACTGACAGTTCACAGTGCGATTTGCGAGCTAAAATGGGGGGTGTCATTAACAATGTATTGATATTACCCAGCAGTTTGCATATGGCATATGAGAACTGTCATGTGAGTTGCAGGGTTCATACATTGCACTAGTGAGAACCCAGCCTTAAACCAACAGATCTACTGTTACTTTGTAAACAAATTTCATGAACGCACTGGAGAAAATTCCAAGGATTGTCCAACTAGCCCAATTTGTTGTATGTCCACAATAACTGTTCTAAATTACGCAGATGCAAGAGACAAATATGAATATAATTTACAAAATACAGGAACATGAAAAAGCTCCTCCTGACTTTTTGAAAAACTTCTCATCTGTAGATTTTTAGTAGGCTTTTTATTATGTTAACACACATGTAGACAATATTTATAGCTTTAGGATTTTTTTGCTTGGTTACATTCAGGGAACCAGTGTTCAAATTGCTCACCTTCAATCTCCATACCATCATTTATCTCCTCTTTATTATAGATCTCAATGAGTGTCTGGCATTTGGCACATGCACTCAGATCTGCAACAACACCAAAGGCTCCTACATGTGCACCTGTGCAAAGAACTTCATCAAGCATAATCACACTTGCAAGGCAGAAGGTAAGAGTGTGAGAAACTACTCTTCTATATGGGATGCAAATATTTTGAGTACTAAATATTGAAATGTATGTCTAGCCAAAAGACTATGTGTTTCATTTTGGGTTAGGAAAGGTTAGACCTTTTTTTCAGGTTTTTTTGCTGTGTCCCGACTAGCGATGAGAAGCTATTAAAATCGATATTCATGAGAATTCCCTTAAAGTTTTCGACCTGTGGATATCTTATTCCCAACCAAGTACCAGAGTCATACAACTATAAAGATAGGCACATTGTTAATGCCGCCCCCAGGGATGGGGGATTCAACTCCTTCCCTACTCCCTTCTCTCCCCATCTTTCTTCTCTCCACCTTTTGTTCCCCTTTCTCCATTACTGTCCCTCCTACCCTTTTTTTCATAACTTCAACTCCGCTAGCATACAACCTTTTTTAGTACTCCAACACAAAACATCTAAACTTGTTTCTTAACTTCCACTTTGTATGCTCCCCTCTTTGCATTCAGTACACCCTCATCCTTGATAAGGGGGCATAAATCCTGTATGTATCCATTACAATGTAGCTCTCCAGGCCTATGTATGTTTTTTGGGGGGGTTTGTTAACATTGCAAACTCCATATAGCCAGGGTGGTGTGTGTAATGTAAAGGTGAATGGGGTACCCTCCATCTCCTAACCATGTTTCACATTCAGGCATTCTTGAACTATTATTCTTTAAATGCACTTTTACCAGCAGTGTCTGTACCACATTTGTATAACCTTTTTATAATTGGCCCATATTTATGGAATTTGTTCTTTGTATCTCGTATGTTGACATTTTGGAAAGCAATTTTAAATAAGACAAACCAAGAAAGATAGCACAATTCCCTGTAATTGCTGCAGCCAGTGCCGATCCTGACCTTCCTGGGGCCCTAAGCAAAATTTTGCTAAGGGGCCCTCTACCTGACCCGTGAAATATGGGTGTGGTTTAAGCATAAAATTGGGCGTGGCTTAAAGGGGCGTGACTCAAAGGGGTGTGGTTAGAGTCTGAGGTGAACATGGGATGGAGGAAGAAATAAATGAAGAAAGAGAGAGAGAGGAAGTAAAAAAAGAGGGATGGAGGGACAGCAGGCCCAGATCCTACACTGCAATAGAAATATGTGTATTCCAGAAAGTTTAACAATCAGCAGATAAAGATCCTCCAAACATCTGGTGTTGGCCTCAGTCATCCCGGAACCAAGGTTGATATGGTGTTAGGATGATTAAAGCGCATTATTTCTATTATTAAATTGTAATATAAAATGAAATCATTCAACTCACCAAAATGCAGAATCAGTGGGAGCCCTGATGTCACTGTCCCCAGCCAGCGGAGTGCTTCCTTACATCTCATGTGTCCCCAGCGGAGTGCTTCTTTACATCTCAGGTGTCCCCAGCTAGCGGAGTGCTTCTGTACATCTCAGGTGCCCCTGAGCCAGCAGAGTGCTTACTTACATTTCAGGTGTCCCCAGCGGAGTGCTTCATTACATTTCATGTGTCCCTAGCGGAGTGCTTCATTACATCAGGTGTCACCAGCGGAGTGCTTCCTTACATCAGGTGTCCCCAGCGGAGTACTTCCTTACATCTCAGGTGTCCCCAGCGGAGTGCTTCCTTACATCAGGTGTCCCCAGCGGAGTGCTTCCTTACATCAGGTGTCCCCAGCGGAGTGCTTCCTTACATCAGGTGTCCCCAGCGGAGTGCTTCCTTACATCAGGTGTCCCCAGCGGAGTGCTTCCTTACATCAGGTGTCCCCAGCGGAGTGCTTCCTTACATCAGATGTCCCCAGCGGAGTGCTTCCTTACATCAGGTGTCCCCAGCGGAGTGCTTCCTTACATCAGGTGTCCCCAGCGGAGTGCTTCCTTACATCAGGTGTCCCCAGCGGAGTGCTTCCTTACATCAGGTGCCCCCAGCGGAGTGCTTCCTTACATCAGGTGCCCCCAGCAGAGTGCTTCCTTACATCAGGTGCCCCCAGCAGAGTGCTTCCTTACATCAGGTGCCCCCAGCAGAGTGCTTCCTTACATCAGGTGCCCCCAGCGGAGTGCTTCCTTACATCAGGTGCCCCCAGCGGAGTGCTTCCTTACACCAGGTGCCCCCAGCAGAGTGCTTCCTTACATCAGGTGCCCCCAGCAGAGTGCTTCCTTACATCAGGTGCCCCCAGCAGAGTGCCTCCCTACATTTCAGGTGAAATGTCTACAGACACCTAAAGAGGAATTCCCTGAATCACGCTACAAGGGTGACATTGGTGGCTCAGTAGCAACTGAAAAATGCATGTGATTAATCCTTGGAGCAACTTTTTTAATGTAATTTTCTGTATTCATTTTTAGCAGAATGGATGCACATGCAGATTGCTGGGGGGAATGTGCTGCAGGGTGTCTCTGCTGTAGGAAGGTCCCGCCCCCCAGACCAGCTTGTATGATAGTAGATGGAATGGAAGACTGATTGAATCAGTGTTTCGCCTATCATACAAGCTGGTATGGGGGGCGGGACCTTCCTACAGCAGAGACATCTATCTTCGTCCTCTCTTTGAAATCATCAGCAGTCAAAAACTGCTCTATCACTCATATGCAGATGACACGCAACTGTATTTCCGCATTTGCAATAAAAAGGATCACCACCTCAATCTAGAGACATGTCTCTCTTTGATAGAGGACTGGATGACCAAGAGTTATCTTAAACTCAATGGAGCGAAAACAGAACTTCTCCTGTTTCACGCCAAGCGTAGGAACCAACCAGCAACAACGTGGACACCCCCGCCCATTCTGGGCAAAATCATCACCCCTAGCGCCAAAGTCAAAAGTCTTGGTGTCATCTTCGACTCCCACATGACAATGGACGCACAAATAGGGTCAGTAGTCAGCGGATCTCACCATCTGCTGCGCCTACTACGCAGACTTATTCCTTTCATTCCTAAAGAAGACGTAGCAGTCGTGGTGGGAACAATTGTTAACTCCAGACTGGACTATGCAAATGCCCTTTACCTCGGACTCCCGAAGTACCAAATCGCTCGTCTGCAAGTCGTTCAAAATACGGCCGCCAGACTTGTGACTGGGAAAAAACCCTGGGAATCCATCTCATCTTCACTGAGAGCCCTTCACTGGTTGCCAGTGAAAGACAGAATTGCTTTTAAAGCACTCTGTCTAACGCATAGATGTATCCATGGGAATGCTCCCCAATATCTGTGCGAAAAAATAAAAATTCATAATCCCAATCGCATCTTGCGATCCACCAACAAAAATCTACTCCAGATACCGAAAGCCAGCTACAAGTCCAAAGGAGATAGAAGATTCGCGGTCCAAGGTCCCAGACTATGGAACGCTTTACCAACCAGCATTCGGTTGGAGGAGAACCACCTAGCATTCAGGAGAAAGATCAAGACTCATCTCTTTTGATTCCAAAGGAGACAGGAACAACAAGCGCCCAGAGGCGATTTAATTCGCATGTGCCGCGCTATATAAGTTTTTCATTCATTCATTCATTCATTCATTCATTCAGAGACAAGACTAACATAGACCCAGCCAGCTCCTGTTTGTTTTATGTGAGAAGCCATAACTGAA
Source organism: Rana kukunoris (assembly GCA_029574335.1). Lineage (NCBI taxonomy): Eukaryota > Metazoa > Chordata > Amphibia > Anura > Ranidae > Rana > Rana kukunoris. The sequence continues at coordinate 138,721,195 of CM056050.1, read as the reverse complement.
GGCAGAGGTGGAGTCGGCCAGCTACAATATATAAATTGAGCTGCGGCACCGCCCACCTGCCACTCCTTTTCACAACAGCTCACATATGACAGACAGACCAGGGGCGGGGGTGGGCGGTGCCGCAGCTCTATTTCGGCAGGCAGGGCTCCCTTCTCGTTCTGGTCTTCAGGAAAATGGCGGCTGGCGGAGACATTATCTCCGCCGGCCTCGGACCTCTAGCGGCGGCGACGGGGCCCCTAGCATTACTCAGGGGCCCTACGCAGCTTGCGTAGTCCGCGTATAGGGCGGATCGGCCCTGGCTGCAGCAGACATTCAGGCCTGGAACTCTGCTACGGAAATCTTACTAGTGTGAGAGATGCAAATAACTGTTGCTGGGTTTTTACTAACAAAGGTAGCACATGCCCAGGGAACAGATGAAATCTGCGCTTGCTAATTTTTCAACACTTTATAAATCATCTCTGTGTAATAGCAAGCACCAAAAACACCTCTTAGGGATTCTCACTATGGCTTGATTATCACATATTCAAGGATGGACCATTGCTTACATGTTACCTTTTAAGTATGGCACCCTAGTGTGCATATAATTAATGTCTGTCCCACAGAGTAATGGATTTACACTCTTGCTGTCTTGGTTAACTGCTTGTATATGTTTGTTCCTTTGTTCACAGAGGCTAATCAAGTGTTGTACATTGCTGATGATAATGAGATCAGAAGCCTTTATCCATTCAATCCTAACTCTGCATATGAGCAAGCATTTAGAGGTGATGAGAATGTGCGCATTGATGCTATGGATGTCTATGTGAAGGAGAACAAAATCTATTGGAGTAACTGGCATACTGGGAAGATCTCTTTCCGAGTACTGTCTACATCCGACTCCTCTACTACTTCTAACCGTAACAAGAGACAGATCGATGAGGGAGTAACTGATCTGAATGTAAGTGTAAAGCACTGTTTGAAGACTTGTATGACTACTTATTAGATATATCTGAAGACACTTTGGATCTGTATAGCTTGGATGAATGGTGAAAGGTCTTGAGCATTACTTAACATGTTCAGTGGAATGTGACTAACTACTATTAGCTGAACCATACAACCAAATGGGTGCTTCTTTTGGAATGGTAATTTCCAACAATCATATAATATATTGTAGCAGGCACATCACACATCTCTGCAAAATATCAATTGTAATGAAGTATATATATTTATATATCTGCTATTCATTTTGTACAGATACCTGGCTTGAAGATGCCCAGAGGCATAGCTGTTGACTGGGTGGCAGGAAATATATATTGGACTGATTCTGGCCGCGATGTCATTGAGGTGGCACAGATGAAAGGAGAACATAGAAAGACTTTGATCTCTGGCATGATTGACGAACCACATGCCATAGTCGTGGATCCCTTAAGAGGGTATGAAATAGTGTACATTTAATAGTCATTCTTCTAGTGCTGTTGTTGGCCCAGATTCACAGAGAGTGGGTGCACATTTACGCCGGCGTAGCGCACACACAGTATGCTACGCCGGCGCAGTGTGGAGAGGCATGCACTGTATTCAGCAAGCTATTGCTCACCAAGATACGCCAGCATAGCGTATTTTCAAAGGCGCAGGCCAGCGTAAGTGGAAGTGGGCGTGAGCCCATGCAAATGATAGTCAGAGCATGGTGCAGGGTTTTACACCCGGCGTATCACAAACTGCGCATTGGCGCCGTGACGTAGCCGTGACGTGGATGCATGAAACAGCACCCGCATGCTCACAACAACGCCGGCACAACTGCCTAAGCTACGCCGGATCACTACGTACGCCGTGAACGTAACGTACGCCCAATACACCAGCCTGTGTTCTTTGGGGCAGACCTTTGCATGTCTATTGCTGGGCTGCGTCTCATCTATGGGGAATAACTTTACGCTGGATGTACAACTTACGCAAACATCGCATAGCATGCGTCGGGTGTACGTACGTTCGCGAATCGCTGTATTTCCCTCATTTGCATATTTGAATGACTAATCAATTGGAGAAGCAACATGCACCCAAACCATGTTTGCGCCCACGCTACGCCGGCATAAGCAAGATACGTCGGGGTAGGATGGCCTGTTTTTAGACGTATGTTGGTTTTGTGGGTCTGGCGCACACATACGCCGGGGCGCACATTTGCACTACGTCGGCATAAAGTGATTTACGTTGGTGTAAGTGCTTTGTGAATCCGGGCCATGGTCTTTTGTTTTACAATGTAACCTTTGATTTATGACTCTCTATTTTCAATATTGTATTTCAACAGCTAACATATTTGTCTAATACAAACCCGCATTAAAACAATGTTTTTCTCGTTTTTGTTCTGTATAGGACTATGTATTGGTCTGACTGGGGTAACCACCCAAAGATTGAAAAGGCAGCCATGGATGGAACCATGAGAGAGACTGTTGTAGAGAACAACATCCAGTGGCCCACAGGTATATATAATGGTGTTTTCAGTAGTACCCCAAGACAACTGATAGGTCCTGTTTAAATTACCCGTTCTCCTACCTCATATCTGTAGTTTAATTATACTGTGTTTTTTGCTCACAAGAGCAATTTTTATTTTTTTTAATTCTCATACTTTTTTAAAAAAAAGTTCATAAACAACAAAAACATTACAACATAAAACAGTTAACGCAACCCCCCCCCCCCCCCCCAATGTATTTTCGCATACAGGTTATTTAAGTCATCAAACCCCTCATTCAGTTCAGAACCATTGTTCTCCCATCGGGTTAACAGAATTAGCGGTTTCATAAACCTGACCTTTTCCATTCCATTTAAATTATTACATATTAACAATATTTGCTTTTACAGTCATCCTCAACAGATATTCTGTTTGAATATTAACTTTCCCCATTATCGTTAATATGCTCAATTGACTGTTTAGACAAATCAGAGACTAGCCACCAATACCACAATTTTTTTGGGGCATCTACTATGTTTACATGTCAGCTCCTTACATCTTAAATTAAGATTAAAGCGGATCTCCACCCTATTTACAACATCCTCCTAATAACCTTCCCACTATGCAATATAGTAAAAACGGGCATTTGTTTTCTCAGATTAGGTACAGTACCTTTACAGTCCTGTGGCTTCCGGTTTGTAAGACTGCGGGAATTATCCGGGCATTGCATCACTTCCTGCTAAATGCAGTGCCCTCTGGGAGCTTCTCTCCATAGCTCCCCGAGTTCACTGCGCAGCCGTGTTAGGAAATATCGCGCTATTTCCTTAGCAGGAAGTGACGCGTGACGTAAACAAAGCAAGGAGGGCGGGCATTACAAAATTCTCCATTACAGCGAGGACAAAGGCAGCTATCGACGCTGCTCACCCTTGCCAGTGCGCACGCGCGAGATCGAGCGGTGGATGCTGGGACAGCATCCACTGCAAACAGGAAGTTCCTGCTCACGGGGGTTTCATGCCCAAAGCTAAGATGGAAACGCAAAAGAGAAGCAGAATATAACTACAAATTTTGGAACAAATGACAGCGGAGCGGCCGCGGGAGATCAGAAAAGTGAGTGTAGCAATGCAGCGCTATTAACTATTGAAATAACACCTAAACAAACATTTGATTTGGCGTGGGAGATCCGCTTTAATTGCTTTATTTCATTGATCTATTGTTGGTGGGTGGTTTGATATCCATATTTGTAATATAAGTTTACGAGGCATATACATAGTTCTTAACCACATCACATGCATTTCAGTATCAAATACTCCTTCCCAGTAATGATTCAATTTGGGACAACACCACAGCATATATGTAGGAGTGTACCTACATCAGTACATCAATTTAATGTAGTTGACTTACCCCAAGAGTGCAGCTTCAAAGAAGTATAATAAGCGCTATGAATAATAAACAGCTGTGTCAAGCACTGTGAGAAGGATAGGGATACCCCAAATAAGTTCTTCAGAGCTTTCTTCAACTCCTCATCACTGAGTGTTTCCAGATCTCTGCCACCTTCTAGAGCTACACTCTAGTGGGTTTCCTCTTGTTTTCTCTTGTAAAGAAGAATATATGTTCCCAATAAGTCTGTTAAGATAGTCTTACAGTTACTGCCATAGCTATAATTGATGAAGGGTTATACAGTGGAACCTTGGATTACGAGCCTAAGCCATTCCAGGAGAATTCTTGTAATGCAAAGCAATCGCATATCATAGTGAGTTTCCCCATAGAAGTCAATGAAAACAAAAATAATTTGTTCCGCATTTACTTCAATGGCATGCAATATCGCAAGTGGCTAAAAGTAGGGGGGTGCCGGAGAGTCTCAAAAAGGATCGGGGACCACTTGGCTGACCTCTGAAAGGCTCAGGAACTAAGTATTTCCGAGTATTTCCAAACGGCTCAGCTCCGGCACCCCTGCACCTCAGGCCAAATATGGTACTGCACACCCTATTAGCTTGAATTCTGCTCGTTTTGTGAGCCAACACTCGCAGACCGAGTCAGATTTTTTTTTTAAAAGTTGCTCATCTTTTAAAATGCTCGTTAACCTCCCTGGCGGTATGATTCTTTAAGATTTTAGGTGCTGAAAGCGGTACCATTATTTGCAGGGAAATTTGGCGTTTTATACTGTAGGCTTGTAATTCTTAGGAATAACTCACTTAAATCTATCCAAACAAGAGTCTAATAGGCATCCCGGGTATGATTTTTTTTTTTTTTTATTAAAAATGATAATATAATAAATAATTATAAAAAATTATAACAAATAATAATATAATTATAGTAAAAATTATTCAATAATGTAATCAAATCAAAATCACTGAAATTTGCTCAGTTGCAGAATTTTTGCTGTCATTATTTTTTTTTTTATGACGAATTTCCCCACAAATCGCTATCGCTAAATTCTGCAAGTGATTATAATTTATTATCGCTGTTTTCTAGCTGATCTAAAACCATTTTTGACATAAAGGGCCATTTTTGGTTGCTATGAACAATCTACAGTTTCCAGGCAGAAAGAACAGTTTTTATTATATAAAAGAACATGCAGGGCACAGGGCAGACCACTAGGGACAAGGGGGGTGTGTATTTTTTACATACAGTACTGTAATCTATAAGATTACAGTATACTGTATGTAAAGTGTTTGTTTACTTTTTGAATTTGGCGCCGTTCTCTGCTCCCGTGCATCGTAACGTCGCAGGGAACGGAGCTCGGCGGCACACAGGGACGCTGTGTGAATCGAGCGAGCACCCGCTCGCTCACACAGCGTGGATGCATCGCTGGATCCAGGAAGAAGGTAAGACAGCGCGCGCTGCAGGCTCTGCATGTCTACCCCGAGCGTGACTCGGGGATACCGTTCTTAGCAAGAAAAAAACACCCCGAGTCACGCTCGGGAACACCGCCAGGGAGGTTAACCGCGTTACTTGTAAACCATGGTTCCACTATATTTTAATAAAAATGATTTGCTTGACTCTGCAAAGCATGTCACAGCTGTAAATATTGGAAAAAAAATTAAATCTCTGCCAGTTTGTCAAATGGTTTCAAAACCTCATTATCAAAAAGTTGACAAAGAAGCAAAATGACAACTCTTTTCCATAAATCAAAATTTTCAACGTTTTGCTACCTTAGACAGTCATAGATTATTCCAAATGGGCATGTATTGAGTGTATCCCTCATCATGAGTATCTCGTTGAATAGTAGTCCAGATTTTATGTAAAATTTGGGATATTTTTGTTTACTATAAAAGTGGTGGGCTACTAATAACTGTACCGGTGGATTTACTTGTAATTGATAAAATATAATTTGTTGTATGGGGTCCTCACAGTCTATAATATTACAACCGTACAATTGCTGAAGTTGAGATGCTTGGTAATACAATCTGGCATTAGGAACAGCCAGGCCTCCCTCATCCTTTAGACAGCTGAAGAATTTCCAATCTAAGCCAAGGATATTTATTCTTCCAAATAAGAACTCTAAACAAGGTATCTACTTGTCTAAAAAAATTCCAAGGAAGCCATACAGGACAGTTATTTAACAAATATAACAATTGTGGCATCCATATCATTGTTAAAGGCAACTTACTCCAAATTTTCCTCTTTTTCTTTCTTTATTTTTTTTATTTTATATCTTTATTAGTTTTCCATATAAACACATCATTATAACTTTAGTACTTAACATATCAAAAAGATAATTATTAATATAGATATAACATTTAAAGTATCCCTATCCTTCTCCCACTTCTTGATGTATGGTGGTATGCCCGACATTTTTTAACTAATTTAATATCTTATAGATCTTAGAAATTACCCCTTTTTCTTTAAACCGCTTAAGCAATGGGTCTAAATTTTTCTCCACATAAACACTTGTGTGTGATGTAACTTGTACACCCAAATATTTAAATGTAGAAACTACTGCAATTTGGGAGGCAGAAATTGGCAGGTTGGTCATCAAGGGGTCCACTGGTAAATTAACTGACTTATCCCAGTTTATTGTAAAACCTTAAAAAAGAACCATACGTATTAATTAAAGACATTACTGCTTTTAAAGATGACAAAAATCTCCCAAAAATAAGTGTATTGTCGGCATATAAAGCAATCTTGTCCTCTTCCCAATGATCTGCGAAATCCAATCATAATTGATGATTGACAGGTAAAAGCAGCCAAAGGTTCAAGGGCTAAAGCAAAAAGTAACGGTGATAGTGGACGTCCCTGTCTTGTTCCACGTTGCAGTGAAAAAGGATCCGATACATGTTCATTTACCTGTACCTGTGCCACTGGGACAGTGTAAAGGAGTTGTGTCCACCAAGTATGAACCATAACTAAATTTTTCTAAGCAATTCAATAAAAAATTCCATTCTATACTGTCAAAAGGCTTTGCTGCGTCTAGCGACAATATAGCTCTATTACTCAGATTTTCAGAGGGGACCTGCATATTATGGAATAAGCATCTTATATTCACTGCAGTAGATCTATATGGGATAAAACCAGATTGATCTATAAGCACTATGTTAGATATTTCTTTAGTCAATCTGATGGCTTTTTGCCAATTACTTCACATCCGATGTAAGTAATGATATTGGGCGATATGATTTAGGATTGCTTGGATTTTTATCAGGTTTTAACAACACTATGATAATTGATTCGTTCATTGAGGGTGTTCCCAGGCCCTAGATCATTTTTTAAACCTTAGAATTTGAGAGTTAAACAAACCCCTCATATAGGCTTTTAAAGAATCCCAATGTACCTGTGAAGATACGTAGGGTTTGTTTATATCTCTATAGGCCAAGATGTCAAGCATTACTTTCTGTTTTGAGGGAAAAAGATCATACCAATAGGGGTTGATTTTCCATAAAGTACAATTCTGAGTTAAATTTAAAATTTAAAGGGGTTACCCCATCCCTCCATTTTGCTTTTAAATGTCCTTATTTCTTCTGAGAAATCTTCACTTTCTGTTCTTCTGTCTGTAACTACACAGTAATGTAAGGCTTTCTCCCTGGTGTGGAGAAAGCCTCCTGAGGGGGCGAGCAGGAGTGTCAGGACACCCACTTACACACAGCTCCTTTCTCTATCTGCAAAGTAGAGAGTGTCCCGACTTGCCTGCCCACCCACTCCCCCCTCAAAAGGCTTTCTCCACACCAGGAAGAAAGCCTTGCATTACTGTGTGTAGTTACAGACAGAAGAACAGGAAGTGAGCATTTCTCAGAAGAAATAAGGACATTTAAAAGCAAAATCAAAGGATGAGGTAAGTGAAGGAGGACTGCACTCAAGTAAAGGAAGCTATTTAGGGATTTTTTTTTTACCTTTACAACCCCTTTAGGTATCAATGGGGAATGATCAGATAAGCCTCTAGCAGCATGAGTTGCATCAGATATAACTGGTACCATCGTAGGTATTCTATTATTGAAAAGATCCCATGGGTGGTAGAGAAACAAGAGAATGCTCTATCATTGAGGTGTAACATTCTCCAGACATCCATAAGACCAATCTTCCCAATAAAGCCAGAAAAGAGGTAGATATTGTAGTCGTTGTGACTACAAACTAAATTCATCTAAAAGAGGGATCTAGGTAATAAAACCTCCTACTATTAACCAGGGAACATCCATTTTATCAGAAGCAAACTTTAGTAGTTCTCCAAGTACCTCTGAGGAATATGGGGGTGGTATAAATATATTAGCTAACACGTATGATCTTCTAAACAATGTACACTACAAAAATATATAGCAACCTTTAATATTCCTTTGTACCTGCCTGCAGAGAAAATCTACATCAGTTGCTATCAATATAGATGCACCTCTAGAATATGTAGTAAACATAAAATGATATTGTCTACTATATTGTGTAAATTTCAAATAGTTGCATTTTTATGTATTTAAATGAGTCTCCTGCACTCAGATAATAGACGGAGAAAACTGTTTTTACTGTAGTGAACATTGCTTGTATTTTTACTGGGTCGCTAAGCCCCCTAATATTCCAAGATACAAGAACGTGCATTAACCACTTAAGACCCGGACCAAAATGCAGGTAAAGGACCTTGCCCCTTTTTAAGATTCGGTACTGCTTCGTTTTAACTGACAATTGCGCGGTCGTGCGACGTGGCTCCCAAACAAAATTGGCGTCCTTTTTTTCCCACAAATAGAGCTTTCTTTTGGTGGTATTTGATCACCTCTGCGGTTTTTATTTTTTGCGCTATTAACAAAAATAGAGCGACAATTTTAAAAAAAATGCAATATTTTTTACTTTTTGCTATAATAAATATCCCCCAAAAATATATAAAAAAGCATTTTTTTTCCTCAGTTTAGGCCGATACGTATTCTTCTACGTATTTTTGGTAAAAAAAAATCGCAATAAGCGTTTATCGGTTGGTTTTCGCAAAATGTATAGCGTTTACAAAATAAGGGATAGTTTTATTGCATTTTTATTAATTATTATTTTTTTACTACCAATAGCGGCGATCAGCGATTTTTTTCGTGACTGCGACAATATGGCGGACACTTCGGACAATTTTGACACATTTTTGGGACAATTGTCATTTTCACAGCAAAAAATGCATTTAAATTGCATTGTTTACTGTGGAAATGACAGTTGCAGTTTGGGAGTTAACCACAGGTGGCACTGTAGGGGATGTGTGACCTAATGTGTGTGTTTACAACTGTAGGGGGGTGTGGCTGTAGGTGTGATGTCATCGATCGCGTCCCCCTATTACAGGGATGACGCGATCGATGCTGCGGCCACACAGAAGCACGGGGAAGCCGTGTGTACACACGGCTCTCCCCGTTCTTCCGCTCCAGGGACGGATCGCCGCAACCCACGGCTGGGTACTAAAATCAACGTATATATACGTTGATGTGCCCAGCCGTGCCATTCTGCCGACGTAAATGTGCAGTAGGCGGTTCTTAAGTGGTTAAAGTTGACATATCATAAATGTATTACCGCGCTGTCAGATAAAGATTAAAGGGGTGTTCCAGCCAAAAATGGTGTTTATTAAAAGTCAGCAGCTACAAAAAGTGTAGCTGCTGGCTTTTTAATAAACACTCACTTACCTGCTCCTCCGTTCCCCTCCCCCCCTCCCCGGCCGGCGTCTCCATCCCGACTATGGGCACCCACTGCGCATGCGCGAGCTGCACTGCACATGCGCGCGTGGCGTGGCTCGCCGCTGATTGGACAGGCGATCGCATGGGACCTGTCAGTGTCCCATGCGATCGCCTACAGGGAGGAGCTGGTGTAGGCGATTAAGCTTAATCGCCTAACCAGCCCCTCGGCGGAAGTACGAAGTGGGACAGGAAGTCCCACTCCCCCCCCCCCAAAAAAATGACATGCCAAATGTGGCATGTAAGGGGGTATGGAGTGGGATAAGCGGAAGTTCCATTTTTGGGTGGAACTCCGCTTTAAAGGTACACTAAAGCAAACACCTGGTAAGCTGGTCTTTAACAGATTAAGTGGAAAAATTGGTAAAATGCACTGTGAACCTACAAAAATTACTATAATAAAGTGCTGGTGCAAGGTTAGAACACACAATGCGTATCAGTGCAAACTTGCTGGGTGCTAAAGTACAATGTGAAACAATATTTAACAATAAAAGATGATGGTAACTTGAAAATAATCACATATTGATAAACGGTGAATTAAACTGCTGTGCAATCTTAAAATGAGTAACTATGATAAGCGTAAGAAAAAAGTCCAAGTGTAAACTCTGTATACGAGTATCTATGACATGTACGCCAATCCCAGATAATACTGTGACAATCAAATGCAGTTAAGGTGAGTGGTAAATCCCTCCATTGTGAAAGCAACGGCCGATGCCAGGCCAATCCACTGTAGTGACACCTAAATGCGTACCAGCCCCTCACCTTACTGCTGTAATGTTACAGCATGAATAAATCAAATGCAGCAATCCACAGAGTGTTGTCTCTCTTTGATGGTTCGAGATGGATCGTAGTATGTCCTTCTTCGCTAACAGGCTCAGTATGAGTGGTGTAAAATGGAAGAGAAATCCCAATAGCATAATCCCGTTTAAAACAAGCCAATTTATTAGAGTAAAAACGTAGATACTCACTGTTGGTTAAAAAATACAGATAGTGCTCCACGAGCACCGAGCTTGTATGTTTCCGTCTCTTCCTGGTTTTACCTATTGCGCCAATCCTGGCGCGTATTGTCATTTCACGTGACTTCATCCTCTGATCAAATCTTCAAATCTCACATAGACTCCCAAGGGATTGCCCTCAATGACCAACCTCCAAAGGGTCCTATATATGAGAGCATTGACTGGTGCCTTTTTTCTAGCAAATTAGAAACAAATATTGAGAATAATGCACAATAATTCTCCTAAAAAAATTACATGTGCATCACCAAAAAAAAAAAAAGAAGAAAAACAGACAATTTAAAATAAAAACCAAATGTTTCCCTCTGGAAAAAAATAGAGTCCATTTTGTAAAATATTTTACTGGATGCTCTACTCCGGCACCAAAGTTATGTAGAAAATCAAGCTAACTACCTCCTAAATGTGCAAAAGAGAGGGGAAGAGGGAATAAAAAAAGAATAAAAAAAGGGGATCCCCCTATTTTTGTTCTGATTTACTTATTGTGTCCAGCCATTACATAGCCACTTGTGGTATCTGTGATTATACTATTATAAAACTTATTTTCAATCTGTGATCTGATTGTAAAAATTATTTAAAACATTTTATGGTCCAATAAATGTGAAAAATAATCTGTTCACAGATAAAATACTTTGACTACTGTATAAAGAAGCCAAGTATAAAATAAGTGCTGCACTTAAAGTTATAATGAAAATAATTTTATCAAAACATAATTGCACCATGTGAATTTTTCTTTATCAAAGTTCAAATGTGAAAAGAATAATTACACATTTTCAGAATATCTTCCCACAATGGTAATTAAAGTGCAGCTCTTTACATTCATGGCTACCATATTGCTGTGTTCTTCCACTGCATCCTTGAGACATGCTTACCAGAGCCATTTGACCCTCAAATTAAGGGAAGTCAACAAGCATTTATTTATAAGGAATCCTCTGGAAATATAGCTTTCTGCGTATACAGGTCTCTACTGGCTCCCTACAAAGCTCCAAAAGATTTACAAAAATAAAGCCAACGAAGACATGTAGTGTAAAACTATACAAGTAGAAAATTTATTAAAACAGCTGAAATACTCAAGTCTATATATAAACAATGCTTGTACAAATATAGGCCGGTCTCTGAAATCGAACAGGCTGCTTCTGGACTATGAAATGTGTGAGCCATTGGTGGAGCTGATGTTTATGACATCATCACACATCTCCTAGTCTCGAAGCGGACCGTTCAATTTCTGGGACCAGCTTATGTTTGTATAAGCATTGTTCATATATATATATATCTCAGCTGTTTTATAAATGTTCTACTCACGTGGTTTTACATTATATGGCTTTCTTTTATGAATCTTTTAGCGCTTTGGAAGGAGCCAGTAGAGACCTGTAAACATGGAGTGCTACATTTCCAGAGGATCCCTTCTATACAAACGCATGCTGACTTGTCTTGAATGGAGGTTAAAATGGCTCTGATAAGCATGTCTCAATAAGCATGCGGTGGAAGAACATGGAGGTGTATGGGGTCCATAAATGTGAAGAGCTGCAATTTAATGTCATATGGTTTGTTTGTTTTTTCCTATTTTTTGCACATGGTGTAATTAAGTTTTGAAATAATTCTTTGCATTATACTTTTTTTCAAGCGCAGCACTTATTTTATGATTTCTGTAATGAATATGTATCTGTTTGGGTGCTGGCAGCTGATATTGGATTGTAACCTAAAGTGCAATTTCTTCTCTAACCTGACTATTGTTAAATACTTTTACACCAGACAGTAGTCTGGAAACCCTATACCTTTAATGAAATGTGTGGGTGAAGTACAGGGTGAAGAATATTCCCTGCAGTATGCCATAAGAATAGTAGACATCACTAATGATTAGTAGAAAGCAAAGCATTTCTGCAGAAGTCCATAAAATCTTAGGCCGCGTACACACGATCAGTCCATCTGGAGGACTGACGAAGCCGACTGACGGTCTGATGTGCCTACACACCATCTGTAAAAAAAACAATCGTGTCAGAACGCAGTGACGTAAAACACATGACGTGCTGAAAAAAATGAAGTTCAATGCTTCCAAGCATGCGTCAACTTGATTCTCAGCATGTGCGGCCTTTTGACCGATGCTTTTGCATACTAACGATCGGTTTTGACCCATCGGTCAGGCATCCATCGGTTCAATGTTAAAGCAAGTTCTCTTTTTTTGGACCGAAGGACAACTGACCGATGGGGCCTACACACGATCGGTTTGGATCGATGAAACGGAACTTGTCCGTTTTCATCGGTTTTGACCGATCGTGTGTACGCGGCCTTACAGCTGTAAGCCAGAAGTTTAATTCAATAAAAATAATTAATAGCATGAAGTGAATGTTTAATTTTTATGGTTAAGAAAGGTGTAGTTTAAGAAAGGAGATGCAAAGCCACATGTTAAATTGCCTGGGTGCCGTGCTAATCAACATACTGTAAAATATCTACTGGTTTATTTGTTTTAAACGTCTGTGCTTATAAATGCTAATTGTGGTTTGCGAATGACAAAAATAAACAGCTTACACTAAAGTCAGAGGTAGTTTTACACAGGATGATCGATTTTCAAATTTCTGTTTTTATGCAGCTGAGGATATATTCAGCATTGTGTATTTTATTTTTGGGTTTCTTTTGTCTAAACCATTAGGCGGGTTATCGTTAACATTCTGTAAACTATGAACCCTTCATAGGAGGCAGACAGTCTTTTGATTTAACCTATATTGATTGCTCTTTTACAGGCTTAGCAGTGGATTACTATAACGAGCGCCTTTACTGGGCTGATGCCAAGTTATCCATCATCAGCAGTATTCGTCTTAATGGGACAGATCCAGTTGTGGTGATCAGTAGCAAGAATGGTAATATATGTTTTCTGTATAGAAATGATATATCAGTGACCCAACACTAACTGCTCAGCCCTTCAAAGAAGAAAAAATTGTATTTCTTTCTCGTACATCACGGGACACAGAGCGGCATATTCATTACTATGTGGGTTATATGGAGTACCTTCAGGTGTGGACACTGGCAATCTTCAAACAGGAAGTCCCCTCCCTATATAACCCCCTCCCCTAGAGGGAGTCCCTCAGTTTTTTCGCCAGTGTCTTAGGTGTTGGTCACGGAATAGCTTTGCTCCACATCCTTTGGGATTAAGGGCGGGCTAACCGGATCTGTCCAAGGAGCCTCAGTGCCAAAGTGGACAGTACCCGGGCCCCAAACCGTGGGGTTTTGCCTATAATGCTCCTCTTTGGAGGGCTGGACCCTGGGCCCAGGACTTGGAGTTTGCAAAAACCATAAGGTTCCTGTTTTGCCAGGGTGCTATATAGGTCCAGGACAGTGGGTACCTTCATAGGACCCCAGGGCCTGAAGGTCTACTACGCTACCCACGGAGATGGGAGAAGACTGGATCAGTTTGCTGGTCAAACATCCTGCAGCATGGAGCAGGTAAGGGGGAGCCTGCGGGACTTGGTTCGACAGCAGGCTCCCCGGGGTAACCTAAAAGGGGGGATAGCCTGAGTATGCTCTGCATGGGCAACTGTGATCACTATGTCTTAGAGACAGGATGACACCCTTTCTCCCCCCATTACTAGGCCCCCCTGTCTAAAGTGTGTTGCTAGCTAACCTGCTGTTTCTTCCTAGAGGCTAGTAAAGGATCCTTAGGGGCCTTAAAAGAGTCCTACCTGGCCGGGAGTTTTTGAATCTGCCGCCGTTTCTGCGCCATGGATCTCCAGCAGCGCGGCTCCTCCATGTTCTTCCTGTTTCCGGGTACGCGCGCGCGCGCGCGTGCACGCGCGCGTCTTATTGACGAATTTTCGCGCCATCCGGACGGGAGGGCGGGGGGGGGCGGGCCTGCGGCGTCATACAGGCGCGCCCTTCTGCTGTTATAGACAGCAGGCCTTGTCAGGGCTCAGTCTGTGGCTGATTGTTTCAAGAGAGGACGCAGGGCGGCAGAACAGTGACTCCCGGTGGCGGAAAAGGGGTAGTACATGTGGACTTTGTCCCAATGTCTATTGTTAAGCCAAAGAATCCCCCTTATTTGACAGCAGGTTGGAGGCTGGCAAACTTAAGTTAGGGGCATTATGTATGGTCATAGAAAATATATAATTATTTAAAAAAAAAAAAAAAAAAAAAAAAAAGACCAACATACAGGCCCATCAGTTGGTGGGGACACTAGTGATCTACTTTCCCCTAAACTCTGGAATTGTACTCCTGGCCACTACAGTCTGTTGTGTGGGCGGAGTCCCTCGATTTTTTATTATGGCTTCCAAGGGTTCGGGGTCAAAGGGTACAAAAAAGACCAAAAAACAAAAGGGTTCCCTTTCTGATTCTGATATGCCGATTCTTTCCCCGCAGCTTATTAATTTAAGAAGCGCCTTGGATGAGCCATTAGGGGGATCTGGTGCGGAGGCTGGCCCGGATCAGCCCAGCCCTGTGTTTATCACAGAGGAGATGCTAGCCGTATCCCTAGGGGGGCTAGAAGAGAGAATAGCAGCATTGATTGCTAGAGCTATTCCTGGTAAGAAACGGGTTAGACCCCCATCACCAGGCAGTGTATCCTCAGATGCTGAGATTCTCTCTCCGGAGGAATTAGAATCACAGGAGGATCAACTGGACCTGAACCAAGAGGGTTCAGGGATTGAGGGGTCTACCTCTGAGGAACCATTTTCAGACTCCCAGACAGAAAGACTGTGGGTACAGTCTTTGACGGACATGGTCCGCTCGGCATTTAGCTTGCCATTACCAGAACCTCAGGTTCCTCCGGTATCCTCTCTGGGCTCTTTGAGAGCCCCGTTAAGCAACGCAGTTTTTCCGGTCCATCCTCTCTTGGAGGAATTGATCTTTCGGGATTGGGTACGGCCGGACAGGGTTTTTCTGCCACCGAAAAGATTTGCGGTCATTTATCCCATGGAGGAAAAATTCTCCAAGAGATGGAAGCTCCCAGTAGTGGATGCAGCCATCTCATGTGTGAATAAATCACTAACTTGCCCGGTGGAAAATATACATATGTTTAGAGATCCGGTTGATAAAAGATTAGAAACACTTTTAAAAGCATCCTTTGCTACGGCAGGAGCAGTGGTGCAGCCAGCGGTAGCTGCAATTGGAGTTTGTCAGGCATTAAAAGACCAGACAAAAGAGATGTTAAAAGACATGCCTACCCAACAAGCAGAAGAGTTTGCTGACATTCCCAGAGTTCTGTGTTTTGCGGTAGATGCTATAAAAGATTCCATCCAGCAGGCTTCTCGTTTATCACTATGTTTGGTACACATGAGAAGGCTCTTATGGTTGAAGAACTGGGCGGCAGAAGGGCGACTCTTCGGAGAGGATCTGGATAAATATATTCAGACTATTTCAAAGGGCAAGAGTACCCTTTTACCGGTCAAAAAGACATTCCGGGCTCCTACATTTAAAGGCAGCTTTTTCCTGTCTCGGGGCCCTCTAATTCCAGGCAGTATCGACGGCCGCCTGCGCGATCCAACGGTAACAGTAGATCGCAGGGACAAACCCCTGGGGGTAAGAAGCCGTGGTATCGCAAGCCGTCAAAGGCAGCCCCTAAATCTGCCTTATGAAGGGGCGCCCCCACTCTCACGGGTGGGGGGAAGGCTTCGTCTCTTCTCAGAAGTTTGGGAAGCCAAGATCCCCGACAAATGGGTCCGGGCATCTGTAACCACAGGTTACAGACTGGAATTTCTAAGGTATCCTCCGCCTCATTTTCAAGAATCAAGGCTACCAAGGGATCCAGCAAGGAAGGCCTCAATGCTGGCAGCCTTGGATCACCTGCTTTGCCAGGACGTAATTTTAGAAGTGCCAGCCCAAGAGCAAGGCCTAGGTTCTATTCCAATCTCTTTGTCATACCAAAGCCCAACGGCAATGTCAGGCCAATTTTGGACCTAAAGAGGTTAAACGGTTATCTAAGGGTGCGGTCCTTCCGGATGGAATCCATCCGGTCAGCAGCCGCCGCGCTTCAGAAGAACGATTTTCTGGCCTCCATAGACATAAAAGATGCTTACCTTCATGTACCAATCTGTCAGTCGCATCAAAGGTTTTTACGCTTCGCGGTCGGGCAGCGACACTTCCAATTCAGGGCGCTCCCTTTCGGGCTGGCCACGGCCCCCCGGGTATTCACGAAGATCCTAGCCCCAGTTCTGGCCAATTTAAGAATCCAAGGAGTCACAGTCCTAGCATACTTGGACGACCTTTTAATTATAGATCATTCACGGACGGGTCTGCAGAAGGCAGTAAACCTCACGGTTCGGTACCTCGAAGAATTCGGCTGGGTCCTAAACCAGGGAAAGTCAGCATTCCAGCCTACAAAGCAGTTGGAATACCTCGGCATGAGGTTAGACACGGAACGTCAAAAGGTGTTCCTGCCCCTTGTAAAGATCAAGGCGATCAAGGGGTTGGTTCAGTTGGTTATAAACAAGAGAAGACCAACTATTCGCCTGTGTATGCGATTACTAGGCAAGCTAGTGGCCACATTCGAGGCAGTACCATACGCTCAGATCCACACTCGCGTCCTACAGGCAGCCATTTTAGCAGCCTGGGGCAAGAGGGCACATGCCTTAGAGTCCCCTTTGACGCTATCATCAAGGGTCCGACAAAGCCTGGCCTGGTGGTTGAACCCTCAGAACCTTCTAAAGGGAAGATCCTTCAGCCCTGTTGTCTGGAAGGTAGTTACCACAGACGCCAGCCTGGCAGGCTGGGGGGCGGTCTTCGAGGGGTTCTCCCGCCAGGGAACTTGGGTGAAAGCAGAGAGGCAGCTCTCCATCAATATCTTGGAAATCAGAGCGGCTCGCCTAGCCCTGTTGGCGTGGACCTCCAGATTAAAGGGGTTCCCGGTGAGAATCCAGTCAGACAATGCCACGGCGGTGGCATACATAAACCACCAAGGGGGAACCAGGAGCCAGGCCGCTCAAAGGGAAGTGAACTTGATTTTTCAATGGGCAGAGGCTCATGTACCCTGCATTTCAGCGATATTCATTCCAGGAGTGGACAACCTGCAGGCAGACTTCTTAAGTCGCCAGAGTCTGTTGCCAGGGGAGTGGTCTCTGCATCCCCAGGTCTTTCAGACAATCTGCCAGAGGTGGGGAACGCCAGACGTAGATATAATGGCATCCAGGTTCAACAAGAAACTAGACAGGTTCGTGTCGCGAGCGAGGGATCCTATGGCCTGCGGAACCGATGCGTTGGTGTGCCCTTGGCATCAATTCAAACTTCTATATGCATTCCCTCCACTACAGTTACTCCCCCGCCTGTTGCGCAGGATCAGAGTGGAGCACAAGCCAGTCATTCTAATAGCTCCAGCTTGGCCCCGGAGGGCTTGGTACTCGCTAGTCCTGAATATGGCAGTGGGAGACCCTTGGACTCTTCCTCTACAACCAGACCTACTCTCACAAGGTCCGATCCTCCACCCTACATTACCCTGATTCTCAGGGGTAGGGGTCTGTCTAGGCAGGTAATCCCTACCCTGATTAAGGCTAGAAAGCCGGTCTCCAGGGTAATTTATTACAGGGTGTGGAGGAACTACATAGGCTGGTGTGATTCCAAAAGATGGAATTCCCGCAAATATACTATTGATAGGGTGTTAAGTTTTCTCCAGCTAGGAGTGGATAAAGGCCTGGCACTAAGCACAATCAAGGGACAGATCTCAGCTCTGTCAGTGTGGTTTCAGAGGCCGCTGGCCACCCACTCGCTGGTAAAGACCTTCTTACAGGGGGTCTTGCGTATTAATCCTCCTGTCAAGTCACCAGTTTGTCCTTGGGACTTAAATCTTGTCCTGTCCACTCTACAGAAACAGCCTTTTGAGCCTCTGGCTGAGATTCCTTTACTCTTACTGACAAGAAAATTGGTTTTCTTGGTCGCCATAGTTTCGGCCAGGAGAGTGTCAGAATTAGCAGCCTTATCGTGTAAGGAACCATATCTTGTTCTGCATAAGGACAGGGCAGTTCTCCGGCCCATCCTTCCTTTCTACCAAAGGTTATATCCAAATTTCACTTAAACCAGGATTTGGTACTTCCATCCTTCTTTCCAAAACCTACATCTAGAAAGGAGGGGTTGCTGCATACCTTGGATATTGTCCGGGCCATGATGGCCTATCTTAAAGCTACAGAAAAGATCCGGAAAACAGATGTGTTATTCGTTCTACCAGATGGCCCCAAGAAGGGGCAGGCAGCTGCAAAATCCACCATCTCAAGATGGATTAGACAATTAATCATTCAAGCCTACGGGTTGAAGAGGTTGCCTCCTCCGTTGTCGGTAAAGGCCCATTCTACCAGGGCCATGGGCGCCTCTTGGGCAGCACACCATCAGATCTCTAGGGCTCAGATATGCAAGGCAGCAACGTGGTCATCAGTCCACACGTTTACAAGGTTTTATCAACTAGACGTGAGAAGGAATGCGGATTCTGCCTTTGGACAGGCAGTACTACAGGCTGCAGTTTGAAATCCTCGGGATCAGAAAACACCCTTGGATATAAAAAAAAAAAAAAAAAAAGTTTTTTCTTGACTAAGTTGGAATTATTATGATTTGAGTTTATCTCTAAATTGAATCCTTCTTTGGAAGATGTCTCCCTCCCCTCATTAAAGCATTGCTTTCGGACATCCCACATAGTAATGAATATGCCGCTCTGTGTCCCGTGATGTACGAGAAAGAAAAAGGGATTTTTAAATACAGCTTACCTGTAAAATCCTTTTCTTGGAGTACATCACGGGACACAGAGCTCCCACCCCTCTTTTGGGTGACCATTTTGGGAGGCATACTGCTTGCTACAAAACTGAGGGACTCCCTCTAGGGGAGGGGGTTATATAGGGAGGGGACTTCCTGTTTGAAGATTGCCAGTGTCCACACCTGAAGGTACTCCATATAACCCACATAGTAATGAATATGCCGCTCTGTGTCCCGTGATGTACTCCAAGAAAAGGATTTTACAGGTAAGCTGTATTTAAAAATCCCTTTTTTTGCCTGATTTCAACTTGCCATTATGCAGCTGCTTATTTATGTTCTGGAAGAAAACGGGTATAGATAATGTTCCAAATTAAGAAGCAGGCTAGGCCCTTGGCTCAGGATATGTGTCACATGTCGGAACTATGATAGTTTGTGTCAGAGCTTTTTTTCTCAGAAAATAGGTGCAGGAACTCAACCACGACCCGTTCAGATTTCACAAACAGTAGAAGGGTCTCAAAGGGGCATTAAATACCAGAATTGCATTACATACAGTGTGCAGAGTTCAGGGGGTTACAAAGCAGTCACCTGTAAACACAGAAACCAGACTTCTGTTTTCACAAGTGATTGTGGTGAGCGGGCACCAAAGGGTCTGAGCCAAAGGTGGTGGAACTAAGTTCCCCCAGAAAAAAAGCCCTGGTTTGTGTAGATGGGCAGTGTGGTGTTATGTGTATTCAGCTTATGTTTAAGGTCAGTTTAAGATTCATTTAACTTCCTTTACTCTGACCTGTATTTTTTAATTAATATTTTCATTACAGTATAATATACAGATGGATGTTTAAGAGAGTTTAAAAAGTAGACATTGAATAAAACTGCCGCGTTACGCAAGCATCTTTTACCCAACTTCTTTTGGGTGCTGGACTGCGGGCGGCTATCTTTTATTGGTCTTGTGTGGAATAACAGTAGTAATCTGACACAGAGTAACTGTACTCAAATCTAAATTGAGCTGTGCTTGCATATTCTCCTCTCCGAAGTGTGATATCAGCTGCTTTATGTAATGAAATCATGGTGGGACATTGCAGATACCATAAATGAAGCATTATTTGTAGAGTACATTTTGCCATATTCTGTGGTAGTTAAAGGGTGATATATAAATGATCCCCACAGCATTTTATTGTTTAGATCTAGCCAATGTCTCACTTTGTTGTTTAGGCCAAATATGCATTTTTTTTTACAAACACCTAGGTTTTTATTTTACAAACCAGTCAATAATTACTATTTTGTTTTGTTCTTTCTGCCACTCCCAGGCCTCACCCATCCGTTCAGCATTGATATCTTTGAAGATTACATCTATGGAGTAACATATGTTAACAACCTTATCTTTAAAGTGCACAAGTTTGGACATGGCCCTGTTACCAATCTTACCTGGGGAATAAACCATGTAACTGATATTGTTCTTCATCACCAGTACAAGCAGCCTGAAGGTAAGGCCATGAATGAGATAACATAATAGCTCTGTTTATTGCATGCAAAATTGGCTCCCTTTTGGAGCACAGAATGTGACAGACAGGTAAGGCAAGCCATAGATGATTCGATTTTCTTTCCTTCCACCACAGGTGGAAGGAAAGAAATTCACTCAATTTCCCCACCAATGCAATTGCTTCTGCAGCACTGTTGTGTTCTGCTGGCAGGGAGCTTTTTACAGCTATAGCTGCCAGCAGTAGTTGCATGTAGAAAACAAAATCTGACAGGCTGGCTGCACCCAAGTTGATCAACAGATCAACTTGGGTACAACCAGCCTGCCCATAGATGGATCGAATCTTGGCCAGTTCCTGTGGAAGCAGCCACGATTTGATTAATCTGTGGGTCCGGCTTAGTGTTACTAAACTCACAACAGTATGATCAGTGTGTATATGCAGTAAAGCATGCTTGTTATACTCACTATGGAACCTAAGGGGTTAATCCTCTGCATTGTGTAAAAAGGCTGTTCGATCCTGTCTTCTCTGATTCTGCCCTTCCACTGTCCCTAAACCATTCTGATAGAACATATGCTAGGGGACAAGCTGCACATGCTCAGTTTGGTGTGTATTGCTAGAAAGCTTTTTTTCCTTGGGAGAGTGCATGTGATCAGCACTGTCCAGACAGTCAATGGTGCTGTAGCTTTATAGGACAGTCGGAGCAAAATGAAAACTACTCCTACAAGCATTAACCAGACACTGATAGAAGCCACAAGACTGCTCCAACTGTTGATGAGAAAAGGTATTTAGCAGTTTATATTAACTAAAACTATTGCATTTCCATGTTCTGGGAGACCAGATATAGTGAATGCAGGGTCCTGGGTTTAGTAACACTTTAAGGATTTAAACTAAATGCAAGAAATAGTACACGGCTTACAAATTGTATAAGGAATTAATTTGGCTGCCTTTGGTGATGGCTAATTACGTTCTAACCTTGCTATACCAATTGTGTGGTTGATGGTACTGAAAGCCCAGTTATAATTTTCTAAAACTCACAACATGTATGCTCCATGCTGATTGCAGAGCTCTAGCACTTACCTAGCGGCATGCATTTTGTACCAATGCAAAGAGCTTTACTCTTCAAGCTTTCCATCAGTGACACTCACAGCTGTGGTTGTCCCAGGATATAAGCAAGTAACTACTAAGGTTCCTCTGCAGCCATCCAAGCTTTTCAGCGCTTAGTAATTGAAAACATAATGTTTTTCATAAACGTTGGAGGCAAAGTTATTTTCACACCATAAGATCTTCTCACTCATGTAAATGTTTTCAGAGACGCTCTGTGATGCAGCAATTCTTTTCTAATAGCTTACCCCTGTCATTTTGACTTTAAACATTTGTGCTTTTGTATCCCAAAAATTGTGTCCTATAGAGCTCATAGAATTTGAGAAGGGGCAGCTCTACACCTTACTCAGCTGTGTTCTTATGTTTCTTTTGTTCTGGAAAATCAAACATCAAACAAGCTTCAGTTCTGTCAGCTGTGTAGAAACTTCAAATCTAATCATCATAAAGAATAGTTCTTTCTCACAGAATCTGTGTCTCATTAATCATGGGTTATATTTGTTGTAGCTTTAGTGACCAATCCATGTGATCGCAAGAAGTGTGAGTGGCTGTGTTTACTTAGCCCCAGTGGACCAGTTTGCACATGTCCTAATGGAAGACGACTAGACAATGGAACATGTATCCTTATTCCATCCCCTACCCAGTCACCTGATGGTAAGAAGCACAAGGTGGCATGATCCTGTATTTATTTTCTCCTTTATGAATGAATATCTTCTAAAATTAATATTTACATCTGTTTTTTTTTTTTTTAGAACCCATACCTGAATCTTGTCCCATAGAGTGTCTTAATGGAGGACAATGTTTCTTTAATGCAAGAAAACAAGCCAAATGCCGTTGCTCACCCAGCTACAGTGGAGAAAGGTGTGAGAAAGATCAGTGCAAGGACTACTGTAAAAACGGAGGAAACTGTGCACCATCACGAACAGGTAATGAATTTGGAGAAGACCAATAGATAATATAACTTCAATTCCCAAAAAGTTGGGACCCTCTGTAAAATCCACACAAAAACAGAATGCATTGATTTGAAAATCTCATAAACCCGTATCACAATAGAAAGTAGAAAACATCAAAGGTTTTAACTAAGAACATGTACCATTTTAGGAAAAAAATACGGTAATTTTGAAATTAATGAAAGCAAGACATCTCAAAAAATTTGGGCAGTGCAACAAAAAGCTGGCAAAGTGGTACTAACAAGGAAGAGCTGGAAGAATATTTTGAAACTATTTAGGCTGATTGGTAACAGATCAATAACTTGATTAGGTCTATGAGAGTCAGAATGTCTCAGAAGCAAAGATGGGCAGAGGTTCACTAATCTGTGAAAAGCGGAATCAAATAATGTTCCTCAACATAAAATTGCAAAGATGTTAAATATATCATCATCTCCAGTACATAATATCAAGATTCAGAGAATCTGGAGAATCTCTGTGCGTAAGGGACAAAGCAGTAACTCAATATTGGATGCCTATGATCATCAGGCCCCCAGAAAGCACTGCATTAAATACAGACATGATTCTGTGATGGCCTTCACTGCATGGGCTTAGGACTACTTCTAAAAATCACTGACTGTGAACACGGTTCGCCATGCAATCAAAAAATGTAATGTAAAGCTCTTAATGCAAAGAAGAAGCCATATCTGACCATGATCCAGAAACAGAAGCATCTTCTCCTTTGGGGTGCATTAGTGTGTATGGAATGAGCAGCTTGCACATCTGGAAAGTCACAAACAATGCAGAAAGATATATCCAGGTTTTAAAGCAGCATATGCTCCCAGCCAGATGACATCTTTTTCAGGGAAGGCCTTGCATATTTCAGCAGGACACTGCTAAACTGCATATTGTAGCTATGCCAACAGCATGGCTCCATAGTAGAGTCCAGGTGTTAAACTTTTACTGATTGATTGAAAATAGTTTGTGCATCTTGAAACAAAAAATGTGACAAAGAAGACCCAAGACCGTTGAGCAGTTAGAATTCTATATCAGGCAAGAGTAGGACAACATTCCGCTCCCAAAACTCCAGCATTTGGTCTCCGTCCCCAGATGTTTACAGAGTTGTTGCTAAAAGAAGCAGGAAAACTAAACTGTTCTTTTCTTTTTTTTTTTTTATAAAACTGTAAAAAAAAAAAAAAACAGTTTATACATATATGTTTTCTATTTTATACTGTACATAAAATAAGGGTTTGAGATTTAAAAATCATGGCATTATGTTTTTATGTAGATTTTTACAGTGTTAATGCTAAAGAGTACTGGAGAAATTCAGCAAAATATGGGTTTCTTCAGACAGGAAGTGATGGTAAACCCTTAACAAAAATGCACATAGAAATATTAATACAATAATTTGTTGTTTGAATTTGATATTTCATTCAGGAATTTTAAAATGTGTCCAGGCAAAACATTGTTTCATTGTTTTATTAGAGAGAGTGGGGGGAGGGATTAGAACCCTATAATATAGGGTTCCATTAGAGGGATTCTCTCAAATGATGTCACTGGGACAAAATCTGCAAGTTACCCAGACATTTTCAATATAGAAGAAACAATTAGACATAATTAAAATGGATTTAAAACAGAAAAAAAAACTACAGTTGTTTTAAAGAAAGCAGTTGGGTAATTTTTGATTCCATCTTTTCATGGACCAATAAAGCCACAATTTTATGTCTTCAATTGCTTAATGGCTTCGACAATAACATGACATCAAAAATGTGTTTGCTTGATGAAACTACCACATGTATGGCCAACTTAAGAAAGATAGGACCAAAAAGTCACTGTCAGCACAGCATATGTAGCTAATGAATAAATATAACGAGAATCGGAAAATGAATAAATATAACTGCCTTACTTACAGATATGATTACAAACCATAAAGATTTTTCAATCGTTTTTAAACAGAATTTATATTTCAATTTTCTCTTCTCCTCCCTTTTTTTTTTTAGGCTTACCAACATGCCGCTGCTTAACTGGATTTACTGGTCCTACATGTGAGCAGCAAGTGTGCACACCAACCTATTGTCAAAACAATGCCACCTGTTCTGTGAACCTGGGCAACCAACCCAGCTGTCGCTGCCTCGTTGACTACATTGGGGACAAATGTCAATACCGTAAGAAGTTTATACCTTATATGGTCATGTCTACAGCATCTATAAACCAGAAATAGTGTTTGTATTTCTTTGTAAAAAAATAAAAATACTGCTCTCCAGCTTTTTAGGTCAAATAATATATTCTAGTGTAGATGTAAGGGTTAATCATTCCTCTGTATAGAACTCCAGAGCCACATAGGATTCCATCAGCCCAGCAGAAGCTGATGAAGTGTATATTGCCCACCATATATACCCATTGCTGGCTTTTGATATCTGGTCCATTAGAAAGATGTATTATTAGTTAGTATTCTTTCCCCACATAGCAGGGTAAACCTGCATGTCTTTATATTTGCAGAAAGACACAATACCTGCATCAGTGGTGAAGCTTGACTGCCAAAATATAAATGTTTAAAAAAAAAATGGTGGAGTGTGGCTACAATGGTATTCAGAAAAAATATGTGGCTATACAGGTCTGCTTCTGCCGCCGTTTTACTCTGTACAACTTTTCACATTGCTCTGCTATTAATGGGTTCAAACTCTGCCACCTACTCTTCCATTAAAAATTCTTCCAGTAAGGGTAAAAACCTGCATATCTTAATCGTACAATACAGTATATATAAGGCAGGATAATCCTAAACCTTGGGTTAATGGCTTGTACCTTCAGGTGACTAGACTAGACTTTTAAGGACACCCCCTGGGCACCTCCCCACTAACTCAGTCAATAACAAATAGAGTGGGCAATCTATGACAATTTTATCACTCTCGATTGTATCACTCTGCTTCACTGCTGTTCCACTCTCATGTCAGGGTCAACACATTCTTTACAAAACATAAGGTTGATGGAACATTCTCCTTGTACACTATTAACACCTTTTTATTAGAAAGATTAAATCCTACTTACAAAGTCGCTAGTCTTGCAAACATTTAAACGGATACACATACAGCATATACTCCTTTTGGAGGCCGGCACCCAAAATACAGATTAACAAATACAAGCGTTCCCTTTTCACATGCACCCACCTTAAACTCATATATTACGAGGACTGTAACCCTTATTTATCGGGGGGGGGGGGGGCAGTAGAGCAGTTCTGATTATATACCTTATTACTATTTCATAGGCCCCTCCCCCTACTGGCTGTGTGCAAAGAAACCCCTTAAGCCCTGTACACGCGGCCGGGAATCCCGTCAGGAAAAAAACATCGGTTTTAATCTAATGAGATTCCTTGCAAGCTTTCCTGCTCGCAGAGTGTACACACGGGCCATTCAAAAGAACCAATAGTGATAATTCCGTGCCAAACACTTAATAAATATAAATGTGTGTATACATAAATTAAATATAAATACACAGTGACCAAAGCTGCTCCTCTAAAAATCAAGCGATACTTTTGGAATATTGGTAAATAGTTGAGGGCGCTGATTAATATTTAAATGTGCTATAATCCACTCCGTCATATAAATATATATAAGTCCATATGTGATATCTATATATGTTGGTGAGTCCAAAATTTAAAGGTATCACCAAAAGTGTATACAAGATCCTGGAAGCTTGCTGTTTAGTATATGATAGAATAATAAAATTACAGAATATACTGTATGATATTGGTTTAAAATGGAAAAAAAATTAATAGGCTTTCTGCTTTCAACAGGAAAGTAGAAACTTGTTTATACCTCCAAAATACATACAGGTTGGGTGTTCGGCTCAGGACCTCAACCAATGAACTGCTTTTAGAAAAGTCATCTTGCAGCTGCTGCTGTACTCGGTGGTGCTGACTTTTGTCTCTATACCATTGCAGCCCACAAACCTGTTGCTAAATCAGAACTGCATGTTGGAACTCTGCAGGTGCTTTTTATCTCTTTAAGGGTTTTGTCCAGGGAGATCCCTACATGTCTGCATTGGAGCACAACACATAGAAAGGGCTTGCACTTTTGTGCTGAAATAAACTTTCAAATATAATAATGCTTTGTGATTTGCACTTTAATTTGCTCAAGTTTGTGAGTACTTCAAAATCTAACAAAAGTCTTGTGTGTTAAAGGAAAATGTTACGGTTACTGCGATAATGATGGTGTCTGCCAGCTCAGTGCTAACGGGACCAGGCAGTGCCGCTGTACACCACTCTTTGAAGGCAGCCGATGTGAAAAGAACAGATGCGACCGATGCAAAGATGGAAGATGCAGCTTTAAAAGTGGCGATGTTTTATGCGTGTAAGTTTTGCAGAATATGGGGAATCCTATGCCCTTTTCATAACCAAGGAGTATATTTTGCCAGTCTATAGATTAGGCCTACAGTAAAGCACATCCAAGGCCTTTAATGGTTTCTCCCTCCAATAATGACTGCTGTATACAATTAATGCACACTCACTAAGAGAAGCAAACCTAAATGCAAAACCATTATGGACAGAGTAAGGAAGGGTTATAATCCCTGGGTTTTAGTTCTGCCATTGAGTCCCTTTGGCTAAATTTCCCTTTGCTTCATGTCTCATAGTCAACATAGTTAGTGAGAGGAAATCCCTGCAAAGTGGGGGAATTTTAGGTTGTCACCTGGATTGCCTAAACTGGTGTCACCATTGGAAGATTTCCACTTTGTACCTGTTATGGTGAAGCAAAACGTGGGATTTTCTTTCACTTTTAACGATAATGGTAAACAAGACAAATAGAGAGAGTGAATCTCCCAAACAGAAGCACAGACAGCATTAAAAACCCGACAAGTAATCTAATTCCCTTATCTAAAACAAAAAACAGTTTTGCATTACACATACTTTACAGTAACGTAACTCCCAAGATGCTTTATTAGATAGCTGTGTGCTCCGCTGTTTACAAAAAAACTCAAAGTGTAAGTATTAATACTATTGCATTTAAATTGACCCCATAATATAAACTCAATGCAGTTTCAACGAACATTTTTCATACCTCCTTTTGTATGCATGTGG
Source organism: Rana kukunoris (assembly GCA_029574335.1). NCBI lineage: Eukaryota > Metazoa > Chordata > Amphibia > Anura > Ranidae > Rana > Rana kukunoris. Next base: position 138,693,432 of record CM056050.1, on the reverse strand, counting down.
AAGATGAAATATAAAAATAAATCAGTAAAGTGTAGTGTTGCAGCTGTTTGGCATATGATAGTCTGTGATCAAATCAAAACTGTTCTTAATTTATGTAAGGTTGACGGTTTCCATTTCCATTTCATAATTTTTGAAGGTGTACTGATGGACGTGCTGGCAAGTCTTGTTTGACATGTGACAATTACTGTCTGAATGGAGGAATATGCAGTATTAACCGTTACACAGAGATGCCAGATTGCCAGTAAGTACTAAGCTGGAATTGGGAAATTAGGTTCAAAGCTAACATTACAAAGTGCATGTCAGGGCAAAATTAAAACTATTATATGCAGTACATCTCTACACATGTCCCAGATGTATAGTCTCTTCAGAAACGCTGTACAGAAAATACCTATTGATTTTTCCAGAAACACAGTGAGATGTTAACTTCCTTTTAATGAGCTGTGAGCTGCATCTGCTGCACTAAAATCCAAAACAGTATTGTCAGTCCCGTGTGATTTCACGCTGAGTAAGAAGTGGGGGTATTAGGTAGTCCAGCAGGAAAGAACTGGGCAAAATTAATGGCACTGATTTAAAATTTTAAGCAGAGCTACACAGCATCTCAGTACCAAAAACGCCATTTAATGCATTTTTTATATTCAGTACAAACTCACCCATCCATCCATGTCTCCATGTTTGATTATGCTGAGAAATCACTTTGAAGCATTTCTGGCTGTGGCCATCTTGAATAAGGGCAGATGATTCATGTAGCATGTTTAGCAGGGAGGTGACAGGTAGGCTGGGAACAGGTCTGCTCCACCTTCTACTGCTAGCTGCTGGTCTCTGCCCTCAGCCTCCTCCGCCCAGATTTCGGTCCTCCTCTCTCCCTCCCCTCTTGCCTCCTCCACTGTTGTCATCAGTGGATAGAGCGAGAGGCAGCACGGGACAGAGGGCAGGCGGAGAAGCTGGTCAAGTTAACTTTTCTAGTTAACTCACAGGTGATTGGTTGCTAGTTCCTAAGCAATCAATCACCAGCTTGTTATTATGAAAAGTCACTCGGCCAGCTCCTGCTCCCGCCCCCGTCCAGAACTGTGCTGCTTCTCAGTCTCATGTGTACAGGTAGGATGCAATGGAACACTGCTATGGGAGGGAGGGGGAAAGGACACTAGGGGAGGGGGGTGATGTGAAGGGGGCAGTGCCATCTCCATAGCAGTGTTCTCTACCACCCTTCACATCACACACACCCCCCATCCAAGCATTCTGAGGTTAAGGCACTCCTGATCCCTGCATTCTGAGGGTAACGCATGCCTGAACCCTGCATTCTGAGCATAGAGCACTCCCAAACCCTGCATTCTCTCTTGTAATACTTTTTTTTATGTCCACTGCATTTGCAATCTACATTTGGGGTTAACAGTGCATCATCACCCGCAGTAGATCACAAAGACAGTGCATTTTCAACAGTGCAGGAATGCCTTGCTGGCATTGTGTTTTGGTGTGAACCAGCCTTAATAGGACACTGTTTACAGATCAGATCAGATGTGTGAAACGCATTTGGTGTCCCTGCTGAATTTTGATAGTCTGCAAAAAAAAGGCACTTTTAGAAACTTTGGATGGGCAAGCACTCCTACTTGGTTCCAATCAAGGTATTGCACACACCTGGAGCAGCAGATTCCTCTTCTTTTAATAGGACACTGTGCCTGGTGATCTTTGACTTCTTCAGTTGTTGTTAAAGTAGATCTCCACCTCTCTAAGGTTGCCTACACCTTATTGTAGAAAAAATAAATGATTATGTATCGCATTTGTCTTTTGCCTAGACATACACTGCAAAACTATTTTTAGGATGTTATAGTTGCAGGGGGCTGTTGCATATTTTTTTTTGGAAGCAGGTGATAAATCTGTGTCTACTATATTCACAACGCCCACATCAAAACACTTGGAATGTGAGTTTCATGATTTCAAAGACTGATGTTCAACTACAGGTTGCATGTTTTGAGTTACAGAGGAGATCCTAGGGCTACAATTATTGCTCTTGCTCTACAGATCGCAGCGATGCTTCACATGTGTGGTTTAAACAATGTTTTTATATGCGGGCGCTGCTCACGTATGCGTTCGCTTCTGCACGCAAGCTCGGCAGAACGGGGAACGTTAAATTTTTTTTTTATTATTTTACCTTTTATTTTTGCACTGTTATTTTAAAAGAAAAATTGTGTCACTTTTATTCCTATTACAAGGAATGTAAACATCCCTTGTAATAGGACCGGACCTCTTAAATATGAGATCTGGGGTCAAAAAGACCTCAGATCTCATATTTACACTAAAATGCAATAAAATAAATAAAAAATGAATTGTCATTTGAAAAAAAAGAAAAAAATACGTCCCTTTAAGTGCTAGCTATGGGCGGAAGTGACATTTTTACGTTGCTTCCGCCCTGCAATGGTATGGAGATGTGTGGGGGGGGCATCTTCCCCTCACTCATCTCCATACCAAGTAACAGAGAGGACCCGATCGCCTCCACCGATGCCAATGTCTCCGGTAAGCAGCGGAGGGCACCGGAGAGTGGCAGGAGGGGGGGGCCCTCTCCCGCCGCCGATAAGTGATATTGCGGCAAATCCACCACAGAGACCACTTTTACTGCTCACTGAAGAAGAGGATATCTGGGTTATGGCAGCTACCTTAACCTTTGTTACAGAGATGTGGAGGGTTAGGATGTTTTGTAGTTCTGTTAAGGAGTACTGGGCAAGGCTGACATTACTACTTGGGATTTCAGTGCAGCAGATACATATTTGTTCCAAACAGGAAGTTAGCATCTCACTGTATTTGTCAGATCAACGGGTATTTTTCTTTACGTGCAGCCATCTTGAATGGATAGAACAGGGAAATATGTATGTACAGTATTTCATAAATGTACTGCAATTTTTATTTTATTTGTTCTGTGTGATAATAATGCAGACACCGTAAGAAGATATGTATCCTGTAATGATCATTTGTTATGTGATATACAGCTTATATTTACAATTCTCTCTGTAGAATACTTATTCCTATATGTGCAGTTGTTCATATATTTTTACATTATCTTTTTAGGTGTCCGTCTGATAGAACTGGTCCAACATGTGAACAGTTTGTAGGACAGTCACAACCAACATCAAGTAAGTATATCTTTGCAGTTTCATGCTTGGCACAAAGCTTTGCACCAAATACTATTGGGTTAGTAACTTTTAGCCTGTTCTTTGGTGCACATCACTTAGATAAAGTACTGTATTTATTGGCGTATAACACTCACTTTTTTACCCTGAAAATAGAAGGTAAACTGTGCCTACATGTTATACATGTTATACGCAGGGGGCTGTGGAAAGTTTTTTTCCTGAAACTTCCCTCTTAAAGTTAGGGTGCGTGTTATACACCTGTGCGTGTTATACGCTGATAAATACGGTATGTCTCATGGTGCCTCAGCACAAAAAATATGTCAATGTGCCTAGGTGTCCTTAGTGACAGACATGGTCCAGCATTTTTACTTTGTAGGACAATCACAACCAACATCTAGTATGTATATATCTTCTGAATTTCATGCCTTGGCACAAAGCTTTGTAGCAAATACTCATATACACATTTAGGCCTTACCTTTGGTCTTTTTTTTATGGTTAATTCTTAATTTTGAGAAAAGACTAGTAATTGCATAACATGCATAGGGGCAGTACAGATCATGGAAAAAAGGACTTCCATGATAACTGGAAAGGACAACAGATCTCAAGTTTTAAACAATGTACACTGATGTTCAATACAGCATATCAAGAATAGAGCTAGATATAGTCTCTCCAACATGTGCACTGCCTCCACTGAAAAAGAGCTGTTGCAAACAAATCTCAGGGATCTTTTGGTTTTAGAAAAGTTTTGGCGTGTTAATGAGGAATGGGGTTGATATAATGTGGAAAATAAAATTTAAACAGGATATAAAGGTTCGGAAAATGTAAGTATTGAGTAAAAGAAAGGACGATAATAGGACAAATCTCAGAAAAGATAGTCAAAAGATAAGAAAAGAAAAGAGGGGAGCTGGGTGTATAATATAAATTAAAAAGAAGGGGGATATAGAAGCTATGGGGATACAAGGGTGGCTGTGGGAGTGAGGGAAAGGTGGGGATTGCTATATAATCATTTGTGCATGTATTCCAGCCAGTAATACTAATGCCTTGTACACCCAATCGGAATTTCCAATGGAAAAAGTCAGACAGAATTTTTTCATTGGATATTCCGACCGTGTGTGTGCCCCATCGGAATTTTTCCATCGGAAATTCCAACATGTTCTCTTTTTTTTCCCGATGAAAAAAAAATCTAGTGGAAATTCCATTCGTCTGTATGGAACTCCGACGGAGAAAAAAACATGCATGCTCAGAATCAAGTCGACGCATGCTCGGAAGCATTGAACTTCAGTTTTCTCCGCTCGTTGTAGTGTTGTACATCACCGCATTTTGGATGGTCAAAATTTGGTGTGACCAGTGTGTATACAAGACAGCCTGAAGGGAATTCCATCAGAAAAATCCGTTGGAGTTTATCCCGATGGAAATTTAAATTGTGTGTATGGGACATGGGGCCGTGTACACACGACCAAATAAATCCGATCAAATCGGTCTGTCAGAACGATTTGATCGGATTTGTCTGCTGGGATATATTGGTTTGATCGTGTACACACGATCAAACCAAAATCCCCGCCGGCAGACAGCGCGGTGACGTTGACGCCGCCACGTCACCGCACCAGGAAGTAAAACACTTCCGCGCATGCGTCAAATCCATTCAACGCATGTGCGGGCAGATATTTCTGCTGGTTAGCGTACTAACCAGCAGACATGTTGGACGGACGGGTTCCCAGCAGACAAATTTTAAAGCATGCTTTAAAATCTGTCTGCTGGAAAAATCTGTCTGTCCGCCCGTACACACATCGAATTTGTCTGCTGAAACGGTCCGTCGGACCGTTTCCAGCAGATGAATTTGATCGTGTGTACACGCCCTAAGGGCTTCTTCTGTCCCGTTGATAGTGGATGTGAGTTCCTCCATATATTTGATTCTGACAAACCACTGTGCTATTGTTGGGAGGGTTCTATCGACTACCAAGTGCTGGAAGACAAGCACTGTGGTTGTTGACAAGATAGATGAGGATGGAATGTGTCTGTCTGTGAACATATGTAAAGGGATAAGCCCACTACTTCTTCACAGATAAACACAGTTGAGTAAAAAACAAAAAAATGTTTTATATGCACTTAATTCTTCATGCAGTGACTAATGCTTTCTCCTTTTGATGTATTTTCTGCAGAGACCACCTCCATTGTAATTCCAATTGTGGTAATATTGTTACTTCTCCTTCTTGGAATTGGAATATTTGCCTGGTACAGACACAGGATGAGTGGGTAAGAACAGCTAATTTATAAATTACATTAGTAATCTCCTACAATGGCTGTGTATATTTGGTAATCTAAAATATAAGTGTGATAAAAACATTTCCTACATTTTGTTTATTGTTACTATCGGCTACATTAAATACTGGAGATTCTCCTTGTGGTGTAAGATATGTATGAATCACCCTAGTGAAAATATTTCTTGACCCCTCTTATTTGAGCGAGTTTATGATATTTATTAAAGCTATAAGAGAAATATCATATTGTGATTCGTGCAACATTGAGAGCTGCTGTCACAGTATCGGCATTCGATACCCTTTATTGCAAAGGATGTGTTTTATACACCTGCTACAGTTCTCATATTGTAGAATTCATTTATAATATTTACTATCATTTAATAGTTACTCACATCGCAGTAATATTTGAAAACGTCCCTATATTATGCAGTGTATACTTCAGATAAATTAACACTACTGGCTACCTCTGTGTTGTGGAGTATACAATATTTACTTTGGCTGCAATAGTACTGTGTATCTCCTGTATTGCAAAGTACTGAATGTAATGTTTATATACAGTAGTATTCTTGTGTACCCCATTATTGTGAAGAATGCAATATTTACTCCAGACAATGTAATACTTATAGTCTCTGTACTATGAACTAAGTAACATTTTTACCGACTATAAACATACTACTGGGAGGCAACTATCCAGAAGTTCCACCAACAAAATTGCTGTTAGGGACTCCCCTATATTGTGAACTATATTCTATCAGCTATAATATTTCTGTAGACTTACCTTCAATTAGTAATAGGAAATGATTTCACAGGGCCAAAGGTTTCCAGCACCAGCGAATGACCAATGGAGCAATGAATGTAGAGATCGGCAACCCAACCTACAAAATGTATGAAGGCGAGCCAGATGATGATGTGGGAGAATTGATCGATGCAGACTTCACTTTAGACCCAGATAAGGTAAAATTACAACTTTGATAAAGCAAAAATAAAATTTTGTTTGTTGTCTTAAGTGCTCCCTCATTAACTCTTGGACTATAATATGTGAGGCCTCACAGCGCTTAATTCCTCTAAACACTTTCAGGCTTGGACTCCTTGCTTTGGTAATGCTGCTTATTCTCCTTAGCCTCTTTCATCCCATTCTCCATTTGCAAGCTTCAGAGTCATTTCTAGGAAGTCCTGTTTTTTGCATTTTGTGTCAAAAATAAGTTATTTTGGTGAGCAATGTAGGTTGATAAGCTTGAGCATTTACTGTCAACTGATAACACTGAGGGGAGTCATGCAGAGAGGAGTGTGTTGCACTAATTGAACAATATCTTTATATAAAACAATTAGCTCATTAAAGAGATTATGTCACTTTGCCTACCCTGGACAAAGTGACCATATGCACGGATATACCCCTCCCTAGCAAGGTATATTCATCTTACTTAGGTAAGCTCAGATGGTATCAGAACTGAGTAGATGTAGAAGGTCATATGAAAGTGCTAGGGCCTGATGGTTAGCCACTTAAGCCCAAGCCATGTCAAGTTGGTAAGGTCTCATGCTTCCCACTATACCAAGAAGGCTGGGAAGGAGTGCATATTTGGTTGTATAACTTGCTGGGTAGGGTGGGATATCAGCAAAGTGACAGTGTCTCTTAAGGCTGGGTTCACTCTATTGCGAATTGGATGCGGGTTTCCCCCGCATGTCAGGAGGTTGACTGGCTCTCAATGGAGATGGCTCACACATCTCAGGAGCGTCTCTGGAGCAAATTGCACAGGAGTTCTGTGCATTTTCTGGTCCATTTCAGGTCTGAATTCAGCCAAAAATTCAGACCGAAATTGGACCTAAAACTGTGAACAGAGATACACTGGACTCCTGCTGTGAGCTGCTCCGTACAGCGGTGTGAACCCAGCCTTAAAGTATAACTAAAGGCAAATCTTTTTTTTTAACATCTTGGCTAGCGTGGAGAGGGATTAGAACACCTATGAGGTCCTTATTGCCATCTGTGCCCCGCTAAGGACATTCATCTTCTCTATTTGGCCTTTTTACCATTATCATTGAAAGTGGAAGTAAAAGAAAATGTTGGATTGTCCCCAGAAATGTAATCTAGAGGAAATCTTCCAATGGAGACACTTGTCCTGGTGACCTTGGGGTCCCCAAGGAATTCCCTTCATTTGCAAAGATTTCCTTTCACTTCCTGTTTGGCTATGGGACAGGAAGTAAAATGCCCATAGTTTCTCCCAAAGTTCTACTTTAAATCAATTTGGTGTAGGAAAAGGCAAAAAGCACTGAGTATTAAATGACTGATTAGATAGGAAATAAACGATTGCTTGAATGTTTCCTCAAAATCCCTTTTTCTCCTTTCAGCCAACAAACTTCACTAACCCAGTCTACGCCACATTGTACATGGGAGCACACAACAGCCGAAATTCTCTAGCAAGCACGGATGAGAAGCGAGAACTGCTGTCTCGTGGAGGAGAGGATGATTTCTCAGACCCACTGGCATAGGGATGACATTTTAGTAAAAAGAAAAAAATAGATAAAAAAACTTTTAAAAATTATGGAGAAAACACACACACACACACACAGCCTAACGGTGTATAAAGTGTATAAATGAAGGACTACTTTTATATTGATCTCAGTATTATAAATATATTTTTTTCCTTGCCATTATTTTCTGGAACCTGTCTGAAATCCTTCAGCTCCTTGCCCATACATGCTTGGAACCTGCCTGTAATGGGACTCTGCAATAAACATAAGGTGGCACACTGCAGACAGGAGAATTGAAGCGAGAGATACTACAGAAGATAAAAAGGAAAGGCAGCTTGTATAGCAAAGAAGACAAAATTATACATCAACAAGAGGGGGTGCTTTTATATTTTCAAGGGCTGGCCTTTTAAACAAGACTGTTACGTTATTTTATTCACTTCAAGAATGATCAGAATGGTACAAAGTAAATGGAGCAAAACGTGCCAGGCGAGCTCTTTCCGTTGCTTTTAGTTTTTTTTTTTCTTTATTCATGTTTTTAGCTACAGCATACCGTAAATAACAATCATTTTACAATTTTTTTTTTTTTAAATGATGTGAAGAAGAGAGAATGTTGCCATTATTCAGGCTGAGCCTTTTAAAGAGAGAGAAAAGTATAATTCCTGGGTGTTACTGGTTTTGTGCAAAGTGACTTTGAACACCTTGACTGCCACAAGTGAACCAGAAGCAACTGACTGCACGTATATGTCATGCAGGAAATTGGAAAGCCTCACGTCTGAAGTCATAACCACAAAAACTCCCAACACGGGCAACAGGGTCCATGCATCTTCCCCAACACCTGAGGAGCTTCTTCTACAAATCTTACTGTGCCTGCTTACTGGAGAACCAGATGAACAATCCCTTTTATAGCTGGAGGAAGGACTCCCCCCACCCAAATGAATGTGTTTTAGCTAATAAAAAAAAGACTGCATTTTGCTTCCAACAGCTTCAAGTTTATAATGTTTAAGGGCTTTTGTATTCTGTTACTTTGGTTCTGCTGCAGTCATCTTCAGTACTATATAAGTCTAGAAGAAAATGTTTATTTGTTTTATTATCCGTCAGAATCCAGAAAAAAAGAGGGGTGGATGACAGGGAGATTGAAATGATTGTGTATTTTAAAAGCAATGCTATGTAATCTCCAAAAAAAATGAATGTGCCCAGGTGTTTTTATTCTCGTTTATGTATTTTTTCCCAAACCCAAATTTTTAAGAAAATGCGATTTTTTATTTTTTTTTCGACCTTCAATGATGAATTCACCTTTGTAACACTCTTCTCACTAAAACCCCTTTTTTATTTTAATTTTATTGTTAATGTCTTAATTGTGATATGAGACTTAATTTTAAACCCACAAGCCTTCACATAGAACACTTTGGTTATGGATAGCTCACAGGAGCAAAGTAGGTGCACCTTAACAGGTTATCTTAAATTATTTTTAAGAATAGTTTGTGTCTGTGGCGTTGCAACCTTTTAAGTGTGTCTGTCAATTAGGTTGGGTGGAGAGTCATTTTATCACTGAATTAGAAAACCAGCGGTACAAAAAAACGTTCCCCCTAATTTGCACAGTAATATGGAAATAAAACATTTATTCAAAAAACCACAGTGCTGTTTAATCATCATGCACCATGTGTATTTTAAACGAAAGCACTGCAAAGTTTTAATACGTTTTTTCACTGAGGTACGTTGCGTCTCATCTTACTGTTGTCCTTATTAAATAGCTGCCTTCAGCTGCCAAAATGTCTACTTTGCCTGTGTACATGGCAGGTGTGATAGAAGTAAACGTCTATTAGCTATTTGTGTGATCACTTTTTTTTTCCTGCCTGGTGGCCTTGCAGCACAAAGTTGTACTGACAGTGTAGGGGGTTTACCTGCCTTCAGCTGCCTTGTTGTGTCATGAGTTTACATCACCTTTCCCTTTTTCTTTTTTTTTCTTCTTTTTAAATCTTTCCCCCACAGGAAATGTCCTTTGTAGCTACAGCAGAATATTATTGCTGAAAACTTGGCCTTGCTGGAAGTTATAGGGGATTGGGCAGAAATCTTGGTCAGGCTTGGGTGGCAGTGTGAGAACAGAGCCACATTAATCAAGTGATTCTGCTTTAGCATAATTTTTTAATTAATTCTTCACAATAAGTTTTTGAATTTGCACATAGAGCAGCACAGTATTACAGGGAGAAATTGTGCTATGGATATTTTTGTATATGAAGGGTGTACTCCTTCATATGTAAGCACTTTGGCATTGTGCACACATAGTGGTTGATTTACTAAAAGCAAATAGACAATGCAGTTGCTCCAAAGCCTACTAAATGAGGTAAGGTTTCACTTTGCAAACAATACCCAATCACGTGCAAGGAACTTTAAAAAAAAAAAAAAGATTTTTGCTTGGACATGCTGATTGGATGGTGGAAGTCAGCAGAGCTTCTGCTCATTTACTCTAGAGCAACTGCGCTTGTAGAGTGCACCGCCTATTTGCCTTTAGTAAATCAACCCCATTGTTTTGTAAATTAGCATGCTGTAGTTGCTCTCCGCCTATTCTAGAACCAGACAGAAGAAAGGTCAGGTATTTGAGGGTAAAATCCATTACAATGAGAAGCCTTCCACTAATCTGAAAACCCAGTAATATAAGCCATTAAATAGTGAACAAAACCATGAAATGTAACATTTAAAAAGAGAGACTATTACACTTAATAAAGAAGAAGAAAAAAAAACACATACCTAAAGTCAAGTGCTTCAGCAGAATTTGATATTGAATAAACATATGGTTAATATAGGTTGTAAAGCTTCATCTAATTGTAGACCATGAATAACCCAGCCATATTAGATCATGGACAACGTGGAACATGTTTCTCTTTGTTCAAAACAATGTTGCACTATAAGCCTTATAATGTTAAGTGAAATTCCACCATTGTCACTCATCCTACTTCATGGAATGGAAATGTTCAAGATCATTTCTTGCACAAAAACTTTATTTTAAACTTTTTTTTTTTTTTTTAGGACAGGAACACATTCCATGTGATACACCAGCACACACCTTCTAATCCAACTCAGCCAATGGCCTTTGTAAGAACTGCTCTCTTTTTTTTTTTTTTTTTGTTCAGTCACATCCAGGAAATCTATTTTCTTTTTCATTTTATTTTCTCAGATGTGCTAAAGGATATGTTATGTTCACATACAGTATTTTTTTATTTGTTGGATCTGGAAAGCACTCATTTCAAAAATGTTTTATTGGGCTGATTTGAGGGAGGCAGTGTTACAAAAAAAGAGTTTTAATAATTTTTGCTGGATTACTTTACAACTTAAATAACACAGAATATTGTTATAAATAAAATTGAAAATTATACTGAAGTTTGTTTTACTTTCTTATTATAATAATCTTTGGGTGACTCTGGGTTAGAATTTCTTGGAAAGAGAAAACATTAGTAACGGGCCATATCTATAAATCAAAAAAAAAATATATGTAAGTGCAGCACAATAAAGTCCATATAAAAGTAACTGAAGATGACACCCAGTGATATAGCGAAAACTCTTCAAACGAAAGTGATGTAACCTCCACCAAGAGAAATGACTCCTTACCAGATGGGATGGACCATTTGCATTAACAACTGGTCAAAACAGCTTGGCCTCAGCATAGGAGAGAAGATGCGGATGGATCCAGCAGAGTGGTAAGTAATCCGATCAGATATATAAAATAAACAACAGGGGAGGAGCTTTGTGACATCACCTGCATCCTTTCCATTGCTGTTTGCAGCTGTACACCACAGCTACATGCCATGCTTTTTTATGGTTTTAATCTCATTCTCTATATCAGACGGTAGTCCTCCAGTGGATTTCCCTGTGCTATATTGTCCAGTCCAGGATTTTTGCTGTATAGTGAACTTTTTTACCCTTGGAATAAAATACAAACAGTCGACACTGAGATCGTGTTTTCTGTTGTTTTTTTATATATCTGATCGGATTACTTACCACTCTGCTGGATCCATCCGCATCTTCTCTCCTATGCCGAGACCAAGCTGTTTTGACCAGTTGGTAATGCTAATGGCCAATCCCATCTGATCGAATTACTTACCACTCTGCTGGATCCATCCGTGTTTTCTCTCCTATGCTGAGACCAAGCTGTTTTGACCAGTTGTTAACGCAAATGGTCCATCCCATCTGGTAAGGAAGCATTTCTCTTGGTGGAGGTTACATCACTTTCGTTTGAAGAGTTTCCGCTATATCACTGGGTGTCATCTTCAGTTACTTTTATATGGACTTTATTGCGCTGCACTTACATATATTTTTTTCATTTGCTACATTTGAGGTTGTGATTACCTTTTTTTGTGTTCAGCTTGCAATATTTTTAGTTTAACTGGATTATTTGTGTGCGGATTGTTGCTTTTATTGATCATATCTATAAATCCACACATTGGTCAGGTACCAGGTCCTGCGAATGCAAGGCATTTATAAAGCATATGTGCAGGTACATTCACTGCTATTCACTCAACTTTTGCAATGGGAAATACAGGTTTTGGCATTGAATGCCATTCTTAATTTTCTAACACATTTTTTTTAATCAATGATTTGCTGTTGATTCCTTTTGCATGCTTGCTGCCAAGCCTTATTTGATCACAGAAATGGGATGCAAGCCGCATTCACACCTGAGCAATTTTCAGCTTGATGCTTGTAGCTCTAAAATGCTCAACAAGCATTATCCCATTCATTTTAATGGCCCCTGTTTACATCTGACCATTCTGTTAGCTGAAGTAAATCGTCTGTCGCTCAAAAAGTAAGCAAGCTTATTTTTGGCCCCATAGACTTCGATGGGAATGCCTGAAAATGTGCGAGATGAGCAGCTTGCCTCCTCTCCTGCCGCTACTGATTTCTATTGGCTAAACTAAAATGCCTGAAGCTGTAAAACGCTTGTAATATGCTTTTAAGACGATTGCATTACACTTCTAAAATCGCTAAAAAACGCTCTGCTCAGGTGTGAATGCATACTTAAACCTGTGACTCTTGATTGCATATGCCAGTGTTTGCCTCCTTTTCTCATTATAGATGTTATAACTTTTGTGAATTTATCAATATTAAAACATATTTTTTTCCCTCGTAAAGCTAGATATAAAAAAATAAATTTAGTAATGTATCTGAGAAATATATTTTTAATTGCAGCTAATGTAAGTATGGTAAACTGTTTTCATATTAGCTGTCTGTTATCCTCTCTGCAAAAACACAGACCAAAAGAAGAATCAGCACTAGGGTTAATTTAGGCTCCGCAGCTGGGTGTGTGTATTGGCAGTGAAGATGCTGTCTAGAGAGGTATACTTATCAGTGTACTGCATACTTTTCCACTGTCAAGAAAACAGAGTGGGAAGTTGTTAGGGACTGGGAACTGCGGTTGTGGTGAGGGAGGCCCTGGACCTGGCAGGTGTGGCTGGATGACAAGAGTGGCTGCTGGTATAACACTTCTCGGGTATGTATTTAGCTGTTTGCCTGAAATGTACCACTTGAGTACTGGTTGCCATTTTAAAATGGCACAGGAACAGTGACTCTTTCCCTAGTGCCCTTCAAAAAAAAGAAGGCACCCAGATGTGGCAGCTCTTGTGGGGCCTGGTGGCATCTAGCGCATCTAACAGTCAGTGATCCAAAAAAATAAAATCATATTTCTATCCCAGATTAATCCCCAGGTCACAATGATGTCAAATGGATGACATTTGGGTTTACTGCACAGGTATTAAATGGTTATATAATTGAATTTGTGTTCATATTTCGCCATTTTTAACCCCTTATCCTAGTGTTACACTAATGTTTTTCTTTGCGTGCGTCGCAATGTACCAGTGAAAGAGGAATAAATCTCTTCTAAAATAAAAATGTTGCATAAAAGTGTAAAATCATCTTAATCAGCAGACTTTGTTGATTTTAATGTTGGGGGTAAATATTTGGGGGGGTGCCAATTTCCAATGAAAAAACAAGTAAATGGAACATATACCCAAATCTGTTACCAAATTAAAGTCCAGTCTGTCCTGAAATAAAAATATTTTTTTATCATCCATTGAGGGACACATGAATTCACATACAGCTTGCTACACTGGCAAATTATGAAAAATGGAGGCTATCCCCTGTATAACCCCATGCCTGTTTTTTCCTAATGTCCTAGGACAGAGGTAGTGAATTAAAATTAACAGGGGTCCGGTCAGAAACATTTTCTTCTAGCAGAGGTCCGAGTGTCATATTGGTGCTGTGACTCCACATGATATCCTCCACATCGCAGGCTCCTGTGCACGTCACGGGGCCCTCATCTCAGCCCTCCATCACAGACTGGTCCCCCCCCCCCCTCATCACAGACTGGTCCCCCCCTCATCACAGACTGGTCCCCCCCCTCATCACAGACTGGTCCCCCCTCATCACAGACGGGTCCCCCCCTCACAGACCCCCTAACAGACTGGTCCCCTCCCATCACAGACTGGTCCCCGCAGTGTGGTGCAGAGCGGCGCTCTGGACAATGGGCGGGACTTTTCAAGTTAAAGGTGAGTGATTGATTACTGGGACCGCCCCGCTGCATAGCAACCAATCACCTGCTTCTTAACTTAAAAGTCCTGCCCTTTGTCTAGAGCGGCTGCACTGCGCATCTTGTATAAATAAGACCGACGGAGAGAGCAGGGGCAGTGCAGCGATCCAATACGATACAAACCCATGCGCGCCACGCCTGCCATGCTATAAAGCAGCAGGAAGGCGAGCCAGTGATGGGGAGAGGAGTGGAACACACAGGCAACTATTTGCCGAGGCTGCGGTCCGGGTAGTATGGCTACTGGAGCCGGAACTGGACCGCGGTCTGCCATTAATGATGCCTGTCCTAGGAGGTTGGACATATTTTCTTCAGATCTGCTTTCTGTTTTCAACTTGTAATTGAACTAATTCAAGTTTTTTTTTTTTTTTTCGAACTCTTATTCAACAATGCCTTTCCTGAGAACTGGAGACCAAAACTGAACTGCCTATTCAAGATGAGGCTGAACCAGTATTTTGTAAAGGGGATAGAATTATTGATTTATCCATTTAACCACTTAAGACCCGGACCAATACGCTGGCAAATGACCCAAGGGGTTTTTGCGATTCGGCACTGCGTCGCTTTAACAGACAATTGCGCGGTCGTGCGACGTGGCTCCCAAACAAAATTTGCGTCCTTTTTTTCCCACAAATAGAGCTTTCTTTTGGTGGTATTTGATCGCCTCTGCAATTTTTTTTTTTTGCGCTATATACAAAAATAGAGCGACATTTTTGAAAAAAAATCAATATTTTTTACTTTTTGTTATAATAAAAAACCAATAAACTAAATTTTAGTCAAACATTTAGGCCAAAATTTATTTAGCCACATGTCTTTAGTAAAAAAAAAATCGCATTAAAAAAAAATTTGCTACCTAGCGGGAACAGCGACACTAATACAGCTATCAGAAAAATGATCGCTTAGTGATGCTGGCAATAGGGAGTGAAAGGGTTAACTAGGGCAGTGATCAGGGGATTAAAACTTTATTGGGGGGGGGGTGGGGGGGCTACCCTGACACTAACTGACTGTCACACTGTCTGTCACACTGACACTAAATACAGTAATCATACATGTATGATTACTGCATTCAGTGACACTGTGACAGGGGGGAGGGGGGGCGATCGCGGGGGTTAAATGTGTTTTTGTGTGTGTGTAAGTGTGCTGTTGGTGCAGACTTACTTGCTGTGTTGTGATCTCTCCTCAGCGGCGCTTGAAACAAACGCCGAGGGAGAGATCAGATAGCTTCCTCCTTCCTGTGTTTACACAGGAGGAGGAAGTGACAGAGCGGGCGGGCGCGCGCATTGGCTGGGAGCGATCCGGAGGGGGCGGGTGAAAACGCATAGCCGCCCCCTCTTGACGGATCGCTCCTGCAGCCGCGCGGACCGCCGCATGTACGGGGGGGGGGGTCCGATCGGACCCCCGATCCCCCCCAAGGCACCAACGTATATATACGTTGATGTGCCCGTCGGTGCCATTCTGCTGACGTAAATGTACATGCGGCGGTCCTTAAGTGGTTAATATATGCCATTTTTAATTTCATTTTGCTAGCTTTGTTTGCTGCAGCTTGACATTGCATGCTATGGCCAAGTTTGTGATTTACAGGCATTCCCAGATTCTTTTTCCATCACTGATTCCCCCAGGGGAGCCCCTCCTAATGTGTAATTTTAACTTTAAATTTCTTAATATAAAACCTCATCTGTCATGTTGCTGTCATCCCCCCATTTCAGCTAGGCCTTCTTATAACAACTTCCAGGTATTTTGCTGGACTTTGGATGGTTATACTGGGATGACAACCGCAGGCATCACCCCTGTACCATTTATTTTTAGAGCCAGATGTCGGCTCTTATTTAAAAATAATCCCAGTATCAAACTAGCCGCTGGACTGCTTTTAAAAGCGGCTAATGATGTTATATCCTGTGCTGACATTTATTTCCTTGCATAATTTTTTATCATCATCAAATACTAAAAATGAGCTCTTGATTCCAACCTCTGTATTTTTAATAATGTCTGTTTTTTTGTGATGGTTGTTACAAGCACCCTACCTTGTGTCTTGCTTGGACCTGAACGCTGAACAACTATGTAGGGTACTAAGGATGTCCAAGGAGCACCTGATTTTGTTACCAGTCAAGGAACGCCTTCTCTTCAGACCTTTTGGCACCTTTGTGATTGACTGGAGTGTGCTCCTTCCACAATACAGGAGGTCTGTAAGGATCAGAGGAATCTCACTCTTCTACTTCAGCACATAGGCATTTAGAGCACACCTCCCACTCCCAGGATGTAGGGATCAAAGCCAGAGGTCAGCTAGCCCCCTCTGTTAACCCTTCTGCATAAAAGTGCCTCTCTCCGCTGGGGGGCTGGACTCATCCAGATGAGTCCATGAGTAGGTTCCCTCTTTGACATTTGGGTGCCCAGGTCAACACACAGGCTAAACCCTTATGCCAATTTCCCTCCCCATTTTTCTGGTGTTACTGCAAACAGCAGTTTTTGTTTGAAGGTCTGTTTGAGTTACCTGCACACTGGGACCCTTTGTTCCTACTCTAGTTGAAACTTTACTTTGGGAGTTATACCTCACAAGAACTTACACTCCTCTTTTTAGAGTTCTTTATTCTCTGATACTTTTTAATCCCTTGTGGTACCCTTGGCCTTCTACCTCTCCTGAGGTACCCCATGACCTACAAGGTCAGCAGGGACCAGTTCCTACTGTTCCGATCAATATTAAGGACCAGACCCATTGGTGTGGTTGCGAAGGCACCTGTTTTTTCCTAAAGCATTGGACCACTGAAACACATTTTCCAGGCCTCCCTATTGTGGAATGTTCAGATGTTCCTGAACCTGTCTGAAGGGTTGAACACCTGAAAGCTTCAACTGGATTAAGCTTCAGAGGTGTCTAGTGTTGGTAACAGTGGCCCACCAATAGGTTAGATTGTTTAGCTCAAATGCTCACTAAAAAGGTCCACTACCTGTGCATCATTGAACCTTTTGTCACCTCTCAGGAAAATTCAGCTTCAAGGGCTTGTAGGGTGTCAAGGGAACACTGTCCCAGCCTGATATCCTTTTTTTATTTTCCTTTTCAGCCTCCACCCTCTGTTTGGGGACCTGACTTTGAGGCGAGACATCAAGATGGCTTCTTTGGACCCAGATGTCCACAGCACAACCCATCAGTCTCCTGTGGTGCATGGGGGGTGTCCTCACTTAGTTTATCCCCCTATCTGGAGGCCGTAGTCTAGTTCTTCAGACCAGACCGTTACTTCTTCCCCAGGGGATTCTTCTCTGAGTTGTTTTTTGGACGTGTCTGTTGCAAGACCTCCATGAAAATTTGGGTGCTACTGTATACCTGGGACATGTTAAGTAGCCTGCCCCCTATGCTGTCTCCCTTAGATGCTGTGATGCGGATGATTTGAGTCTTCACCCAAAAATGCTATTCAAACCTTAGCTGAAAGAAAATGTTACTGATCAGACTATTACATTTTAATTCAATACCCCTGCTCTAGCTTTACTGCAGGTATATTGAAGTTTTTATTTATTTATTTTTCTATTGGTTGTGTATTTTCTCAACCTAACTACAGTATGTGACTATACCTTATGTAAAGGGCAACATAAAATACCAGCCCTTAAAATCCCACTTGCCTGCTTGCATTTGGCGAGTGAAAATTATCTGAGGGAGAGTGAAGCCGACACACCTGCAAGGTCGGGAAGCGCATGGCTGCCATGTCTTTCTCTATGAATTCGCTCACAACAGAAGAGTTGGCAGCTGCTACTCTGTTATTTAGCTCATATATGTCTCTTTACTGTCACCTGTGGATGCTCCCTGCATGTGGGTGCCGCGTGTTCTCTGGATTGTGTTTGGCTGCAGCTCTGAGTCTCATGGACATGTGACAGCTTTGTGGAAACAAACTGGGACTAAGAAGACCTCTTTTACAAGTAGGGTCTGTGTGTATTAGTGAGGGGAGGGGCTGTTTGTGTACAGGGGGCAGAGTTGTGTGTTATCTTTGTGTGTGTGTGTGTGTGTGTGTGTGCGTATATATATATATATATATATATATATAGGTGTAGGGGTGTCTACAGGACTGTGGGTTGGCCCTAGAGAATATTTGAGGTCAAGCCTAAAGCTGTGCAAGGGGCTCCAAAGTTTCTGGTGGATGCCCTGTCTGCCCTTAGCCACCTGTTAATGGGCAATGTGTGGAGGGGACAATACTGAAGAACCAGGAGATTAGAGGAGCTCACAGGAGGGGCAAATGACTGACTACAGGGGGGAGGGGGCAGTATGGGGTCAGATCAATTAAATATGATTGCTGGTTTTAAATAGTACAGTTAGTACAGTATTTTTCCAAAACAATCAAAAGAGCAAGACTAGACATGCTTGGAAACAAAATAATACATTTACAATACAGTACAACCCATTACATTACTACCGAAGTTGAATTCTGTCCTTTGAGAATTTTCATACATTTTAGTAATCTCTTCACCTTTGATTTAAGAATAGCATGCAAAAAAAACGACGATCGTTTGTCCAATATGCTCATCGTGTGTACGAGGCTTAAGCTCACAAGATTTATTAGAAAAAGCACCAGTTATTCAATTTGCAGTTATCAAATAGATCATAAATAGCACATTCTGTGATATATTTAAAGTGGTTGTAAATACTGAAGGTTTTTTGAACATCATGCATTCTGTGCATGAAGGTAAAATAACCTTTTGTGTGCAGCTTCTCCCATAGCCCCCCTACTTATCTGAACCCCCATCTCAGTCCAGCACTGTTCATTAATCGGATCTCTTGGATTTCATTGGCTGAGACACAGCAGTGGGGGTCATTGAGGAGGGAGCGGGGTGGGGCTGAGCCATGCTCTGTGAGTATCCTAGACAAACAGAGCCAACTCTGGAGCACACACAAGCAGCTTGCTATGAGGTGCACTCAGCAGTTCATTTCCTGTAGTTGCAGATCAGATGTGCACAACAGTCAGGAGTAATTCTTGACCATTCCTCTTTACATAACTGTTTCAGTTCAGCAATATTCTTGGGATTTCTGGTGTAAATCGCTTTCTCAAGGTCATGCCACAGCATCTCAATTGGGGTGAGCTCAGGACTCTGACTGGGCCACTCCAGAAGGCGTATTTTCTTTTGTTTAAGCCATTCTGTTGTTGATTTACTTCTATGCTTTGGGTCAGTGTTCTGTTGCAACACCATCTTCTGTTGGGCCTCAGCTGGTGGAGAGATGGCCTTAAGGGGGTTGTAAAGTTAAAAAAAAATTCCCCTAAATAGCTTCCTTTACCTTAGTGCAGTCCTCCTTCACTTACCTCATCTTTCGATTTTGCTTTTAAATGTCCTTATTTCTTCTGAGAAATCCTCACTTCCTGTTCTTTTGTCTGTAACTACACGCAGTAATGCAAGGTTTTCTTGCTGGTGTGGAGAAAGCCTCTTGAGGGGGAGGGGGCAAGCAGAAGTGTCAAGACGCCCACTAACACACAGCTCCTTTCTCTATCTGCAAAGTAGAGAGTGTCTTGACCCTCCTGCTCGCCCCTCCCCCCTCAAGAGGCTTTCTCCACATCCAAGTGTTGATTCAAATATAAATTCACTTCTCCTTGTTCAATGGATATATAAATTAGGCTGGACAACAAAGGACACTTCTCTGGAACTATCCCAAAGTAAATGGCCGCTTACCAGAAAGTTGGACCCCAAAGGGTCGATCAGGCACTGCAACGATCAGGTGTGTCTCCCGGGATGATTGCGTCTCCTCTGTGTGGAAGGACTGCCAAGCATACGTGATGATCTCTCCCACTAATTATCTCCAGACTCTGGACAGCGTTCTCAATGAACCAAGGGGCATGTGAATATCAAAAATAAGAGGGAAAAAATCATGGTGCAGTAGTTTGTTTAACCACTTGCCCACGGCGTCATGGTAGAAAGACGTCATGTTTTTAAAGATGGATATCTCGGTAAAGCCCCATCCCGACGAGCTCGCTCAGAGAAGCTAGCGCAAACGCGAGTAGCGCCCGCATATGAAAACGGTGTTCAAACCACACAAGTGAGGTATCGCTGCGATTGTTAGAGCGAGAGCAATAATTCTAGCCCTAGACCTTCTCTGTATCTCAAAAAATGCAACCTGTAGAATTTTTTAAACGTCGCCTATCGAGATTTTTAAGGGTAAAAGTTTGACGCCATGCCACGAGCGGGCGCAATTTTTAAGCGTGACATGTTGGGTATCATTTTACTCGGCGTAACATTATCTTTCACAATATATAAAAAAAATTGGGCCAAATTTATTGTTGTCTTATTTTTGTATTCAAAAAAGTTAATTTTTTCCAAAAAAAAGTGCGCTTGTAAGACCGCTGCGCAAATACGGTATGACAAAAAGTATTGCAATGGCTGCCATTTTATTCTCTAGGGTGTTAGAAAAAAAAATATATAATGTTTGGGGGGTTTAAGTAATTTTCTAACAAAAAAAAACTGTTTTAGTCTCGTAAACACAGAATCTGAAAAACGAGCTTAGTGGTTAAAAAGGATTTATTCCAATCGCGCTGACATCTTTAAAAAACGGCTGCCACTAGCAAGTGGCTAGTTAAAACAAACACCGCACTGTTGCAAGAATCGAGTACTGTGTGTTTTCAGCTTCGGTTACAGACCGATCTAGTGTCTGACCGAACAGCTGAGAGCGTGGTGATGTCAACCGATACTATCTCCGCCCGACGCTGCGTTTCGTCCTAACGGGCTTCTGCGGGGAAAGGAGGCAAAGCTATGCCTCCTTTCCCTGCAGAAGCCCGTTAGGCCGAAACGCAGCATTGGGCGGAGATAGTATAGTATAGTATCGTGCCATGGCCACCCCGGCCCTTTCAGGGCATTGGGCGCATATATTACAGCGACCAGATATTTTTTTTTTTTAACGCCTGATTAGAGCCAGAGGCTCGGGTCGCACAGAATGCAACCAGAGCACACCCAGGTATGTTACAACAGTGAATGAAAATTCACTGTTGAAGCACTAATTCTCAATCCGGCCAATCAGAAGCAGGTTTGAGACCTGTTTTCCAATTGGCCGAAAAGAGAGGACCCCCCGATTGGCCTGCCGAGAAGGAAACGGAAGCCGTCACCGTGATGACTTGCACTGCATACTCGCACACTATGACAGTCTTACCTGAACACGGACCCAAGATCCCCTCCCGAGGGCAGCACTGTCACGGCTACCCAATGTTTCCATCTTTACCCGGTCTTTCATCTGGGTTTACGGGCTCCGACTGTATAATAGTCAGGGGTGCAATGATGTCACTCCCATGCATGTGCACGGGAGCGCTAAAGGTATGGCACAGGTGCTGTACCTTCAGAGCGCATGTAACAGTGATCTCACCGACTGCATCCCATGTGAATATCTCCTGAAGAGTGCAAGTTTAGGAGATATTCACTGTACCTCCAGGTAAGACTTATTATAAGCTTACCTATCCGTACAAGGTAAAAAGTATACTTTACTTTTCAGGGTTAGTCCAAACTTAAGGGTTAATTTTGTTATTGGCAGTATAAAAGCTTGAAAAATAAATAAAACAAATGCAGTAACCACATCTTAAGACTGGTAAGCTGCAATTTATATATATATATATATATATATATATATATATATATATATATATATATATATATATATATATATAATATATTTGGGGGGGGGGGGGTTGATATATTTTAAACTGCTGGGTTGCACTAGGTACATTCAGTATGCAATACAATTAGCATCTTTCCTACTGATTAGTGGCCTTCTTTATACAATTCCTGATTCAGATTTTTAACATTCCCTCTTTCCTGATTGATCGTAGAGAAATTAGAGACTTAAGGCTTAATGGAAATGAGACTCTCTTGGGGCCTGGTTCTTTAGAGATCATGTTTGGAGAGGCAATTGACATGATGTTATATAACAAATGTGTACAGCAACACATTGAAAATATTGCACATGTGTACACGTGTCATTCAGTATAAATGTTATGTCATTTTAAATTTGGAATATATACCGTAGGCCCTATTAAATTTACTGAAAACACCCAGATTCTCCATCTGCAGTGCATCAGAATGAAGGGACAATTGGGATTATTTACAAAAGGCAAATCCACTTTGCACTATAAGTGCAAACTGCACTTGAAATTGCACTTGGAAGTGCAGTCACTGTAGCTCCGAGGGGGACATGCAAGGAGAATAAAAAACAGCATTTTAGCTTGCACATGATTGGATGATAAAATTTAGCAAAGCTTCCCCTCATTTCAGATCTACCCCTTTTAGATTTACAGCAAAGTGGATTTGCATTTCGTAAATAACCCCCAATCTTACTGCTGAAACACTTTTTATAACTTATTTATGAAGAGGCTTGAAAGTTTTTGATGTACTGGAACTTTTATGTATACAACAACGATCTATAGGGCAGCAAACAAAGATTAGCATTAAATGTTTTGCATACTTTTTACTGAGCAGGTTCTATAACATCCAGTCATGTCCTGCATTTCTGTCAGATAATGCACCACTTTGCCCAGAACATTGTTGTAATTACACATGTTTAGGCATTCTCTTGTTTCTTTTGCTTGTATTGGTATGACACAAAAAAATAATGAAGAAACAAAAAGCCAAATCTGATACATTTCACGCAAAACGAAAAAAAAAATGGACTGGACACATTTATATTATCAATTGTAATATTTGGTGGTACATCTCTTGGAAAAAATAACTGTTTCAATTGCTTTTGTTAAATATTTTCAGAAAAGTAAGGAAGGAACATTACTTGCCAAGTTTCATACATTCAACATCATGAATGCATGGGAATTATAAGGGGAAAAAAAGAAGGGGAAAGAAACATAAAAGGTGTCATAGCAAATAGGATGAAGCATGGTGTCCCTTAGAAACCCAGACAACTAGGGAGGTAAAACATCTGATGACTAGCTTTATAATATAGACCCATACTGCCATTAAAAATGAAAGAAGGCCATCGCAGTGACCTCTTTAAGGAAAAAAAATAACCAAAATCATTGGCTTCCTGTAACAATCAATACGTTTCCTACACCTCTCTACTGGATTGCTCCAGGTCTTTTAGATTGGAAGGGTTAATTTTTTTGAGATCTCTCCACAGTTGCTCTATTGGATTTAAATCTGGACTCTGCTGGCCAGTTCAGTACTCTCCAGCACTTTATCTTAAACCATTTCTGGGTGCTTTTTTTTATGTGTACTTTGGGTCATTGTCAGGGCCGTCTTTAAGGTAGGGCAAAAGATGCAGCTGCTTTCATGCATTTATTATTGTGGGGCCCAAAGCAGCTTCTTCATACTTGCCAACTATCCTAGTTTAAATTCCCTTGTCCCTTGAAGTTTTAGTCATGTGCGGTGCCCCAAGATCTCAGTGTGAAGTGCTGCTACTAATGCTGCTCAGCTCTGCCCTATTGTTGTGTACAGTTGACTCACCTGCAGAGCCTGTGTTTACATGTAAATAACCGTCATTCATATTTAAATGGCAGCATTCATATGTAAATAGCTGAGGCTGGCAACATTCATATGTAAATAAAGGTGGCATTCATATGTATATCATGCCCCTCTGCAGTGAAGAGATGATGTGCTGTAACCTCTAACAACTAATCAGTGAAGAGTATTACTGTACAGTAATCTCTAGCAACCAATCAAGAAGAAGAAATCATGAGTTGTAACCTCTAGCAACTAATCAGTGAGCCGCAATGATATGCTGTAACCTCTGGCAACCAATCACAATCACTGTCTGATCTGATACAGTAAACTGATTTTAAGTCTAGCTGATATTTATTGTATGTCTCAGAGCAGGTGGAGAGCAAAATTGCATTGGGGGGGGGGGGGGGGGGGCCAGGGTCCAATCGACATTAAAGACGGCCCTGGTCATTG
The DNA here is from genome assembly GCA_029574335.1 of Rana kukunoris. NCBI lineage: Eukaryota > Metazoa > Chordata > Amphibia > Anura > Ranidae > Rana > Rana kukunoris. The sequence continues at coordinate 138,669,178 of CM056050.1, read as the reverse complement.
TCCTGCTGTAAGACCTATGACCTCTGGCACAGACCTAACTTTCTGACACTGGGCCCTACATTGCACCCCAGAATTAATTATTTTGTAGTCTTCACATTTCATAATACGATGCTATGCACATGGTCAAGACATCCAGTGCCTGAAGCAGCAGAGCAACCCCAAAACATCAGCGAACCTCCATTATGTTTGACTGTAGGGACTGAATTCTTTTCTTTATAGGCCCCATTTCTTTTTCTGAAAACAGAATGATGGGTTTTACCAAAAAGCCGTAATATTGTTTCATCCGTCTACAGCACATTCTCCCAAAAGGATTTTGGCTTCCTTGGGTAAGGTTTGGCAAACTCCATTGTAGCTTTTTTTATGTTTATTTTTTAGCAGGGGGGTCCTCTTGGGTCTCCTACTATGGCGTCCCTTTTCATTCAGATGGCAACGAAGAGTGCAAGTTGACACAGTTTGACCCTGTGCCTGAAGTTCAGCTTAAATTAGTTTGGAAGTTGATCGAGGTTCTTTATCCACCATTTGACAATCCTTCATTGCAATCTGATCAATTTTTCCCTCGTCCACGTCCAGGGAGATTAGCTGCATGGGCTCATTGGGCTGTAAACTTCTTGACAATGTTGCGCACAGTGGACACAGGAACATTAAGATCCTGCAGATTGTCCATTCTTTTCCACAATTTTTGTTCTCAAATCCTCATACAATTCTTCGCTAAATAACATTTATAATTGCAACATTTTCCTGGGCAAAGTGGTGCATTATCTGACAGAAATGCAGGGGTACCAATATTTCTGGCCAAGACTGCATATACTTTACAAGGTCTCTACTCCTAAAGAGAATCTGTATTAAGCAAACACTTTTGTTGTCTGATTTCCTTTAGGGGCTTGCCTAATTTCATTCAAATTGAAACTCTAATGCTGCGTAAACACGATCGGACTTTCCGACAACAACATTTTTTCCCGACGGATTGTTCGCTCAAACTTGTCTTGCATACACACAAATGTTGTTGAAAATTCCGAACGTTCAACACTATGACAAGCCAAGAAAAATGAAGTTCAATGATTCCGAGCATGCCTCGAATTGATTACGAGCATGTGTAGGATTTTTGTGCGTCGGAATTGCATACAGAGAATTGGAATTTCCGACAAGAACTTTTGTTGTCGGAAAAATTGAGAACCAGCTCTCAAACATTTGTTGACTGAAATTCCGACAGCAAATGTCCGATTGAGCCTACACACGGTATATACAACCAAAAGCTCACATCGAACATTTGTTGTTGGAAATTCCGACCGCGTGGCATTAAAGTGTTTGTTAAACCCCAGAATTTTTTTTATACTGGACCCTTAACCACTTCCCGCCCGGTTAATAGACAATTGACATCCGAGAAGTGGTTGTGAAATCCTGACTGGACGTCTATTGACGTCCTGCAGGATAACATGCCGGCGCACGCCCGTGGGGGCACGCAGCGCAGCTATTGGTGATGTGGGGTGTCACTCTGACACCCTGCATCTCCGATCTCGGTAAAGCGCCTCCGGTGGAGACTCTTTACCACGTGAACAGCCGTGTCCAATTAGGGCTGATCACGATGTAAATAGTAGAGCCGTTGATCTGCTCTTCCTCAGTCGCGTCTGACAGACACGAGTAGAGGAGAGCTGATCAGCAGCTCTCCTGACAGGGGGAGTTTGCGCTGATTGTTTATCAGCGCAGCCCCCCCACGGATGCCCACACTGAACCACCAGGGAAGCTGCCAGGATCACCAGGGAAGTCCGAAGCATGTGGATGGCCAGGTACATCCCACATGACCATCCACATATGAAAATGTATGCCAAATATGTGCCAATCGGTGCCCACAAATGGACACTGATTGGCACCATTGTGAAAGACCGCAAATCAATAATGCCCATCAATGCCACCCATCAGTGCTCATTCATGCCCATCTGTGCCCACCTATCATTGACCATCAGTGCCCATCCATGCCACCTATCAGTGCCACCATATGTGCCAATAACTACCACCATAAGTACCCATTATTGGTGCCTATCAGTGCCGCCTATGTGAGTGCCCATCAGTGCCACATACCAGTGCCACCTAGCAGTGTCCATCAGTGCCGCCTTTCAGTGCCCATTGGTGCCGCCTAACAGTGTCTATCAGTGCCACCTCATGGGTGCCCATCGTGTCGCCTTATCAGTGCCCGTCATTGCAGCCGCTGACTTGGCTTGGGCAGGAAGGTGCGTAAGTGCCTGGTATGGAAGTGGTTAAAGCAGATTAAGCTGTAACAAATCTCTCACTTGCCACTTCATGTATGCCCTCTCTGTACTGACCACAAAAATCAGGTCTGCTGAGCCCTGACCACCGTGGTCAGAATGCTCTGCTCTCCTTTCACCCCCTCCTTCCTGCCTCTCTGCTCCCTTTCTCTGTCTATCTCCGCTTAGCCCCGCTCACCCCCCAACAACAAATGTTGGCTGTGCATGCTCTCAAATTGTCCGACAACAAATGTGTTCCGTCGGATTATCCGATTGTGTGTACACAAATCCGTTGGACTAAAATCCAAAGTACAAACACGCATGCTCCGACCCAATGCTAAACATCAGACAGCAATAGCAGAAGTTGCCCAAAGGGTGGTGGTAAAGAGCCAAAAAAAAAAACACGTGGTTTGGTGTATGTTGGCTGAAAATGTTCTGCCGTGTGTATGCAGAACAAGTTTACGGACAACGTCCTTCAGACAAAAATTCACGGAAAAGTCTGATGGAAGTCTGATCGTGTGTATGAGGCTTAAAGAAGGTTCATTGTGAATTTACATGCATTTCAAAGGACAAACTGTTACATATGCGTATTGGTAAGGCAGTCCATTCATTGACGCATCACAATGCGGGTTTTAGTAGACATTTTTCTTCCTGTAGTGCACCACAGCACGCAGGTGGTTCAATATGTACGTAGTTTGCATGCATTGGGCTGTGTGTTGGGCTTTACTGCAATGCGCATATGTAAATACAGCTTAATTGTATCTAAAGTTGTTGTTTTTTGGACAGAGAAGGGGATGGTTAACACCCCTTGCAAGTTTTTTATTGATGCCTGTTCTCATTGAATACATTCACTATCTCTATTTCTATCTCTTTGTAGAGATCTGTAACCAAGCGTTGACTGGGAAAGGATATCTAAATATGAAACTATATCCAGGAGAGATTGTATCTTCAGATCATTTTTGCAGTGTATCGTGTTTATTTAAATAATGAAATTGGTGGCTTTTGTTTGAGTTACACACGTTTGACCAGTAGGTGGGGACAAAACCTTGATAAAAATATAAGGTGTGATTTTTTATTTTTTTTCCAGGGATCTGGCTACATTAGGATTACAACTGTTCTTTGCAAAAAATCATATTAACTCCCTAGACCGTGTTGGAGTGTTTGTCAGAAAAAAAATCCCCATAAAATAATGATATTGGTGAAAAGGAACATGTGCCTTTGACATCGCATGTAAACTCCAGGGCCAGAAATAACCTGATGGAGTGCCATGGAAAGCTCCCCACAAATGATACAATCTCCCTTAGAGCTACCAAAAATGACTCCTTTATCTTGCACAGGTGCTTTAAATCCAAGTCAATGGCTTGGTATTTTTGACAGCCATTTTATATAAGAGAAATTCCCAAAACCCCCTGTTGGGGGTACTTGAGGACAGGGTTGAGAACCACTGCTCTAAAGTACATGCGGTCAGGTTTTTAACCTGTATGGTGAGCCTAAAGCTGGCCATACTCTGATCAAAACTTGGCTGGTCCATCAAGGACTGGTGGAATTCTTCAGTTTGTGCTCGATGGAAGTCAATCTGATGGAAAACTGGTGTTGAGTGTGTAGCACTACCCCATAGGAGCTGCTGGTAAGTTTTGGGCCTGCACGTTACCTCAACACTTTAACTCTAACTGTCAGGTTTTATTCTTTTTTGCTTGAACTTAGAGAAGGTAGAAGGATGAAGGAGAAAGAAAGGTTCAGGCACACAGTACAGATCACTGGGAAAAACCCCTAAACTTCAAAGTCATTCGCCACTCCCTCCTGAGTGGGTATTGCTCACCCGGACCCCTCTCACCTGGCCTAGCAGCGGGAATGAAGCACGAATAATTCGCTAACAGTCTCTGCCACAGAATGATTGAGAACAAATTGAACAGTCCGGAATCCTTTGCCACAGGATGAAATGCCCAAACTTCCCGCTGTACAGTTAAGAGCCTTCAAGCTGACCCGGGAAACTGTAGGACAACTTGAATTGCGTATCCCTCCTTAATAAAGTCACCAGGCCTATCCCGAGACATTCTGCTTGGTCTCCTCCAGGGCAGGTCCTCCCCCGGTTCCCTTCATTTAGTGTAGCTTCCTTCACTTAGATGGGCAGCTTACGATCCCTCTAGATTCGTAGACCCCAGCCAGGATAGCTAGCAGAGATGCAGCCTCGGCCAACGTGGTCCGGGGCTGGAAATCACACAACACATACCTCGCACCAGGAGGGCCATGAGGCGAAGAGCCCCAAAGCATGGCGTCTGCCTCTTAAGTATCCCCTCCTGGCATGCACAGCGGGGCACCGCTCCCACTTGGCTGCTCCCGACAAAAGACACTTAATGACCTATGGCTTACCCGGGTTCCAACACTGACCTGTGGGGGTATTGCCACCTACAGGTAACAGTAGGAAAATGCTATCAGGCACAGCCATTGCCAGAACAGAGGCAAATTTAGAATAAAACATACAGTCTGAGCCACATTATTGGCTCAGACACCCACGCTACAAGTGTATCAGTGTATTCTTATGAAGGGTCCTACTGCCAGTACACAATGTCCCAACGGTGGGATTCTTCCACCCACCTTGCTTTTGTTGATGGAGGAATCTGTTAATTTTTATTTTTTTCCGCTAAGCCTACTGCATAAACTTAAAGAAATTAACTGTCTATGGCCACCTTAAGGGCTTGTTAACATGTACAGTACATTGCATCACGCCCTACTACCTGCTTTAACTCCTTGATCGCTGTAGTTGAGAGATGCTTGCAAAGCAACAGGGGATGTTATTTTTACCATGCTTGCAAGGCAAAGAATTGTGGCCATTTCAGATGTACACTCCCGACTGGTGCCTCTGCAGCCAAAGGGGTAGCGGTTGGGGGGTGGTAAAAGCGTTGCTCAGCCACAGAGTTTTAGTGTCTATTAAGCGTTACCTTTCAGGGGTTGTTTTTAATGACAAGCATTTGCCAGTAGGTCAAATAGTGGCTTAAAGAGTAACTCCACTCAAAGCTGATATTTCAAATTGTAATATAGATTAAATATTTAGGTTAAATCTCCCACTGGCTTTTTAATATGTGTTAGAGAGTAAGCGGTAATTTTTCTGCAGTTGTAATTTCCTGCTGGTGTGGCTGTATACCTTGCTACTGGCATCCAAGAAGTATTTAAATAGCCTGTCCATCCATTAATAAAAATATCTGTTTTGGGTGGGCTAACTTTTTATTTACAGGTATTTATTAGCGCTGTCAATTTATACAGTACATTATATACAGTATATTTACATTAGGGATGAGCCGAACACCCCCACGTTCGGTTCACACCAGAACCGCCGAACAGTCCAATCGTTCGCACGAACATTTAGAACCCCATTGAAGTCTATGGGACTCGAACGTTCGAATTCAAAAACGATAATTTTAAAGACCAATTTTCAAGTTATTGTTGGAAAACGTCTTTCAGAACCCAGGTCTTGCCCCAGGGAACATGTATCAATGGAAAAAAAAAGTCTTAAAAACGGTCGTTTTTTCAGGAGCAGGACTCCTGAAAAAACGACCGTTTTTAAAACTTTTTTTTCCATTGATAGTAGTATCAATGGGGAAAAAGTTTTAAAAACGGTCGTTTCGTTTCACTCGAATTTGCCGTGAACGATCGTTTTTGTTCGAAATTCGACGAACGATCGAACGGACGATGTTCGAGTCGAACATACGTTCGTTTCGAACGCGAAGCTCATCCCTAATTTGCATCAGTCCCTTACCCTTAAAGCAGAATTCCAGCCTTTTAGTGTTTATTAAAAGTCTGCAGCTACAAAAAGTGTAGCTGCTGACTTTTTATAAACAGACACTTACCTGCTCCACGGTCAAGCTCCGCTCCTCTCCCCCCTCTCTGGCCAGCGCCTCCATTTATAGTGTGGGCACCCGGCCGTGACAGCTTTAGGCTTCACGGCCTGGCACTCACTGCGCATGTACGAGTTGTGCTGCGCTATATGAGTGCACAGGCGATCTCCTGGGACCTGTCGCGTGTCCCTGCAGATCGCCTAAAGGGAGGGGCCGCCTAAGGCGAGAAGAGAAGTTGCCGAGGCGGTCCCTGGGCGGAAGGAGGAAGTGGGGCAAGAAGTCCCACTCCTACCGAAGCCCCCCCCCCCCCCAAAAAAATGACATGCCAAATGTGGCATGTAAGGGGTGAGGAGTGCTTAAAGCGGAAGTTCCACTTTTGGGTGGAACTCCGCTTTAAGGAGCTCACAATCTAAGGTCCCTAACTCGCATTCATACTAGGACCAATTTAATCAGGACCGAATTAACGTATTAGCATGTCTTTGGAGTGGAGGAAGAAACACACACAGGTACAGGGAGAACATGCAAACGCCAGACAGGTAGTGCTGTGGTTGGGATTCAAACCAATGACCCTAGTTCTGCTAGGAGGAAGTGCTAACCACTTAGCCACTGTGCTGTGTTTAAACTGATATATCAGAGATTTGCAGCAATGTCATGCTTGGAATGCCACACAGTAAAAATTGGCATTATATTCATGAAGTGTATGCCTGCCACAAAACTCTGTCACAAGTATTGCTTGGTTGGAATGATCAAAAATAGCAAGGTATTTCCTGTACTTACAGCCTCAAAGCTGTAAATCTGCAGTGTGAGATCATCATTGGCACTGCTGCCTCTAAATGATAGTCTCAGGAGAATTGGGGTGAGAGTTGATAACACTACTGTGCTGCTCACTGTTCAACTTACTAGAAAGGAAGGGGTACTCGAGGATCTGCAGTTTAATGATCTCCCTGCTTTTGCTCTATTCACTCTGCCGATCTGTACTTTCTCTAAGTCTCCTGCCCGTTCTTGATCATTCATGACATCAGTCATTGAATCACCAGGAGGGCAGTTCTGAAGCAAAGCCCTGCTCCTACCAAGACACCTGGTCCTGAGCACTCTGCTTACTTTTACAACTTCTACAGCACACGCTTTAAAAATACTTTTACATGGCAGTAGTAGAAGTATAAAGGGCGCAGGAGCGCCGCCCCCTCTCTTCTGGACCGCTCTATTACAATAGATTCATGCAATGCATGAATCTATCTATGGTCGCTGCTGAAACCCCCTATTCAGGTGTCCGGACTCTTTTTGAGGGGCAGGCAGCTGATCTACACCGGTGGGGGTGTTTTTTGGAAGCGCCTGATTAGAGCCGTAGGCTCTAATAGGCGCACAAAATAGTGAACAACGGGGGCGCCATGCTGTGCGTTCTTTGTTCACTCAGCTGTGTGTTAGCAAAGCAAAGGAATTCGCTTTGATAACGCTGAATCTGCCAATCAGGTTGCCGGGTCTGTTACCGTTCACCTGATTGGCTGAAACATCAGGCGCTGTGATTGGACGCCTCAGAGAGAACGTAAGAAGACATGGAGGACATGCAGGAGACCGCTGCTGACCCGCCTTGAGACAGTTGTGCAGTACGCAACATGCACCGATGATCTGGCACACAAAGTTTGGGGAACACAACAGGACCCCCCCCGGAATTATCTAGACATCGGAAACGGGACTTCAGGATGCCAAATGTGCACTCCACCACTGCACGGGTGCGTATGTGTGCAGCATTGTATCTTCTCTCTCCTCTGGTTTGGGGATTCCGGTATGGAGTCAGGAGATGGGGCCCAAGTGCATATGCCGAGTCACCTGGAAGGGAAAAGACAGGAGGATGTTAGCCATGCATGTGCCCCTTGTGATGTGTGCATCATGGGGTTGGACAGTCATGCCTGCCACCCATGTCACTCACCAATCAGCCAGCTGTCCTTGTACACGTTCTGTTCGAATTCTGATGGAATGTTGCTTTGACGGTATACGTAGCTGTCGTGGCTGGCCCCTGGGTGTTTGGCACGGACGTGCCATATGAGGCATTGGGCATCGGCTATCACCTGTACGTTGATGGAATGCCACTGCTTACGATTGCGGTATATGTGCTCTGTGGCACGGGGGGGGGGGGCTGTAGTGCCACATGTGTACAATCAATGGCCCCGACAGTGTGTGGGAATCCGGCAATGCTGTAGAAATCCTGCATTGCCTTCTGCCGCAGATGCACATGGGTCGGTTTGATGATGTGGTGGGACATGCGTGTGAGGATTGCGGGGACAACCTGGTGCACGCATCTGCTCATGGTGGATTGTGACATCCATTACACGACTCCACTTGTACGCTGAAAAGATCCACTGGCAAGGAAATGGAGTGTTGCCAGTACCTTGACTAGTGGCTGCACTGCAAGTGAGCGTCCCATCTGGCTGGTGATTTCATCATGCAGGGCTGTGGCTAATTCCAGGATGGCATTAGGGCTGAATCTGAAGATGCGATACACCTCCGATTCGCCCATGCCAAAGACGTTCATGCGCGTTCAGTATATCCTCTCCTGTGCCCTCCTCCGTGCCTGGGGACGCAGTAGTGCTATGACCATGGCGGCCCCTGGTATGTTGGCATACAGATGTGTTGTCCTGCAAGTGTGGTTGCTCAGCTCGTCCGTATCAGTGCTGCTGCAGCTGCTCTCCAGCTGACAGTGCCTGCCGCCGAGAATGTGTTTTCAGCACGCCAGCATCGCGCTGAATCTCGGCGACAGGCTGCCGACATCTCGCACTCGCTGGAATAGTAAAAGTACATTCCAGCGAGCGCGTCATAGAAGCGACGGGAATCCGACGCGGATTCCCGCCAATTCTACACGTGGGCGGAGTTTGTTATGAATCCTGAAGGAGAAATCCCCGCCGGATTTTTAAAGAAAAATCCGGCATGGGTTCCCCCCTCAGGAGCATAACGGGCCCTTAGGTCGGTTACGGGTTGTAAGGAGACCCCCTACGCCGAAAAAACGGCGTGGGGGTCCCCCCACAATCCATAACAGACCCGTATCCAAAGCACGCCGGCCGGCCGGTCAGGAAGGGAGTGGGGGCGAGCGAGCGCCCCCCCCCTCCTGAGCCGTACCGGGCAGCATGCCCTCAACATGGGGGGGTCAGGTGCTCTGGGGTAGGGGGCGCACTGCGGCCCCCACCCCAGAGCACCCTGTCCCCATGTTGATGAGGACAGGGCCCCTTCCCGACAACCCTGGCCGTTGGTTGTCGGGGTATGCGGGCGGGAGGCTTATCGGAATCTGGAAGCCCCCTTTAATAAGGGGGCCCCCAGATACCGGCCCCCACCCTAAGTGAATGAGTATGGGGTACATTGTACCCCTACCCATTCACCTGCAAAACAAAAGTTTAAACACAAATAAACCACACAGTGTATTGAAATATTTTATTAGTTGGCCGCCGGGGGGGGGGTGTGTATGATCGCTTTTAGAAAAGCGCCCCCCTCCGGCGGGCTTCTGTGGGGGGGTGGGTGCCGCCGTCTGGTTCTTTTCCGCCGCCGGGGGGGGGCGCTTTGATAAAAGCGCCCACCACCCGGCGGGCTTCTTTCTACGTCTTCGGCGGCTGGGGGGTCTTCTCCCACTCTCCGGGGTCTTCTCCCGCTCTCCGGGGGTCTTCTCCCGCTCTCCGGGGGTCTTCTCCGCTCTCCGGGGGTCTTCTCCGCTCTCCGGGGGTCTTCTCCGCTGTCCGGGGGTCTTCTTCTTCTTCAGGACTCGCCGCCGCTATCTTCGTGTGTTAGCTCAATTACTAGCGGCGGCGGCCCCCTCTTCTGCGACGTCGGCGTCTTCTTCTTCTTCTTCTGCTGTCCAGATGTTGACGCGACGCTTCCTCCCGCTGTTATGCCCGGCGCGCGGCTCGCAGCGAAATATATAGGCCTGTCTTGTGACGTCGCAGTCCCATCATGCTCCGGTAGGTACCACGTGATACCTACCGGAGCATGATGGGACTGCGACGTCACAAGACAGGCCTATATATTTCGCTGCGAGCCGCGCGCCGGGCATAACAGCGGGAGGAAGCGTCGCGTCAACATCTGGACAGCAGAAGAAGAAGAAGAAGAAGAAGAAGAAGAAGACGCCGACGTCGCAGAAGAGGGGGCCGCCGCCGCCAGTAATTGAGCTAACACACGAAGATAGCGGCGGCGAGTCCTGAAGAAGAAGAAGACCCCCGGACAGCGGAGAAGACCCCCGGAGAGCGGAGAAGACCCCCGGAGAGCGGAGAAGACCCCCGGAGAGCGGGAGAAGACCCCGGAGAGTGGGAGAAGACCCCCCAGCCGCCGAAGACGTCGAAAGAAGCCCGCCGGGTGGTGGGCGCTTTTATCAAAGCGCCCCCCCCGGCGGCGGAAAAGAACCAGACGGCGGCACCCACCCCCCCACAGAAGCCCGCCGGAGGGGGGCGCTTTTCTAAAAGCGATCATACACACCCCCCCCCCGGCGGCCAACTAATAAAATATTTCAATACACTGTGTGGTTTATTTGTGTTTAAACTTTTGTTTTGCAGGTGAATGGGTAGGGGTACAATGTACCCCATACTCATTCACTTAGGGTGGGGGGCGGTATCTGGGGGCCCCCTTATTAAAGGGGGCTTCCAGATTCCGATAAGCCTCCCGCCCGCATACCCCGACAACCAACAGCCAGGGTTGTCGGGAAGGGGCCCTGTCCTCATCAACATGGGGACAGGGTGCTCTGGGGTGGGGGCCGCAGTGCGCCCCCTACCCCAGAGCACCTGACCCCCCCCCATGTTGAGGGCATGCTGCCCGGTACGGCTCAGGAGGGGGGGGGCCCTCGCTCGCCCCCACTCCCTTCATGACCGGCCGGCAGGCGTGCTATGGATAAGGGTCTGTTATGGATTGTGGGGGGACCCCCACGCCGTTTTTTCGGCGTAGGGGGTCTCCTTACAACCCGTAACCGACCTAAGGGCCCGTTATGCTCCTGAGGGGGGAACCCATGCCGGATTTTTCTTTAAAAATCCGGCGGGGATTTCTCCTTCAGGATTCATAACAAACTCCGCCCACGTGTAGAATTGGCGGGAATCCGCGTCGGATTCCCGTCGCTTCTATGACGCGCTCGCTCTCCATCGCGGCAAGCCAGCTCGGCGCTGGCTCCCGCGATGGGGCTCGTAGGTGGTCAATCTCGCCGAGAAAGGGAGCGAGATTGACACAATATCCCAGTCACCTACTGTGACTTGTGCACGTCTGTTGCTGAGTTACACCTCCTTTATGGGGAATAACTGTGCGCCAGGCGCACACTTACGCGCAACGCACGTACATTCGTGAATCGCTGTATTTCCCTCATTTGCATATTTGAATGCCTAATCAATGGGAGAAGCAACATGCGTCCAGACGAAAAATGCGCCCACGTTACGCCGGGGTAAGTAAGATACGTCGGCATAGGATAGCCAGTTTTTAGGCGTATCTTGGTTTGTGACTCAGGCGCACAGATACGCAGGCGCACAGATACACCGGCGCACATTTGCACTACGTCGGCGTAAGTGCTTTGTGAATCCGGGCCCTTGTCTTTAGTAAATCAACCACCAATGTGTACCATACCTGACCCTGTCTGTATTGTACTGTCAGATCTCCTTATCAGTTGTAAACTAGATTTGGGTAAAAGATTAGAAGCTGGGCTTCTTCCTTGTATGTTAATGAGAGATTGCTCAGTTTGTCCCCAGTTTCAATGGGTACAGAGACACTGGGATTGTTCAGAAATGTTTGCAATCTACCATGAGACCTTCTCACAAACTTCGTTTTAGGTAAGAAATATATTTTCTTTTTGGCATGCTGTCTGAATAGAAGCACACAAACATATATAGGCATACCCCGCTTTACGGACACTCACTTTACTTACACTCGCGAGTACAGACATACCCACGAATGTATGTAAATTGCCTCACAAGTACAAATATTCCCGGCCCATGCACCTGCACTAGACAAAACTGAAGCTCTGAGCATGTAGCCTGCCCTGTTCCAGTGTGCTCTTCCTGTATCCTGGCCGCGTCCCCACCTCCAGTGACATCACATCCACTCAGTGGTTCTTCCGGCTTCCCTGTCAGCCACAGAATGCCATTCAGCCTCTCCACAGCACTGTCCCCTGTGCACAGCGCAATGTCCAGAGGATGGATTGGAGTGGCCCCCCCCTTGCATTCGATGAGCTTATTTACATGTGAGTGTTCCCCTGACACCCCCACTACAGCCCCTGGCGCCCACACTACAGCCCCTGGCGCCCACACTACAGCCCCTGGTACCCACACTATAGCCCCTGGCACCCACACTACAGCCTCAGGTGCCCACACTATAGGCCCTGGCACCCACACTACAGCCTAGAAGTGAAAAAATAATTGCTTCACTTTAAGTACATTTTCGTTTTACATACATGCTCCGGTCCCATTGTGTACTTAAAAGTGGGGTATGCCTGTAGTGGGATTCTTCTCAAATTTAAAAGTAAAAGTGGAAATGCACTTTAAGAAAGAGAATAGTAGCTAGGCAGATATGTGACCTATGCAATGAACAAGTCCATATTTGTAACTACAAAGCAAAAATATTTAACTGTTCCAAGTTACCAGCGACTAAACTGTACTGTGAAGTCCGCAGCTTCATGATTTTTCATTACGGGGAGTTTTGCTGTTTACATTTTTGACATATTTCTAATGGCACTTATGATGTAAACCTGCATTGACTTTGGCAGTAAAATCAAAGGGGGAAGAGAGCCAATTAGACAAGGCAGACATCTGGCCAGAGACGTATGGGATTTTTATGAAAAAGTGGAGAAACAGTAAGGTTTCCGTGCTACATCAACCAATCGGATGCTTTATTTATTTTTTTCTAAGTTGCATTGCAGTTCGGAGATCATGTGCAACACAACCACTTTCCTTCCCTCCAGCTTTCACAATATGTTCAGGAGTTGGCTACAATGTTGAGTTATCAAGAAGTAAAATTATTATAGCAATGTGGTGTTACCGTGTACAAAGCCTTGTACCCCTTTTCTATGTTTCTGATGTGCACAATGTATTATCATAGAAACAGTATACATGTGGGGAGGTCTGTGTACACACAAACCACTCATATTTTTTATTGAGTATTCCAAGTTATTACACCCAAAACACCATGAGCAGTTATGCCAGAATGTAAAAAAAACTATCTTGATACAACATGAGTACACTGACAAGTACATGTCATTGGCGGTTTAAGTGCCATTTTAGTTGCTCGTGTGGTTGGAGAGACATAGTGGGCTGATGCAGAGGTCAAGTCCTGCGGAAAAAAGTGTGGGAACTCCCACCCAAGATCCACTCCCCCACCAAAAAATAAAAAATAAAATGATACGCTCATATGCATAATTACTAAACCGCATGTTTTTGTTTTTCTTTTCGATCCACTGTACCTTAGAAATCCTTTATGTTACTGGCCGCTTCCTGTATATGGATTAATCGCGTAGTGTGCGGGTATTCTGTCACTTCCTCGATGCCGCAATGTCTCCTGGGAGCTTTTGTCATTGTTCCCAGGAGTCATTGCTGAGGTCTGCCGCGAGTTATCGTGGGATTTAGAAAGAAGTTCTTTCTAAATCCCGCGAGAATTCACGGCAGACCTCCGCAATGATTCCCCAGAACAATGAAACAAGCTCCCTGGAGACATTGTGGCATCGAGGAAGTGACAGAATACCTGCACACTACGCGATTAATCCATATACAGGAAGCGGCCAGTAACATAAAGCATTACTAAGGTTCACCTGCCCCTGACAGTGACTCGAGCTGGGCATCGCCGCTTAGTAAAGGGTTGGCTCGGCTGCTCTCGGCTGCTCTAGTCCTGCAAAGGGAACTGAGTTCCTGCTGTGAAAAAAGTGCAGGGACTCCGTACCTACGCGTTTCTGCAGGACTTGAGCCCTGGGCTGATGATGGTAAACATAAAGAACATATTAAACATAGCAACAAGACAAAATAATAGATACCTACAATAAAACAAAAGGAGGAAAAGATATCATCCCATATGTGTTAGATATTTGTAGGGAACCCAAGAACCAGAGATATTTTCTCAGGAACAGTTTTTTTTTTCTTTTAGAGAAATGCCATTTAAAACTATACAACATTAAATGGGTCTATATACTTTTACTTATGCTTATGTATCAGAGAAAGGAAGGTTTATATTTTGGGGCTCGTGCACACTATGCTCTTCTGAAAGCTTTTCTTCTGACAGGAGAAAAGCAGCGTTAAAAACTCACCCAAAGCTGCATTTTTCAAACATGTTTAGGTGCATTTGGACGCGTTCAGGCGCATCAAGCGTTTGGGCGTTCGTTCATTTCATTGGCCAGAAGATTAATTTATTCTGGACACTAAAATAATTGCTCAAGTGCAAAACACACCTAGCAAGTAGGTGCATTTAGACACGTTGAGTGTTTTTTCTGCCCAAACACTCCTCTCCAGAACACTATTTGGTGTATTCAGATTTCTTGCCCTAAAGCCCCTGCCTCTAATTGCCTGTAAATGCCTATGTGTGCATGGATACAAAGGGGTTGATTTACTAAAACTGGGGCCAATAGTGGCAATCATCAACATGTCTGATATGTTTGTAGCATACAATGAAATAGTACCAGTGAAAAGTTTAAAATGGGTGCACAAATATGTGACAAAGATATAAATGTCCGTGTTTTGGTGGTGTCACTGGAAGAAACACTACTACAAAGTTCCTTTCCTACCCTCATTACAGAGCTCTTCTCCCATCTCTCACCCCCCTGTCTCTCACTACAAAGCTCACCCCCATTGTTCGCCTCTTGTCACCCCCAGCCCCACCATACAAAGCTCCCCTGTTCTTCCTTCTACCCAGTACAGACCTCCCCCAGTGCAAAGCTCCCTTCTTCTCCCAGTACAGAACTCTCCCCAACCCCAAACCCCCCTAGTACAGAGCTCCCCCCTCCCAGTAAAGAGCTCCCCCCACCCTCTAGCTCTCACAGTACACAGCGCCCCCCCCCATTCTCTAGTACACAGAACTTCCTCCTTCTCCTACCTTCCTTAGTACAGAGCTATTTCCACCCTTAGCCCTTCTAGTACACAGAGCTTCCCAGGGCTGGTGCAAGGATTTTTGACACCCTAGACGAAACCTAATTTTTCCGCCCCCTTGGCTCCACCCCTGACCCGGCCCCCTTTTCTTTGCCCATGCAAACCCCACCTTTTTAATGAAGCGCCCATCAAATGCAGCCTCACCAGTGCGCATGAAATGCCATCTCACCAGCGCCCATCAAATACACCCTCACCCGTTTTAATCAAATGCTGCCTCGCCAGTGCCCATCAAATGCCGCCTCACCAGCATCCATCAAATGCCGCCTCGCCAGCGCCCATCAAATGCCGCCTCACCAGCGCCCTTCAAATGCCATCTCACCAGCGCCCATCAAATGCTGCTTTACCAGCGATTATCAAATGCCATCTCACCAACGCCCATCAAATGCCATCTCACCAGCGCCCATCAAATGCAATCTCACCAGCACCCATCAAATGCCACCTCACCAGCACCCATCAAATGCTGCCTCACCAGCGCCCATCAAATGTAATCAATCCCTGGGAGGGGGGGGGAATTTGCCAGATAAGTCATTGTCATCACATATACAGTACACAACAGTTTTTACTCACGATACCAGTGTCAGCAGATGACAGTCTTGGGCTCAGCAAACTTCCGGACAACGTGAACGATGACCCTGTGATTGCTGCCTGTTTTCTCTCATCAACTCTGCTACCTCTGTGTCGGAACCTCTTCCACCCAGGCTCCACATGTCCCCAAGCCCGGGGAGCCTCTGCCAGGCACCATGCACGCGAGTTGATAGCATCTTGTCCTCACTAGATGGTGTATGGCTTCGTATCACAACCCATGAAAAAATTGGCAGTCTCCTAAATGATACAGGCAAGTGTTTTTAAAAGGTTTGGAGTCCAATGTATATTGACCTTTAACCCTCCTGGGGGCCCTATCTGGTTGTCTTTACAGTCCTCTGGGATTCTTCTCCACCTGGGGGGGCGCTGTGCTGCTGGACCCAGAGGGAGAGCAGAGATCGGCCTCAGTGAGAACTATGGACACAGGTCATGACACAGTGTCAGAGAGCGGAGAGGGAGGGGCTGCTGCCTGACTCTGAACACATTTTAAAACGGAGAGCGTACAGGGAGATGCTGGACACAGACAGTGACACATCAGAGAGCGGAGAGTGCACTGGGCGGTTGCAGCCTTAGCTAAACACATGATGTGACCAGTGTTGTAAGTAACGGAGTTAAAATAAACGCAGTTACCTAACGCAGCCCCTTTTGAGAGTAATCTACCTGATTACTCTTCCCCTCACGGTAAGGCAGTTCCCATTACTTGGGCGGCGTTACTGCAATTACATCTACCGCCACTGTGAATATGAATATGGGTGGAACTCCGCTTTAGAATCATGTCACCGCTGTGATGGCCTGTCACAGCGGTCTTAAAACTCCCAATCGCAAGGAGCCCTGGATACAATGAGCCCCATCCGCCTCACACTGACCCCTTTACCGGGGAACAACTCGCATCGATCACACACACTGTGGGGTAGATTCATGTAGATCAGCGGATCTTTTGATCCGCGTGATCTATCTTTTTTACGATCCGCCTGCGCCAGTTTTTGAGGCAAGTGCTGTATTCAGAAAGCACTTGCCTCGTAATTAGCCCTGGCGGATCGTAAATCCCCCGGCGGAATGCAGATTCCGCGGCTAGGGGGAGTTTACTATTTAAATCATGCGCGTCCCCGCGCCGATCGTACTGCGCATGCGCCGCCGGCAAAATTTCCCAACGTGCATTGCTTTAAATTACGTCGCAAGGACGTCATTGTTTTTGATGTTAACGCAATTAACGTATGGCCGTATTCCCGGACGACTTACGTAAACGACGTAAAAAATTCAAAACTCGACGCGGGAACGACGGCCATACTTAACATAGGATCCGCCGCACTTACCCCGCATATAGCAGGGGTAACGATCCGCCGGAAAAAGACGAACGCAAACGACGTAAAAAAAAAACGACGGCCGGGCGTTCGGTTCTGAATCGGCGGTTCTCCTCATTTGCATATTCGTCGCGTAGAAAAAAAGAAGCGCCACCTAGCGGACGGCGGGAGAATGCAGCCTAAGAACCGACAGTGTAACTCACTTACACCAGTCGGCTCTAAGGGAGATCTATGCGGAACCTGATTCGAGGAATCAGCCGCATAGATCCGAGCGTCGGATCTCACAGATCCGACGGTGTATCAGTAGATACACCGTCGGATCTGTACATGAATCTACCCCTGTGTGTGCAACCTGATTAATGATCCGGGGAACATATGGCTGGAACAAAATGTTCCACAGAACAAACGTTCCCTATACAACACAGTGTACACAGCGACATCTAGTGGTCAACCAATAAAGCTTATATAAGATAAATAAAATAATAAACAATAAACTATAGAAAATTCTTATAAAGCCTAATATAAGATTTTAAATTACAGACTCTGTAAACATCAAGGGAATGTATATTATAAACATACATTTTAATCCAGCTTATAATTTGGATGTAATATATAGCAGATGGATAAGGGTTTTAAGTCCTATTAGCTGCACATACATGGTGGGACGGATGCACCTAGGCTGGGATATACACGAGATCACCATTTGTTTCCGGTTTTCTTCTCTCAAGGATCTGGCATTCTTTTGTCTTGGGAGTATTAACTCACTGCTCCCTGGCAAGCGTCACCTGCATTCTAAAAAGGAAATCATTGCAACAAAGCATTGTAGAATATAAAAAAAAAAGTCAGTTACTTTGCTGAGTAACTAATTACTTTTTCAATGTAGTAACTGAGTCACTAACGCAATTACTTTTTCGAAGAAGTAATTTGTAACTGTAACTAATTACTTTTTTAAAGTAAGATGAGCAACACTGGATGTGACACTGAGCTGGAGCCACGCTTTGGAGGGGGGGGGGGGGGTGTCGGCACTGCTTGTCAGGACACTGGTGTACGGTGCAAGCTCTGTGGAGGACAGAGGACAGTGAGGAGTGGAATAACCAGCGGCCAGGCGCCCTTAGCGGCAGTGCACTCTAGGCGGTCGCCTAATCCGCCTAGTGGCAGCGCCGGCCCTGGAGCTCCCCCAAGTACAGTGCTCTACCACCCATTCTAAGGACATTCTAGAGCCAATTGACCTACAAGTATCTCTTTGGGTTATGGGAGGAAACCGGAGTACCCAGAGGAAAGCCACACAAGCACAGAAGAACATTAAAACGCCATACAGGTAGTTTTGTGGTTGGGATTTGAACCAATGGAACCTATTGCATAATTATATGTATATATAGTACCTAATGCAACTTTATTGCTAAAGTATTTTTGTTATATGGTGTGCTTTCTCTATAAATTTAAAATGATTGTACAGATTGATACACTTTAGAGAGCATCAGTTTTGTGAATAAAGTCGGCAGTAGATGAAGCAAGCGGCTGTGAAGTAGAGACACATAAGCTAATGCTACATGTATAGCGCCCCCTCCTGTCACAGATGGAGTGATCCTGAATGCACCCTGCTTGGGATAGCAACAGCTGGCGATACCTGAATGGAAGACTGTTATTAACAGTAAGTTTATTAGTAAAATCACAGTGTATATATATGGGCATATCTGTTCTGCAGGGGTTACTGGGATGCTTTCAAACTGATCCACAGCTACAGCGCAGTACACCTGCGCGTTAGGCTGCATTCACACTATAGCGCGACGTATTGTACTGCGATTTGCCGCGACAAATTGCGGCGTTTTGTCCCACGATTTGCCGCGACAAAACGCGTCGTTTTTTAGCTTTGTTTTCGCTGGAGGGGTGATTTTAACATTGTCGGCTATGCCGAACGCCGAAGCCGCCTGAAAAAAAGGGTCCGGGACTAGTTTTGAGCTTCAGGCGTACAGCGTTTCGGCGTTCGGCGTGGAGATGTGAACTATCTCTATAGCCGACAATGTTAAATCACCCCTCCAGCGTATTTCAGGCTGCAATAGCGTCGGGCGTAAAAACGCCTAGTTGTGAATGCAGCCTTACCTGCACTGAGCCATAAACTTCTGCTATTACCCACAGGTTTGTTGCGCTTTCTGAAAGTGCATTACACCCGCAGGATGTAATAGAAGCCTATGACAAAGTGCAAGTAACCCGCTGGAAAGCCACAGGTGCACTGCACTGCATATGAAAGCAGCCTTAGGCCCCTTTCACACAATCGGTCTGGCCCAATCAGAGCCTCTACTCACCCTATGTAGCGGCAGATGTAAACAGACTTGTGTTTGTTTATACCCACCTACCTTCAATCCAATTTGCTAAAAAAACACAGAAGTAGGCCCGTCCCCTTCTGTCTGGGCGGATTGGATCAGAGGGCCCATAGACAGTAGTGTATTTAGGTTTTGTGCTGCCCTAGGTCTGACTAAACTCGTGCACCCCTAATTTAGATATGACCCACCCCTTCCTGTCAAGGCCACACTCCTTTCTGTTTAAGACCCGCCCTGAAATTTTCGAGTGGGGACACTAGTTCTTAGGACCTGGGGGGTGGGGGTATTGGATTCCCTTAATTTGCATAGATTTCCTCTCACGTCCTGTTTGTCTATGGGGCAGGAAGTGAAGGCAAATCCCTGCAATGGGTCAGGGATGGTAAAAAAAAAAACTGACCGGGGCTATAACCCTCCCTTACTCTAGTTCTACTTTAACCAAACATTTCTGATAATTTTATGGAGAGGACTAAGAAGATAAAACCATGCCAATGGTGCAGCAGAAAACATATAGCACAGTGAGGAAGGTTTGTGGTCCAGGATGATGGGACAGTCACAATTAGAAGCAGCCCCCCCCATAGTTGCGGAATGCCGGCGTCCGCATACTAGAAGCAGTGCGGCTGCTTAATGGGGGCTCTAGACTAATTTGCCTCTCATCCCAATCTGCCCCATAAGACTGGTGCTACACTAACAGTTTAGCGCAAGCCAGCGGGGACTCTTTTCGTGCTGCAAAGTGCTGCCCTAGGCCTGGGCCATGTTGGCCTGGGCCAGAATACAGCATTCCCCATAGAGTAGAGTGAGCTTTGTCCGTGTCCGCTCTGCATATGCAGAGTGGATACAGACCCATCTTCTGCACCCTCTGCTCATTTTGGCCTGTGACCAGTTACCAAGTAGCCCTTTCTCTTCAAATGTTTGGGCACCCTTGCCTTAGCCTATAGCCTTCGCTATATATTTAAAATGATTATGCTTAGAGCACAGCCAGAAAACTAACCACACTGGGAAGGATGTACTTCTATGTCTAGCATGGTCAGTTTGAAATAGAAAAGCAGGAGATCTGAAGGATTACCAGGTATTTCACACAAAAAAAAAGAAATACAGTATAAAGGGAAAAGCATACGTTTTAACACACATACGCGGTATAACAGACGTGTCTATATAAAAAAAGTGAAATGTTGGGGGAGCATACACTTAAACTGCCTGCACCTGTGCTTTAAAAATCATGTGTCTGTACAAACTATAAAATTGGGGTGTTACAGTGTGATTCTATGGCCATGTACAATAATAGCTCTCTTTGCCATTTTTTTTAAGTGCAGGAAGAATGGAAGAGAGACAAAGGGCAGCACAGGACAGCATAACGAAATGTTGTTCTCTATGCAGTACCGTATTATCTGTTCCCTCTGAGCTTTCCATAAACAGACATCAAGCTGTGCTTTTCCCTCGTGTTTCTCTGATGTCTATTTATGGCAGGCTTAGTGGGGACAGCAAACGCGCCTGCATTTCTCTATGGCCGTCCGTTTGATTGAGCAGTGGACAACCATGTGAACTTTGTCTAAGGGTACACAAATCACATACATTGCGTGCACCCCCGTATTTCTGCTGTATATCATTGATGCAAATTCTGCAACCAAGAATTCAATAACTGCAAAGGCGAGCTCAACTCATTTCCATTCAGCATGAGGAAGACGATGAAGAAATTCTACTCCAAGTCTTATGATAACACGACTTAAGTGCCTTGCTTTATTGTTATATTCTTATTAGTCGTACGTGTTTTTGCAATAGTGGAATCAAGTTTAAAGCTTTCATCAATGGGAAACACAAAAGCAGCTTAGAAGTCCTGCTGTCTTGATGACGGTTTCCCAGCAGCGATGGAGTTAGCGGGTTGCAGGTACAGCCTGAGCTGTAGACCAGCAGTGTAAAGTGAGAGGATTAAGCTGGAGTGCTGATCTGTAATTTAGTGACTGCTACCAAAGCTCCTGGAAAATGAGTCTGGAGGTTTGAAGAGGACTGAGTCCGCAGGTGTCTGATCCGTAGATTTACCCTTTGCATAAAACCTATATATTTCCTGCCCTGGCAAGTGTAAATTGCCTCTCTTGCTGTAAAGTCAGAAAGATCAGTTTTTAATCAATACATTGCTTCCTCGGCCTGGTTACAGGTAAGCTTTGATGGACAGGGCTTGGGTTTTTATCTCAGCAAAGCCAGTGAATATCAGAAGTAAGCGCTGGTAAGTGTACAAAGCTAATGTCCAATGACAAATGCTTTCTATCTCAGGGGAAAGATTTATTGGTCGAATGTAAGTAGAACGGTTGAGACTGATTCAGCGCAGGCGATATGTCTTGAGGATGCCATTTTCTATCAAGAGAGTCAATGCGGATTCTTGTTTCCAGGAAATTAGAGCACACATACTTGTGTGTTGGTAGCAAGAACAACATAGAAAGAAAGAAAATATATATTTTGAGTATTTTCAAGGAGGCTCCATGATGTCTACACATCTAAAGTGTCCCCAAATGCAGAATGCAACACACCGAAATCTTGATAGGTTTTACATTTATAAACAAGTAAACCTGTCATTAGAGAAATGTGGAGGTAGGCATTGCTTCATTCTGCGAATAATAGTTGTCTTCAGTGGCGGCTGGTGCTCAAAATTTTTGGGGGGGCGCAAACGGAAAAAAAACGCATCCTCACTGTGCCCATCAAATGCAGCCACTGTTCCATCAATTCGCACCACTGTGCCATGCCATCAAACGCAGTCACTGTGCCATCAATTCGCACCACTGTGCCATGCCATCAAACGCAGTCACTGTGCCATGCCCTCAAACGCAGTCACTGTGCCATCAATTCGCACCACTGTGCCATGCCATCAAATGCAGTCACTGTGCCATCAATTGTCACCACTGTGCCATGTCATCAAACGCAGCCACTGTGCCATCAATTGTCACCACTGTGCCATGCCATCAAATGCAGCCACTGTGCCATCAATTGTCACCACTGTGCCATGTCATCAAACGCAGCCACTGTGCCATCAATTGTCACCACTGTGCCATGCCATCAAATGCAGCCACTGTGCCATCAATTGTCACCACTGTGCCATGCCATCAATTGTGGTCACTGTGCCATCAATTGTCACCACTGTGCCATGCCATCAAATGCAGCCACTGTACCATGCCATCAAACACAGCCACTATGCCAATTGTCACCACTGTACCCTTTATTTGTCGCCACTGTGCCCATTCATGCCGCTGTGCCAATTGTCCCCACTGTGTCACTGTCCAGTCATCCATCCACCTTGGAGCGTTATATTATAACCTGCTGGGACTTGTAGTTCTCCAGCATCTCCTGGGGCTCAGGTGCATGCAATCCACCATCTTTGTCCAGTTTTTCTCACTGCTGGGACTTGTAGTCCCATAGATGGTGGATTGCATGCACCTGAGAACCCAGGACAAGATGGAGAACTACAAGTCCCAGCAGGTTATACATACAATAAGGCTCTGAGGTGGATGGGTGTGGATGGCATGCACCTGAGCCTAGGAGAAGATGGGGAACTACAAGTCCCAGCAGGTTATAATATAAGACACCCATCCACCTAGGAGCCTTATATTATAACCTGCTGGGACTTGTAGTTCCCCATCTTCTCCTGGGCTCAGGTGCATGCCATCCACACCCATCCACCTCAGAGCCTTATTGTATGTATAACCTGCTGGCACTTGTAGTTCTCCAATCTCCATCTTCTCCATGAGCCCCAGGAGAAGATGGAGAACTACAAGTCCCAGCAGTCTAACTACAATAAAAGGCTCTGAGGTGGATGGGTGGGGATCAAGCAGTGAATGTGCATTTAAAAAAAAACAATAATGGGGTAGGGGGTGCTTCCTGACAGCAGACATTTCAGCCACAATATAATGCATTTAAAAAACGTTTTCAATCAGCAAGGGGGAGGGGGGGAGTTGCTTCCTGACTGTTAGACATAAGCTTTTGGAGCTAAACAAATTACAGGCAGACAGTCTGTAGGTCGTGGAAACAGGAACTGAACTTTATTACTACTTCTTGTACATAGACAAAACATGAACTAGCAAACGTAACACTGCCATCTAGTGATCATATAATGTAATAGGCACACAGCAATTACATTTAGTAGATGTTGCTCATATAATACAAACCTTGTATGTTAACACCCCCACTCAACAACTACTATCTATGTCAATCCCATTTCTGATCTAAGATCAACAAATCTGTTTCTAGCTAGTGGTTTTGTCAAAACATCAGCAATCATTTTTTCCGTTTCACAATACACAAGTTCAATCACTTTCTGATCAACTAAGTCATGAATGTAATGATGTCTGACATCGATGTGCTTGGTTCTTCCATTAATCTTCTCACTTGTTGCAAGCTTAATGCAACCCTGATTATCCTCAAATAAGACGGTAGGTTCTGATGTTGCTTCTCCAAGATCCTTGAGTAATTGTTGTAACCACACAACTTCTTGACTGGCATAAGCTGCAGATATGTATTCAGCTTCTGTAGAGGACAATGCCACTGACATCTGTTTCTTGCTGGACCATGATATAGGACTGTCTCCCAATTTTAATAAGTAACCACTTGTGGATTTGCGTGTGCTGTGATCACCTGCCCAATCGGAGTCCACATATCCCACGAGGTTTAAATCACCACTTGCTGACAGTTTCAAATTTAAGTCTTTTGTCTGTTTCAGATATCTCATAACTCTTTTGATCGCATTCCAATCTCTTAGACGTGGTTTATCAACTCGCCTGCAAAGAAGAGACATGCTGGCTGCAATGTCTGGACGTGTAGTGGTTGCAATGTAGAGAAGTGCCCCCACTGCTTGTCTGTATTGTTCATTGGATGTGAGAAGATCATCTTCTCCTTCTAACTTTGGATAGGCTGTGTCCATAGGTGTGCTTGCTCCTTTCGCCTCTGTCATGTTGAATTGCTGAAGAATAGATTCAATTTTTGCACTCTGATTCAACAGGAAACTTCCATCTTTCTCACGCTGGATGTCAATTCCAAGATAATATGTCACTTCACCTAGGTCTTTAGTTTCAAAGTGCTTGTTGAGTACTCCTGTTAACTTTGCAATTTCATTGTTATTTTTGTGAGCAATGATCAGGTCATCAACATAAATTAGCAGATACATCCACTCAGTGTCTACTTGTTTAGCGTATAGGCATGGATCAGCTTTGCTTCTTGTAAATCCTTCATTTAGTAAAACTTGATTAATCTTCAGGTTCCATGCTCGAGCTGATTGTTTAAGGCCATAAAGAGATTTATTCAACTTGCAGACAAGATGCTCTTGTCCCTTTTTCAAATATCCTTCTGGCTGTGACATGTAAATTTCTTCTTCAATATCACCATTAAGAAAAGCCGTCTTAATATCGTGATGTTTCACAATCATTGTACGCATGGCAGCCACTGTCATTAGTGTTCTGAAAGTACTTTGTTTTGCAACTGGAGCAAAAGTAGCATCATAGTCCTCACCGAACTTCTGTGAGTAACCTTTAGCAACCAGCCTTGCCTTGTACCGACAGACTTTCCCTTCAGAGTTACATTTGGTTTTAAAAACCCATTTACATCCTATGGCATGTTTACCTTGAGGTAGCTCTGAAAGTGTCCATGTCTGGAGATCTTCGAGTGATGTCATTTCTTCATCAGCGGCTTTATTCCATACTTGTTTCTCATGCATTGGCAGTTTCTGCATCTCTTTCCATGAACCTGGTTCAGTTTGAACAGCTCTGCGAGCTATGTAAGATAAACGTTCAGCTGGAACACCTTTATTGATTCTGGTTGATTTTCTGACTGAAGGTATTTCTGGTTCAGATTCAGGTTTTGATTCTTCTGCAGTAATTTCTATTTCTGTATCACTTTCCTTATTTTCTTGAGTGACTGATGTTGATTCTTTCTGAGTTTGAATAGTTTGTGTCTGTTGTTCAAACTTTGAGCACATAGAAGTTTCATCAATAATCACACTTCTGCTGACTGTTACCTTGTTCGTGTCTTGATGTAAAATCCTGTATTCTTTTTGAGATTCACTGTACCCCACAAGTACACCTTCTTTTGCACATGCATCCCATTTTGTACGTTTTTCTTTTGGAATGTGTACATAGGCTTTACTTCCAAAAATTCTGATGTGTCTTAAATCTGGTTTCCTTTTGTTCCATAGTTCATATGGAGTTTTTGTTGTTGCTTTTCCCGGCAAACGATTTTGAAGATAACATGCAGTTGTGATAGCTTCTCCCCAGAATGTAGTTGGCATATCAGCATCAAATAGCATGCTCCTCCCACTTTCACACAGTGTGCGGTTCATTCTCTCTGCAACTCCATTTTGCTCCGGGTTATATGGAACTGTTGTCTGGAACATAATTCCATGCTTCCTGAGAATGGCTTGTGTTTTACCACTTGTATATTCTGAGCCATTGTCTGTTCGTAGTACTTTGGGCATTCTGCCAAAAATATTATTTACTTGAGTGAGATATTCTTCTAATTTCTCTGGCACTTCATCCTTATTGTGAAGTAGAAATACTGTGGTATATCTGGAGTATTCATCAATGAAGGTCAGGAAGTACTTTTTCTTTCCTGGAGTCATAGTTTTCATTGGACCACAAAGATCTGAATGTATTAAGTCCAGAGGTTTTTGAACTTTGCTGTTGGTCTGCTTGGGAAAAGGTGTCCTTGCCATTTTTCCTTTAATACAGCTGGTACAAATCATTGTGTGATCACATGGATTAATCTTAATACCACTTGCATAGTTATTCTCAACTATTTTCTTTATTGTATCAGAATTTCTATGTCCCAATCGTCTGTGCCAAGTGTGGATGCAGTTTGAATGTTTATCCTCTTTGGCTATTTTAACCATTTCACTGCAGTTCAACTGATATAGTTCATCTATGATTTTAGCCTTTGCAAGCAAGCAATCCCCTTTTGTTATGATACAACTGTCACCCTGAAATGTGACTACATTGCCTTGGTTAGTGAGTTTCTTTACTGACAAAAGGTTGCTTTCAAGATCTGGCACATACAGAACATTCCTCATATGGATCTTTTTAGTGATATCTGGAGAGATAGGACAGTATAGAAAGCCATCTCCTATTCCCACTGATTTCATGAGTTGTCCATTAGCTGTAGTTATCCCTTCTGTTTTGCTTTCATCAAGCTGAGCGAAGAAACTTTGGTTATTTGTCATGTGACTTGTAGCGCCTGAGTCCACACACCATGCTTGCACAGTGGCGACACAATTTTTGGATCCGAATGCATATTCCTTTGTTTCTATGACATTCTTAGCTTGTTGGAATGCACTTTGTTTTTGCATTCTAGCTTTCCAGATTCTACAATCTGCTTTTAGATGTCCTGGTTTCTTGCACACAAAGCATTCCCGCTTTTCTAGCTGCACGTTACTGTGTTTATTTTTGTATCTTGTCTTTAAAGCAGTCTCTGAACACACACTCACAGTACTCATGCTTTCAGTTTTGCGCTTGTATTCATCCACAAGCTTGCCTTTAACATATTCCAGTGTCAGATCATCATCTGGACGTGCATCTAGTGCTGTGACAAGTGTCTCATAACTTTCAGGAAGTCCACTTAATAATAGTGCTGCAACATGAAAATCCTTTATCTCTTCTCCAATCCCTCGCAGTCTCTCCACCATCTCTAAGGTCTGTCTTATATAGTCCTGCATGTCCTGGTCTTTCTGTAGCTTAGTCTGATAGAGCTTTCTGATTAAATACAGTTTATTGCTGAGATTAACTCTTTCATGTGCTTTCTGTAACTCTTCCCACATGTCTTTAGAAGTTTGACAGTTACATATATGTATGATTTGATCATCATCTATGCACAGGGAGATTGTGCTTTGCGCCTTCTGATCTCTGTCTAACCACTCCTCTGTGGGCTGTGCAGGTCTTTGTTCATTTATGCATTTCCACGTACCTTCTCTTATAAGCAGCATTTTCATCTTGAATTTCCAAGATTGGTAGTTCTGATTTGTCAGATTTGCAATGGAGAACTTTGCTGAGGGTATGGCAGCTGCCATTACTGCTGTTTGTCTTTCTGTTGCTGTCTTCTGCACTGAATTGCTCTAGCTCACTGTATCTGGCTATATCCAGGGGTGATCTGTATTATATCCTGGGCTTCTGTAACATGCTCTGGGCCCATAACCTGTTAGACATAAGCTTTTGGAGCTAAACAAATTACAGGCAGACAGTCTGTAGGTCGTGGAAACAGGAACTGAACTTTATTACTACTTCTTGTACATAGACAAAACATGAACTAGCAAACGTAACACTGCCATCTACTGATCATATGATGTAATAGGCACACAGCAATTACATTTAGTAGATGTTGCTCATATAATACAAACCTTGTATGCTAACACTGACGGCATGCATTTCACCCATAATATGCATTTAAAAAACTTTTTCAACAAGCGGGGGAGGGGGGGGGGGGGTTGGGGGGCTGCTGACGGCTGACGGCTGCATTGAACATTAAAAACCATCAGTGACGGCCGCCCGGAAACTTTCAATAAGCGGGGGCCAATTCGGCCAGATGGTACATTAAAAAAAAGTTTTAATAAGTGCTGAAGGGTGCTACGATTTCACCTGAAAATATATCACAGGGGGGAAGGCATGGCTTCAGTTAGTTCCCTACCTCTTTACAGCAGATCACCTCGGGCTGTGGGTGTTCTATTGACCTGCAGCGCTGAGGTCACTTCCTGTGCTTGGAGTCTGTGAAAGAAAGCACCGCCCACTGGGGCGGTGAAATAGTTCTATGCACTGTGTGCACTCACTGCACCCGCCCGGCCATAATACAGGCCATCGAGCCGGAATCAGTGGCGGGACGGTCTGCGCCACAAAGGCATATTTTAGCTGCCAATGTAGTGCCGCGTCTGCAATCTTGTGATTGCACAGACGTGGCGCTACCCATACCGTACTATGCCCGGACACAGTGCACATAAGGATTTTTTTTTCTAATTTTTCGTTTTTTTAAAGGGACATGTTTAAAAAAAAAAATTTTTTTTTTTTTTTTTTTACTGGCTGGGGGAGGGGGGGCGGCGCCCGGGCGCCCCCTATGGACGGGCCGCCACTGGTTGTCTTGCTGTTGTACTGAAATCACCACTATGTGCATGTAAAGGCTTTTTTTGTAGGGTTGGGTAAAGCACGGAAGGGGTAGACTCTTTTCTATGTTTTTTTTATTTTTTCGCTTTTTTTTTCTTCCACTTCAGACTCCAGAAAGGGCAACGGGACTTGCCCACAGTTCATTTGCCCACAACGTCTCCTCTATGGTTTCGCATCATGAGTGGTTCATCCTCTTTTTTTTTCCTTCTCTCTTCTTTCACTTATTATTTGTTATTTCTTTTGTTTCTTTCCCTTTTTTTTTTAGTTCTTTAAAATTAGCGGTTATTAACCACTTCAGACCCGAGGACGTCCCTGGGACGTCCTCGGGTTTGTGCGGTAATATCTGAATGATGTTTGCAGCTGCAGGCATCATTCAGATATCACCGTCTTCAGCTGGCGATTCTGTGCACCAGAAGAACGATCAAAGCGGCGGTCCTGCCGCTCGATCGTTCTTCTAGGCAGCGGGAACCATCCGATGCTTCTCCGAGCTCGGGGGCCCGGAGAGCAAATCGGCCGGGGCTCGTTGGTGAAGCATAGAGATGACTGGTGATCAGACGGTCACAGTCATCTCTATGACCGTCGGAGGACCGGACGCGACATTATGACGTCACGCCCGGTACCCTGAAGTAAACAAAGCCGCTATCGAGGCTGTCGGCATGTAATCTGTGATTTTTTTTTCACCGATTTCATGCTTGTAAGCCTGTAGGAGAGATGTGAGGTCTTATTGACCCCACATCTCTCCATAAAGAGGACCTGTCACAGTGATTCCTATTACAAGGGATGTTTACATTCCTTGTAATAGGAATAAAAGTGATCAAAATTTTTTTTTTTAAAGTGTAAAAATAAAAAAATTAACGTGTGCAACAATTCTAGCCATTAGTGTGCGCAATTTTAAAGCGTGACATGTTAGGTATATATTTACTCGGCGTAACATCGTCTTTCACATTATACAAAAAATTGGGCTAACTTTACTGTTTTGTTATTTTTTAATTCATGAAACAGTTTTTTTCCCTAAAAAAAGGCGTTTGAAAAATGATTGCGCAAATACCGTGCGAGAAAAAAAGTTGCAATTACCGCCATTTTATTCCCTAGCGTGTCTGCTAAAAAAAAAAAATATATAACGTTTGGGGGTTCTGATTAATTTTCTAGCAAAAAAATTGAGATTTTTACATAAAGGAGAAAAGTGCCAAAATAGGCCTGGTATTGAAGTGGTTAAAACATCTGTATCTATTAGACATGTGCATAGAAAATTTTTTCGTTTTTTTTTGTTCCCTTTCCTTAAGCCCCATACACTTGGTCAGACAATTTTAACAACAAACATAAAAACGATCGTTTTCCGATCGTTCTCAGAAAATGTGTTCGTTTTTAAACTGCATCAGAAAACCATTTTTGGGTTCAGAAGTCTGGCCAACTGATCTCCCTTCAGATGAAAATCCACAGAAAAGTTTATTTGGCTTTACTGTACAAGTGTACTCACTATTCTGCACAAAAGAGAAGCTGCTTTCAGTCACTGAGGCTGGCCATACATGTTCACTTTTCTTGTACAATTTTCTTTTAGATTTACCAAAAACCATATATGAGGTCAAACTAAACAACACTTTCAATTGTACTGCATTTAGACAGGAAAACCCTGAGGTCCCATCAATGGCGTAGCGTGAGTTGTCAGCGCCTGGGGCGAGGCAAGTAATTTGAGCCCCCCTCCGACCCATGGACTTACCTATTTTTTAGCTTAGCTCCAGTCTGGTCACATGATCCACTGTGTGAGACAGCAGTGGCTGTAGGGATGAGGAGAGCATGCTTGATAATGACTGGTAAAGCCTGGAGTGGTGACATCATGCTTATGTCCCATCTGTTGTTGGCACTCCCTCCTCTCAACACTCGTGACAGCGCCCCTTTTAAATTTTGCACCCATGGCAGTGGCCCCACTCGCACCCCCGACGCTACGCCACTGGGTCCCATATCTCATGGGCCTTGGCTTGGGTGTTCAGCAGAACCTCCTTCACACTAGGTTTGGACCCAAAAGTGTGTTTCCTAACATGACCTTAAGACTGGAAACCTGAGAAAAGTTACTTCGGTCTCAAATTCATCATCTCTGAAAACTGGACTGTAGGTCTTCGTGCAAGAACTGGCTCAACAAACCACAACAGGGTCAATACAGATATTTAAATAAGACCTGCAGCATATTACCTGGTTTCTCTTTGCATCTTAAAGTGGTTGTAAAGTCAGGCATTTTTTTTATCTTAATGCATTCTATGCATTAAAGCGGAGGTCCACCCACCGCTGCAAAAAAATGAAAGCCAGCAGCTGCACATACTTCAGCTGCTGGCTTTTAAAAATCAGACGCTTACCTGTCCTGGAGTCCAGCAATGTCGGTACCGCAGCTGATTTTTCTATCAGCTGTTGGGTACTGCCGCCACCATTGTGAGTAAGGCAACCCAGCAGTGTAGCCTTGTGACTTCACGCCAGGAACTCTACTGTGCATCCGCTCCTCTCTCCTACTGGCCCGGCGACAGGGTGGAGGGGGGAGGAGGGAGCCCCAGCCGTAACAGAAATACCCACGGCTGAGGCTCCCGGAAGTGGGGAAAGCATACGTGTGAAAGACAGGAATAGGGGTACAATGAGCAGAAGTTCCACTTTTGGGTGGAACTCCACTTTAAGATAAAAAGCCTTCTGTGTGCAGCAGCTGCCCCAGCACCCGCTAATATTTACCTGAGCCCCATCTCTGTCTAACGATGTCCATGAGTGCCTTAACTATCCAGGACTCTCCTCCTGATTGGCTGAGTCACAGCAGCGGTGCCATTGTTTCCTTGCCATTGTATCTTTATGTTAAATTCAAAATGGTTCCTGTGGGCTACAGGGAAGTGCTTGTAGATAATTGTTTAATTCAAGAGCTAACAGCGACAAAATTAGATTTATGTTTCCAGTGCTTTCTGGGTGAGAAAAATGTAAAATCTATCTGGTAATTATGGGCATTCTTTGTTCATACACCAATGTGGTTGAGGCCCACAATTCCTTGTACAAAAAACTTTTAACAATGAGGCTTAATTTATTAAAGTGTTACTAAACCCACAACAGTAAAATCAGTCTGTATATGCAGTGAATAATGTTTGCTATACTCACTGTGGAACCTAAGGGGTTAATCCTCTGCATTGTGTAAAAAGACTGTTTGATCCTGTCTTCTCTGATCCTCCCCTTCTTCCACTGTCCACGATAATTTCCTGATAATACAGAGCCTATCGAGTCAGGCTGCACATGCTCTGTTTGGTGTATATTGCTAGAGAGGTTTTTTTTCTTTTCTTGTAAGAGTGAATGTGATCAGCAAGGGGCCAATCAGCACTGTCCAGACAGAGGGTCAAGGGTCCTTCAGCCTTATACCCATCCATAGAGGGCACATGGGCACCGCCTCCCTTATCCAGGTGTCCAGCCCCCTGATCTACATATCAGTGGTGCCGTACCATGGATTTCAATGTGGGGTGGATGTTTTTTGAAGCATCTAATTAGAGCCAGAGACTCTAATAGGCTTCAAAAAAGTGTGACCATAGCGAAATAATTTTCCTCCCCGCCAATTAGGAGGCAGGTCTGTGAGACCTGTTTCCCGATTGGCCAAAGCATCAGGTGTTTCTATTGGATGCCTAGCATTTTAGTGGAAGAGGAGACACATGGCAGAGAAAGCCGCTGGAGCAGTGGACATCAAAACCACCGATGCCCACACTCGAGGAGAGGACACCAAACCCCCGATGGTAAGTGCTGGACCGCCTGGGGGGGGGGGGGTGTTTCAGTGCCACGTCACCCAGGGAGGTGTTCTTTGTATGCCACCCCCTCAAAAAAAGATTTCACCAGCCCCCCCTGGTCACAAAACTCCTTTTACAAACTTTAACCAGTGCTCGGCTGCACACTGATAGAAGTCACAAGACTGCTCTAACTGCTGATGAGAAAAGGTATTTAGCAGTTTATATTTACTAAAATAATTATATTTCCATGTTCTGTTTATGGTGAGAGACCAGATACAGTGAATCATGGGTCCTGGGTTTAGTAACACTTTAAGTAATGAGTACAGTCTGCAAACAAATGAACAAAAGATAACGTTGCAGTGTTACAGAGAAGGAAAAATATGATGAAGCTCACAGTTAATTAGAAGCCTGTGTGTTACATTATACAAATGAGTTATATTTTATGTTTGTGATGGGTCAAAACATCCACACTTCTGAAAGGTGTAATAGAAAGTGTAGAACTATGCAAATAATTATGTGTGCCAAATGAGAATTGGGTGCTAGGGCCATAAGGGTTTGTTTCATCTAATCTATGAAAATTACTGTATTTATCGGCGTATACCGCGCACTTTTTGCCCTAAAAATCAGGGAAAAATCGTGGGTGCGCAATAAACGCCGATACCCGCTCTTCCGCGCCAATTTTGAATACTGCGCCGGCATATACCGAGCGCAGTACACTTGCGTATAGTCGGGCAGGCTCGGCTCCTGTCACGCTCACGTCCTGGACGTACAGGACGTGAGCGCGAGAGTAGCCGAGCCTGCCCGACTATTCACGAGTGTACTGCGCCTGCATATACCGAGCGCAGGCTCGGCTCCTCTCGCGCTCATGTCCTGGACGTATAGGACGTGAGCGCGAGAATAGCCGAGCCTGCCCGACTATACGCGAGTGTACTGCGCTCAGTATATGCAGGCGCAGTATTCAAACTCGGCCCGGGAAAGCGAGGATCCGACGAAGAGGACACCCGAAGCCGCCGATGGACGCCGTGCAAGACACCAAAACTGTAAGTATAAAAATATTTTTTTCCTCAGGAATGGGGGCCACTTTAGGGGTGCGCACTATACCCCGATAAATACGGTAAGTTAGTGTGAGTTGTCTTAGGGCCAGATTCTCATACATTTTCGCTGGCGTAGCGTAAGCCATTTACACTACGCCGCCGCAACTTAACAGAGTAAGTGCCGTATTCTCTAAGCACTTGCTCCATAGTTTGCGGAGGCGTAGTGTAAATGGCCTAGCGTAAGGCCGCGTAATTCAAAGGGGGCGGCTTGTATTTAAATTAAGCGCGCCCCCGCGTCGATCGAACTCTGTATGCGCCGGCTGGGGAAAAAGCCCAGTGCGCATGCTCCAGCTCACGTCGGAAAGCGTTGTTGAAACCGATGTCAAAACGACGTGATCATCACTTACGCAATGCCCTATTAGCGAACGACTTAGTAAAACGACGTAACCGACGGAAAAAACCGACGCTGACCCGACGCCATACTTAACATGGCATCCGACGGCACCCGACGGTACTGCGTAAGGTTACCCCTCATATTAGCAGGGGTAACCTTACGCGGACGAAAACGAAGTAAGCGACGACGGGGCGGCGTAAAAGCGTTCGGAAATCGGAGTATTAGCCTCATTTGCATACGGAGTTGTCATTACATCTACGATCCACAAGTGTAATACAATTACACTTATCGGATCTTCACCCGTATCTATGCCAAAGTGATTCTAGGAATCACTCGCATAGATACCCGGGGAAAAAAACGGCGATACGACGGGGTATCTGAGATACCCCGTTGTAGCGCCTCTGAGAATCTGGCCCTTTGTGTGCAGATATGCTTAGTTGTGCTAACACTGAGGTAAAGTTGATTTAAATGTAATGTATAGTAGTTTTTAATATTTGTTTTTACCTTTTTTGTGTATTAATTGTATTTAGGTCCAACAAAAATAAAAAAATTTAAACATGTTTAAAATTGTATTTTCACTTTTTTAGTGAGGTTAATATGAACTACGTAGGTTACCGATAGCAGAACCTACGCCAGTTAACTTAACACAACCAACCAGCCAGCCAGTCGAAGGCAACATGTGAATGCTAAGTTTCTCACAGAAACTAAAAAGGTAAGATACAGTTCCTTGAAAATGTATTCATAGTCCTTAAAATTTTCCAGATTTTGTCATGCTACAACAACGTAAATGTATTTTATTGGGATTTTATGTGCTAGACCAACACAAAGTGGCACATAATTGTGAAGTGGAAGGAAAATGATAAATGGTTTTCAAAATATCTGAAAAGTGTGGCGTGCATTTGTATTCAACCCCCTTTTGTCACAATAGTACTGATGTGAGCCCACAGGCGAGCGGGTGACACGGCATCCCCCAGGGTGTGGAATCTAAGGGCTAGCCGGTATTCCGCCAGGGACCCCCTCCATGGGTTTGAGCTTAGCTGCGTGCTGACCTCAGGTCACGACCCCCAGGTTCACCCTGCTCGCAAGGAGAGTACCAGAAGACACGGTCAGACACGGATGGATGAAGCTAAAGGAGAGCCGGATAGCGAGCCAAGGTCAGGGCGGGCAGCAGACAACGTAATCAGGAGAACTAGCCGATTCGGTACATAAGAAATCAGTTCACGAGAAGTCAGGTAAGGAGGTTACTGGAAGGGTGCTCAGAAACAAGTGTTGCTCAAGCAACCAGAAACTGAACAAACAGTATCAAGAATGCCAAAGAACACACTAGACAGGTTAGGGATAAAGTTGTGGAGAAGTTTAAAGCAGTGTTAGGTTATAAATCCTGTAATCATGTAATCCTGTGCCCTGCTCCCATGTAATCATGTGCCCTGCTCTCATATGCCCTGATCCCATGTAATCCTACACCCTGCTCCCATGTGATCATGTGCCCTGCTTTCATGTAACCCTGCACCCTGCTCCCATGTAATTCTGCGCCCCGCTCCCATGTGCCCTGCTCTGCGGTAATCCTGTGCCCTGCTCTCATATGCCCTGATCCCATGTAATCCTACACCCTGCTCCCATGTGATCATGTGCCCAGCTTTCATGTAACCCTGCACCCTGCTCCCATGTAATTCTGCGCCCCGCTCCCATGTGCCCTGCTCTGCGGTAATCCTGTGCCCTGCTCTCATATGCCCTGATCCCATGTAATCCTACACCCTGCTCCCATGTGATCATGTGCCCTGCTTTCATGTAACCCTGCACCCTGCTCCCATGTAATTCTGCGCCCCGCTCCCATGTGCCCTGCTCTGCGGTAATCCTGTGCCCTGCTCTCATATGCCCTGATCCCATGTAATCCTACACCCTGCTCCCATGTGATCATGTGCCCAGCTTTCATGTAACCCTGCACCCTGCTCCCATGTAATTCTGCGCCCCGCTCCCATGTGCCCTGTTCTGCGGTAATCCTGTGCCCTGCTCTGAGGTAATCCTGTGCATTGTAAATATGTGTGCTGCTGCCATGTACTGTGTCTCCTACCTCAGGTGCTGTGCCCTGCTTGACCCCTGCACCTTGCCCTGCTGCTGCCGCCCTGTATGTATGCATATGTGCAAAAAAAAACAAGTACTTTCACATTAAATAGGTATGTTTGACTTTTTATTCTATTATTTAATGCTATTTTTAAAAATAATTGTTATAACTACAGCTCACGGATCGCACAAATGTTCCGTGACCTGTCGATATAAAAATTATTTCAGGGGTTCCCCGAGATTTTAGACTGTTTGCCAGGGGTTCATTCGATGGTAAAAAGGTTGAGAAACACTGATTTTGATGTTTATTGGCATGACTGTACATGTGCCTTCAAGAAGAGGTGGACTTGCCATGATTGGAAAAAGAAAAATGTTGAGTATGACCCTAAGAACACCATCTATTCAGTCAAGCATGTAAGTGGAAATATACTTTGGGGGTTGTTTCTCTGCCAAAGGTACAAGCCAACATTGCCGCATTGAGGGGGCCAATGAATAGGGGCATATATTGTAAAATTCTGGATGATAACCTTTTTCCCTCAACCACAACACTGAAGATGGGCCATAGATGGGTCTTACAGCAAGACAATGACCCAAAACATACCGTCAAGGCAAAAAGAAGTGGCTCAAGAAGAAGCACATTAAGGTCATGGAGTGGCCGAGGTAGTATCCAGATCTTAATCCTATAGAAAATGTATGGAGGGAGCTGAAACTACAAGTTGCCAGGAAACCTTAAATATGTAGAGAAGAACTTTAAAAAGGAGTGGACCAAAATGCCTCATGAGATGTGTGCAAACCTGGTCACTAACTATAAGAAACATCTTACTTCTATGCTTGCCAACAAGGGTTTCTCCACCAAGCACTAATGCCGCGTACACACGATCACTTTTTGTGATGAAAAAAAAACGATGTTTTTAAAAACGTCATTTAAAATGATCGTGTGTGGGCAAAACGTAGTTTTGTCTTCAAAAAAACGACCAAAAAAAAATTCGAACATGCTTGAATTTTTTGTGTCGTTTTTCAAAATGTCATTTTTTGTGTAATAAAAAGTGATCGTGTGTGGGCAAATCGACGTTGAAAATGACGTTTTTAAACCCGCACATGCTCAGAAGCAAGTTATGAGACGGAGCTTCAATGGAACAGTGCCGTAGAACGTGGTGTACGTCACCACGCTTTGCTAGAGCTTTTTGGAAAAACGATGGTGTGTATGCAACATCGTTTTGGAAAATGAAGTTTGAAAAACGTCGTTTTGTTTCGTCACTTGAAACATAGTTTTTTTTCATCACAAAAAGTGATCGTGTGTACGCGGCATAAGTCATGTTTTGCTTGGGGATCAAATACTTATAATTTGGGTTGCAGTTCCATATGAAAAAAATAAAAGCCATGGCCCAGATTCATAAAGCAATTACGCCTGTCTAACTGGTGTTAGACAGGAGTAATTTCAAATTTTGCGCGCTGTATCACTAGTTTGAATCCTCAAACCATGATACGGCGGCTTTGGGCTTTGATCCGAGAGGCTTACGTCTTCGTAAGCCTTCGGATCTACGCTGCGATATTTTTGCGGCCGCTGGGAGGAGTTTGCGTCGTTTTCATGCGTCGGGATATGCAAATGTGTTTTTACGGCGATCCACGAAGATACGAGCGGTCTTCGCAATCGCTTACGTCTGTTTTTTTTTACGTACTGTTAGACCAGCTTTTTGCGTCGAATTTAATTTTTTTTTTTTTTTGCGTAACTCGTTCGGGAATAGAAATGTCCGTAAACTACGCTACTCAAACAACGAATGACGTAACGACGTGATTTCGCGCAATGCACGGCGGGAAATTTGCGAACGGAGCATGCGCAGTTCGATCGCGGCGGGAACGCGCCTATTTTAAATCCTTCACGCCCCCTACTCGTCTATATGGATTGCGACGGGAGAAATACACTACGACGCTGTCGTTTCCTGGACAAAATCTACCTGGATTCCACGTAGAGCCAGGTAAGAAACGGCGGCGTAGTGTATTTCTGATACGCTACGAGAATCCAATTCTCTCTGAATCTGTGCCATGTGTTTTTTTTTTTTTTTGGTTGATATTCTGTCTCTATCATTTAAAATACACCTATGATAAAAATTATAGACCCTTTGGCCCAGATTCATAAAGCAATTACGCCTGTCTAACTGGTGTTAGACAGGAGTAATTTCAAATTTTGCGCGCCGTATCACTAGTTTGAATCCTCAAACCATGATACGGCGGCTTCGGGCTTCGATCCGAGAGGCTTACGTCTTCGTAAGCCTTCGGATCTACGCTGCGATATTTTTGCGGCCGCTGGGAGGAGTTTGCGTCGTTTTCATGCGTCGGGATATGCAAATGTGTTTTTACGGCGATCCACGAAGATACGAGCGGTCTTCGCAATCGCTTACGTCTGGGTTTTTTTACGTACTGTTAGACCAGCTTTTTGCGTCGAATTTAATTTTTTTTTTTTTGCGTAACTCGTTCGGGAATAGAAATGTCCGTAAACGATGCTACTCAAACAACGAATGACGTAACGACGTGATTTCGCGCAATGCACGGCGGGAAATTTGCGAACGGAGCATGCGCAGTTCGATCGCCGCGGGAACGCGCCTATTTTAAATCCTTCACGCCCCCTACTCGTCTATATGGATTGCGACGGGAGAAATACACTACGCCGCCGTCGTTTACTGGACAAAATCTACCTGGATTCCACGTAGAGCCAGGTAAGAAACGGCGGCGTAGTGTATTTCTGATACGCTACGAGAATCCAATTCTCTCTGAATCTGGGCCTTTATTTCTTAGTACTGTAAGTGGGCACACTTACAAAATCTCTCCAAGGTTGCCAACCCCTGCCTAAACTACAATAGGAAATATTTTTAATTTGTTTTCACTTTCGGACAGCAGGTGGATATCTGGGCTGCTCAACATTTATTTGGCTTGCCTTGGTTAAAGACACCTGTTGTTAACATAGCTCAAGCTCTAATTTACACAGAATTATAAAATAAAATCGCTGTGTACAGATGGCTAAATGTCATGGTGCTTTTTTTGGCATTAAGTAAAGCAAAGATTTTATCTAAATAGTAAAAAAAAATTATGAAAAATGTGCGGTTTACAAAAACATATTAATGGCACTTTTTAAAAAAATGTCTCCTCTTCCCATGACCTAACCTAACCCCCCCAGATGCATATTCACCTTGATCCGATGGCCATTGTTCCATTGTCTATTTATATCCAGCGTAGTATTTACTGTCCTGCCCACACCTGTCCATTACAGCCCCATAGACTTCTATGGGACTATCTCAAAGCAACTCTGGCCTTGGGACACAGCCCCCTAGAAGTCTAGGGGTCTGTGATTCACAGGCATGGACAAACAGGGAATCCACGACCTTTAAAAGAGGGAAGTATGCATCTGTGGATCTAGGTTAGTTTGACTGCAGAAGACAAAAGGGATATGTGAACTTTGGGCCAGATTCAGAAAGTATTTACGTTGGCGTATCAAGAGATACGCCGCGTAAATACTAAGAATGAATGAATGAAAACTTATATAGCGCAGCACATGCAAACTTAATCGCCTCTGGGCGCTTGTTGTTCCTGTCTCCTTTGATATCAAAAGAGATGAGTCTTGATCTTTCTCCTGAACGCTAAGTGGTTCTCCTCCAACCGAATGCTGGTTGGTAAAGCGTTCCATA
The DNA here is from genome assembly GCA_029574335.1 of Rana kukunoris. Classification (NCBI taxonomy): domain Eukaryota; kingdom Metazoa; phylum Chordata; class Amphibia; order Anura; family Ranidae; genus Rana; species Rana kukunoris. The sequence continues at coordinate 138,629,820 of CM056050.1, read as the reverse complement.
GTCTGGGACCTTGGATCGCGAATCTTCTTTCTCCTTTGGACTTGTAGTTGGCTTTCGGTATTTGGAGAAGATTTTGATTGGTGGATCGCAGAACGCGATTGGGATTATGAGCTTTTATTTTTTAGCATAAGTAATGGGGAGCATTCCCATGCGTTAGACAGAGTGGTTTAACCACTTTAGCCCCGAACCATATTGCTGTCCAAAGACCAGAGCACTTTTTGTGATTCGGCACTGCGTTGCTTTAACTGACAATTGCGCGGTCGTGCGACGTGGCTCCCAAACGAAATTGGCGTCCTTTTTTTCCCACAAATAGAGCTTTCTTTTGGTGGTATTTGATCATCTCTGCGTTTTTTTTTTTTTGCGCTATAAACAAAAATAGAGCGACTATTTTGAAAAAAATGCAATATTTTTTACATTTTGCTATAATAAATATCCCCAAAAAAGATATAAAAAAACATTTATTTTCCTCAGTTTAGAACGATACGTATTCTTCTACATATTTTTCGTTAAAAAAAATCGCAATTAGCGTTTATTGATTGGTTTGCGCAAAATTTATAGCGTTTACAAAATAGAGGGTAGTTTTATGGCATTTTTATTATTATTTTTTTTTTACTAGTAATGGCGGCGATTAGCGTTTTTTTTCGGTACTGCGATATTATGGTGGACGCATCTGACACTTTTGACACATTTTTGGGACCATTGGCATTTTTATAGCGATCAATGCTATAAAAATGCATTGGATTACTATAAAAATGCCATTGGCAGTGAAGGGGTTAAGTGTGTTGCTGGGTGTGTTCTAACTGTATGGGGGGGTGGCCTCACTAGGGGAAATCACTGATCTTCTGTTCATACATTGTATGAGCAGAAAATCAGCGTTTCCCCTGCTGACAGGAACGAGAGCTGTTTACACACATAGCTCCCGTTCCCCGCTCTGTAACGAGCAATCGCGGGTGCCCGGCAGCGATCCTACCCGCCGGGCACGCGCGCGGGACTCGGGGGGCGCGCGCGCGCCCTACAAGTCTCTAAAGGGAGAACGTAGAGCTACGTGCTCCCGCGAGACAGAGCCACCGCTCCGCAGTAATATGACGGCGGGCGGTCGGCAAGTAGTTAAAGGCAATTCTGTCTTTTACTGGCAACCAATGAAGGGTTCTCAGTGAAGGTGAGATTGATTCCCAAGGTTTTTTCCCAGTCACAAGTCTGGCGGCGGTGTTTTGAACGACTTGCAGACGAGCGATTTGGTACTTGGGGAGTCCGAGGTAAAGGGCATTAGCATAGTCCAGTCTGGAGTTTACAATTGCTCCCACCACGACCGCTAAGTCTTCTTTGGGGATGAAGGGAGTAAGTCAGCGCAGCAGATGGTGAGATTGTCATGTAGGAGTCAAAGATGACCCCTAGACTTTTGACTTTGGAGCTAGGGGTAATGATTTTGCCCAGAATAGGCGGGGGTGTCCATGTTGTTTCAGGTTGATTCCTGCGCTTGGCGTGAAACAGGAGAAGTTCTTGAGGTGGTGATCCTTTTTGTTGCCAATGCGGAAATACAAGATACAGAAAACGAGATACGCCGGAATTCTGCTAATATACGAGCAGCACAAGTCACTTACACCGTCGTATATTAGACGTTTTACGCGTAAAATATGCAAATTAGCTATTTACGCCGATTCCCAAACATACTTGCGGCCGGCCGTCGTAGTTTACGTCATTTGCGTAAGCGTTATTCCGGCGTAAGGTTACCCCTGCTATAGGAGGCGCAGCCAATGTTAAGTATGGACATCGGGACAGCGTCGAATTGTACGTCGGTTACGTAGTTTGCGTAAATCGTTCAGGAATGGGGCTCGGCGTAGGTTACGTTCACGGCGTTTACATGAATCACGCCCCCATCCTCAACATTTGAATTGCGCGGCCTTACGCCGGGCACTTTACGCTACGCCGCCGCATATTATGGAGCAAGTGCTTGCCCATAATATTTGCGGAGGCGTAGCGTAAAGACCATATACACCACATGTATCTGAATCTGGCCCTTTTTTTTTTAATGGTATGTAAAGCCTAACATTAAGCGTCTCTTATTTGTTCTCGTTTGGTCTGTTAAATATATCTTTGAAAGTAATTTGTTATATCTGGTTGAATGTGCAAATAATGCCTGCTGACCTTCCAGGGAAATCTTGTCAACTTCCTGTGCTGTTGGCTGTGGTGTCTAGTAAATTCAGAGCAACCTACATTTTGCAAAAGGATATTTTTACACCGGACTGGGGTTTCTGCTTTTTTCCCCCTAAAATTTGGTGCTACTCCTCTCTCCCTGGTTTTGCTGGAAAGACAGCAACATCACATCCTACAATGTGACAGACAAGGGTTAGTTATGTATATAATCAAACTTTTTCTTTATAGGTAGGTACGCTTTTTAGCATATATTTTGTGTAATGTCTGCTTTAAGGGGGTTGTAAAGGTTCATTTTTTATTTTCTTAATAGGTTATTTTAAGCTAGTGCATTGTTGGTTCACTTACCTTTTCCTTAAATTTCCCTTCTAAATGTTTTTTTTTTTTTCTTTGTCTGAATTTCTCACTTCCTGTTCCTCCTCAGTAAGCTTTCCCCCATCATCCAAACTGTTCTGACTGTGGGTTAGTCAGCCATAACAGCTAACTGAGGAGGAACAGGAATTCAGAAATTCAGACAAAGAAAAAAAAACATTTAGAAGGGAAATCGAAGAAAAAGGTAAGTGAATCAACAATGCACTAGCTTAACCACCTGCTGACGGCCGTACGACTTTGTACGGCCGCAGCGCAGTCCTGAATTCCTAACAGGCCGTGTTTTTACGTCCGCCCCTTTTGGCGTTCCCAGCGCGCACTCCCGAGCGCGCAGCGGGGAACTCCTGTGCTGGCCGTGTCCCTCGGACACAGCCAAACACAGATCGCGGTAAATAGCCAATCACAACGGCTATTTACAGCGCGATCTGTGCGGCCAATGAGAGATGATCTCATATGTAAACATATGAGATCACCTCTCATTGCCGACTCTCCCTCCTCACACAGACAGCGCGTGTAAGGAGGGAGAGAACTGTGAGTAACCAGCGCAGGAAGAAAAAAAAAAAGTCACCAACCTGTGCCCCCCAGTACTACAGTGCCCACCACAGTGCCACAGTGCCCCCCACAGTACTACAGTGCCCACCACAGTGCCCCCCACAGTACCACAGTGCCCCCCACAGTACCACAGTGGCCCCCACAGTGCCCACCACAGTACCACAGTGCCCCCACAGTACCACAGTGCCCCCCGGTACCACCGTGTGCCAACCAGTACCACCGTGTGCCAACCAGTACCACCGTGTGCCAACCAGTACCACCGTGTGCCCACCAGTGCCCACCGTGTGCCCACCAGTGCCCACCGTGTGCCCACCTGTGCCCACCAGTACCACTGTGCCCACCAGTACCACCGTGCCCACCTGTGCCTACCAGTACCACCATGCTCACCTGTGCCCACCTGTGCCACCGTGCCCACCTGTGCTACCGTGCCCACCTGTGCCACTGTGCCCACCTGTGCCACCGTGCCCACCTGCCACCTCAGTGCACATCTGCAATCAGTGCCCACCTGTGCCACCTTATCAGTGCCCATCTGTGCCACCTCATCAGTGCCCATCTGTGCCACCTCATCAGTGCCCACCTGTGCCATCTGTGGGCATTTGTACTTTCCTGGCTTGTTAGGGTCTCAAGAAATGAGAGAGGCCTTCAGTACATCAGGTGTGATCAGATGTGATCATTTTTTATGATTTGCACTATAGCTTGTAGACTCTAAAACTTTCACACAGATCAAAAAAATTCCAAAAACTTTGGGTTATTTTTATCAGACATGTAGCAGTATAAATTGTGGCCAAAATGTATGAAGAAAAATTTATAATTTGCAAAATTTTATCACAGAAACTAAGAAAATTTTTTATTTTTTCCAAATTTTTGGTCTTTTTTCATTAATAGCGCAAAAATAAAAACCGCAGACTTGATCAAATACCACCAAAAGAAAGCTCTATTTGTGGGGAAAAAAGGACAAAAAAATCATTTGGGTACAGTGTTGCATGACTGAGTAATTGTCATTCAAAATGTAAGAGCGCTGAAAGCTGAAAATTGGTCTGGTCAGGAGGGTGTTTAAGTGCCCAGTATGGAAGTGGTTAAAGGAACCTGTTTAGAAAATAAAAAACAAACCTTTACAGCCCCTTTAAGTTGAACACAAACAAGGTTATATAACGTTTGAGGCAGAAAAAAAACATTTTGTGAAGTTATTAACCCCCCTGGCGGTATTCCCAAGCGTGACTCGGGGGTGTTTTTTTTGTGCTAAGATCGGTATCCCCGAGTCACGCTTGGGGTAGCTATGCAGAGTCTGCAGCGCGCGCTGGCTTACCTTGTCCCTGGATCCAGCGATGCATCCCCGCTGTGTGAGCGAGCGGGTGCTCGCTCGATTCACACAGTGTCCCCGAGTGCCATCGGTCTCCGTTCCCTGCGACGTTACGACGCACCGGGGCAGAGAACGGCGCCAAATTCAAAAAAGTAAACAAACACATTATATACAGTATACTGTAATCTTATAGATTACAGTACTGTATGTAAAAAATACACACACCCCTTGTCCCTAGTGGTCTGCCCAGTGCCCTGCATGTACTTTTGTATAATAAAAACGGTTCTTTCTGCCTGGAAACTGTAGATTGCCCATAGCAACCAAAAGTGTCCCTTTATGGCAAAAATTGTTTTAGATCAGCTAGAAAACAGCGATAATAAATTATAATCACTTGCAGAATTTAGCGATAGCGATTTGTGGGGAAATTCGTCATAAAAAAAAAAGTAATGACAGCAACAATTCTGCAACTGAGCAAATTTTAGTGATTTTGAGTTGATTACATTATTGAATATTTTTTATTATAATTATATTATTATTTGTTATAATTATTTATAATTATTTATTATATTATTTCAAATAGAGGGTGCAATCAGCGCAAAAAATATACGATCAGCAAAATTAATAAATCGTGTAAAATATAAAGTGAAAAATAAACATGGATAATTATGTATCACTACACATTAATCCATACTAGAGATGCAGTAACTAAACAGTTAATGTATCTTAGGGATACTAGCTAAGCACAAAAGGACCTTCACAGAAATCCCAAAAGCATAAAAAAATATATATATATATAAAGTGCAGCGCAAAACCATGTGAACAATATAATAAATATAATAAATGTGGTAAAAATAGAGTCCAAACAATTCGTTATTTATAATTTTGTTTTTTAAAAAAAAATGTCATACCCGGGATGCCTATTAGACTCTTGTTTGGTTAGATTTGAGTGAGGCGGCGTACACACGATCGGATATATCCGATGAAAACGGTCCGCGGACCATTTCCATCGGATATGTCCGATCGGGAGTTTGATCCGATGGCGTGTACACACCATCGGATCAAATTCCCCGCCGCCGGAAGGCGCGGTGACGTGGCGGTGACGTTGACGCCGCCGCGTCACCGCAACGTCACCGCACCAGGAAGTAAAACACTTCCGCGCATGCGCCGAATCCATTCGGCAGCGGCGCGGCGGCGGTGGGAGCCGACATGTCTGCTGGTAAGTGTACTAACCAGCAGACATGTCGGGCGGACAGATCCCCACCGGATAGATTTCAAAGCATGCTTTGAAATCTGTCGGGTGGAGAAATCTGTCCGCTAGCCCATACACACGAGCGGAGATGTCTGCTGAAACGGTCCATCGGACCGTTTTCAGCGGACATATCCCCTCGTGTGTACGCGGCCTGAGTTATTCCTAAGAATTACAGGCCTACAGTATAAAACGCCAAATTTCCTTGCAAATAATGGTACCGCTTTCAGCACCTAAATCCAGAAAGAATCATACCGCCAGGGAGGTTAAAGCTTATCCTACTGCCGCGTAAACACGGTCGTTTTTTGTCTTGTAAAAAACGTTGTTTTTTCTCATGAAAAAAAACGACGTTTTTCAAACTTCATTTTAAAAAACGACGTTGCCTACACACCATCCTTTTCTGAAAATGCTCTTGCAAAGCGCGGTTACATAAGACACTTTCGACGGCACTCTGTTCCATTGAAGCTCCCATCTCATAACTTGCTTCTGAGCATGCGCGGGTTTAAAAACTTTGCTTTAAACGTCGTTTTGCCCACACACGATCATTTTTTATGACACAAAAAACGACATTCAGAAAAACGACATCAAAAATTGAAGCATGTTCGAATTTTTTTTTGTTTGATTATTTGAAGACATAAAACAACGTTTTGCCCACACACGATCATTTTAAATTAAGTTTTTTAAAACGTCGTTTTTTTTCATCACAAAAAACGACGGTGTATACGCGGCATAAGGCTTGTTGTTGTTTTGGATATATTTAGGGTTGGAACCTCTTTAAGGCCGCGTACACACGAGGGGATATGTCCGCTGAAAACGGTCCGATGGACCGTTTCAGCAGACATCTCCGCTCGTGTGTATGGGCTAGCGGACAGATTTCTCCACCCGACAGATTTCAAAGCATGCTTTGAAATCTATCCGGTGGGAATCTGTCCGCCCGACATGTCTGCTGGTTAGTACACTTACCAGCAGACATGTCGGCTCCCACCGCCGCCGCGCCGCTGCCGAATGGATTCGGCGCATGCGCGGAAGTGTTTTACTTCCTGGTGCGGTGACGTGGCGGCGTCAACGTCACCGCCGCGTCACCACTACGTCACCGCGCCGTCCGGCGGCGGGGAATTTGATCCGATGGTGTGTACACGCCATCGGATCAAACTCCCGATCGGACATATCCGATGGAAATGGTCCGCGGACCGTTTTCATCGGATATATCCGATCGTGTGTACGCCGCCTTAGGCTTTTACTGACGTTTCTGTAGCCACTGGGGAGATTTTTGCTCACATCCTGAGTGATCCTTAAGGCAAAAATAAAATATCTTCATAACTCTTTGTATCCAACCTGGAAAGATCAACTTATTTTTGGTCACCAGGATAGGAAGTAAATCTCCCTAACACGGGCACAAAAGCAGTACACATCTAACAGAGGCTATAACCTTTTTAAAGCAAATAAAAATATGCTTCAGTTAGGGAAATTAAAATCTAAAAACACATGAGAGTGAAGTGTAGACATGCTTGACAAATAACGTTGGGGATGTTTTTGGGGACCCAAGTAAATAAACAGACCTTTTGAGAAGCTTTGGTAAAAAAAAAGTCTGGACCGATGGATAGGAAGACAAGGCACTTACATCTGGAAAAGCGGGGGAGGGAACAGGCTAGCTTCTTCAAAGTATAATTCACACAGTTCTTCCTCATTGTTTCCTGACAAACACCTGACAAATGTTTCAATCTGCAACAGTAGCTATAATGCCACGTACACACGATCGGAATTTCCGTTGGGATTAACTCTGACAGATTTTTCTGCCGGAATTCCGTTCAAGCTGTCTTGCATACACACTGTCACACCAAATTCCGACTGTTCAAAACACGGTGATGTACAACAATACGACAAGCCTAGAAAAACGAAGTTCAATGCTTCCGAGCTGCGTCAAATTGTTTCCGAGCATGTGTGTTTTTTTTCTCCGTCTGAAATTCCATGCAGACGAACGGAATTTCCAAAATAATTTTTTTCCATCGGGGAAAAAAGAGAACATGTTCTCTTTCTAATTGCGTCGGAATTTCCGAAGGAAAAAGTCCGATGGGGCATACACATGGTCGAAGTATCCGATGAAAAAATTCCGTCTGACTTTTTTCATCGGAAATTCCGGACGTGTGTACGAGGCATTACACCTATATGGGTATGATGGGCTTCATTCACACAGACAGCCAGGGGGCAGTAAAACAGGTGGCTGAGCTGTGGTTTTACTGCCCCAACCACCTACCTAAAAGATAACATGCAGCTGCTCTGTGTCTTGCACATGCCAGGGCAAAAATTATACCCATGCCACATTTGGCAGGCAGTACTGCCACCGAATGTGGTGCATTCAAGTGGATAGGGCTACACTGCAACCATGAACCAAATGATTGGCCAATTGTGTTGCAGAAAACTACAGCTTGGTTGTAAAAAAAAAAAGAAGAGGCATTTAGGAGGTTGCTGTATCACTTCCTGGGTGCTTAGCAGATGCTGCTCCACTGCCCTCTGATAAGAGGTACCATAGAGACGGCCCCAAGTGTAAAAGAGCCAGTAGAATGCCAAAGGGTGGAATGTGAGCTAAAATTAGAGTTAGGTTGATCACACCTATGTAAGTGCTACTGTGTTTCCCCGAAAATAAGCCCAGGTCTTATATTAATTTTGGCAACAAAAGACACAGTAGGGCTTATTTTCAGGGTAGGTCTTACCATGTAATGTGATGTCTTCTCTCCCCCTCTCCCTTCCTGCCTGTCAGGAATCCCCAGTGTGAACTAAGTTAAAATCCTTTTAAAATTCTATAATCCACTCTATTACAGTAGTATATAATGTACAATCTGTGTGTTTCTGTAATATAATTGTGTCAAATACCTTCGTTATAGTGCCGCTCTGCGCTTCTGTGACCCACCGGAACTCTCTTCCCCGCAATTATATAACAGAAACGCACACATTTTAGATTGGATTATAGGATTTTTTCAAGCATTTCAAACTAGGGCTTATTTTTGGGGTAGGGCTTATATTGCAGCTCTCCTGGAAAATAGCGCTAGGTCTTATTTTCGGGGTAGGTTTTATTTTCGGGGAAACACAGTACATGAGCGTTTCTGAAATGGAAGTGGTTTTACTCCTGAGAATGGGGCTACTAAAGTGGACATTTTAGTTGTTCCATTTGGCAAACTTCACCTTTTTGGTGCCTACTGTATTGAAATACAGCATGCTGTACTAAGAAATCAATGCAGTGATATCCCAGTGAGTACAAAAGGGCAAATCATTTATCAGCCTAATTTTCGCACAGACATTCATGAGGCCGTTGACGTCTTTGACAGGGGCCTGACCATAACTTTAGTTGACCACTCTTATTTCTAAAGCCTACATGTTGGACGCTAAAAGAGTTATAGTACTGTACATATCCACATCTTTTTTGAGGGGCTAGATTCATGCAAAAAACATCTTTGGTTCCTAAAAAATTTGCACACTGACACTAAAATGAAAAGTCCATCATGCAAAGCATATTCACAAAAAAAAAATGAATATACTAGAAGTGAAAAATAACTAATACTAATATTAATAATTGCAGCTGCTGTACACAAAGTGCTGTTCACTTGACTGAATAAAATAAAATAATTACAGCGCTCACAAAAGTGTATATATCACTAAAATATCTAATAACTAAAAAAATCAATCTATATATTAGGTGAATAAAACACGTCCATATAAAATGTACCCCTGTGCTCCAGTCATTAAAGTGCAGTTGTGCTCCAAACTTTAGGGTGTATCACACATCCTTCCAGTGTCCCCACTCACCAAATAGAATGGATCCCTAGCTTTTCAGTCCAGGGGTCAGGCTAGAACACTGGCCATGAATGGGAACTCACAGAAGGGTCCAATGAAGATCTCCCCCCCAATCGTGATGGTCATAAGTTTGTAATGACACCAAAAATGAAAATAAGGAACTCATAGTGAAGTACAGTTGGCAGGTGTTTATTGCACAAAAATGTAGGTTGGAAATAGTGAAGTACAGTTGGCAGGTGTTTATTGCACAAAAATGTAGGTTGGAGCTTACAAAATAAAGAAGTTAAACACGCATATCAATTCAACACAATGAGATCAGCAAAATCTTGAATCGACATTGGAAGATCCTTTTGAATGATAGGATCTTGGGGCCGTCACTACCCAATAGAGCTGGCATCATCTTCAGGGGGGCCCGCTCTGTTCAAAGTGACATAGCTCCTAATACAATAGACCCCCCTAAGAAGGTGTAATTTTTTCCTGAAGCTAATGGATTTTATCCATGTCGCTCTCGTCTGTGTTGTAAATACCTTTGCCAGACGCAAAATGGAGTCATTCACTTCAACAGTAACCAATCGAGTATACTCCATGAAGCAGTTTACTACATGTTTTACGAGCTTCATTGTATACCTTATAACATGTCCTTGTAAACTTCAATACGTCGGGCGGACCATAAGAAGTTTTTCGTTCAAAGTTAATGAGCATATAGCGAAAATTCGGAAGGGTTGCCCTAAACCAGTGTTTCTCAACTCCAGTCCTCAAGGCCCCCCAACAGGTCAGGTTTTCGGAATTTCCATTATTTTGCACAGGTGATTTGATCAGTTTCAGGCCTCGTACACACGTTCAAATCTGTCTGCTGGAAACGGTCTGCTAGACCGTTTCAGCAGACAGATTTGATCGTGTGTACGGGCAAACAGACGGATTTGGCCACCCGACAGATTGGAAAGCATGCTTACCAATCTGTCGGCTGGGAACCCGTCCGCCCGACATGTCTGCTGGTTAGTATGCTAACCAGCAGACATGTCTTCTCGCACACGCGCCAAATGATTTTGACGCATGCGCGGAAGTGTTTTACTTCCTGGTGCGGTGACGTGGCGGCGTCAACGTCACCGCCACTTCACCTACACGTCAGCGCGCTGTCTGCTGGCGGGGATTTTGGTTTGCTCGTGTGTACACGCGAGCAAACCAAAATCCAAGCAGACAGATTTGTTCAAATCGGTCGGTCCGACCGATTTTAACAAATGGATTGCCTCGTGTGTACGAGGCCTCACTGCCTTAGTAATTCCCACAGCCTTTTCATCTGAGGGAAATCCTGAAAACATGACCTGTTGGGGGGGCTTGAGGACTGGAGTTGAGAAACACTGCCCTAAACACACCGTTTCATGGCACTATCTTGAGCATCATGATTCTGACCCAAGGGGTTCATTATTTCAGGTGATTGATAGGTTTGTTCCACATTGAAGAGGTGACTCCAGATTAAGGGGTGTCTCGAGACTCGAGGCATTTTGGATACATGAACTTAAGTGCTACACCCCTAATGGTATGAATGTTGACTGGGATGTCAACTGTTTCATTAACCAGGGGTGAACACTTTTGGGCCCCCCTTGGTCAGTCCCTGTTTTTTTGTATTTTTTTATATCCATTATGTACCATGATACTGGTCAGTGCTAGTCGACCATTAGGGTGTGTGTTTATTTTCACACACCACTTATATCCACTGGCATTGTTTCTTATTTATGGTTCCAGTTCACTTTTTTGTTATACTTATGGGTGCTAATGTTCTGCAATTTTGGTGGCCTCTGTTGTCCCAGTCTAGGCGGGCCAACTTAGATCACCTTCGCATTACATTCAACTAATTTTGCTGGTCTGGTGTTCCCCTTTAAAGCATTTAATGTGTATTTACAAACTAATGTTTCGGAATAGTGAATGGATATATTGAGGCCAGTCTCTGCACCTAGTGTTATTTGACATTTTGACCGGTCTCTACTATTATATATCTGTTACATTAAGACAGCATATTAGACTGCCGATGCCTATATTGGAGTGCTTAACATATATGACCATGCCATTTGACGTCTATGCTGCATTTTCCATCATGCTGTATCTGTAGCCTTAGGTCGTTGGTCCAATTGTAATTACTACGTGACCTGCCTTCCCATTGTTTGATCGGTGGGTAAGGCTTGGTCATGTGACGCGCTACGGGTTCCTTGCGGCCGCCGATTTGAGGCTGGCATCACATGTCAAGTCGCCGGCCCTCTGATTGGCGTTCGGCATAGGGTCCCGTGATGCGCTACAAGCCTATTGGCCGACGCTGATTCGAGGCCCCGGTCATGTGGCTGGCCGCTGATCCTCTGATTGGCGTTTGGCATAGGGTCCCGTGACACGCTACAAGCCTATTGGCCACCGCTGATTCGAGGCCACGGTCATGTGGCTGGCCGCCGGCCATCCGATTGGTGATGGCGCGAGGTCATTATGACCCGATCGTTGATTGGCCAGTGTAGCTGCAGGATGCGCCCCCTTTTTCTATCCATTGGTGTGCGCGTCACTGCATGCTCTACTGGCGTATGCGGGGGTCATTTTATGATGGTCGCCGGTTGGCAGGCATTGATGCATGACACGCCCTGCCCTCTCTGATTGGTGCATGCTCGGTTGCATGAGTATTGCACTGATCGAGGACAGTTTGAGTATCCCACAGTGGATTTAATAATAATATCCAATTGACCTCTGTGATTGATGACTGGCACTGGCATCTAGATCCTATTGTATCCGGATGTTAAGTTCTGGCAGTTTTTGATATCATCAAATAAGTATATAATTTACCTTGGTGTCCCCAAACATATAAATTAGTGATATGCTCATTTGGTGACACGGTATAAGTCATATTACCATTTTTAGTTTCAGCTATGTTATTTATTACTATGTATCCTTGCTATGATTGCTACAGGACATATGTTATGTAACTACATGCTATTTCTTGAGTGATATATTTGATATCAATATGTAATTTTTATATGATCAAGGAACTTTTTTTATCTATGGTGTTTATGTTGCAATGCATAGTTGTTACATCACATCTTGCTTTAGGCTCCACCCTGTTGGGGGAGGACTTAATAGCCATTTTTGTATATATAAGTGAGCAATATGGTGTATGCCCCTGTTGAAGGCTTATGTGGCTGAAACACGTTGGGTATCGCTACTACGCACCTCATATTGCTATTTTCAATGTGATCACTTTTATTCCATGTCATACTATTGTTTATGACTTTTATCAATAAACCTTTGTTGGTTTTAATTGACCTACGCGAGCTCCTTTTTCTTCAATTTGTTTTCCATATTACCCATCCTATGGCTTATTGGAGCCTTAGCCATATTCTGGTCTACCATTTTCGATTGATGGCCTAAGGATTATACCTGGAATTTGCGGTTCTGATGCAGTACGCCATTTAAACGCATCTGGTTCCGGTCGTCCATCTCCAGCTGAAGTCCCAGTTTTGCTTTGCGGCTCCTCCCCGGTTTGCAGTGGTCCCAGTCCCCAAGTACCACAATGACTGACTGACTCTGTACTGTACAGTATCTGAGTCCAACCCATCTGGTAAGAGTGTTTACACCTATTCTTTACCTTGATGTGACTGTGACCTTCCTCGATCTCTACAGACAAATTGAACACCTGTTCCTATTTCACCCATTGGATGACAGCTCATCTGTCCTCTACATCAATTATCTAATTGATGTACATCTAATTTCATTTCTAGACTTTAGAATGCCTTTTCATTTTTTGATTACTTTATAGGCCACCTATCATATATGTTGGTAGCCCATATATATGCACTTTATTTTAGATGTGGTCACCATACATGGTAGTACACATTATTAGCGCTACATTTTTTGTATATAATTTTGTCGGCTTTGTTTGTTTGTATGTGGCAGCTTGTTCTCCTTTTTTGTATTAGCACAGTTTTTTCTATATTTTAAAAACGCATATCACATTGTAAGAATAAAACCCAGGAAATGCCTCATCCAGCATGTGTTCCACCAAAACCGGAGGGACGTCATTCGGACTCAACTTCGTAAATTACGTCAACGCGTTTCACCCTCCCACAAGGCGTCAGAAAAGCAACTTTTACTAGTTTATATAGCAAATTGAGATTTTATTGGTCTCTGTTGAACACTGTGTACAAAAACTGTGTCTATTGTTTAAATTATTACATAAGTGTACAGCAACTGAAACTCTTTATTAAGCTTAACCACTTCCCTCCCGGTCAATAGCAAATTGACATCCGGGAAGTGGTTCTGTTATCCTGACTGGACGTCTATTGACGTTTAGCAGGATGACATGCCGGTGTGCACCCATGGGGGCACGCAGCGCAGCGATCGGTGATGCGGGGTGTCAGTCTGACACCCTGCATCTCCGATCTCGGTAAAGAGCCTCCGGCGGAAGCTCTTTACATCGTGATCAGCCATGTCCAATCACGGCTGATTACAATGTAAACAGGAAGAGCCGTTGATTGACTCTTCCTCACTCGCATTTGACAGACGCAAGTAGAGGAGAGCCGATCGGCGGCTCTCCTGACAGGGGGGGTATACGCTGATTAGCCCCCCCACAGATGCCCACACTGGACCACCAGGGAAGCCACCAGGACCACCAGTGAAGGGTGCAACATGTGGATGGCCAGGTATGTACCCAATGGCCATCCACATATTAAAAAATATTCACAATAGATGCCAATTAGTGCCCACAAATGGGCACTGACTGGCAACATGGGCACTGACTGGCAAAAAAAAAAAACAAGTGATGCCCAGCAATGCCACCATCAGTGTCCATCAGTGCCACCTCTCAGTGCCCATTAATGCCCATCAGTGCCCACCAGTGCCCATCTGTGCCACCTATCAGCACCACCAATAAGTACCCATCATTGCCACCCATAAGTACCTATCAGTGCCGCCTATGAGTGCCTATCAGTGCCACCTATCAGTGACCATCATCAGTGCCACCTCATTGGTGCCCATCAGTGCCACCTTTTAAGTGCCTATCAGTGCAGCCATATCAGTGCCCGTAATTGAAAAAGAAAACGTACTTATTTACAAAAGAAATAACAGAAAAAAAAAAAACGTTTCATTTTTTTCAACATTTTCGGTCTTTTTTTATTTGTTGCCCCCAAAAAAATCACAGAGGTGATCAAATACCACCAAAAGAAAGCTCTATTTGTGGGAACAGTGTAGCATGACTGCAAATTGTCATTCAAATTACGACAGCACTGTAAGCTGAAAATTGGCTTGGGCAGGAAGGTGCGTAAGTGCCTGGTATTGAAGTGGTTAAACTCTCATTAAAAATGCTACTTATCTACATTGCAATACAAGTGATAAAATTACTGGGTCATTTACTTGTTTTGTATCCTCCATCTTGTCCTATGATTTGCATTTAAACAGAAGTAGAGAACTTTACAGTGTGGCCCCAGAAGTATCTCCAGAAGTGTAAGTTGCATTTGTGGAAATGAGTGGCAAAATGTGCAATTTTGAGACACCTTTTCCCAAAAACATATATATATATATATAAAAAAAATGTTTTCCTCAGTTTAAGCCGATACGTATTCTTCTACCTATTTTTGTTAAAAAAAATTGCAATCGTGTATTGATTGTTTTATTAATTATTGAGCGTTTATTGATTGGTTTGCACAAAAGTTATAGCGTCTACCAAATAGGGGATAGTTTTATTGCATTTTTAATAATATTTAATATTTTTACTAGTAATGGCGTCGATCAGCGATTTTTATGGTGACTGCGACATTATGACGGACACATCGGATACTTTTGACACTATTTTGGGACCATTGTCATTTATACAGCGAACAGTGCTTTAAAAATTCACTGCTTACTGTAAAAATTACACTGGCGGTGAAGGGGTTAACCTGTAGGGGTTAAGTGTGCCCTGATTTGTGCTTCCTACTGTGGGGGGGGGGGTGGCTTAGCATGTCACGTCACTGATCATCGTTTTCTATGAAAGGGAACAGAAGATCAGTGTCAGTCTCTCTAGGAAGAACGGGGAAGGTTTGTTTACACTCCTCTCCCCGTTCTTCCTCTCTGTGACCCGATCGCGAGACACGGGCGTTAGGATCCGTGGTTCCCGTGGGGACGGTCATGGAGCTTAGGACCAGGTTGCGAGCGCACCGACCCACGGCTGGGCTCTTAAAGGGGACGTACATGTACGCCCTTGCACCCAGCCGCGCCATTCTGCAGGAGTATATCTGCGTGCGGCGGTCCTTAAGCGGTTAAAATAGCAGGCAACTAACCTCGGTTGCAGTGCACCACAGTGCATATGATGTGTGTTGCGGTGCACTGTATTTAGAAAAAATTATCATATCTATTGCATTTAAAAAAGTGTATAGTGTGTTTTTTTATATTTTTAACACGTAGTAAATACTAATTTATAAGGTTACAAGAAGTTAACAAGGTTTAAAGTGACACTAAAGCTAAAAATGTTTTTTTACCTTGATGTCTTCCTTGCAGTGAGGATTTTTTATATTTCTCTATTCTTCCCCTTCCCTGTGTGAAGGAAAATTGAGGGAAGAATAGATCAGCGCTGTGCACTCCTGCATCTTTTCTCCCCTCTCTTCCCCATCACACAGGAACTTGAACCGCAGCAGAAGCCATTGGTTCCTGCTGCTGTCAATCAAAAGCAGTGAAAAGCCCCGCTGTGCATGTCTTTGGAGCATGGCTCCACAGGCACAGAGCTCGGGAGTAAGTGGGCACCGTGTGCTCCTATAGCAAGCTGTTGGCTGTGGGCCCACACAAAGAAGAGGAGGAGCCAATATTACCGGTGGGGAACCCAAGAAGCGGAGGCTTGGGACCGCTCTGTGCAATAAGCATTGCACAGAGCATGCTTGTTATTCATTTTTTTTTTTTATCTTTAGTAACATTTTAACACAACCCCTCAATAGTCTATTTCTCAGCAGCTTTAACTTACCCTGCCCCCTCTCCCAGCAGTGACTTATTTTTTTTCCTCTCAGTGGTAGGCTTCCAGCCTTCTAAAATACACACGTAACAGGTGGTGTATAATTATATTGGAAGGCTGCCAAAGTACTGCTAAGACCACACAGATACACACTATACAACTTTTGCTGTCTGATTTTCTTTAGATTTACCAAAACCATTTAGAGCAAGGGCCTGTCTGATTGCATAAAAATTGACAAAAAGTTTGTCCTCCTATTATATGGTTTTGGTAAGTCTGAAGGAAAAAATCAACAGAAAATTGTGCATCCACACTAATGCGGTGCGAATCTGATTTCACAGTGCAATTTCTGTGAAAGTTGTGATTCTAATGCAAATGAATACAATTTCTTAGGGGATTTGCTCAAAGCTAAGATAACATTTGCACCTAATCTACACTAAACTCGCACAGCACCAAATATGTGCCTTTTAGAATTGGATCTAATCCGCATAGAATTTGCATCAGTGGGAGCCGGGGTTACGATTTGATTCACATATATGCGAATCGGATGTGTTTTTCGCCTCATCTGATTTGCACAACATGTGAACCGGACTGGCTTTCAATGGAACCAGTATACACATTTCTGGAGCGGCCACGGTCTGTTTTTCAAATGGGTTCTGCGGAATTTTGGGGTCAGTTTAGGAGCAAATTCAAGTAAAAATCTCCACCTGAATCGCACCTGAACCAGTGAACAAAATCGCACCAGACTCCAGACTGCAATCTGCAGCCTGACATAGATGAACTTAGCCTAAAGCTACTGGAAAGTGACTAGAACCCAACCTTGGTGCCTCTGCTATGAACTTTGAGGATTAAACTAGAGATGTGCATTTTGTTTCATTACGAATTCGAATTCGGACAAATTTTTCATTATTCAGACATTTGGATGCATCCGAATTTCCAAAATTACAAAATGAACAAATTTAAACATATTCGAAAAAACGTGAGCGAAATTCGAATTCGAAACAAATTCGAAAAAAATATTTGAATTTGAATCGAATAAAAAAAAAAATCGAATCGAATTCGGAAAAAAATTCAAATCGAATTCGAAAACAAATTCTATTCGAATCGAATTCGAAAACAATTCTAATCGAAAAAAAAAAATTGAATGAAAATTGAAAGCAAATTTGAATCAAAATCTAAAAAATATAAATCGATTTTCTAAAAAAGAATACAACAAAATAGAATATAAAATAATAAAACAATAGAATGAAAATCAAAGAATAGTAAAGAACAGAATAGAATTTAATAGAATGTAATCAAATACAATAATACAAATACAAATACATACAATCAAATTTGGTTGAAAATAATTTCCAATCCGGTGGAAATAATTTCAAATCCGGTTGAAATAATTTCAAATTTGGTTGAAATAATTTCAAATCCGGTTGAAATAATTTCAAATTTGGTTGAAATAATTTCAAATACGGTTGAAATAATTTCCAATCCGGTGGAAATAATTTCAAATTCGGTTGAAATAATTTCAAATCCAGTGGAAATCATTTCAAATTCGGTTGAAATAATTTCAAATTTGGTTGAAATAATTTCAAATTCGGTTAAAATAATTTCCAATTCGGTTGAAATATCATCGAATTTGGTTGAAATATTAACGATAGTGGATGAAATGTTATTGAATTCTGTTGAAATATTTTCGAATTCGATCAAAATATGATCGAATTCGACTGGGTTTTTCGAATTCGGTCGAAAATGATCGGATTTGACCGGATTTTTCGAATTCGGTTGAAAACGATCGAATTCGGCCAGGTTTTTTCGAATTCGGTCGAAAACGATCGAATTCGGAAAAAGAATTTAACAAATTTAACGAATCTAACTTTACTAAATTAATTAAATAACGGATTAAAACGAAACGAAACAAATTATTTCCTTTTGCACATTTCTAGATTAAACTGCATCCAAAATGAAAAAACAAAAAACAAACATATTGCATGTTACCAATATTTAAATGTGATGGCTACATTGGTATCCTTTGAAACTAAAAGTAAAAGAATTGGTATGGTACAACATATATTACGCTTTTGCATTTGTGTCACAATGAGATCAGTAAAACTAATTTTAAAGCTTACTTACTGCTAATGTATACATACATACATATATATATGTGTAGCACTACCCCCGAAGGAGCTGCTGGTTTGATTTGGGTGGCACGTTACCTCTATCTTCCCGCCGTCTAGGGTACTGGATGAGAGCTGTAATAAAGTCAATGTCCACACGACAGGTGTCTTTTCTGTGCTTTTATTACCCAACGGGGTAAAAATGATAAAAAGTAGTATTAGGTGAAGGGATAGAAGAAATGGAAGATGGCGGATTCAGGGTTACCTGGTTACTGGAAACAGTCCTGCTTCCAACATCAACTTTCTTTGCCACTCTAGCCAGAGTGGGCACAGTGCGCACGGACAGGACTCTCTCACCAGCCTAGAAGCCAGAGATTCACCCGGAAACTTTAGGGTGAAGTCTCTGCCACAGACCCTCCTAAAGGTGGAGACAGTTTCGGTCCAAAATCCTTCTCAACTCGATTCAGCACCCGGATCTCCTTCAAACAGCTTTAGTTATGTCAGGAACTGATAGGTGACCACCGTCCAGCCTCTCAGATACAAAGTATTCTTCGACGAGCAAGTAGGCCTCTCCTGGAATACCAGCCTCATGCTCGGTATTCCCTCCGGGCAGGTTCCTCATCGGTCAGCTTCCTCCCTTTGGGACGGACAGCACAGGACCACTTGCAAATAGCAGACCCAGTCTATACACCGGGCCTGTAGGTAGATTAGTTGCTCCGGACCAACGTGGTCCCGGAGCCAGGGACACTGCTACATACACACCCTGGCCAGGAGGGCCACACACAGGTGTGTTGGGACGACTGCCCAGGTGGATAGCGGCAAGTTGACAATGCAGACCAATGGCGTCTGCCTCCTAAATACCTCTCCCCAGCATGCACAGCGAGGCGATCAACCCCCCTGATTGGCCGCCGAGGAGAAATATCCATAATACCTTAACCCTACTGCTGCCACCTATCGGTCTGGGGTGGGATCAACTACCCAGACAATGACAGAGTACACCCACAGTACAGGCCCTAAATTTAACCAAATAAACATGGTCAGAGGCAACTAACTCTCTGACCCCCCTCTAAATTTACAGCAGCACCGGCTATGAAAGTAGCCAGGCGCTATATAAATACAACAATATCATGGCCAGAGGTTCACTTTGATACATAACTGAACCCAATACAAAGACTGGGGTCTCATTTTAATTTTCTGAAACAAAATGCATTCTTCGTATAAACAACAAACTATATGTTACCAAGATTTCAAACTTTCTCTGAACAAGTCCAACAAATCTATGATCATATCAATCCCATCAACTACATTATTTGCTTGACAGAGCTTTGGAAACCATTACTGCCAGTTTCTTAGTAGGCCATGCTTTCTGATGTAGGCGTCTTAGCCCAAACGCGTCAGCGTATAGCCTGTACCCGTGTACACATGTACACAATAAAGGACTTTTTTTGAAGAGCATCTGAGTTGCCAGCCCTTTTTGATTCAAGTATTGTATTTATTTGGCATGAATGTCCTGGCTCGAGCACCGGATCACAGTTTGTGGACTTCTATATTGGCAGTGGAGCTGGGGTAACATTTTGTTTCTCTTATGTCTTCTGATGTGCCTTTCTTTTTGTCCTCTAATTATGTTTGAGGTGATTGTAGCCGTATTAGTGCACTTGCGACAGAAACAACTGAGTACTGTATGTGATACTTTTTTTATTTGCACTAACATACAAGTTTTCAGGACAAGCTTTCGGGGTATGTCCCCTTCTTCAAGGTCCCAGAAGTAGAAGACATAACCTGAAAGCTTGTCCCAAAAACTTGTATATTGGTGCAAATAAAAAAGTATCACGGACAGTACTCGTTTCTGTCCTCTAATTCTAAGCTTAACATTCTATATAAGTAATCTTCCACACCTAATCAACTACAATCTGCGCACAGCACAAACGTACAGTAACCTTTGCAAACAATTATATAACAAATATTAGTTCTTTTATTTTTGCCATGAACCTAATTCTACATCATGACTGATACTACAACAGGCACATATAGACCCCATTCCTTACCCCTCCACTGTCAAGGTTAGATAATCAACAGTTAAACAAGGGTCCCACTCTGGCCCCATATGTGACCTAACAGGCAGTGAAGTTGATTTACTAAAACCGTGGAGGGCAAAATTTGGTGCAGCTCTACATAGAAACCAATCAGATTCCATGATTTTTGGTCAAAGCTTAATTGAACAAGCTGAAGTTAGAAGCTGATTGGCTACCATGCACAGCTGCACCAGATTTTGCACTCTCCAGTTTTAGTAAATCAACCCCACTGTGTTACCTCATTGAGTCGAAATCTTTTAACCCCAGTCCAATCTTAAGACTGTCCTGTTTTGTCATCCATATGTTACATTAGGTCCATTAAAGTCTTTGGGGGATTGTGGTGGTTATAGACTGGAGTATAGCTACTGGAGTAATACCAAGACAGTCGATAATGGGGAGGCTGAATTTATTAATATTAAGCAAAATCATGTTTTGCACCGTATGCACTCCTTCCCACAATCACTTGGAGTTCTTTCTAATGTTAGGTGTTGCCACAGATATAATAGAAAATATGTATGAATTTTTGCTTTACTACATATCTCCAGCTGCTGAGAAAACGATAAGTTATACAACCGAAAATCCCCAGGATGTCTGCCTCTTCTCTAGTCAAGGGTCATAGGGTATACTGTTAACCACTAAGCTTCCCATACACCTGCTGCTATGATGACTTATTTTCAATGCTGAGTGCTTTTTGAATTTTTATGGTTTGTTCCATTAAGCATGCACTTGAAAGAGAGTACAGTGCTTCAAATGACTGTCGAACTCCATCTCATCCACTGGTGGAGTTGACTAGCAATATGATAACAAACCACAAGAAAAAAAAACTAAGTGTGAAGGGAACCTTCCTTTCCTGACAGTCGCACTGAGAATAAACCACTTAACTCTTGACAATAAAACTCAAATCAAATTACATCTAAACATCTCGAAGGGAAATTGGTTTACAGAAGAAAAAAACTCATACAAACAAACCTCGAATTATCCTGTGTTCCTAAGTAAAATCTGATGGATGAGGCATCACTGCACTCTGTATGGTATTCTAATCTGCATGAAATGACCTAAATATCTGCTTTAACCCCCGCAGAGCTTCAAGGGTGAGCAACATGCTCAATTTCCATATGGCTATATTTCGGGGAGAGCAGTAAGGGTGGATTAACCACACTGCTACAGGAGAGACGAGTACAAGCTGTTTTCTTATTACAGCCTTTTGCTGTGCATTTCTGAGATGTCCAGAGGAGAGGAGATAGGCTGGTATTTGGGTCATCTGAACAGCAATCTATAAAGTGCATGCAAAAGTAATGTGAAATGCACTCTCATCTTCTGGGTAGTAAACTTAATTTACCAAAGCAACTAAACAGTAGCATCCCATAGTTAACATGCTATAACATAGTTCTCAACTGTTTGCCAACTGCACCCAAAGTTGATAGTTTATGTTTCTGCAGTTGCTGGCTAGTTCAATTAAATGCAATCATACAATACCAAAATATTTTTTTTTGATTAATATTGATCTTTAAAGCCCAACTCCAGGCAGATAAAGATGTCCCCTTGCTGTGGAGCTGTGCCTGCAGTGTAAGGGTTAATTGCTCATTTTGTCTAGGAGAGAAAATAAATATCATTAATTGCCTGATACTCCACTCCCCCAGTAGGTGGTGCTACCTCATGATTTGGCAGTGCACTGCCCCTTGGCGTCCTCATGTCTGCCCCTTGGCGTCCTCGTGTCTGCCCCTTGGCGTCCTCGTGTCTGCCCCTTGGCGTCCTCGTGTCTGCCCCTTGGCGTCCTCGTGTCTGCCCCTTGGCGTCCTCGTGTCTGCCCCTTGGCGTCCTCGTGCCTGCCCCTTGGCGTCCTCGTGTTTGCCCCTTAGCGTCCTCGTGTATGCCCCTTGGTGTCCTCGTGTCTGCCCCTTGGCATCCTCGTGTCTGCCCCTTGGCGTCCTCATGTCTGCCCCTTGGTGTCCATTTGTGAACTGATCCTATTGCTATATGTTACTTCCAATGAACAGTATTAGTGTTTTTAGAGCAGTATGTACACATTTTTTTTGTATATTTAGCAACTTTTGGGCACAATTCATTTTTTTTTTTAATACAAACGCTTTTATTGAGAGAAATAATAGCAAGAACAGACAGTGGCCAATATCACATATCGCTGACAAGGAACTCGTAACAATAAATTATAACGGAGATCGGACCAATCCAGTCAAAGAATGAGACCGAAGTTACAAATAACGGGAAAAATACATGTGGAGTCAGCTGAAGTTAGAGAAGCTGTTATATAGTGGCAGGGTACAGGAGGCCCCACCACAATATTTAACATAAAAATGTATAAAGTGGAACAAGGAAAACGGGACCGGATGTGGAAAACCACCTATATTAGTGGAAGCCTGAAAGTGAATTCAAAGAGAAAGGGAGAAAATTTATGTAACTTGGCTGGGGCATAAAACCACCTGGTGTGTAACTTCACTATCGTTTCTTTCACTGCCGCAGACCTTGTGCATTTATGCATGTTAGAGATCCTATCAGCCCACTCTTCAGGGGTAGCTACCTCGCCGGTCTCCCGCTCCCAGCTCAACACAGCCGAGACCAGCCAAATAACTGTATAAACGGGAGATGTTGCCTCTATCTCTGGAGGAAGGGCCACAGAGACCCTCAAACACAGAAACAGGGCCCGCAGGGGCCCTGGGGTATTGAGAGTTAAAAAAGTGCCTAATTTGCGAATATTTAAATATTCTGACCTAGGAAGGGAATAGGAGGATTGTAAGAAAAGGAAGGAGTGAATACCCCCCCCATTCTGTAAAGAGTTGAGGGTCAACAGGTTCTTGGAAGTCCAAAGGCCAAAAGCCCCTGGGTCGGGGAAAGCTGCTGGGAAGGAAGGGTCGCCCAAATAAGTTGCCAACCTCGGGGTGGAAGGGAGTAAAGAAAACATATTCTTATATAATGACCAAAGGTAGAAGGAGTGGCCCGCTACTATATTTAAAGGAGAGATATCTTTGGGGCGAATTGTTTTGGACCATAACAGACCAGGGAGATAATAGGGGGCTATAGAGACACATTCAAAGCAGAGCCAGGGAATCCCATTTGGATACAATTCAAATGTGAAATTAATTTATTTTGATTTATATATAAGTTTATTGTGACTTTATAGGATTTAATAGCTGTTAAATGTAACTGATAAACAAAAATACTTTTAACAGTAGGTCAACGGGTCCATTGAGTTATGCAGTAGGGACTTAAAAGAGTGGAGAAACTGATAAAAAAATACCAATCAGTTTAAAGAAGAACATTGGTAAATGCTGTTAACATAAGAAGAACTATATACAGTAAATGAATCTGTTAGGCCACGTACACACGATCAAATCTGTCTGCTGGAAACGGTCTGCCCGACCGTCCCAGCAGACAGATTTGATCGTGTATACGGGCGAGCCGACGGATTTGGCCAGCCGACAGATTTGAAAGCATGCTTTCAAATCTGTCGGCTGGGAACCCGTCCGCCCGACATGTCTGCTGGTTAGTACGCTAACCAGCAGACATGTCTTCTCGCACACGCGCCGAATGGTTTCGATGCATTCGCGGAAGTGTTTTACTTTTTTTTTTTTTCCCACATCAGCCGTTACTAGACCCTAGAGACCAGCTCATGGATACATGCTTGTTTGTCTCCATTAAACAGTTTTGCATCATCTGTGATACTTTTGCTTGTGTTATATATTACTCCCTTTTTTTTAAGACAAATTATTTGTTAATTTATTCATTTCCCACAAAAAGAAAAACCAAGGAAAAAAAGAACATGCGACAGATGTGACGCATGTCACCAATTACACTTGACGAGACATTGCCAGCATCGATTAAGTCATACGATATTTATTTCCATTTATTTCTGTCCGACCGATTTGAACAAATCTGTCTGCTCGTGTGTATGGGGCCTATATGTAATATTTATCTCTGTGCTACTGTTGAGAAGAGTGTAATGAGGAAAGCAGACAGGTAGCCTTGAAAGCTGCAGCCTGATACTATGATGTACAGCATGTCCCATAATCCACAGTAATTCGTCTTTTACTGATCTAGTTTCCAAAATGTAAAAATAGGATTGGTTGTCATAGAATACCCAGATGTCAACAGAAGACAACATTGTTGTCACCCTGTGGACAGACAGTTTTTGTAGGCAACAACCACACAAAGTACAGCAGCTACAGCAACAGTTTTTCTTAATTTTTTAAAAATGATTAAATGATTATGAACAAAAGCTAAATGTTGTAAATACCCCGGGCTCTGTTATGTGGTTTGTCCCAAAGTGAGGGAAACCCCCTCTTAGGCCTCGTACACACGAGGCAATTCATTTGTTCAAATCGGTCGGACCGACCGATTTGAACAAATCTGTCTCTTTGGATTTTGGTTTGCTCGCGTGTACACACGAGCAAACCAAAATCCCCGCCAGCAGACGGCGCGCTGACGTGTCGGTGACGTGGCGGTGACGTTGACGCCGCCACGTCACCGCACCAGGAAGTAAAACACTTCCGCGCATGCGCAGAATCCATTCGGCGCCGGTGTGAGACGACATGTCTGCTGGTAAGTGTACTAACCAGCAGACATGTCGGGCGGACGGGTTCCCACCCGATAGATTTCAAAGCATGCTTTGAAATCTGTCGGGTGGCCAAATCCGTCGGCTCGCCCGTACACACGATCGAATCTGTCTGCTGGGACGGTCTAGCAGACCGTTTCCAGCAGACAGATTTGATCGTGTGTACGCGGCCTTAGACAGTTGCCACCGGAACAATAATCTTCATTGAAGGATGTCCATTCCTGTTCCAGACAACTTAACATTTTATATTTCCCATCACTTTCTGTCCTAGAGAGAGTGGTCACTTGGACTAATGGAGAAGGTGAATTTCCCCAGTGGGCGCAGTCCCATTTATGTTAGTAGGTGGGTTTGGCAACACTTTCCTAACGCTGTTTAAAATTCCCTCACTGTGATATAAAGCAGTGTTTTTCAACTCCAGTCCTCAAGGCACACCAACAGGTCAAGTTTTCAGTATTTCCCTCAGATGAAATGGCTGTGGTGATTACTAATGGCCCGTACACACGATCCAAATATCGTATGACGGATCGTATGACTTTTTTCGCTTAATAGTCGCAAGTAAAATAAAATAGGTTATTAAAGTCACGAAAATTCTTGTACGACAGAAAAAAATAATCGGAAGTGATGTCATGTGTTGTAATGTATTTGTATTGTATTTTCGGACGGCGGCTGTACTGACTAAACGAAAATCGTACGATCTGACATCGTACGAGGAAAATTTTTGCGCTTGTCCGATCGAATAATATCAGATGAACGGTCGTGATCGGCTCTCGAAAGTAGTGTACACACGATCCGAAAATTGTACGATCCATCATTGGACGATCGTTTTCGTTCGATATTCGGATCGTGTCTACGGGCCATAAGGCAGTGAAACTGATCAAATCACCTGTGCAAAATAATGGAAAGCCTAAAAACATGACCTGTTCGTGTGCCTTGAGGACTGGAGTTGAAAAACACTGATATAAAGCATAGAGCTGCCACTATGTTACTTTGAAGGTGGGCGGTACAAATATGGCTGAACCACCTATTTTTGCCACCTGTGTGAACAAGCCTTTACAAATCAAATAATTTGTTAAATGTCTACCATCTAGTAAAAAAGGAAAATAGAGAAACATGTGATGTCAGGTTTTATGTGCTTTAGTCGGTCTTACAGAAGCAATAGGCAGGAGAGGGGCATGCCACACAAACATACTTTATTTTTATTTTTTTACTTTTCTGCATTTGTGGGGCTGTTAGAGCCATGAGGAAAACAGTAAGGGCCCTTTCACACGCACGGACCGTTCGTCCGTTTTTTACAAGTCCGTTTACGGACTTGTAATGCATCCCTATGGGATCGCGTCCGTTACCGGATGATGCATCCGCTAACGTCCACAAAGATCCGCGTCCGTAAAGCTCCGATTTTTCGGACGGAAGAAAACCCTATTTTTCTTCCGTCCGGTGGATCTGATCGGATGAATACGGACACATGGTCCGTATATATCCGACTCCCCATAGGGGAGAGCGGAGGTAAGACAGGGCGGTCTCTGCACAGTGTGCGGGGACCACCCTGTCCACCGACAGCTCAGCGGGGATTACGGATGATCCCCGCTGAGCCGACGGACACACACAGAGCGGACACAAAAACGTTCCGCTCCGTGTGAAAGGGCCCTAAGTATTTACCCTCAAATTATTACTTCCCTGAAATTGCAATTGGACTGTCTTCCGGGCCTAATGCACACTGGATGTTTTTTTAACTGTCCTAGAAGCCAGCCCGTTTGTGCAGATTAAATGCCTGATGCTTGCAAGGCCGGGTTTACACCTATGCGAATTGAGTGCAGCTTAAACCGCATCCAATACGCAGAACATTTCTAAATACATTGGCCCAGATTCACAGAGCGATTACGCCTGCGCAACAGGAGATGCGCGTGCGTAAGTCTAAATGTGCGCGTGCGTTTCGTTGCGCGGCATCCCCAGAACGAGATACGCAAAAAATCGACTTTTTTTTGTCCCGCGTAATTTCGTTAGACTGGCGCATCCGTCCGCGCAAATATGCGATAGACACACCATTGATTTGCTAGTGAAATATGCTAATGAGGGACTTACGGGGATCCACAAAAGAACGTTGGGGCAGCGCAGGCGACGCAGTGTGCGCAACAGCAAAATGTCCTGTCTAAAATTAGAGCTGATAAAAGCTGGTCTAAAAAAAGAAAAAAAGTCTACTTGTTAGATAAAGCAACACTGTTAGTGAGCAGCTCAGCAGTCACACGTGTTGCTCAACAATCTGTATGCCAACATGCCAGGGGCATCGTCGCGCATAGCTATACTACTGACTTTAGATGAACAAAGAAGGAGGAGGGCACGGAGGATGGCACGGAGGATGGCACGGGAGAGGATATACCGTACCCGCATAGACCTGTTTGGCATGAGTGATTCTGAGGTGTTTCGCATCTTCAGATTCACCCCTCATGTCATCCTGGAATTAACCACAACCCTGCAGGAGGACATCACCAGCCCAACACACCGCTCACATGCAGTGCAGCCACTGGTCAAGGTCCTGGCAACACTCCATTTCCTTGCCAGTGGCTCTTTTCAAAGAACAAGTGGAGTGGTGGCTGGGATGTCACAATCCTCCATGAGCAGATGTGTGCACCAGGTTGTCCCTGCAATCCTCAGACGCATGGCCAACCAAATCATCAAACCCACCACTGAGGACCTGCGACTGAAGGCAATGACAGATTTCTACAGAATTGCCAGATTCCCACGCACTGTGGGGGCCATTGATTGCACACATGTGGCACTCCAGCCCCCCCAGGAGACAGAGCACATGTACCGCAATCGGAAGCATTGGCATTCCATCAATGTACAGGTGATAGCCGATGCCCAAGGCCTCATATGGCACGTCCGTGCCAAACACCCAGGGTCCAGCCATGACAGCTACATATACAATCAATGCCACATCCGATTGGAATTCGATCAGAACGTGTATGGGGACAGCTGGCTGGTTGGTGAGTGACATGGGTGGCAGGCATGACTATCCCCTCCCATGATGCACATCACAAGGGGCACATGCATGACTAACATCCTCCTGTCTTTTCCCTTACAGGTGACTCTGCATATCCACTGGGACCCCATCTCATGACTCCTATCCGGAACCCCCAAACGCCAGGAGAGGAAAGATACAATCAAGCACATGCCCAAACCCGTGCAGTGGTGGAGCGCACCTTTGGCATCCTAAAGTCACGTTTCCGATGCCTGGATAAGTCTGGGGGTACCCTCTTGTACTCCCCAAACTTTGTGTGCCAGATCATCGGTGCATGTTGCATGCTGCACAACTTTGCAGAAAGAAAGGGCCTGCAGATTGACCTACGTGATGACCTGACCCCTGAACCAGACAATCCCCCCCTAACCGAGGTTACCCCGCCTTCTGAGGGAAGAGCAGCCAGGAGACAGCTCACATTGGGCATCTTTGCATGTTAAACATACACATTAATCATGGCACAATGAGAATGCATGCATGCACAACACTGTGGTCCCTAGCACACACACCCCACATCCACATCAAATTGGATTGGCACCAGTCCACCATGCAGGACTTGTGAGCAGCAACGCCACGCCAAGGCTCCAATTATGTCACTGTACATTCATACACCATTCACACGGACCTGAGGATCACTTCTCCCTGGTCCTGGGGAACCCTTCTCCACCAAAATAGAGGGTGACACCCCTTTTCCGGCAGGAATGTCACCCCCACATTCACACAGCATTCACAACCCCCCAAAAAAAATGACCTGCAAAATCAAAAAATGTCCAGCCAAAAAAAAAAAAAAAAAGACAAAAAAAAAAAATGACCAAAAAACAAAAACAAAAAATTGACAAAAATAAATAAAAAATTATTTGAAAAAACAAAAAATTGGGGGAAAAACAAATTACTGCCCTCTGCGTGAGCCACGCCTGGGGCCCCGGCCCCGGCTTCTCAGGGGAGACTCATGGGGGAGGGGTAAAACCGGGGAAGGAGGATCAGCCCCTGATCTCTGCCCACCTGGTGGCCTGCCCTCCAAGGCCACGGCAATTCTGTCCAGGGCAGCACCAACTGTTGCCGTGTTGGCCTGGATAGCCAGGGTAAGGGCCCTCACATCCTGCCCAACGCCTGCTGATGTCGTCTGCAGTTCGTTTAGGCAGGTTGTGAAAGCCCGGGAGTGGGAGTCCAGGTTCCCCAGCGTATCCTTGATGGAGGACAGGCTCTCCTCCATCCGCACCAATATCTGGCTGACCTGTCCCAGATGGCGGGTCTGGAGGAACTGGTCCCTTCTCAGGGTGGCGGGCAGGAGATCGGCCAACCCCCTGGTGGTCTGGGATGACATCCTGCCTCCAGCTGATGCTTGTGGCCGGGGAGAAGGGGAGGCCCTTGTGAGGGGAGCCATGTTGGGGAGGAGGGGGGGGGGCTCCCCCTTAGGGAGGCCTGCCTGCTGGCAGCCAGAGGGGAGGAGTCCTCAAAACCCAAACGTCCAGTGCCTGACATGGACTCCTCCTCCTCATGATTCTCCTCCTCCTCATGATTGTCCTGCTCCTCTTGAACCTCCTCCGTGTACTCCGGCCTTGTTGGGGGGGCCTCATTAGGCTGCTGTCCTGGGGTTGGTGCTGTCAGGCCAGATGGCCCTGCACCCTCCTGCACATCTGTGGATGACACAAAACATTCACAGGTTGGAGGATCCACACACTTGCCACATATTCCCTTTCACCCCCTCCCCCACACATGCTACACACCTGATATTAAAAAATAAAACAACTTACCTGGCACCACGGGCTGCGGACTTGAGTCAAAGCTGGGCAGGCCCTCAACTTCATGCCGATGAAAGGTCAGGGCCACCGCACGCTCCTCCGCTGTCAGGCTAATACGGCATGGTGGGCCCCCTCCTGTGCCCCTGGCATGGGCATGCATTCTGGCCAACTTCTTTTTGACCAGACGCCGGAGGTCATTGAATTTTTTGTCAATCCCAGACCTGGTCCGTGTCTCCCCCTGCCCCGCTGAATTCACCTGGTCAGTGATCCTATCCAATATCTCCCACCTCCTGGCCGGGGTGGTGTTGGCACTCTCTGGGCCGTGGAGGGTAACGCCCATACTCGCTAATGGCCCGGGCAAGAATCTGTTTTTCCACAACTGTAAAATTGAGCTTTCGTTTTCTCTCACTCATCCTTCCAAAAAAAAACAGTCCCAGTCAACAAAATTCACGCACACAAACAAGCACAACCAATCACAAAAAAACACACACAGAGAGAAAACTATTCACCAAGAAACAGTCCCCAAAAAACACACCATTGATTTGCTAGTCAAATATGCTAATGAGGGACTTACGGGGATCCACAAAAGAACGTTGGGGCAGCGCAGGCGACGCAGTGTGCGCAACAGCAAAATGTCCTGTCTAAAATTAGAGCTGATAAAAGCTGGTCTAAAAAAAGAAAAAAAGTCTACTTGTTAGATAAAGCAACACTGTTAGTGAGCAGCTCAGCAGTCACACGTGTTGCTCAACAATCTGTATGCCAACATGCCAGGGGCATCGTCGCGCATAGCTATACTACTGACTTTAGATGAACAAAGAAGGAGGAGGGCACGGAGGATGGCACGGAGGATGGCACGGGAGAGGATATACCGTACCCGCATAGACCTGTTTGGCATGAGTGATTCTGAGGTGTTTCGCATCTTCAGATTCACCCCTCATGTCATCCTGGAATTAACCACAACCCTGCAGGAGGACATCACCAGCCCAACACACCGCTCACATGCAGTGCAGCCACTGGTCAAGGTCCTGGCAACACTCCATTTCCTTGCCAGTGGCTCTTTTCAAAGAACAAGTGGAGTGGTGGCTGGGATGTCACAATCCTCCATGAGCAGATGTGTGCACCAGGTTGTCCCTGCAATCCTCAGACGCATGGCCAACCAAATCATCAAAACCCACCACTGAGGACCTGCGACTGAAGGCAATGACAGATTTCTACAGAATTGCCAGATTCCCACGCACTGTGGGGGCCATTGATTGCACACATGTGGCACTCCAGCCCCCCCAGGAGACAGAGCACATGTACCGCAATCGGAAGCATTGGCATTCCATCAATGTACAGGTGATAGCCGATGCCCAAGGCCTCATATGGCACGTCCGTGCCAAACACCCAGGGTCCAGCCATGACAGCTACATATACAATCAATGCCACATCCGATTGGAATTCGATCAGAACGTGTATGGGGACAGCTGGCTGGTTGGTGAGTGACATGGGTGGCAGGCATGACTATCCCCTCCCATGATGCACATCACAAGGGGCACATGCATGACTAACATCCTCCTGTCTTTTCCCTTACAGGTGACTCTGCATATCCACTGGGACCCCATCTCATGACTCCTATCCGGAACCCCCAAACC
The DNA here is from genome assembly GCA_029574335.1 of Rana kukunoris. NCBI lineage: Eukaryota > Metazoa > Chordata > Amphibia > Anura > Ranidae > Rana > Rana kukunoris. Next base: position 138,598,334 of record CM056050.1, on the reverse strand, counting down.
CCAGGAGAGGAAAGATACAATCAAGCACATGCCCAAACCCGTGCAGTGGTGGAGCGCACCTTTGGCATCCTAAAGTCACGTTTCCGATGCCTGGATAAGTCTGGGGGTACCCTCTTGTACTTCCCAAACTTTGTGTGCCAGATCATCGGTGCATGTTGCATGCTGCACAACTTTGCAGAAGGAAAGGGCCTGCAGATTGACCTACGTGATGACCTGACCCCTGAACCAGACAATCCCCCCCTAACCGAGGTTACCCCGTCTTCTGAGGGAAGAGCAGCCAGGAGACAGCTCACATTGGGCATCTTTGCACGTTAAACATACACATTAATCATGGCACAATGAGAATGCATGCATGCACAACACTGTGGTCCCTAGCACACACACCCCACATCCACATCAAATTGGATTGGCACCAGTCCACCATGCAGGACTTGTGAGCAGCAACGCCACGCCAAGGCTCCAATTATGTCACTGTACATTCATACACCATTCACACGGACCTGAGGATCACTTCTCCCTGGTCCTGGGGAACCCTTCTCCACCAAAATAGAGGGTGACACCCCTTTTCCGGCAGGAATGTCACCCCCACATTCACACAGCATTCACAACCCAAAAATAAAAAATTATTTGAAAAAACAAAAAATTGGGGGATAAACAAATTACTGCCCTCTGCGTGAGCCACGCCTGGGGCCCCGGCCCCGGCTTCTCAGGGGAGACTCGTGGGGGAGGGGTAAAACCGGGGAAGGAGGATCAGCCCCTGATCTCTGCCCACCTGGTGGCCTGCCCTCCAAGGCCACGGCAATTCTGTCCAGGGCAGCACCAACTGTTGCCGTGTTGGCCTGGATAGCCAGGGTAAGGGCCCTCACATCCTGCCCAACGCCTGCTGATGTCGTCTGCAGTTCGTTTAGGCAGGTTGTGAAAGCCCGGGAGTGGGAGTCCAGGTTCCCCAGCGTATCCTTGATGGAGGACAGGCTCTCCTCCATCCGCACCAATGTCTGGCTGACCTGTCCCAGATGGCGGGTCTGGAGGAACTGGTCCCTTCTCAGGGTGGCGGGCAGGAGATCGGCCAACCCCCTGGTGGTCTGGGATGACATCCTGCCTCCAGCTGATGCTTGTGGCCGGGGAGAAGGGGAGGCCCTTGTGAGGGGAGCCATGTTGGGGAGGGGGGGGGGGGGGCTCCCCCTTAGGGAGGCCTGCCTGCTGGCAGCCAGAGGGGAGGAGTCCTCAAAACCCAAACGTCCAGTGCCTGACATGGACTCCTCCTCCTCATGATTCTCCTCCTCCTCATGATTGTCCTGCTCCTGTTGAACCTCCTCCGTGGACTCCGGCCTTGTTGGGGGGGCCTCATTAGGCTGCTGTCCTGGGGTTGGTGCGGTCAGGCCAGATGGCCCTGCACCCTCCTGCACATCTGTGGATGACACAAAACATTCACAGGTTGGAGGATCCACACACTTGCCACATATTCCCTTTCACCCCCTCCCCCACACATGCTACACACCTGATATTAAAAAATAAAACAACTTACCTGGCACCACGGGCTGCGGACTTGAGTCAAAGCTGGGCAGGCCCTCAACTTCATGCCGATGAAAGGTCAGGGCCACCGCACGCTCCTCCGCTGTCAGGCTAATACTGCATGGTGGGCCCCCTCCTGTGCCCCTGGCATGGGCATGCATTCTGGCCAACTTCTTTTTGACCAGACACCGGAGGTCATTGAATTTTTTGTCAATCCCAGACCTGGTCCGTGTCTCCCCCTGCCCCGCTGAATTCACCTGGTCAGTGATCCTATCCAATATCTCCCTCCTCCTGGCCGGGGTGGTGTTGGCACTCTCTGGGCTGTGGAGGTAACGCCCATACTCGCTAATGGCCCGGGCAAGAATTTGTTTTTCCACAACTGTAAAATTGAGCTTTCGTTTTCTCTCACTCATCCTTCCAAAAAAAAACAGTCCCAGTCAACAAAATTCACGCACACAAACAAGCACAACCAATCACAAAAAAACACACACAGAGAGAAAACTATTCACCAAGAAACAGTCCCCAAAAAACAAAACAAAAATACAGCAGAAAAAGAAACAAAATGAAATATATCAATCAAACAAACAGTCTCTCAAACACTTATCAAAAACCACTTTCAAAAATCTACTAACAAACACCTGATCACACAGAACACTATCTGACAACTACAAAACACACCGCAACGAACAACAAGAACAAAAGCACTTTGTTAAATGGGAAGGGACAAAGGGATGTACTTTTGCAAAGGAAGTGCGTTTGTGTGTGTCTATTTATGCTGTTTGCGTAGTTCACAACGTTGCCCTAGTCCATTTCCAATTTCACTGATTGCGCCGCTCCCGAGTTGTGAGCATGCGCACATCGCAGCTGATATGGTCTCGTTCAAGCGCGCATGCGCGAGCCGGCCGGCCCTTCATTTGCATGGGGTCACGGCTCATTTCAATGTAACACGCCCACGTCCTTGCCAATTTGTATTACTCCTCCTTACGCCTCTGAAAAAACGTTACGTATGCGCAATTTCCTGCGCAAAAGCTACGAGAATAGGGTGATTACGCGGCAAAATTGCGCAAGTCTAACGTAAAGGCGGTGCGCTACGCCGGTCTAATAATGCGCAGATGTACCTGAATCTGGGCCATTGTTTTCAATGAGGCTGGTTCACATATGTTCGATGCATTCGCACTGCGCATTGCAGAAAAAACGCGTGCGTCTTTTAGGCCCTGCGGTGCGGCTCAGGTGCGAATTCAGGCCCATTATCTTCTATGGGTACGCAGGTGATTCGCAGATGTGTTCAGTTCTCTTCAGGATTTACTCTCATTCACCTCAATACACTTCCCCCCTCCCCTCTCCCAGGTCTCCAAATTTGCAGCTAATCTGCAGCTAAAATGCAGTGGATCTGCTGAACACTTCTCTTATCTCTCTGCAGAGATAAGAGAGCTGAAATTCGCACCGCACAAGTGTGAATCCGGCCTAAAAGTATCAAAGCTTTTAGGCGCATTTATAGGCATCAAGCATTTGGGCGTTAATTCATTTAAGTGGCCAGAATACATTATTTATTATGGCCATTGAAATTAATTAACGTTCCAGTGCTAAATGCATTTTCAAGCGTTAATAGTTTTTTCTGCCCAAACTCTGATAACTTTTGTATGCACTGGCAGTTTTTTTTTCCTGCCTCTAAACTCTCCTGCCACTAAACCCTGCTACAACCTATGTGTTCATGGACATGGATAGGCTGTTTGAAGGCAGGAAAAAACCCTGCCTGATGATAAAAGCAACTGAAAAAACGTCCAGTATGCATGTGGCCTAAGAATATGGTTTAAGGGCCAGTTCACACCAGACGCAGTTCCGTACAGTTTTGTGTGCATTTTGTCTGCACTAAAAAATGCATGCACAGTGTTTTCCATCTATTCCAATGACTCTAGGTGGCTCTAGTTCACACCATGCAGTCAGTTTCTGGTGCAGAAACTGACTGCATGGTGTAAAATAGAGCCAACTAGCCACTTAAGGACCCCCGCACGCACATATACGGCCACAGAATGGCTCGTACAGGCACAAGGGCGTAAATTTACGTCCCCGCCTTCGTGCGGTTCGGGGGTCCCATCGGGACCCCCTCCGCGGTGTGCGGGGGTCCCCCTGCCTCTGGGAGCGATCGCCGACGAGCGGGCGGATGTCCGTGATTTTCCGCCCCCCCCCGCGATCGCTCCCAGCCAATGGGAGCACGCTCCCATCGTGTCAGTTCCTCCTCCTGTGTTTACACAGGAAGGAGGAAATTATGTAATCTCTCATCGCAGCGCTGTTTCCCAGCGCTGCTGATGAGAGAAGACATCACAAGTAAGTGTGCACCAACACAACACTGACACACACTCACATAGGCATATTAACCCCTTGTGATCGCCCCCCCCACCCCCCTGTCACAGTGTCACTGAATGCAGTGATCTAATCACTGCATTTAGTGTCAGTGTGACAGGCAGTGTAAAAAACAGTTAGTGTTAGGTTCAGGATAGCCCCCCCACCCCCCCTAATAAAGTTTTAACCCCCTGATCACCGCCCTAGTTAACCCTTTCACTCCCTATTGCCAGCGTCACTAAGCGATCATTTTTCTGATCGCTGTATTAGTGTCGCTGTTCCCGCTAGGTAGCTATTTTTTTTTATTGCGATTTTTTTTTTTTACTAAAGACATGTGGCTGAATTAATTTTGGCCTAAATGTTTTACTAAAATTTAGTTTATTTGATTTTTTTTATAACAAAAAGTAAAAAAATTGTGTTTTTTTCAAAATTGTGGCTCTATTTTAGTTTATAGCGCAAAAAATAAAAATCGCAGAGGCGATCAAATACCACCGAAAGAAAGCTCTATTTGTGGGAAGAAAAGGACGCAAATTTTGTTTGGGAGCCACGTCGCACGACCGCGCAATTGTCTGTTAAAGCGACGCAGTGCCGAATCGCAAAAACACCTTGGGTCATTTACCAGCGTATTGGTCCGGGTCTTAAGTGGTTAGAGCACATGGAAAACACCGTGCATGCATTTTGTGCAGAAAAAAAGCACACGGAACTGAACAGAACTGCGTCTGGTGTGAACTGGCCCTTAATATATAGTAAACAGTTTTATTTTCACTAGTTTTCATTTATTTTTTCTTGTTCGGAATACAATGGGGGGGGGGGAGTTTTTTTTTTGCTGTCTGGGTACCTGTGTTAGAGGTTTTTTTTTTGTATAGTGTGTACCGCTGAAAGTAAAAGCTAAGGGATACTAAGGGATCACCAACATATAAACTGGGAACAACACTTATGTTAAGAGTATGAGAGACCCAATACCTAATAAAACCAGCGCAAAATTTAAAAAACAAAGATAATAAAAGCAACTGAACACTCCAGGTAAATTTACATCATCCTATATATATAAATATATATATATATATTATATATATATATATGTATATATATATATATATACACTGCTCAAAAAAATTAAAGGAACACTTTTGAATCAGAACTTCTGGGATATTGATCTGGTCAGTTAAGCAACAGAGGGGGAGGGGTTAGTTAGTTTCAGCTGCTTTGCTGTTAATTGAAACGACCTCCAAAACAGAAAGGTTTTTTTCAGGTGGAGGTGTCTGACATTTTTTCCCCTACTCATCTTTTCTGACTGTTTTTCACTAGTTTTGCATTTGGCTAGGGTCAGTGTCACTACTGGTAGCACGAGGCGGTACTTGGACCCTATAAAGGTTGCTCAGGCAGTCCAACTCCTCCAGGATGGGACATCAATACGTGTCATTGCCAGAAGGTTGGCCATGTCTCTCACCACAGTCTCAAGAGCATGGAGGAGATTCCAGAAGACAGGCAGTTACTCTTGGAGACCTGGACAGAGCTGCAGAAGGTCCTTAACCCATCAGCAGGACCGGTATCTGCTCCTTTGTGCAAGGAAAAACAGGATGAGCCCTACAAAATGACCTCCAGCAGGCCACTATGTCCTCTAATGTGCTCTGTGTTCACTGCCGGACACTGTGGAGCTTGATTGGCATTTTCCATTGAACAGCAGAATTGGAAGGTTCGCCACTGGTGCCCCATGCTTTTCACAGATGAGAGCATATGTGACAGGCGTGAAAAGGTCTGGAGAAGCCGCAGTGAACTTTATGCTGCCTGTAACATCGTTCAGCATGATCGGTTTGGTGGTGGGTCAGTGATGGTCTGGGGAGGCATATCCATGGAGGAACTCACAGACCTCTACAGGCTACACAATGGCTCCCTGACTGCCATTAGGTATCGGGATAAAATCCTTGGACCCATTGTCAGACCCTACACTGGTGCAGTGGGTCCTGGGTTCCTCCTGGTGCACGACAATGCCCGGCCTCATGTGGTGAGAGCATGCAGCCAGTTCCTGGAGGATGAAAAAATTGATACCATTGAATGGCCCCCACACTCATCTGACCTAAATCCAAAAGATCACCTCTGGGACATTGTTTCGGTCCATCCGGTGCCGCCAGGTTGCACCTCAGTCTGTTCAGGAGCTCAGTGATGCTCTGGTCCAGATCTGGGAACAAATACCCCAGGATACCATCCGTCGTCACATCAGGAGCATGCCCTGATGTTGTCAGGCATGCATACAAGCACTTGGGGGCCATGCAAACTACTAAGGACCATTTTGAGTTGTTTCAATGAAATTTCAGCAAAATGGACTAGCTTGCTGCATTTTTTTACTTTGATTTTCGGGGTGTCTTTGAATTCAGCCCTCTGTAGGTGGGTCATTTTTATTTCCATAAAATTTTGTGTCATCCTTTCATTCCTAACACATTACCCAGTCCATATCAGTATAGATATCCAGCATGAGATTTTTGCCCCATTGAGATCTAATATGTTTTCAAAGTGTTTCATTTAATTTTTTATTTTCTGTACTTTATTTACACTGCTCAAAAAAATTAAGTCTATTAATGAAGAGCACACAAGATTCCAAATAAAGTGAAGATTTGCCTTTAAGAGAATGTATGTAACCTCCACCATAGACACACTTGGACTGACCTCAACAACAGGACCCCTAAATTAACAAAGGGTCACATAAGCTTTCCCATAACGGGTATGTATCCACAAATGCAGTTACGAAAATCCTCCTAGTGTTGATCATCCAATACGACAGGACACGTCCACACAAGGATATCTCATCAGGAAAACTTTCTTTAAGACTTGCTTACAGATAATCATCAATATCCCGGGGTTTAAAAAATAAACAAAGGACATACAGTGGATAAAAAAATCACACCACTGTTAAAATGTCACGTTTCTGTGATGTAAAAAAAAAAGGACACAAATATAAATAATTTCAGAACTATATCCACCTTTTTATATGACCTATAAACTGTACAACTCAATTGAACAACCAACTGAAATCGTTTAGCTGGAGGGAAGTAAAAATAAAAAAATAAAAAAATATGGTTGCATAAGTGTGCACACCCTTAAACAAATACTTTGTTGAAGCACCTTTTGATTTTATTATAGCGCTGTCTTTTGAGGTATGAGTCTATCAGCATGGCACATCTTGGCAATATTTGCCCACTCTTCTTTGCAAAAACACTCTAAATCTGTCAGATTGCAAAGGCATCTCCTGTGCACAGCCCTCTTTAGCATTATGGTAAAGCGTATGTGACCCTTTGTTAATTCAGAGGTCCTGCTGTTGAGGTGAGCGGCTAAGTGTCCATTCTCTTAAAGGCAGTACTTGGAATCTTGTGTGCTCATCATTAATGAACTTTTATTTTTTAAGCGTGGCACGATCTGTACTTTATAAGGGGAGAGAGCCCTGGGGCCAACCTAAAGAAAAAATAAACAAAATTATGACATTAACTTTAGAATTTTAACTTTATATCTTCCAAACTCAGAAAACTTTTAAACTCAGAATTCTGACTTTGTAACTTAGAATTCCAAATTTTAATCTCAAAATTCTGACATTTAATCACAGAATTCTGAGTTTCCGTTAAGCCAGAATTTGTTGTGATAAAATAAAAAAGTCAGACTTCTGATTTTTAATCCCAAAATTTAAACTTTCAGAGAGTTTTATCTTTTAATTACAGCATTCTGACTTCACATTACAAATTCTGACAAATATCAGCATTCAGACTTTTAAAGTGAGAATTTTGTTTCATAAATTGCTTTTAGAATGGCTCCAGGGTTTCTCTGTACTGTCCAGATCATTCCGATCTGTAAATAGAAGCTTTAAAATGTGTTCATCTTTCGCTAAAGCAAAAAAAAGACATACAAAAGTATAAATAATGTGCCCTAAATTCCATAACTGAAAAGAAATTGAAAAAGTTAAATTATTTTTTATGGCTGCGCTTGAAGAAATTGCATTAATGGGAAAATAAATGTCTGTCCATTACTTGAAGAGCAAATTACAATTTGTACAATTCTCTTTGATTGCAGGAAGTAGACAACGTTCAAGTGACAGGCAAAGCTCTTTATGCCTTATTGTTGTAAAGATTACACTTGTGTTTTGTGCACTAAATGGAGTAGTTCCATTTTTTATGTTCAGAAGAAAGAGAAGAGGGAGAGAGAGATATGGTGAGTTTGAACATAAGATGTAATGATAATAGCACTTATTAGCATTAGACAACATCACATTCTGCCCACCAGCTGTGACAAATGTTCTGTGTTGCATAGGCCTATTTTACATCCCAGCAGTTTCAAGATTTAAACATTTCAGTATCTGGGAATCTCAGCTGCCGAGCTATGCTCACCCTTTGTTACACAAAGACCTTTGTCTTCTCAGCACTCCTACAGAGATTGCTGGATCACCTTTATTATATTCCATCGAATAGCACAAATTAGCCTTGCTAGAATAATGTACTACTGGCTGATACTTCATATATTCATATACCTCTGCCTGTGCCACGTGATCACAAACATTTACAGAGAAGATATTTGCTTCAATCATGTTTTGTACCCTGGAGCCAAGAATGCTTAGGAATTCAAAACAGTCATAGAGGAGGCTTACGCAAGTTGGGGACTTTAGCATTTTCAGCTTTTGCTAAAATTCATATTCAGTTTATGACAGGGAACATAGAAAAAAAAAATAAGCAGAACAATACAAATGCCAAAGTTAACTCTTACAAAGTCTTAGCACATGAGTGCATATATATATATTGTAAGGTTTGGGGAATCAAACTCCAGTGGCAGGTGCGTTTTTAAGGGCTTGGTAGCCCACTTTTATTTAAAAACTCACAAAAGGTTCACATATGCAATAGCATCCCTCGCAGGGGGTTTCCACCATTACTGCATTGTATAAACTAAAGAGCTTAGCATCCTGGCTTTCAATCCTGGCATCCGACGGCTTCAGGCCTCTAGCCTAAGCCCAAGTTATGTTCCTCAGAACACACAGCGTTTCCCAGAGATAAGCTCAATCCTTGCTTTTCTCCTAGTCAGCGACTTGCTGCTCAAACATAAAGTGGCATCTGCAACCTGCAGATCTGCACACACTAGCTGTAATCCATGCAGGCTCTCTCTGACTCCTTTCAGAGAGTTGGGAGCTCACCTGGCTCCCAGGGACCAGACTTCCTGTCTGTGGGTGGGGACCTGAGCCACAGCCAGGCCAGCACTAAAAAGCTGAACACACAGCTGTGTAATCAATGTGTCTGTCTCTCCAAAATATGGCGAAAACCAGCCATCCATCAGGCAAGACAGATCCAAACCATCACATACCCTCCCCTTGTTTCGAACCGGAGGAGGAAACAACACAGACCATCATCACTAATGGGTCACCTCTGTGCCAACCATTGGCTGCACAGGCCCATTTTTTCCGGGTATGTTTCCACCAACCCTTCCCGTGGCGCCTTTGTGCCAATTAGCAGCAGGAGTCCTAATCTGCCCAACCTTTCCTCTAAAGGGGCACTCCACCCCCCTCTTCTTCCGGGTGTGCTTCCACCAGCACTTCTTCCTGAACCATGGGCTCCCACTAATCTCTCTATCCCTTCTACCTTCTGACCTTAGGATCCTTCTTTTTCCTCCCACAGACCTACTCTGTTGGGACGGTTGGGGACCCACTTCCATGAAACCTGTCAGGGACTGACCACTCTCACTACCTGACACAACACCAACCAACATTTGTTTCTCAGGTTCACTATCGCCTATATGGTAACCCGTGGCAACCAAACCATCTGAGGTCAACACCACATCCTTCTGTTCAATCTCACCAGCAATGTTCCACAAAGGGTTATTCAACTCAGCATTTTCATTGGGACCTCTTGTCCCCTTGTTTGTTAGAACAGTGTCTATGGAGGGACCACCTACAGGCAAGCAGCTACTCCCTATGGGACAGTCCCGTGGTTTTACATCGCCCCCTGTTGTCCAACACTCCAATAGCAATTGTCCTACCAACGCACATTTTTCCATACCAATCTCTTTAACCATTTCTGAGACCATTGGTACCTCAACCAGGATCTCTGAGCTGTCTAACAGTGCTCTACAGTGCTTCTCATACACGTTTTTGTTACTGTTACCACTACTGTTATTTCCTATCAAAGTGTCTCCGGGTACCTCAAACTGCACCTCTCTGCTAGTGATGGACTGAATTCCCACTACTGTCACGTCCATTCCGAGCCCTTCCTTTTCATGAGGTCTAGAGGGTGAGACAGTGCGCGCGCCATGTACCAACCACTGCTCAGCCGTACCTCGGACCGCACCAGTAGGAATGCACTCCATCACATCAGCAGACGGAGAGACTTCTACTTTGTCTATTATTTCTGATTTCTCTAACAATTCCCCTGAGCGCCTTCTGCACACAACCGCCACCGGAAGCACTCTCAAAGTGAACTGTGAGACAACTTTCCACAAAATGAACCAACAGTAGAGCAACCAATTTTCATCAATATTGCTTAACGCCAGCACCACCTGTGTCCACCGATTGGTACTACGCAGTACCATGTCGCTCCTCTGCTGTGGATACACGAAGGTGTACATTGGAAATATTTTCACCAATTCCAACAACATCCCAGTTATTTCTAGACACGCCACATCTAAGCACAGAACTTTAGGAACTTTTCCTTTACCAACGATGTGGAAGGGCTCATTTGCTAAGGCGTGAGAGGCTGAGTCACTTAAAGAGACCTCTACCTCAGAGGTAACTAACAAAACTTGCGACTCCCCTTGAGCACTGCAAATCGCATGTGCGACACTCATCCTCTCACTTTCAGCAACACTGAGCGATTCCAAATCGCTATCCATTACCATATCATTCTGAAGCTCAACATTCCTCATCTCTTTTGCTGAGGACAAAACCTCTGCCATGTATGAGCCCTTTTCAGATCCTTCCAACTGGAGAGGGTTAACTTCTGCAAAAGCCAACGCACCCGTGTCTACCGGCCATGCAGTCTCTCCATTTTGCAAAGCAGAATTTGTGTACACCGCAAACACATTTTTAAACATAGCAGGCTGCAATAACATAACTTGACCACTGTGTGGCGCTTCATTAAACTCATGAGGACTTTTTCTGTCAGCAGTGACAGACTGTAGTAACACATTATCACTACAAGTAATTTCAGACATTTCAGTTTTACCATTTTTCTCATCACGAAGGTCAAGTACCCTCTTATCTATCAGAGCGGCACCACAGTTGTCCCCGGCAACCTCTGGCTCCAACGCACAGAGCTCCCTGAAGGTTTCTAAGGACACCTCTGCAACCTTACCTACTGTTGCTAAGGGAAATCGCATAACCTGCTTAGCGATCAGCCCTAGCTCATTAAGCATCACATCACCATAAATACCTGTATCAGCAACATCATCAGTATTCATAAACACAGCAGCTTTATAATCTCTATCAAATTGACTTTTGTCAGAACGCATGGCACCCTGCATGCGACTCAACACATTAACCTTCCTCTCTAAAGGAATTATTTTGCCCACTAGGGCGGCTTCACAGTTGTCCTGGGAAACCATTTGCCTTACCAATACAGGCTCCTTAGAGGTTTCCCTTGGCAACTCTGCAGCACCTGTCTCTATCGCTAGGGAACATGACACACCAACTGTTTTGGTCACCCCTAACACATCTCTCTCAACACTCTGCTGGACTACCTTAGGTGCACACAAAGTCCACATATCACTTTCAGTCTTTGATCTTTGATCTCCACACTGCAGCAAGTCCATCTTTACACTTTCTGCAGATCTCCTCACCGGATACATTGCTACTTCACTTGAATCACAAATTGCAACAGTCTTACCATATCTTGAAGCAGGTAACTCTGTCTTCATTTGAGGGCGTTGTCTTTCAGCTGCATTTTTACTGGCCAACTCCCCCTGGTGGCCACAGGATGAAATCACAGTAGGCAACTCCCAATGTTTAGCACCCCCTGCAGACACAACAGAAATCTCCTTGTTGCCAGGGGTGACTGCAAACATATCTGTAAAGGAACCTTGGCCCACCGATAAAGAGTCCTGCTCGGCAACATTACCTCCAGCTGCACCCCAAAATCTAGGGCAAGAAAATATGCCGTGCCCGAGCTGACCACATTCCAGGCATGGCGTTTGGCGACTTTCTCCTGTTGCTAAGGGAGATGACACTCTCCCAACACGCAGAACTTCACTTGCATCTCTATGGGGATGGCGATACACCTCTTCCCTGTAGCTTCTCCTTCCCATTGGCACATTTTCTCCGGTTGCTAATGGAAACGGTGCTCTCCTAGCTGCACGTTGCTGGCTCTCCGACACATGTAGACGTCTCTCTCCCTGAAGCGACGTTGCTTTAAACTTGCCACAACTCTCTGTAGGCCATATCTTTGTCTTGCGGTCCACTGACCTGACATCATAGACGTTGCTATGGGCAACTGCACCCATCTGCTTACTCTTTACATTCAGAGCAGGCTTCTCATATTTTTGCTGTGCTGTAGCTTGCGACAAAGGGCATTTGGAAACTTCATGCCCCCACTCACTGCATCGCAAACAGTGTACTTGTTTTTTACCACTTTGCACATTAATAGCTGGCCAGCCTGCACCAGCGTTGCTAGGGGCAACAGCATAAACTTTCCCTTTGGCTTGGTTCAGCGCAGCCATGCGCTTTTTGCACGAGTCTGGGGCTTGTTCTGTCGGCAACAAACCCTCCAGCCACAAAGTCCTGTCTCTCATTTCAGCAAATATTGCTTTCTGTTTGTGATTTGACCTTCCCATCGCTGCAAACAGGGCAATGGTTTTTAACACAGTTCCTTAACACAGGAAAATGTTGGTGAATTGTCTCCAAGACTTGCAAACAGCACACTTTCACACGCAGACTTCACTCTCTGCGATTTAATTTGAATCATCCAATCACTGATCCTTCCTAAATGGATATGTCTTCTCAGGCCACGCTGAGCTTACTTCCACAGGTATGCCACCTGTATACAACACAGTTCATTAATCTCCTGACTGCCACACACAGCTAACAGAAGTTCACAGCAGCAAACTTTTGACTTCCAGTTCATATTGGCTGTTCATCATAGCATTGCTGCCAAAAACGCACGGTTGCTTTCTACTCACTGTTTGTTGGTATGCGTGGATCTGGAACTCTTCCAAACTGCCCGCATTCTCCACAATATGTAAGGTTTGGGGAATCAAACTCCAGTGGCAGGTGCATTTTTAAGGGCTTGGTAGCCCACTTTTATTTAAAAACTCACAAAAGGTTCACATATGCAATAGCATCCCTCGCAGGGGGTTTCCACCATTTCTGCATTGTATAAACTAAAGAGCTTAGCCTCCTGGCTTTCAATCCTGGCATCCGACGGCTTCAGGCCTCTAGCCTAAGCCCAAGTTCTGTTCTCAGAACACACAGCGTTTCCCAGAGATAAGCTCAATCCTTGCTTTTCTCCTAGTCAGCGACTTGCTGCTCAAACATAAAGCGGCATCTGCAACCTGCAGATCTGCACACACTAGCTGCAATCCATGCAGGCTCTCTCTGACTCCTTTCAGAGAGTTGGGAGCTCACCTGGCTCCCAGGGACCAGACTTCCTGTCTGTGGGTGGGGCCCTGAGCCACAGCCAGGCCAGCACTAAAAAGCTGAACACACAGCTGTGTAATCAATGTGTCTGTCTCTCCAAAATATGGCGAAAACCAGCCATCCATCAGGCAAGACAGATCCAAACCATCACATAATATATATATATATATAATATATATATATTATATATATATATATATATATATATATATATATATATATAACATAAATATAACAATGACCCACCCAAATGAACTCTGGGTTCTGTATAAGTAGTATATCAAACTTGGATATGAATATTTCAATTAAATGTACCAAATAATGGGCCTTCAAATAAAACTCAGACAGATCCTGTATGTAGTAATAGAAAAAGTCCAGATTATTATGCAAGACACTTCCTAGTGCAGTCCCTATACCTGATTATATCCAGGGAAAGACAGAGACAGGCCTATAATTCAGTGAGTTCCCAAGTAGCTAGTAGGTGTCAAAAACAAGTGTCCAGAGGAGGATGAGTTACACAATACTGCCTGGCCCCACCAATGGTTAAATATCTCGAAGTTCATCCAATCTATGTTATGCAGATGCATCCATCCAGTTGGCAGTTCCATTCAAACCTACCTCAAACTGTCATAGATTTCTTAACACAGATAAATTTACAGGTCCATGCACTTGCCTGTAATCTGTAATGAACTTAGTCATCACTGTTATTCAAGGGGCTTCTATGCACCAAAGTTGAACATAGTGTAAATGGTGTAAAAAGTCCTGGTTACGAAGGTCCATGTGCCAGAGAAAGAGGATTGGGTTAAGATGAAGAAGCCTGACCGGTTTTGTCAGTTTTAAAACTGGCTGCATCATAGGCTAACAAAAACATACCTATCGTAGACCATGTACTTATAAGCCTTTTAAAATGGCTACCACATCCTTCAGGGCGAATGCCATGCGCAATAATGTCATCAGAGCCTTGACAAAAAAAAAAATCTGGAAAAGAGGGCCTACAGCACAGGGTCAGTGTAGGCATATACATACAACATGATATACCAAAACAAATTAACAACAATTTTCCAAAAAACTGTCATTCAAACAAGGTGGTTTTGTAGCCTCAAGGTCCCAAATCCACCTGGTTTCTCTCTGTAGAATTTTCTGGTAAAATTCCCACCTCTGGTGTTTTGTGTAACAACCTCGAAAAATCCAATATTTAAAAACACAAACGTCTGTACTACTGGTGATCCATATTGATCTAATCATTTTGCAGATGTAAGGCATAAAAGCGCAGGTGAAAACATACACAACACCACTGATGCCACAATTGGTTCTCTGTATTGAACATCCTCATCGGCAATCTTAGAACCTCGTCTTTCATTAACAAATTGCAGAATTATCCACCACCACATCTGCTCATACCTTAATTAGCTGTAAACATGGGAAGTTTCTAAGGTACAGTATCTCACATAAGTGAGTACACCCCTCACATTTTTGTAAATATTTTATTATATCTTTTCATGTGACAACACTGAAGGAATTACACTTTGCTACAATGTAAAATAGTTAGAGTACAGCATTAAATTTGCTGTCCCTTCAAAATAACTCAACACACAGCCATTCATGTCTAAACCACTGGCAACAAAAGTGAGCACACCCCTAAGTGAAAATGTCTAAATTGGGCCCAATTAGCCATTTCCCTCCCTTAGTGTTTCAAGGTCTCAGGTGTGAATGGAGAGCATGTTTCACTCTCTCATACTGGTTACTGGAAGTTCAACATGGGGCCTCATGGCAAAGAACTCTCTGAGGATCTGAAAAAAGCATTGTTGCTCTACACAAAGATGGCCTAGGCTATAAGAAGATTGCCAAGACCCTGAAACTGAGCTACAGCTAGGTGGCCAAGACCATACAGCGGTTTAGCAAGACAGGTTTCACTCAGAACAGGCCTCGCCATGGTCGACCAAAGAAGTTGAGTGCGTGTGCTCAGCGTCATATCCAGAGGCTGTCTTTGGAAAATAGAGGTATGAGTGCTGCCAGCATTGTTGCAGAGGTTGAAGGGGTGGGGGGTCAGCCTGTCAGTGCACCCTACATCACATTAGTCTGCATGGCTGTTGTCCCAGAAGGAAGCCTCTTTTAAAGATTATGCACAAGAAAGCCCACAAACAGTTTGCCTAAGACAAGCGGACTAAGGACATGGATTACTGGAATTATGTCCTGTGGTCTGTTGAGACCAACATAAACTTATTTCAGTCAGATGGTGTCAAGTGTGTGTGGTGGCAAGCAGATAAGGAGTACAAAGTTAAGTGTGTCTTGCCTACAGTCAAGCATGGTGGTGGGAGTATCATGGTCTGGAAAAGCATGAGTGCTGGGGAGCTACAGTTCATTGAGGGAATCATAAATTCCAAAATGTACTGTGACATACTGAAGTAGAGCGTGATCCACTCCCTTTGGAGACTGAGCTGCAGGGCAATATTCCAACATAACGACACCAAACACCTCCAAGATGACCATTGCCTGAGGGTAAAGTGATAGACTGGCCAAGCATGCCTCCAGAGCTAACCCCTATTGAGCATCTGTGGGACATCCTCAAATGGAAGGTAGAGGAGCGCAAGGTCTCTAACATCCACCAGCTCCGTGATGTCGTCATGGACGAGTGGAAGAGGACTCCAGTGGTAACCTGTGAAGTTCTGGTGAACTCCATGCCCACTACTGTTAAGGCAGTGCTGGAAAATAATGGTGCCCACACAAAATATTGATGCTTTGGGCTCAATTTGAAAATGTTCACTTAGGGAAGTACTCACTTTGGTTGCCAGCGGTTTAGACATTAATGGCTGTGTGTTGATTTATTTTTTAGGGGACAGCTAAATTTACACTGTTATACAAGCTGTACACTCACTACTTTACACTACTTTTAGTGTCATTACTTCAGTATTGTCACATTAAAAAGATGTAATAAAATATTTACAAAAATGTGAGGGGTGTACTCACTTTTGTGAGATACTGTATATAGTTATACAAACTTACATCTTTCAAATAAGCATGTATAAAGACCCATGCAAAAAGATGATTCTGTGGATTTGCTTTGTGAATGGCAAAGCAGAGGGAGTCATGACATTACAACTGGTGACTTTGACACCATTCTGATACGACTGGGAGATGGAATTACAACTTTTGTTGTATATTCGAGCAGCTGCTCAATTGGGCTTCTAGACAAGTATGGAAGTAAGTAAATCCTGTCAGTCATTTAATAGCAGTTAAATTAGAAATCAAAAGATCATAGAGTTGGGCTTTAAAGCCTTCATTGTAATTATCTGTAGATTTATCCCATTTCTTTTGAATCACTTGAACAGATCCCCTACCCCTACTCCAGTAGTGTTCCTGCATGTTGATAGGCAAGATGCTAAAGCAGAAGACTGCTTTTGTATTCCCTCATATTGATCATTAAATTATACAGTATGTTACATAGTTGGTCAGGCTGAAAAATGCCTGTTTAAGTAACAGAAAAAAATAAATGTAGCAGCCTGCTCCTGTCGAACAGGCACTGCTGTAAATTTAGTGGGGTCTGAGTTGTTAATTGACTCAGGCAAATGTAATTATGGGCAATTTAGCCTCTGTTCCAGCCATGGCTGTGCTGGGAGTAACCACCATTGTTCGCCCGGGGGTGTTATTACCATACCAGGCCAAGGGTGGCAGCAGAAAGGTCAGGGTGTATTGGGTGTCCCTCTTGCCAGAAAAGCAGTGGGAGTGTAGTCTCTCTGTGCATGCTGGGGAGGGGTACTTAAGGGACAGACGTCATTGGGCCGGGATCGTCGTCGGTCTGTCGTCCCACGCGCCTCGTGGCCCACCTGGCCAAGGGTGCATGCTCCTGAGTCTTGGCTCCGGGACCACGTTGGTCCGGGGTTGTGGTTCAGCTGAGTAAGCCCAGTAGTTAGACTGGGTCTGCACTTTTAAGGTGATCCTGTGCTGTCTGTCCTGGAGGGAAGAAGCCGCTTGATGAAGAAAGCCAGGGGAGGACCTATCCTGGAGAGGACCATGCAAGAAGCTGGTATCTTGGGAGAAGGCCTGGAAGCCTAATCGAAGGATGCACCATATACTGAGAGGCTTGATGATGATCGCCTGTCAGATCTCAGTTCTACAGAAGTTAATCTGGAGAGATCCAGGTGATGAATCCTGGGTCAGGGGATTCTGGACCACAAGTGTCTCCTCATAAAGGAAGGTCTGTGGCAGAGTCTATAATTGATTCTGTGCGCCATTCCAGCTGCTAGGCCAGTGAGAGGGACCTATCAGGGTGAGGAATACCCACTCTGGCTAGAGTGGCGACGAGAACTGTTTTCTGGAAGCAGGAGTGTTTCCTAGTTGAGGTTATGCACCTGAACCTGTCTACCGTTTTTTTTACCAAGTTCTGCAAATAAATCCTAGAAAAGGAAGTGTAAAGTGTGGAACTTTTTCAACTCTCTTCTATTACCCTGGACAGCGAGAAGATAGAGGTAACATGCCGCCCAAAATACTCAGAAGCTCCTTCCTTGGGGGTAATGCTACATAAATAAATAGAACACCTTCACATACAGAAACCCTATACCTATTGGTGATGCAGAGGAGGGCAAAACAAATCCTCTCTTCTTCCCAAACAAAATATCAAAATGTTGATTGTAAGTAAATCTTTAAACTTTGGAACATCTTGTTGGTCTCAGATCTGCAGGCAATAAACAGGTAATGTGTGTGTTATTCATCTTTTTTTTTTTCTTACAGATCATTTGTTTTACAAATTGCACATCACAGGTAGTTACAAGAGACACATTTGTATCTGCTGAAATACATGGTAGGATTATTCTAATTGTTTAGCTAAACAATGGCATAAGGCAGAATCCCACAGTTTACGAAAATATACAGCATGTACATCTTGATTTGTATCAGCCTCCTTCCACATGATGGAAGTCTTGGCGTTTTGCTGTGTGTGCTCTTATAGCACCAGTTACAGCCTGCTGATATCTTATACAGGCTGATTATTTAATATCAGCAAACATTTATAGTAAGGGAATGTGTTAAAGGGCACATGATAGAGTAATAATACCTGTAAATAAATTATAAGACCTATCATTACATTCACGCACAATTGTAATTATCTGGAAATAGAATTTCATAATAATACAGGGAAACGCAAGCAGACAAAGTGACAGCCAGGTGTTTGATGAAATGAGATTATTGCCAATACCTTCTATGTTTTATTCACGTAGTGTTAACCTAAGGCTATACAGATATTTATGAGATGCTGTTCATGCAATAAACTTTTATGACTGGGGCACTCTTGCATTCAGGCAGCAAAGAATATAATATGTGGTATTTAGTAAAAGTGCTGGTGGGAACCCCTAAAAATCTCCAATTACCTTATTTAATAATTGTATTACACTGCATAAATTAAAATAGTGCACAGTATTCTTGCCATGGTAATAATTCACCATAATATCGCTGGTTTAATAAAACTATACAGATATGATGTATTCTACTAGATCCAGGGCACAACATTACCCAGGGCCTGTAAAATCTTTTTAAAATGAAAAGGCCTCCCGTACATAATGTTACAAAAAAATAAAAAATCATGTTATGGTTCTAAGGGGGTTATTTATGAAAGGCAAATCCACTTTGCACTACAAGTGCAAAGTGAACTTGAAGTTGCACTGAATGTGCACTTAGAAGTGCAATCGCTGTAGATCTGAGGGGGACATGCAAGGAAAATAAAAAACAGCATTTTAGCTTGCACATGATTGGATGATAAAATCAGCAGAGCTTCCCGTCATTTCAGATCTACCCCTCAGATTTACAGCGACTGCTCTTCCAAGTGCAATTTCAAGTGCGCTTTGCACTTGTAGTTTGCACGTGTAGTGCAAAGTGGATTTGCCTTTCGTAAATAACCCCTGTGACAGGAAGTCAGGTAAATCTGTGGGTGTTGTCACAGACGGGAGATACATTTCTGCCTTGTTTAGACAATTCACCAATTACTATTAGGAGTCGGCTGCAGAAATAGCCAGAAAGGTTTAGGGCGTTGGAAAACTTCAGCTGTTCAGAATGAAGCAAATTAAGGCCTCTATAAGACATCCAAAGGATGGCTACTGATTGCTGCATCCTGAGGCTTTTTGAGTTAAGGAGCAGTCAGAAAGACTTCTTAAGAGGTGAGGTGATTGTTGATTTTTCTGTGTGATAAAAATCAAAAGACTATTGTTTTTCTGCTGTATGACCAGCAGTGTCTGCCCAGCAGTAGGCTGTGCCAGACTCCATAGGTAGGTTCCTGTGTTGGGAAGGTAGACGCCCCAAGTGGCAAGAGTTTATTTTATGTTTTGTTTTGTTTATGCTGTTTTGATGCTTGCACTTGTATCCAGCAATATGGAAGAATAAACCATATCCTTTGTTTTTAACCATCCTCAACTGCCTTTCTGTATAGTTAAGCGTGTAGTGAACCCATCCAGGGGGTCACGCACACCCGCTACCGAGCTAATCCCTCATACCCCCTAAGTGTCTGTCTGCCAATTTGTGGAATGCAGGTACTGCCACTCACTGTATTTAACTGATTGCCGACCAGCATGCGACTATATATGTCGGCAGCATGGCACGGACAGGCAGAATGACCTATATATACATCCCCTTTAAGATCGCGCCTGCCGCAAGCTCCGTGAGCCCGACCGCGATACCTGGGATACCTGTGATTGTCTTACGGTGAGGAAGAATGGGGAGATGCTGATGTAAACAAGCATCTCCCCGCTCTGCCTAGTGACAATGACAGTGATCATCGCTTCCTGTAATCGGAAGCAGTGATCACTGTCTTGTCATGTGTAGCCCACCCCCCTACAGTAAGGATCACTCACTAGGGCACACTTAACCCCTACAGTGCCACCTAGTGGTTAAGCCCTTCACTGCCAGTGTCATTTGCACAGTAATCAGTGCATTTTCGGTCCAAAAAATTTGTCAAAAGTGTCCGATGTGACCGCCATGATGTTGCAGTCACGATAAAAATTGCTGATCACCGCCATTACTAGTAAAAAATAAATAAAAATATTAATAAAAATGCCATAAAACTACCCTCTATTTTGTAGACGCTATAACTTTCGCGCAAACCGATCAATAAACGCTTATTGCGGGTTTTTTTTACCAAACATATGTAGAAGAATACATATCGGCCTAAACTGAGGAAAAAAAATTATATGTTTTTGGGGAATATTTATTATAGCAAAAGTAAAAAATATTGAATTTTTTTCAAAATTGTTGCTATTTTTTTGTTTATAGCGCAAAAAAAAAAAAAATTGCAGGGGTGATCAAATACCACAAGAAAGCTCTATTTGTGGGAAAAAAAGGATGTCAATTTTGTTTGGGAGCCACGTCGCACAACCGCGCACTTGTCAGTTAAAGCGATGCGGTGCCGAATTGCAAAAAGTGGTCCGGTCTTTGATCAGCAAAATGGTCCGGGGCTGAAGCGGGTAATATATATTAATATCGCTGCTAAGGCACTCAGGACACTGAAACCTATGACACTGTTAAAGATGAAAAAAATAAAACCAGCCACCCAAATAAACACTGGATTAGATAAATAATTCCCTTCTGGAATAATGCAATCTAAGCACAAAAAGTACATCTTTAAAAATAGAATAACTTGCTCTGAGTAATTATTGTGAGCAGATACTGTAATGGTGTCATTTAAGACACAAACCTCTTTAATATACTGTTAGGTTGGTAGAGAAGCCTTAAATAAAATGCAGGAGCTTCAGTGTGGCAAAGAAGAGTCTGGAATCATATTAAACAAGGACGTAAATGCTGGCTGAAGCACTCGGCACATCAAAGCTTCTGCCTGTCTTTCAGTGGGATAAAAATGGCATGTTGGCTGACATATAATTGAAGAGAACCTTCAAATCAGACTCTTTTGGAGAAACAAAAAAAAGAAATAAATCACATTGTGATGTTTGGGAGGTAGATGGCTAATGCTGTCTACAGCTGAGCAGAACAGTAAACAGTTGTTCTTCGACTTCACGCCATGCTTGTCAAAAAATTATTCGAAAAAATTGACGCCTAACTGGATAATTGCTGTAGGTCCCATCCTCCTTTTTCTTCCCTGGAGTAGATAAAATAGTCGTGTGCAGACTGGGACAGTAACAAAATCTCTTCAGCACATAATTATAACATCAAAGAAAGAAAAAAGATTCTATTCACTTAGGGAGACGATGTTTTAATTCTCTATAAGATTTTCAGATAGGCATTGTGATGAAAATAAAACGTGAAATTAAAAAGTACCTGTCTGATGTTTTCTGTTATGTGGCAAACCAATTTTCTTAGTGTAGGCATGATCTGTTTCAGTGGAAAAGCTGGTCAAAGGCCTGGAAGCTTTATTTATAGCTCAATCAATCTTTAAGGGCTATTTACACTCAAAGCTCACATTTCAGGGCTTGGTGGACACCGGTTGGTTTAAAAACACATTTGTTTCTGAGGTTGACAAAGGTCTTAGAATGGTGGTGACTGTGATGTACCTGGTCCTGAAGCCGAAATGCTGAGAAGGCTCTTCTTGCAGCTGAGTGCCTGGTGTCCCTGAAGGTGATAACAGGGAACATGGAGCCCAAAAAAGCAGGGATTTCCGGCTGTGCCGCAGGTGAGAGATGTTGGTCCAGAGATTTTTCTGCAGGTAGATATCAGATGCAGTGAGCAGTAGGACCGGAGAACTGATAGTGGTGCAGGCTGCACACAGCAGGATGCAGGTTGCAGCGGTAAGTGCAGCAGGCTGGATACAGTAGGCAAGTACTGCAGACTGGAGTAACAGGTGAGTACTGTATGTAGGTACAGCAGGCTGGGTACAGCAAGTAGCAGCAAAGCAGATTACAGCAGAATGGGCACAGAAGAAGGCATAGTCGGGGACGGTAACAAAGGACAGTAAGCCAGTGGTCAGCAGGTCGGATATCAAAGATATGGCTAGGCCAGCCGGGGTCATACACAGAACAAGAGCCAGGAGAGAGACAAAAGGAATCCAAGAGCATGCCGGGTCGTTAACAGGTAATCGGAAGCATCAACAAACTCAGGAACAGGAAACAGGGAGCTGAAGACCAATCAGCAATGTCCATGTGCCGCAGTCACCCTTTTAAAAGCCAGAGGGAGACAGAATCTGACGTGCATTGCGTGTGTTGGCACACTGAATGTGTGCGTGCACTATAGATGTCTTCAACACAAATCACACAGAGATCACATGTGTAGAGGAAACAACCACCACCAACTTTACCGAAACATGTGGCATAAGCCCAATGAGTCAACAAGGCTGAAGTTGTTTATACACCAGTAAATAGAGCTGGCACGCCACTTGATCCTGGACACAATAGGGGATGATCCCTCTGTCCATGACACCACTCAAGGTATACAGTATATGGTTGGTCAGGCCCGGCAGCTCCACCTCAAAGCTTGTTGACCTGGACTGTCTTGTGTGATAGGCGGAACACTGATTTAATCAGTGTTCCATCTACTATCACACAAGGTGGTCTGGGGGGGGGGGGGTGCCTGCTGTATGTGTGATCCAGTGTGTGATAAGTCTGCATTTATGGACAGTGAGGCTGCATTGATGGGCACAGTGAAGCCACAATGATGGACAGTGAGGCTGCATTCATGTCACAGTGAGACTGCATTCATGGGTTGTGAGGCTGCATTCATGGGCACAGTGAGACTGCATTAAAGTAAGCTTTTAAAGTTGGTGGTGGTTGTCTACTCTACACATGTGATCTCTGTGTGATTTATGTTGAAGACATTGGGACATACCCTTCTTTTAATGGATTTTGTTTGAATACCCGTTATTTAATGTGGATTCAGTTGGACTATTTTTCTTCTCTATGTGGTTAATCAATTGCCACATCACATTAATTTTCACTCACTGTGAATTCACTATCAGTATGAGATATATTTAATACGTTTATATGTTTTTATGTTTTGTTGATTTTATGATCACGGTATATTAATGTTTATTGGTTGTTTTATACACATGTTGGGAATTGGCCAATGTGCCAATCCTACGGGCAACTATCTCCCAGCTTGTTCCCTGACAGTGCCTATTCTGGCTCTGCCCTAACCCCTATAGTTACAGAGACTTGAAGTCAACTTTTGTGTTGTCCATTGTGCAAAGCAATGCCCTGACTTCTGCCCACTGCTTATACTCACCTTAGCTTTATGCCCTGTACACACGATCGGTTTTCCTGTTGGAAAAAGTCTGATGAGAGCCTTTGGTCGGGAATCCCGACCGAGTGTATGATCCATCAGACTTTTTCCAGAGGAAAAACTGCTGGAAAAAAAGCAGGATCTCTTTTTTCCCGTCAAATCCCAACGCGCAAAATTCCAACATATGCTCGGAAACAAATCAACGTAGTTTTTTATGTCACCATGTTCTTGGCAGTCAAAAGTCCACCAAACTTTATTGTGACCGTGTGTATGTAAGGCAGGCTTGAACGGAATTTCATCGAAAAAAACATCCGTTTTTTTTTTTTTCGATGGGAAAACCGCTTATGTGTACGGGGCATTACTCTATTGTTACTCCATTTTGGCACCTGAGCTATTTACACACTGGCCAAAGCATCTTGAAGGCTACACAGGGATATTTTTTCCATGTAGGGTGAGTGGAGCCACTATACAGACTCTTTGCCTGCCGCATTGTAAAACTCTGTGGGTCTAAAAATGTTCTCCTTGCCCCATGAAAGCCCTTTCACACGTCCGCCTCGGCTCGTCCGTTTTTACAAGTCCGTAAACGGACTTGTAATGGTTCCCTATGGGATCGCATCTGTTAGCGGATGATGCATCCGCTAACGTCTGCAAAGATCCGCGTCCGTCTGGATCCAGTTTTTCGGACGGAAGAAAACCCTATTTTTCTTCCGTCCGGCGGAACGGATCGGATGAATACGGACAAACGGTCCGTTTTTATCCGATTCCCCATAGGGGAGAGCGGAGGAGAGACAGGGCGGTCCCTGCACAGTGTGCGGGGGCCGCCCTGTCCGCCGACAGCTGAGCGGGGATCCCCGCTGAGCCGACGGACACACACGGAGCGGACCGAAAAACGGTCCGCTCCGTGTGAAAGGACCCTAAGGATTCCCTCTCCACTCTTGTGTCAGACTCTGTAAACACTCTTTCCCATCCTTCTTGGCAAATTCAGTAAGGACTCTACAGCTGGCTAAATTCCAGTAGATTTTAGAACGTTCATTTGAACAAATATTCTCAGTACATTCAATGACTTCACAAATGTCGTTCCAAAGTGTTTAAAAATTAGTTTGCTTTAACCACTTGCCGACCAGCCGCCGCAGTTATACGGCGGCAGGCCGGCACGGGTGCGCGAGAGCCCGTAGCTCTACGTCGCGCCTTTCGCGGCCACTAGGGGGCGCGTGAGCGCCGCCGGCGGCCCGCGCGCGCGCCCCCCGCTCGCCCCCGAGTCCCGTGCGTGTGCCCGGCGGGCGCGATCGCCGCCGGGCACACGCGATCGCTCGTTACAGAGCGGGGAACGGGAGCTGTGTGTGAAAACACACAGCGCTCGTTCCTGTCAGCGGGGGAAACGCTGATTTTCTGTTCATACAATGTATGAACAGAAGATCAGTGATTCCCCCTAGTAAGTCCACCCCCCCATACAGTTAGAACACAAATAGGAACACACTTAACCCCTTCCCCGCCCCTAGTGTTAACCCCTTCACTGCCAATGGCATTTTTATAGTAATCCAATGCATTTTTATAGCATTGATCGCTAAAAAAATGCCAATGGTCCCAAAAATGTGTCAAAAGTGTCCGATGTGTCCGCCATAATATCGCAGTACCGAAAAAAAAACGCTGATCGCCGCCATTACTAGTAAAAAAAAAAATAATAATAAAAATGCCATAAAACTACCCCCTATTTTGTAAACGCTATAACTTTTGCGCAAACCAATCAATAAACGCTAATTGCGATTTTTTTTACGAAAAATATGTAGAAGAATACGTATCGGCCTAAACTGAGGAAAAAATATTTATTTTTTATATATTTTTGGGGATATTTATTATAGAAAAAAGTAAAAAATATTGAATTTTTTTCAAAATAGTCGCTCTGTTTTTGTTTATAGCGCAAAAAATAAAAACCGCAGAGATGATCAAATACCACCAAAAGAAAGCTCTATTTGTGGGAAAAAAAGGACGCCAATTTTGTTTGGGAGCCACGTCGCACGACCGCGCAATTGTCAGTTAAAGCGACGCAGTGCCGAATCTCAAAAAGTGCTCTGGTCTTTGGACAGCAATATGGTCCGGGGCTGAAGTGGTTAACATTTGATTTTGGAGTAAATGGACTTTCAAATCCAAAGATGGTTCCTAAAATGTAAAAAGAAAATGACAGAAATGTTACTAGTTTATGGCTAGCTTAAGGACTTCTCCCCTTCCACTATGTGACATTGATGAGGTATGGCAGTTTGCCACTTAGGCGCTTATGTATTATGCATCACCTGCTCTTTTCATTAAGTATTTCAGGTTTTATATTTAACAACATTTAAATAACTGTGTTGATGTGCCTCGCACGGGGCAATTTACAGACACAAAGGCCCAGATTCACAGAGCGATTACGCCTGCGCAACTGCTGTTGCGCGTGCGTAAGTCTAAATGTGCGCGTGCGTATAGTTGGACGCGATTCACAAAACAATATACGCCAGAAATCTACGTTTTTTGGTCCGGCGTAATTGAGTTAGACCTTCGCTTCCCTTCGCGCAAAACTGCGCTAGACACACCATTGATTTGCTAGTCAAATATGCTAATGAGGGAGTTACGGGGATTCACAAAAAAACGCAGTTGCTGCGCAGGCTACGCGATGTGCGCAACTGCAAAATGTTCTGTCTAAAGTTAGAGGACCTAAAAGCTGGTCTAAATTTTGAAAAAAAGTCTAATTGTCAGATAAAGCAACACTGTTAGTGAGGAGTTCAGCAGTCACACGTGTTGCCCAACAATCTGTATGCCAACATGCCAGGGGCATCGTCGCGCATAGCTATACTACTGACTTTAGATGAACAAAGAAGGATGAGGGCACGGAGGATGGCACTAAGGAGGGCACGGGAGATGTTTTATTTTTTTATTTTTTGGCTTATATAAAATTTACAATTTAATCTAATCTAATACAATATTCTTATCCGATACAAGCCCCTCACTCTTCACTTGATATATCACACACGCATAGACATCTTTGGCATGAGTGATTCTGAGGTGTCTCGCATCTTCAGATTCACCCCTCATGCCATCATGGAATTACCACAACCTTGCAGGAGGACATCAGCAGCCCAACACATGGCACCACCCATGACACCCATGACAGCTACATATACAATCAGAGCCCCATCCCCACAGATTTCAAACAGAACATGTATGGGGACAGCTGGCTGGTTGGTGAGTGACATGGGAGTCAGGCATGACTATCCCCTCCCGTGATGCACACCTCACAAGTGGCACATGCATGACTAACATCCTCCTGTCTTTTCCCTTCAAGGTGACTCTGCATATGAACTGGAACCCCATCTCATGACCCCATCTCATGCCAGCTCACATTATGCATCTTTGCACGTTAAACACACACATTAATCATGGCACAATGAGAATGCATGCATGCACACCACTATGGTCCCTAGCACACACACCCCACATCCTCATCAAATTGGATTGGCACCAGTCCACCATGCAAGACTGGTGAGCAGTAACGCCACGTCAAGGCTCCAATTATGTCACTGTACATTCATACACCATTCACACGGACCTGGGAATCACTTCTCCCTGGTCCTGGGGAACCCTTCTCCACCCAAATTGAGGATGACACCCCTTTTCCAGCAGGAATGTCACCCCCACATTCAAACATCATTCACAACCCAAAATATGCCAAAAATGTCAGCAAAAAAATAAAAAAATGCATAGAAAAACAAAAAATGCAGAGAACAAAAATAAACATGCTTTCAAACCAAAAAAAGGGGGAAAAAAAAATTAATGCCCTCTGCCTGAGCCACGCCTGGGGCGCCCCCGGCCACGGCCCCGGACCCTCAGGGGAGACGCATGGGGGAGGGGAAAAGCCGGGGAAGGAGGAGCAGCCCCTGAGATCTGCCCACCTGGCGGCCTGCCCTCCAAGGCCACGGCTATTCTGTCCAGGGCAGCACCAAGTGTTGCCGTGTTGCCCTGGATAGCCTGGGTAAGGGCCCTCACATCCTGCCCAACGCCTGCTGCTGTAGTTTGCAGGTCATTTAGGCAGGTTGTGGTGCTACACACCTGAGAGAAATAAAAACCTTACCTGGCACCGCGGGGACCGGACTTGTGTCAAAGCCTGGCAGGCCCTCCACTTCATGCCGGTGAAAGGTCAGGGCCACCACACGCTCCGTCGCTGTAAATCTAACCCGGCATGGTGGGCCCCCTCCTGTGCCCCTGGCATGGGCATTTATTGCGGCCAGTTTTTCTTTCACCTCACGCCGGAGGTCATTTATTTTATTTTCAATCCCAGACCGGGTCCGTGTCTCCCCCTCCCCCGATGAATTGACCTGCTCCGTGATCATATCCAATATCTCCCTCCTCCTGGCCGGGGTGGTGGTGGCACTCTGCGGGCCGTGGAGAAAACGCCCATAGTCGGTAATGGCCCGGGCAAGAATTCTTTTTTCCCCCACTGTAAAATTAAGCTTTCTTTTTCTCTCAGTCATACTTCCAAACAAACTCACTAGCAGTCACCAAAAATCTGTCACAAATACAAGCACAACCAATCAGACAAGAACACACACAAAGAGAAAAAGAACACCCAAAAATCACACTAGCACTCAGCAAGAAACAGACACAAAAAAATCAGATGAAAAAATAAAGCAAGAAAACAAACGCTCAGAAATCTATCAATCAAACAAACAGTCAAAAGACACTTATCAAAACACACTTTCACAAAACTACCAACATGCACTAGATCACACAGAACACTAATCTGACAACTACAAAACACACTCTAACGAACAACAGAGCAAAAGCACTTGATTCAATGGGAAGGGACACAAAGGGATGTACTTTTGCAATGGAAGTGCGTTTGTGTGTGTCTATTTATGCTGTCTGCGTAGTTCACAACGTTGCCCTAGTCCATTTCCAATTTCACTGATTGCGCCGCTCCCGAGTTGTGAGCATGCGCACAACGGAGCTGACATGGTTTCCTTCACGCGCGCATGCGCGAGTCGGCCGGCCCTTCATTTGCATGGGGTCACGGCTCATTTCAATGTAACACGCCCACGTCCCTCCCAATTTGTATTACTCCTCCTTACGCCTCCGGAAAAAACCTTACGCTTGCGCAATCTCTTGCGCAAAAGCTTCGTGAATCGCGGGATTACGCGGCTAGATTACGCAAGTCTAACGGAAAAGTGGTGCGCTACGCCGGTCCAATAATGCGCAGATGTACGTGAATCTGGGCCAAAGTTTCATAGCCTAATAAGTGCAGATAACGTGCTGCATTGATCCATTTTTTTTTTTTTTTGCCTTGGATAATGTGGGGTAGAGTTACAAGCTACCGTTTTCATTGCTTAGCTTTTGTGATCATGACAATTGTCTGCAAACTTTTCCAGTAATTTCCCATCTGTTTGGGGATTTGTCTTCTCATTCAGTGCAATTCAAAAAAAGACAAAAAAGGCACTGATTAGTAAGTACAGATATGATTGGAATGCACTTTGCTTAAGTCAAAGAATGCAAAGAATTCTGATTGTATGTTATGGGCTACCACACTTATTGATTATTCTTGAATAAGTCCTTTTATGCCACCAGGACAGAAAGTGAGGGTCCCCAATCAGCACACAGACAGCAAGAAAAAAAAAACATTTGGCTGGAGTTCCACATTAACTATAGAATTACTACAGTTTACATACTGTATATTAGTACAGTGGAATCTTGGATTACTGTATGAGCATAATCCGTTGCAGGGGAATGCTTGTAATCCAAAGCACTCGCATATCAAAGCGAAATTCCCCAAAGAAGTCAATGGAAACAAAGATAATTTGTTCCACATTGATTTTTATTGCATGCAATACTGCATGTGACCAGAGGTGGGGGGCGCCGGAGAGACTCGGAAATATTTGGAGACCGCTTGGATGCTCTCGGAAAGGCTCAGAGTGTCACCGGCGCCCACGCATCTCTGGTCAAATGTGGTACTGCACACTGCAGAGGCTTGAAACCTGCTCGTTTTGCAAAACACTCACAAACCGAGCCAGGATTAAAAAAAAAAAAATTGCTCGATGTGCGAAACGTTGGTCTACCACATTACTCGCAATCCGAGGTTCCACTGTAATTAAATTAAAGAAGTGGCAATTATGCCACCAACTTTAGAGTAGATAAACTGAAACATTTGGATCTTGCTGTTTCATTACTGACATGTGAGAAATTGTAATAGAATAAAAGTCCTTAAAACTGTATTAAACCTAAAAAAAAAAAAAAAAAAAATGTAATATACCGTATTGCTTTGATGAAGGCTTCTTAGCTGAAACACGTCAGGGTTTAGTGTGTACCCATGTAACCAATAAAGGACTTTTATTCAAGAGCAAACCTGAGTTGCCAGCCCTTTTTTGATGCTTACAAGGTTCTCGGAGGTTTTAGCCTTATGTTCACTGGTGCCAATCAGTAAGACCAATCTGTCTCTAAGACCAAGCTGTCCAGCAAAATTGGTATATAGATGGTTGCGACAAATCATTTACTGCTGACAGGGGTGCTTAGAATAATCAGTTTTTATTCAATTATGTAAAACCAGCATCCCAAAAGTGAAAAAAATACGTTGTTGCTGTAACTGCTTAAAGTGGCGCCAAACCCTTCAATTGAATTGGATCCTAAAACATTTACATTCAAAGCATGCTATCAATAATAACTGTCACTATCTTAACCTATCAAACCATCAAACGACTGGTGGCATTAATGATAACGAGCAGCACCATGGCAACTGCAGGCTGAGATGGTAGCTTCTTGGCTGTAAAGGATAGATGCTGATGTTTGTGTACAATCAGTAAGTATTGGGTATGTATTAGGGTCTGTGTACACAGGCTTTTGTGAACTTCAGAGCTAATTTTCTCACGATTAAAAGTTATATGGAATGCAAAAATAGCTTAAAGCATGTTGACGCACCTTGGAAGAAGGCCAGATGCATGTCAGATATACCCCTGAAGACGCTCAGTTGTTTCTCTTTAATAAGGGGTGTTTTACAAAGAAAATCAACATTGTACTAATGCTAATTATGTAGGGCAGTACTCGGGGAGCTACACAACAGATGTTACCTTGTATATACCCATGGTACCATTCGGATGGCGCCACCCTTGGGGCTGCGTTTGCTGATTTTTGTGTTAGTAAAAGACGATATGCGCTTTTCATTCTGTTTCAGCGTGATGAATGTGCTTACTCCATTACGAACGCTACTTTTACCAGAAGGAGCGCTCCCATCTCATAACTTTCTTCTCAGCATGCGCGTTTTTTTCACATCGTTAAAGCCCACACATGACCATTTTTTACAACGTTAAAAACGTTGTGAAAAATTAGAGCATGTTCAAAATTTTTAATGCCCATTTACTACATCGTGAAAAATGCTCTGGAGCCCACACACGATTGTTTTTAACCACTTAATCACCGGGCCTATTTTAGCACTTTTCTCCTTCATGTCAAAATCACAATTTTTTTGCTAGAAATGTAATCAGAACCCCCAAACATTATATATTTTTTTTAGCAGATACCCTAGGGAATAAAATGGCAGGCATTGCAACTTTTTTTCTCGCACTGTATTTGCGCAATAATTTTTCAAACACCTTTTTTTAGGGAAAAAAACAGTTTCATGAATTAAAAAATAACAAAACAGTAAAGTTAGCCCAATTTTTTTGTATAATGTGAAAGACGATGTTACGCTGAGTAAATAGATACCTAACATGTCACGCTTTAAAATTGTGCACACTCATGGAATGGCGCCAAACTTCGGTACTTAAAAATCTCCAAAGGCGACGCTTTAATTTTTTTTACAGGTTACTATTTTTGAGTTAGAGGAGGTCTAGTGCTAGAATTATTGCATATGCTCTAACGCACTCGATGATACCTCACATGTGGGGTTTGAATGGTGTTTACATATGTGGACGGGACTTGCATGCATGTTCGCTTCTGCACGCAAGCTACAGGGACAGGGGCGTTTAAAAAAAATATATATATATATTTTTTATTTACTTAATTTTTTTATTTTTACACTTTTTTTACATTTTTTTTTATCACTTTTATTCCCTATTACAAGGAATGTAAACATCCCTTTTAATAGGAATCACTGTGACAGGCTTACAGGCATGAAATTGGTGAAAAAAAAAACACGATCACATGCCGACAGCCGCGATTGTGGCTTTGTTTACTTCCGGGTACCGGGTCATCAGTCATCTCTATGCTTCCCGGCAGCGCCAGCCGATTCGATCTCGATGGCACGAGAGCGCCGGATGGCGGCGGGAAGGGGAGGGGACGCCTCCTCCCGCTGCCTATAAGAACGATCAAACGGCAGAACTGCCGCTTTGATCGTTCATATCGTGCACAGGATCGCCGGCTGAAGATGGCGATATCTGAATGATGCCTATAGCTGCAGGCATCATTCAGATATCACCGCACAAACCGAGGACGTCCATGGACAGGCCCGGACTGGCCATAGGACAAACCGGGCAAATGCCGGGTGGCCTGCGAACGGCCCTCGGCGGCCAGCGGGCCGTATGTCAGTCTCCCCAGGGGTGTACACCACAAACACAGTGCCAGATAGAGAGAGATCTGCTGGGGTATCAAAGCCAGCTCTGACACTTCTCCCCTCCCCTTGCTGCCCCCATGGCCAGTTAGAGGAGAGGAGCTGCTTCTACTCCTCTCCCTCCTCTCTTCTTCTCCTCCCGTGTCTGCCCACTCTCCCTACAGACACTGTTCTGCTGCCTAAGGGATGTGGGCTGGAAGATTCAAGCCCAGCAAACAGAAAGGAAAGATGGAGTCTGATATCCATCCATCCAGTCAGTCCCTCCTGCCTCTGAGTGAGTACTGTGAGTACTGTACACTGATGTATGGGGGGCCCTTCATTCCCTTCTCTCTCTCTCTCTCTCTCTCTCTCTCTCACTCTTCACCTTTCTTTCTTTCTCTCTCTCTTTTTTCTTTTCGTTTGCACCCCCCCACCAGCAGCCACTGTAGATGGATAGCTAGATAGATAATAATAATCTATCTAGCTATCTATCTACAATGGTGGCTGGTGCTCAGAATTTTGCCATCAATTGTCACCTCTGTGCCATGCCATCAAACACAGCCACTGTGCCATCAATTGTCACCACTGTGCCATGCCATCAAACGCAGCCACTGTGCCATCAATTGTCACCACTGTGCCATGCCATCAAACGCAGCCACTGTGCCATCAATTGTCATCACTGTGCCATGCCATCAAACGCAGCCACTGTGCCATGCCATCAAACACAGCCACTGTGCCATCAATTGTCACCTCTGTGCCATGCCATCAAACACAGCCACGGTGCCATCAATTGTCATCAATGTGCCATGCCATCAAACACAGCCACTGTGCCATCAATTGTCACCACTGTGCCATGCCATCAATTGTCACCACTGTGCCATGCCATCAAACACAGCCACTGTGCCATGCCATCAAACACAGTCACTGTGCCATCAAGTGTCACCACTGTGCCATGCCATCACACGCAGCCACTGTGCCCTTCAATTGTCGCGACTGTGCCAATTGATGCCACTGTGCCCTTTAATTGTTGCCACTGTGCCCTTTAATTGTTGCCACTGTGCCCATTGTCGCCACTGTGCCCATTTTCGCCACTGTGCCCATTGTCACCACTGTGCCCATTGTCGCAGCTGAGCCAGAGTGGCGGCGCTCCCGCGCCCTCTATAGACGCACCGCCACTGTCTATCTATCTATCTTTATCTTTCTTTATCTATCTATCGATCTTTATCTATCTTTCTTCCTTCTCTTCTTTCTTTCTATCGTTATCTATCTTTCTTTCTTTATCTATCTTCCTTCCCTTCTCTATCTATCTATCTATCTATCTATCTATCTATCTATCTATCTATCTATCTATCTATCTATCTATCTATCTATCTATCTGTCCTTCTGTCTTTATCTATATTTCTTTCTTTATCTATCTTCCTTCCTTCCTTGCTTTCTATCTTTATCTATCTTTCTTTATCTTATCTTCCTTCCTTCCATTCTTTCTTTCTATCTTTATCTATCTTTCTTGTCTATCTATCTATCTATCTATCTATCTATCTATCTATCTATCTATCTATCTATCTATCTATCTATCTATCTATCTATCTATTTATCTATCGTATCTATCTATCTATCTATCTATCTATCTATCTATCTTCCTTCCCTTCTTTCTTTCTATCTTTATCTATCTTTCTTCCCCCCCCCCCCCCGGGCTGCTCAGTCTAAAATGCCCGGGCCTATTTTTTGTCCCAGTCCGGGCCTGTCCATGGACGTCCTTGGTGATTAAGTGGTTAATGACATAAAAAAAAAAAAACGTAATTATTTACAACCCGAAAAACGGTCATGTGTATGTGGCATAAAACTTCCTTACTTATGCTGCTGGTGAAGAAACACTTTGTGATGATTCAGAAGAGAGTGTTTCTGGAATAAGAGCTCATCGCACTTTCATTCTGGGCCTCATCATTTCATTTCATAAGGATCCTATTCCATTTATGAGTGATTTTGGAGACCATTCATAGATTGAGGATTTTAAGTGAAGACAATACCTTACAATACCCTAGTTAACCACTTAAGACCCGAACCAATACGCTGGTAAATGACCCAAGGTGTTTTTGCGATTCGGCACTGCGTCGCTTTAACAGACAATTGCGCGGTCGTGCGACCTGGCTCCCAAACAAAATTTGCATCCTTTTCTTCCCACAAATAGAGCTTTCTTTTGGTGGTATTTGATCACCTCTGCGATTTTTATTTTTTGCGCTATATACAAAAATAGAGCGACATTTTTTAACAAAAAACACTATTTTTTACTTTTTGTTAAAAAAAAAAATCAAATAAACTAAATTTTAGTCAAACATTTAGGCCAAAATTTATTTAGCCACATGTCTTTAGTAAAAAAAAAAAATCGCAATAAAAAAAACAGCGACACTAATACAGCGATCAGAAAAATGATCGCTTAGTGACGCTGGCAATAGGGAGTGAAAGGGTTAACTAGGGCGGTGATCAGGGGGTTAAAACTTTATTAGGGGGGGTGGGGGGCTATCCTGAACCTAACACTAACTGACTTTTACACTGCCTGTCACACTGACACTAACTGCAGTGATTAGATCACTGCATTCAGTGACACTGTGACAGGGGGGTGGGGCAGATCACAAGGGGTTAAGTATGCCTATATGTGTGTATGTCAGTGTAGTGTTAGTGCACACTTACTGTGAGGTGTTCCTCTCATCGCAGCGGTTGAAAATACCGCTGCGATGAGAGATTACATCACTTCCCCCTTCCTGTGTAAACACAGGAGGAGGAAGTTACAGGGCGGGAGAGCGCAGGGATTGGCTGGGAGCGATCGCGGGGGGGGGGGGGGCAGGCAAACACGGACATCCGCCCGCTCGTCCCGGATCGCTCCCGGAGACACGGGGACCGCCGCACGCCACGGAGGGGGTCCCGATCGGACCCCCGACCCGCTACTGGGCGAGGACGTAAACTTACGCCCTTGTGCCCAGCTGTGCCATTCTGTGGCCGTAAATGTGCGTGCGGAGGTCCTTAAGTGGTTAAGGGACAGCGAGATTGACCTTCTGTTTGATCAGAGGTCCATACGTTCAGGCGAGCGGTTTGTACTTCTGGTGGAGGAGACACACTTGTTTGGATACACAGTGATTGACTTGAGCACCCCATTTACTATCCAATAAGTGACCTCATCCTGCCATGAACTATTGATGTTATTAATATAATTTTTATTGTATTTTATTTGTTTCTAGCGCTGCTCTGCTTTTTACATGTTTTCTACTGTTTTTCAGACTCGCTGTTTACAAGTTTAAAACTTTTTTTTGCTAGAAAATTACTTAGAACCCCCAAACATTATATATATATATATATATATATATATATATATTTTCCCTAGAGACACCCTAGAGAATAAAATGGCGTTCATTGCAATACTTTTTGTCACGCAGTATTTGCGCAGCGGTCTTACAAACGCACATTTTTTGGGGGGAAAAAAAACACTTTTTTTAATTAAAAAAATAAGACAACAGTAAAGTTTGCCCATTTTTTTTTTATATTGTGAAAGATAATGTTATGCCGAGTAAAATGATACCCAACATGTCACACTTCAAAATTGCACCCGCTCGTGGAATGGCTTCAAACTTTTACCCTTAAAAATCTCCATAGGCGCTGTTTAAAAAATTCTATAGGTTGCATCTTTTGAGTTACAGAGAGAGGTCTAGGGCTAGAATTATTGCTCTTGATCCGGCGATTGCGGCAATACCTTACTTGTGCGGTTTGAACACCGTTTTTATATGCGGGCGCTACTCACGTGTGCGTTCACTTCTGCGCGCAAGCTCATCAGGATGGGGCGCTTTAAAAAAAATTTTTTTTTTGTTTTCTTATTTATTTTAATTGATTTTATTTTATTTTTACACTGTTTAAAATAAATAAATACATGGGTCACTTTTATTCCTACTACTGAAAACAATATAAACATCCCTTGTAATAGAAAAAAGCCTGACAGGTCCTCTTAAATATGAAGTCCGGGGGTCAAAAAGACGTCACATCTAATTCTTACACTAAAATGCAATAAAAAAAAATTGTCATTTAAAAAAATAACAAAAAAATGTGCCTTTAGGAGCATGTTAAAATGTCACTTTCGTCCTGCTATGCTATGGAGATGGGTGGGGGGCCATCTTGCCCTCACTCGTATCCATGGCAAGCTGTGTAAAGGGCCTGATCGACCTCTGCCGATGCCGG
Source organism: Rana kukunoris (assembly GCA_029574335.1). Lineage (NCBI taxonomy): Eukaryota > Metazoa > Chordata > Amphibia > Anura > Ranidae > Rana > Rana kukunoris. Next base: position 138,561,984 of record CM056050.1, on the reverse strand, counting down.
TGGCTCCGGTAAGTGGCTGAGGGTGCGGGAGAGAGCGGCGGGAGGGGGGGTGCCCCTCTCCTGCCATCGATGAAAGTGATCTTGCAGCAAATCTGCCGCGGAGACCACCGCTATAGTTTACAGGATCGGCCACGGAAAAGATGAATATCTCGGTTGTGGCAGCAGTTGCTGCCGTTAATCGAGATATCCATCTTTAAATTGACGACGTATATGTACGTGAGCCTGTCCTTAAGTGGTTAAGGACTTTTATGTTGACCTTCAGTGTTTATCTGCTTCGATTAGGGTTTAGTTTTTGCGATGTCTGATATTTTTTATTCGTTTACTACTGTTGCCTTTAAAGCCCCTCCTTGGGGGATTTTTCATTATCCGTATTCATCCGGGGTGTTGGCAACTCTCTTTAGGTCACATATTGAGGATGTTACATTTATGATATTTTTTATTCGGTACTAGTGGCGGGCCTGTGTGGCAGTACCAATGGTGGTACAGGTGGTGGGCCTGATGGCGATACCGATGGAGGTACTGATGGCGATACCGATGGAGGTACTGGTGGCGGTACCGATTGCGGTACTGGTGGTGGGCCTGTGACAGATGGGCTGTGTGATTGACAGATGCAGATGAACAGAAGTTCTGACAGGTCCTCTTTATTTGGATGGGGGACCGTGTTGTGCACAGTAATACAGTAGTAGACAGACACTGATTTCACTCACTGATCCCTGCTCTCTGCTCACATGATTGGTGTGTGAGGAGAGAGCAGGGATCAGAAGTAACTGCTCTTCAATTTTTACATTTGTGACCGGCTGTGACTTGACATAACCGGTCACATGGTAAACAGCCAATTTCACAGGGAAAGGTCACATGACCAAACAACAGTGCTGCAAGAATAAGATACTTACAGGATTTATTTTTAAAATGAAATCCAGTGGCATGATATACAGTATATGATTTAAGGCAATTTACACTTCTCTGTTTAGTATCACTTTAAGTCCACATATCCTGGAACCTGTTTTTAAGTCCGTTATGTGGCAAACACTAACATTTGAAATCATTAACTTATGCAGTCATTTTTTTTATGAATTATACTGTATATATATGTTTATATATATCTATATAGATTTACATCGAAATGATCTGGATCTCCCTTATCCTCCTGAGGATGTAGATTGCACCTAAGAAACGCATAGAGGAATCAGGATCCCTATGTCCATTTTAGCATAATGTATTTCAAACTATGCATTAAGTTTTGGTGTTATGTTTTTTTCAGCTGTAACTGGTATATTCAAGGGTTTGTAAAGGATTTTTTTTATCTTAATAGCTTCCTTTACCTTAATGCAGTGCTGTTTTCGTGTCCTCATTGTTCGTTTTTGCTCTCAAACTGCTGTAATTCTTCCCTGATCTCCACACTTCCTGGCTGTCTGTTTCCTGATAACCACAGTCCTGGGAGCTTTCTCTCTGTGGTCACTAACTTCAAGGTGGTGTGAGTACTCTGTGTCTAAAACCCCTCAGCACCAATCGGTTTCGTTTTCCAAACCATCACTGCCCTGTATGGCTCTGTGGCTCTGTGGCTCTGTACAGCAGAAAAGCAGGAAACAACATGCAAAAATGAAACTAGAAACTACAGGTACAATATATGATTGATTTTTATCTAGTTTTTATCGTTTTTAAAAGGAATCAGTTAATTATTATGTCTCTAGACCCTGTAAACAGTCATTTCAGCATAATTTTTATTTTATTTACAACTCCTTTAACCACTTCCATACCAGGCACTTACGCACCTTCCCGCCCAAGCCAATTTTCAGCTTTCAGCACTGTCGCAATTTGAATGACAATTGCGCGGTCATGCTACACTGCACCCAAACAAAATTGGCGTCCTTTTTTCCCCACAAATAGAGCTTTCTTTTGGTGGTATTTGATCACCTCTGCGGTTTTTTTTTTTTGTGCAACAACTAAAAATAGAGCGAAGATTTTGAAAAAAAAATAAAGTTTTTATTTTTTTCTGTTAATTTTTTTGTAAATGAGTATGTTTTCTCTTTCAATTATGGGCACTGATATGGTGGCACTGATGGGCACCGATGAGGTGGCACTGATGGGCACCGATGAGGTAGTTCTGATGGGCACCGATTAGGTAGCACTGATGGGCACTGATAGGCGGCGCTGGTATTGGGCACTGATGGGCACTCATGGGCGGCACTGATGGGCACTCATGGGCGGCACTGATGGGCACTCATAGGCAGCACTGGGCACTCATAGGCAGCACAGATGGGCACTCATAGGCGGCACAGGTGGGCACTCATAGGCGGCACAGGTGGGCACTGATAGGCGGCACAGGTGGGCACTGATAGGCGGCACAGGTGGGCACTGATAGGCGGCACAGGTGGGCACTGATAGGTGGCACAGGTGGGCACTGGTAGGTGGGCACTGGGCATGGATTGGCACTGTGGGGTGGCACTGACAGACACTGGGGTGGCACTGATGATCACTGAGGGGTGGCACTGATGGATCAATGTTGCCAATCAGTGCCCATGTGTGGGCACTGATTGGCATCATTTTTTTTTACTGCCACCCCTTTTTTTTTTTGTCTTTTTTTTTTTTTGTCATTTTTTTTTTTGTCATTTTTTTGTGTCTTTTATTTGTATTTTTTTTATTGTCCTGGTGGTCTAGTGTGGCGATCCGAGGGGGGGCTGCGCTGATAAACAATCAGCGCGAACCCCCCCTGTCAGGAGAGCCGCTGATCGGCTCTCCTCTACATGCGTCTGTCAGACGCGAGTGAGGAAGAGCCGTCGGCGGCTCTTCCTGTTTACATCGTGATCAGCCGTGATTGGACACGGCTGATCACGTGGTAACGAGGCTCCGCCGGAGACTCGTTACCGAGATCGGAGGTGCAGGGTGTCAGACTGACACCCCGCATCACCGATCGCCGCGCTGCGCGCCCGCACGGGCGCGTGCGGCATGAAATCGTGCTAGACGTTTGAGAACGTCTAGTCACGATTTCATAACCACTTCCCTGCCGTAAATCGGCTATTGGCCGGGCGGGAAGTGGTTAAGCACTATCTACATGGTACAGGGATGGATGGAGTCATTCAATATATGTAACATTTAACAATGTTGTTGAGTTACTAAAACTCAAGAGTGCAAAATCTGGTGCCGCATAGAAACCAATCAGCTTCCACGCTTTTTCTCAAAGTTTAATTGAACAAGCTGAGGTTAGAAGCTGACTGGCTACCATGCACAGTTGCATTCTATTTTGCACTCTCCAGTTTTAGTGAATCAACCTCAATGGGCCAGATTCAGGTAGATGGGAGCATCTTTGCTCCAGAGTAACGCTTCTCATTTACGTTACTCTGTCGAAATTTTAGGAGCAAGTGCTGTTATTCAAGAAGCACTTGCTCCTAAAGTTGCGGCAGCGCATCGCAAATGAGCCGGCGGAATTCAAATTGGGCGGGTACGGGGCGTGTAGTATTTAAACTAAGCGCGATCCCGCGGCGAACGTACTGCGCATGCGTCGAGTGTCAAAGCATCCCCGTGCGCATGCTCCAAATTCTGTGAATGAACGTCAATGACGTCACATTCCCATTCATGAACTTTTTACGCAAGCGACGCCATTTTTTTTTTTCCGACGCGATGACGACGCCTATACCTAACATAGGATACTCCACTAGGGGGCTGCTTTATCTATACGCCGCGTATCGATTCCGGAAACGTCGTAACGTCACTGCGTCGCGCCCGAATTCGCTCGTGAATTGCCGATTTCCGCTCATTAACATATTTTTTGAGCGTAAATCGGCGGGAACGCCCCCGGCGCCATTTTTAAGTTGAAGTAACGATGCGATGGCGAAATTCATTTACGCTGCTCGCATCGGAACTTCAACCCGGCGTTTCTTGTTTTCTGGTTACAGAAAACAGAAACGCCGGCTTAAAGTGACAGTTAGGCTGGCGGATCACTGGATCCGCCAGCCTAACTGTACCTGAATCTGGCCCAATGTGTCTTTTTGTATGTTAATAAAACAAATTTGTCTATTTTTATATAAATCTGTAGTTGTAATACTTGGGTACCTCAAAATTTCAAACATCCTTGTTTTTGTCTATACCACAAACTAAAAATTGATGTGGTACCCATAATTTAGGGCCTCATCAATATATATTTTGAATAAGTACAATTAAATCTATTACGTATTGCTGTCTCATTACAACAGAGACAGCATGCAAACTATGAATACATTGTTGTCCTACTCCTTTTCAGACTGTTGGTGGCATTCACAGCCTATAGCTCAGTTCTGTCCAATAAACTACTATGAAACATTCACATCTCATAAATTTCCTCAACATTTCTTCAACATTCAGCTGGGAACATCATTTTTACACTTCATAGATCACTTTATCAATACTTAATGCTTTTAACAATTCCTTTTAGTACAATTACTCTTCTGGTTTACCTAACCACGACAAAGTGCACCACAGGGAGAGGTCAGTTCCAAAGGCAGAAAAGACATTACAACATATTTTCACAAAATTAAAAGGATGAATTAGCACTGGTTGTAAAAACGAACAGTCAAAGACCCAGATAGGGGAGTAAAAACTAAGGCCCAGATTCACATACCTCGGCGCATATATAGGGTGGCGTAGCGTATCTTCTTTCCGAAATGCCGGCACAACGCAGAGAGGGAAGCATGGAATTCACAAAGCAAATGCTCCCAACGTTGCGCCGGCATAGCGTATATTCGTAGGCGTAAGGCAGCGTAAGTCAAAGTAGGTGGAAGTGGGCTGAAAGTGGGCGTGATACATTTAAATGAAGCGTGACCCCATGCAAATGATGGGCTGAGCTTCAGACAAGTACTTAAAATGAACTGCGCATGCATCGTACCTTGGACGCATCCCAGTGCGTATGCTCACAATCACGTTGAAACAACTGGCTAAGATACATCGAATCACTGCCTACGACGTGAACGTAACCTACGCCCAGCCCTATTCACGTACTACGTAAAATTCGACGGCGTTTGTTCCTTGGTCCATACCTTTGCATGAGTTGCGTCTCCAATATGGGGAATAACTTTACGCCGGACGTAAACCTTACGCGAGTCGCTTAAAATATGCGCCTGGCGGAAGTACGTTCGTTAATCGGTGTATCTCCCTCGTTTGCATATTTACATCGAAAATCAATGGGAGTGCCAAAAGCGTCCAGCGTAAATATGCGTCCACTATACGCCGGCGTAGGCAAGTTACGTTGGTCGGATGAAGCCAATTTTTCGACATATCTAGCTTTGTGGGTCGGCGCATAGATACGACGGCACACATTTGTACTTACGTCGGCATATCTGGAGATACGTAGGCATAAGTGCTTTGTGAATCCGGGCCTAAATATTTAGCAAGACTGTTGGTACACCTAAGTTGCAGAAAGACTGAATACACACTCAGATGGTTAAAGACCATCCCATCTGAAACTAATATTTCTCATAATGGTAAAGAGAGTGCAACTATGCACAGCTTGAATTACTGTGTTTCTTCCTTGAATGTGCATCGGAAGTACACCTGTGCTATTATAATGGTGGAGCTTACCAACAGGGTGGACTCCTTAAACAACATGAACATGTTAAACATTCCAAGGTGGACTATTCCTAAGAGTTAGCCAGACTTGTGTCTATTTTATACCTGTATAACCTATTCCTTGAAAGCATAATTTCATTCACCATACCACATTCTATTTCTCTGGGTCTGATGCGTGAAATCTTGAAAAATTAATCAGCTTCAAGCAGCAATACAATGACAAGGGATCATTTCATAATTTCAATCAGATCCTTTGGTCGCATGTGAATATCTTTCAGCCTAGATAGGGATTGGAAATCTGCCAGGGATAAAATGAATTGAAAAGGATAATGCAAAAGTTTGATATATTTTAGGGGCTTATTGAGGAAAATGCTTTGTATTCTGACTGAGGTTTAGAAATCAAAAAGAATAAACATTACCTATAAATACTAAGGGCCAGATTCAGCAAGACTTGCGCTGGAGTAATTCGATATGCGCCGCGTAACTGTGATTATGCGCCGTCGTTTCTATGTGGCCGTACCCACCAAACTAGATGCGACAGAAAACGGGCCATTTCCGATCGGCTTAACTTTCCGACGCCAGAGTATCGTCAGCGCATAATTTCGCTTGGCGCATCAGTCGAGCCTATTGATTTCCCCTGCAAATATGCAAATGAGGGAGATTTCCCAATTCGCGAACGGATTAGCACCATACGCCGGCTACATGCGCCGCGCGTAACTCGTCCGTCCGGCGCAAAGTTATTTCTACAAATAGCTGCTTTATCTTTACTCCAGACGGCCTCAGGTCAGCAGGAGAGCAGCTACAGCAGCAGCGTTACCGACGAAACTAGCAAGCTGAACAACCACACTTGCAAGGACAACACCTCTGTGTGCCAACATGCCAGGGGCAATCGTGGTCCTAGCACTAGTACTGGGTCCCCCGGAACGAAGGAGGCGGGCACGTGAGAGGATATACCGCACGCGCATGAGCCTCTTTGGCATGGGTGATGAGGAGGTGTATCGCCTCTTCAGATTCAGCCCAGATGCAATACTTGAACTAACCACAACCCTGCAGGGTGACATCACCAGCTCAACACACCGCTCACAAGCAGTGCAGCCACTGGTGAAGGTACTGGCAACACTTAATTTCCTTGCAAGTGGATCATTCCAGCGTACAAGTGGAGTGGTGGCTGGGATGTCACAGTCCTCCATAAGCAGATGTGTGCACCAGGTTGTCCCTGCAATCCTCAGATGCATGTCCAACCAGTTCATCAGACCCACCACTGAGGACCTGCGGCTGAAGGCAATGACAGATTTCTACAGCATTGCCAGATTCCCACGCACCATCCCACGCACCATCGGGGCCATTGATTGCACACATGTGGCCCCAGTGCCACAGAGCACATATACCGCAATCGGAAGCATTGGCATTCCATCAACGTACAGGTGATAGCCGATGCCCAACGCCTCATATGGCACGTCCGTGCCAAACACCCCGGGTCCAGCCATGACAGCTTCATATACCGTCAGAGCCCCATCCCAGCAGAATTCGAGCAGAACATGTATGGAGACAGCTGGCTGGTTGGTGAGTGACATGGGTGGCAGGCATGACTATCCCCTCCCATGATGCACATCACAAGTGGCACATGCATGACTAACATCCTCCTGTCTTTTCCCTTACAGGTGACTCTGCATATGCACTGGGACCCCATCTCATGACTCCTTTCCGGAACCCCCAAACCAGAGGAGAGAGAAAATACAATGAAGCACACATCAAAACCCGTGCAGTGGTGGAGCAAACATTCGGGCTCCTGAAGTCCCGTTTCCGCTGCCTGGATAAGTCGGGGGGGACCCTATTGTATTCCCCTACCTTTGTGTGTCAGATCATCGGTGCATGTTGCATTCTGCACAACTTTGCTATGAGAAAAGGCCTGCAGATTGACATACGTGATGACCTGACCCCCAACCCACACAGTCCCCACCTGCCAGAGGAGACCCAGTCTGCTGATGGAAGAGCAGCCAGGAGGGTCCTCGCCGTAGGCATCTTTGGACAATAAACCAAAACATTTATCACACAGACAATGCACGCGTGTACACCACTGATGTCCCTAGATCACACACACCACATGCACATCGCATTGGATTAGCCCAAGTCCAGCATGTAGGACTTGGGAGCAGCAACTCCAGCGTCAAGGCCCCAATGATGTCGCTGTCCATTCATACACCTTTCACACGTCATTCATACAGCCGTGGGGTTAACTTCACCACCACGGCCGAGGGTGACACCCCTTACTGGCAGGAGTGCCACCCCCTCACATTCACACACCATTCACACTGTCCCCTGCACTCCTGACCGTGTGCAGTAAAAAAATAAATACATATCTCATAAGATGAGAAAAAAAAAAAACTCATAACCTGAGTATATAATAAATATATAAAAAAAAAAACTCATAACCTGGGTATAAAATAAATATTCAAAAATAAACAAAAACTCATAACCTGAGAATAAAATAAATATTCAAAAATAAACAAAAACTCATAACCTGAGTATAAAATAAATATTCAAAAATAAACAAAAACTCATAACCTGAGTATATAAAAAAAAAATATAAACCAAAAAAACAAAAAACCCTCACCTGGGATGACGGGGGCTCCTCCTTGGGGGCACTCTCGGGCTCCTCAGCTGCCTGGAGGGAGTGGGTGGTGGTGGGGGTGGGGGGGCATCTGGAGGAGGCTGATCCCCGGGTGGGCCACTCCTGGGAGCTGTTGGCTGCCTGCCCTCCAAGGCCACGGCAATACGGCTGAGATACAGGTTGGTCTGGGCCTGCATCCTCAGCTGGCGGGTGATATGATGCCGCTGGTCACGTTGCCGCTGCCTCCCCTCTTCCCGGATGGCAGCTGTGTTGGCGTTGACGGCTGCTGTCAGGTGCCGTACATCAGCCTGCACCTCCCCCAGGCTGGTGACAACGTCCTGCACACGACTGGGCAGCTGTGACATGGAGCCCAGGCTGTCAGCGACCTGGTCTAAGTGGCCAGCAATCTCCCCCATCTGCTGGGTCTGCCTTGCGTGGTCCAACACTACCTGGTCCTGGACCATATCAGGGGGCAGGAGAAGGTTGTCCCCGTGGGGATGGAGTCGCCCTTGAGGGGCTACCTAGGATGGGGGGGGGATGACAGAGGGCCCTGCAGAGGAGGAGGACTCCTCCAACAATAACATAAAGTCCTGCTCAGGGACATGCTCCTCCTCAACCACCTCTGCTGAAGTGGTGTGGGCACTCTCCTTCTCCACCTCGGTGTCTCCAGCACCCAGGGCCTCGTCATCAGCATCCCATTGGGAGGTTGGGGTGGACTGGCCGGTAAGAGATGATGGCCCAGCTCCGTCATCTGTGGATGACACAAAGCAGACACATGTTGGTGGTCCCACACACTTGGCACATGTACCCTCCCCCCCCACATGCAACACACCAAATAGGGGATAAAAAACACTTACCTGTCCTGGAGCCTTCCTCCATGGAGTCATAGCCAGGGACCCCCTCCAACTGCTCCCTGTCCAGGCAGCGGGCGACCACCTCCTCCTCCGTGGTCAGGCTGACCGGACATGGTGGACCACCACCTGTGCCCCTCTCATGCCTCCTGATGGTGGCCACCTTGCCACGGACCTTGCGCCGCAGGTCGTTAATTTTTTTTTGTATGTTGCTAGCAGTCCGGGTGGAGTACCCTAACACATTGACCCTGGCAGCAATGGTCTCCAGGATGCCCTGCTTCCTCTCCCGGCTGGTCTTCCTACTTTTTTTCCCGTGGAGGAACTGATTAAACGTCTCCATAGCCGAGATGATCACAGAGACCTCCTGGGCATTAAAATTGAGGTTCCTCCTCTCTTTGGGGGTAGCGGGAGCAGCCATGACAGTGCAAAAGTATCTTCCCTGGGGTGGGGGGAAACGGATATACTTTTGCGCCGGAATGGCGTTTCCGCTAGCGCTTTTATACGCACAACAGAACACATTGCGCTGGCGTTTCCCGTGAAGTGGTGCCGACGGAAGTTGTGAGCATGCGCACAAGGGGGCGAGTGGAGCCTCACTTACTGCGCATGCTCCGTGGATGATGCGCTGAACGTAAGCCTCTGCGCTGGGCTCCGCCCATCATTTACATATGATCACACCCACTTCCACTTGCGTCGGGTTACGCCAGCGCATTATCGTTACTCTGGCGCAAGTTTACACGCAACTGCTATGTGAATAACAGTACTTGCGCCGAAAGTGTCGGCGGAGTAACGTAAATGAGAAACGTTACTCCAAAGTAAAGAAGCGCCCATCTACCTGAATCTGGCCCTAAGAAGTACTGTGTCTATTCCCATTTAAGGAGCAAAAGCTCCACTAGGGTGAAATAACTAAATAAAAAGTTTAACAGTGCTTCTACAGAATGGCTATGTAATAGCTGGATCTTCCATTGCTTTTTCCAGGCGAAAGCTTAACTTACCTTAACACCTAAATGTTTTCTCCTTGTAAAATGGTGTGTGAATTGGGCATTAAAAAAAGCTTAAATATTTTCTATTTCTTGATGAAGCAAGCATTATCATCACATGTGATGGTAATGTTTGAAATGTCAAATTTAACTAGTGATGAGGAAACCAACCAAAGTTTGGTCCTTAGTAGGTTTGGCAAACCCAGAAAAAAATCTGCTAAACTTGAACATAGCATTAAACCCCACTGAAGTCTGTTGGGGCTAAATCTTGTTTTATTTTCTGTAATTTTTTCTAGGCTAATTTAAAAGCTTTTGTTGGAAAACATAAAAAGGTAGTTCAGCACTGCCATGGGGGGCATGTACCAATGCAAAAAAAAAAAAAAAGTTTTATGAGGAGAGAATCTTGTATTTTATTTTATATAACATCTGTCAACTAGCAGGGAGTTTGTCATTTAGCAGTGGAGGCACAACTGCATCCAAATGATATAGTATATCCCCCACAGCTTTTGTTTGTAAACAAAGGGCCAGGGATCTTGGGTGACGTAGTTGACCAAATAGGGTCAATTAAATCACCCTTGACCCCCACCACAGTATTTCGCTTCCAGCAGCACTGGAGGGCTGTTATTTGTAAAGAGAGTAACTGCAGGTGAAGATCATCGGTCACAATGAGTCATTGGGGCTGATTTACTATTGTCACTGCGCTGCGCCGGTTCATGCCTTAATTAGTGCACTGGATGAAGCCTTAATTAGGCGCATGAACCGGGCGCAGCAGCAGCGCAATGCAATTGATAAGTAAAGCCACCGCCGAACTCCCTGTAGAAGTCAAAAGTCCTAATTTTAAAGGCTAATCTGCAAGTTTTGTCCTAAAAAGTGTTTGGGGACCTCAGTCCTGCCCCAGGGGACATGTATCAATGCTTTTTTTATTTTTAAAAACGGTCGTTTTTTCGGGAGCAGTGATTTTAATAATGCTTAAAGTGCAACAATAAAAGTGAAATATTCCTTTAAATTTCATACCATGGGGGGGTGTAATGTCAGCATGTGAAAAATCGCACGTTTCCCGTGGTTAGAACTGTCCCTGCACAAAATGACATTCTGAAGAAAAAAAGCCGTTTAAAACTGACTTGCGGCTATAATGAATTGTCAGCTCCCGGCAATTGTGAGAGATTCATTCATAAAACCCCCCAAAAAATGACGTGGGGTTCCCCTCAAATATCCATACCAGGCCCTTCAGGTCTGGTGTGGAATTTAAGGGGAACTCCACGCCAAATTAATTGGTGTCCCCCCCAAAATCCACACCAGACCCTTATCCGAGCACGTTGACCTGGCCGGCCGCAGAAAATAGGGGGTGTCATGGACCATGAAATACTGAAGTGTTTCTATGTGAAATCCTAATTCATGTATTACAGGAGATTTTATTCTGAACCCCAGCCAGGTCAATAGACTCAGAAGAGATACTTATTGTCCATTGTGTGATAACCCTATCTAAAGCCTTTTGATTATCAGGTGTAAATTACTTCTGCCCTGTCTCAACTCTCCAGACAGTTCCATTGTTCTGTGGCTGGCTATTGTGTACATTGATTGCCCCCCTGGGGCTTTTGTCTGAATACACATAGCAGTCTTTCTATTCAAACCCTTTCTGACCAATCTCTGCTGTGTCATTTTCAAGCCCTCATTTGCATGGAAGGTGGACCTGATGGGGAACTGCCGAGACTGTAAAAAGGACCAATAAGAAATCGGTTGTTGGGGGCGGGATGTTCCAAATCCTGTATAAAAGTGTGCTGTGTTTTCAATAAAGTGTGTCCTGTTTACATCCAGCATTAAGCCTTGGCTCATGTATGGATTATTCGGCGATTCCAGGGATATTCCTACTCGTGGAATATTGGGTGATTTTCTTTTAAACCAGCAGAAGGGAATGGATGACGGGGATATGTTCTACTACCGTCACAACTGGTGGCAGCAGTGGGATTTTCCCTTCTACTTTCCTTTACACCAGGATTCCAAGCAGACACTGGGAACAGTGAATGGAAAGCTGGTACACCCGGCTAAAAAGAAATACACTGAAAGAACTACTGGAAGTTTGTGGAAGGATTGCTAGCAACAAAACCGAGCGTGTCATCATAGCAGAATTAATGGAGCTAGACCAGGAGAACTCGGTTGCAGCAACGCCAGCAGTACAAGAGATGGAGACACCAGTAATTCAGGAGGAGGAATCACCAGCCAACAAGGCAATAAGAGAGAAACTAGCATGGTTCGGTCCGAACCCAACGGCGGATGTGGTGCTGAAAGTGATGAACCTGTTAGCGGAGGAGGCTAAACAAATAAGAGACGCAGAGCTACAGTTAAAACTGGCAGCAGTCCAACAAGCAGCCGCACATTCTTCAAACAGTGAGTACAGCACAGCAGCACCAACTAAAGAGATAGGAGAGGTGCAGACACCAGTCTCCATGGAAGAGGAATTCCAAAGAAGGTTACAAGAGATGCGGATACAGCATAGAGGACCCATATCAGAGGAGGTCCTGCTGGGATGGGCGGATGTGATTCGGTGCCAACTCTGGAAGGAAGCGCTAGCTCTGGAGCAGCAACACCAAGGAGAGGTCCTGCCCTACATCTATGCAAGGTACTGGCCGCAGTATGACGTACGAATGCCGTTGTTGGGTGAACAACCGAAGCAGGAGTGGATAGCGGAATTAAGCAGGCCGATCCGGGCAGAAATGCAGCTGGATGAGAGCTACAGAGCCCTCCGGTGGTATGTAGCCCAAGAGTGCCTGTGGTCAGCGGATGACAGCCCCACAGAAGGCTATAACTATGATGGCCTGGGATTGTTGTATTGGAGGATGTCCAGTGATCCCGACTTTGGGGATGATCGGGAGTGGCGCTTGGAGGACATAATGGAGCACAGAGAGGAAAAATTGAATATTTCGGAAGCGCACTGGCTACAGGAAGATTTGGAATTTCTGTCTGCTCGGGAATGGGACCTGGAAATCGCCTACAAACAGCTGCTAGACTCTGCTCAGCGCCAGGGCCGGGCTCCCTTTGCCTGGGACTATCAGGAAATACCAGTGGACAATGCTGAAATCCTGGCTGAAGAATCATCCATGTGGCAGGGTAACAGTGTGCTTTGCCAACCTGCCCCTGCAGCTATGGACCAGGAGGTTATATGGCGGATGCAGCAAGTGCCGACTGACCTTGATGATCCCGTTTCTGCATGGGATGATCTTGAATGGAGGAATGTGCCTGTCCAGCAGTATGCCAATGAATCGGCAGTGGAAAATCTGGAGATTGCCATTCCCAAAGCTGAAGTTCTGACCGCAGGGCCGAGCTCTGCTAACCTCTGCTCAGTACCTATAGCATCTTCTGGGTTACATGGACAGGAGATGGTGAACCTCTATCCCCAGACACCAGTTGCAGAGACAGGGGATTTAATAGATTTTTCTGCTGAGGAAAAACAACCTGATGGGCCTCCAGCAGAAGAGCTGGGATCAGGGCCAAACTTCATTGTGCTCTGCCCAGCACCAAGAGCAGTATTTGTGGAGTTACAAGGAACTTCCCCAGCTGAAGTGCTGGTCACCCGACAGAGGGATGAAGACCTCTGCCCCACCCCTGTGGCAGTTCCGGAGGCTCAGTGTGAGAAGATGGCGATCACTCCCCAGCCACAGATTACAGAATGTAGGGACTGTTCAGAGGATGTTATGGATTATGCACCCCCGGCAGAAGTGCTGGCAACAGGGCAGAGTGCCAGCCATCTCTGCCCAGCACCGGGACCAACTGTGAAGTTCCAGGGAGCCGGGGCGGTTGGCCCCCCTCCCCAGCAACCAGCTGAGGTGGTAAAGCTCTTACTCCCAGCTGAATCACTGGCAGCAGGACAGAATGCTACTGGCGGCTGCACCCCACTACAGCTTGAGCGGATATCGGTGGATGGGACTGTGGTCTCCACTCACAGCAACCCAGTGGAAGAGCTGGCAACAGAGCAGAGTGCCCCGGGCCTCTGCTTTCACCTAACAGAAGAAGGGGTTCCTGGGGTAGTGGATGGGACTTCAGTCTCCACTGGCACAACCCAAGAAAATGGTACAGGACTGAAACAGGAGGATGTCGGCTTTGCTTTGCAAGCACTGGGGGATTTTCACCTCACACCAGTGGATGGGACTTCAGTCTCCACTGGTATACCCCATAAATGGTGGCCAGTTGTCCCAGATCCCCAACAGCATGATGGACTGAGCCCAGCCACCTTGTCATCTCTCCAGTGGCTGAAAGGACTCCAGGGAGAAGGGCCAGTCCAGGCCTCTCCCCAGCGGCAGACATGTTCCCTGAGAGAGGCAGAGGATGGCGGGGTGAGTAATGCTCGGTTTGGAGCAAGTGATTTGGGGTACTGTATGGAGACCGGCATTGGGGGACTGGAACTACTGACTAAATTTAGAGACAACCCATCTGGTGTCTCCTACTGGGTTAGTCCCCTGCCAAAAGGGGAGATGTGTGACAGGCCTAGCCGGGACAGGGGCTTTTGGAGAGGACTGAATGCGAGCCTCTTGCCGTCCGATTATGGGCCAGGGCCTCAAAGCAGGAAGGCGGATGGGTTATCCTGGCAGACAGTCCTGGAACCTTAAGACTACTTGCCCAACATCCTCGAGTGACCCGTTTGGGTCCCACTGTGGATTTTGAACTATTTGCCAGGGGGAGTAATGTCATGGACCATGAAATACTGAAGTGTTTCTATGTGAAATCCTGATTCATGTATTACAGGAGATTTTATTCTGAACCCCAGCCAGGTCAATAGACTCAGAAGAGATACTCATTGTCCATTGTGTGATAACCCTATCTAAAGCCTTTTGATTATCAGGTGTAAATGACTTCTGCCCTGTCTCAATTCTCCAGACAGTTCCATTGTTCTGTGGCTGGCTATTGTGTACATTGATTGCCCCCTGGGGCTTTTGTCTGAATACACATAGCAGTCTTTCTATTCAAACCCTTTCTGACCAATCTCTGCTGTGTCATTTTCAAGCCCTCATTTGCATGGAAGGTGGACCTGATGGGGAACTGCCGAGACTCTAAAAAGGACCAATAAGAAAGCGGTTGTTGGGGGCGGGATGTTCCAAATCCTGTATAAAAGTGTGCTGTGTTTTCAATAAAGTGTGTCCTGTTTACATCCAGCATTAAGCCTTGGCTCATGTATGGATTATTCAGCGATTCCAGGGATATTCCTACTCGTGGAATATTGGGTGATTTTCTTTTAAACCAGGAGAAGGGAATGGATGACGGGGATATGTTCTACTATCGTCACAGGGGGGGACAGAGCGTGCCCCCCCCCTCTCCTGAACCGCACCAGGCCACATGCCCTCAACATTGGGAGGGTGCTTTGGGGTGCCCCCCAAAGCACCTTGTCCCCATGTTGATGAGGACAAGAGCCTCATCCCCACAACCCTTGCCCGGTGGTTGTGGGGGTCTGCGGGTAGGAGGCTTATCAAAATCTGGAAGATCCCTTTAACAAAGGGCCCCCCCAGATCCCGGCTCCCCCTATGTGAAATGGTAATGAGGTACATTGTTCCCCTTTCCATTTCACAAAAAAAATGTGAAAAGTGTTAAAAAAAGACAAGAGACGGTTTTTGACAAGTCCTTTATTAATATCTTCTTTCCGCTTCTTCTTCCATCTTCTTCTTTTCTTCTTTCCTTTGGGTTTCTTCCTCCATCTTCTTCCTCTGCTTCTTTCTTGGGTCTTCTAGTGCCGCATCTTGACCGGCGTCTTCTTCCATCTTCTTCTCCTTCCGCCGGCCTTCTCGCCTGCATCTTCTTCTTCTTCCCTGGCGCTCAGCTTCCAATTGAATTCCCTGCTGTGTGACGCTCAGGAGACCAAGCCCCCCTCTGACGCCACGGGTAATCTTCTAGGAAAGTCCCCGTGTGGTGCGTGTGCATGGTCTCATTAGCGTCATACGGCGGGCAATTCAATGTTAAGGGCATGTGGCCTGGTGCGGTTCAGGAGAGGGGGGGCCGCGCTCTGTCCCCCCCTCTTTTCTGCGGCCAGCCAGGTCAACATGCTCGGATAAGGGTCTGGTGTGGATTTTGGGTGGGACTCCACGCCATTTTTTTATTTTATTTGGCGTGGAGTTCCCCTTAAATTCCACACCAGACCTGAAGGGCCTGGTATGGATATTTGGGGGGAAATTCACGTCATTTCTTTTTTTAAATTGACGACGGGGTTCCCCTTAATATCCATATCAGACCTGAAGGGCCTTCTAATGGAATTTGGGGGGACCCCCACGCTTTTTTTTTTGGTTTTATGAATGAATCTCTCACAATTGCCGGGAGCCGAATAATCCATACATGAGCCAAGGCTTAATGCTGGATGTAAACAGGACACACTTTATTGAAAACACAGCACACTTTTATACAGGATTTGGAACATCCCGACCACAACAACCGATTTCTTATTGGTCCTTTTTAGAGTCTCGGCAGTTCCCCATCAGGTCCACCTCCCATGCAAATGAGGGTTTGAAAATGACACAGCAGAGATTGGTCAGAAAGGGTTTGAATAGAAAGACTGCTATGTGTATTCAGACAAAAGCCCCAGGGGGGCAATCAATGTACACAATAGCCAGCCACAGAACAATGGAACTGTCTGGAGAGTTGAGACAGGGCAGAAGTCATTTACACCTGATAATCAAAAGGCTTTAGATAGGGTTATCACACAATGGACAATAAGTATCTCTTCTGAGTCTATTGACCTGGCTGACGTTCAGAATAAAATCTCCTGTAATACATGAATTAGGATTTCACATAGAAACACTTCAGTATTTCATGGTCCATGACACCCCCTATTTTCTGCGGCCGGCCAGGTCAACGTGCTCGGATAAGGGTCTGGCGTGGATTTTGGGGGGGACACCAATTAATTTGGCGTGGAGTTCCCCTTAAATTCCACACCAGACCTGAAGGGCCTGGTATGGATATTTGGGGGGAACCCCACGTCATTTTTTTTTTGGTTTTATGAATAATTCTCTCACAATTTCCGGGAGCTGACAATTCATTATAGCCGCGAGTCAGTTTTAAACGGCTTTTTTTCTTCAGAATGTCATTTTGTGCAGGGACAGTTCTAACCACGGGAAACGTGCGATTTTTCACATGCTGACATTACACCCCCCCATGGTACTAAATTTAAAGGAATATTTCACTTTTATTGTTGCACTTTAACCACTTCCATACCGCACCTATTCTGGCACTTCTCTCCTTCATGTAACAATTATATTTTATTCCTTGAAAATTACTCAGGACCCCCAAACATTATATATATTTTATCAGCAGACACCCTAGGGAATAAAGTAGCCACCATTTTTTTTTTATTTCCAACGGTATACCGCCTTTTTTATTTTTGCAAAAATTATGTTACACCGAGTAAATTGATACCCAACATGTCATGCTTTAATATTGCGCACACTCATGGAATGGCGCTAAACTTCAGTATTAAAAATCTCCATAGGCGACACTTTAATTTTTTTTCAGGTTACCAGTTTAGAGTTACAGAGGAGGTCTAGTGCTAAAATTATTGCTCTCGCTCTAACGCACACGTCAATACCTCACATGTGGTTTGAACGGTGTTTACATATGTGGGTGGGATTGCATGCGTGCGAGCTACTAGGGACAGGGGCGTTTTAATTTAGATTTTTTTTTTTACCATAATATTTTTATTTTTGCACTTTTTTGTCCCTTTTTTTGTTTTATTTTTCACTTTTCTTCCTATTACAAGGAATGTAAACATCCCTTGTAATAGGACTAGTGTGTGACAGGTCCTCTTTATGGAGAGAGGCGGGGTCAATAAGACCCCACATCTGTGCTCCAGGCTGGAAAGCATGGAATTGGAAAAAAAAACACTGATCTCATGCTTTCAGCTGCGATCATGTTCGTTCAGCACAGTGGTGTAGTGTATAGCACTTTCACCTAGCAGCAAAAGGGTCGCTGGTTCAAATCCCGCCTGTGACACTATCTGCCTGGAGTTTGCATGTTCTCCCTGTGCCTGCGTGGGTTTCCTCCCACAATCTAAAAACATGCTGTAAATCGGATCCTGTCTAAATAAGCCCTAATATGCAGTAGGATATTTAGGTTTTGTGCTGCCCTAGGCCTGACT
Source organism: Rana kukunoris (assembly GCA_029574335.1). Taxonomy (NCBI): domain Eukaryota; kingdom Metazoa; phylum Chordata; class Amphibia; order Anura; family Ranidae; genus Rana; species Rana kukunoris. The sequence continues at coordinate 138,543,900 of CM056050.1, read as the reverse complement.
AAATTTCTGCACCTCCTAATAGAAAAATGACCCACCCTTCCTGTCGAGGTCACACCCTGTTTTTTTATGACCCGCCCAGGAATTTTCAGGGGACACACACTAGTTCTGGGGGGGGCACAGGATTCCCTTAATTTGCATAGTTTTTCTCTCACTTCCTGTTTGGCTATGGGGCAGGAAGTGAAGGCCAATCTCCCCAAACGGACAAGGATAATACAAAATAAACTGACAGGGCTAATAACCCTTCCCCCCAACTCTATTTAAAATGAAAGAAATTGGATGAAATAGTGATAAGCGCTTCAAAACCAAAATGTGCAAACACCAAATAGGTATTAAACTAATGACAAACCATAAACACTTCTAGAATTCTTGAAATGTGAAAAGAAAACTGTGTTATTAGTGCTAAATAGTAAAACTAAAAGTCCCATGTAACAGGTGCATCTGAGTACCAATGATGAACTCCTCATCAACCAATGAGAGTAGCACTAAGTAACAGGTATGGTAAATACTAGGCAGTCTCTATAGAGTGGTGGAGTAGTGGGCTGGGTATAGTGTGATTGGAGTCTTCACTTAAGATGCTGTGCAGGTTCTTTCGAATCCAAAGGAGTATTGTAGTTCCCTTACCTTAGGGCTGCTATATATAGGCATATATAGATGTATCCTGCTGTATTTGAGGCCTCGATTTCTCAGTAGGGTTCCCTCTTCCTTTTCCTTATGTCTGAGATGGTCCGGGCTCAGTTCTCCATAGATAGGACATAGGGGATGTGGGGTGAGAAAAAGAAAAAATTGCCTCCAATGGTGAAGTACATCGATGCCAAAAAAAGTGGTTTTATTGTAAAAAATGGGTCAGGGATAACAAAATGTAGTCCAAAATGTACTACGCTGGATACAAAATCAATATGAATGAAAATAAAAGAGACGAAGCGGAGCGATCGTATTGCCACTACCGCTAAGTCTGTTGGCCTCCGGCTTGCGCGGGTGTCACGTGATCTCAGTTTCCCTACGTCGTTACGTCACGTTCCTCGTGACTTCATCAGGGGATTCCCATTGGTTAACAGATCACAGCTTATATTCACTATTGGCCGGATGTAAACAAGCCGCCATTTTCTTGAAGTCCCGTTCTTGGGACGAATGCGGGCTATGTTGGGGCCAGGATTGGATAACAGAGAAACAATGAAAAATAAAAAAATAATAAAAAACGAACTGGCGTACACACTGCTCAATCATCATAGGGCTTCCAAACCATCCTTATTGGTGATGATACATTTACTTGGAGTAATTGTGGAAGATATGGTGTGGATTCCCACATGTTATAAGAATTCCCTTGGATCGATAAAATGGTTAAAATATTAAAATCCAAATGAAAAGGATAATGGATACAAGGTGTGATTCTTGTAAGTCTCATAGTGGAAGATGACAGTGTTGTCATCTTTTACAGGATCCACCCATTCCATGTATTGGAATGCATGAGATAGATGGCTACGGATAGGGTAGCTAAAGATAGCCTAATAGTGCACTGGAGACACTATTTGCGGATTATTAGGCAATCACACATGTTAAATCGTGGACTATAGTGTATAGTAGAGGCTCATATGTATACGTTCCACATTAGTATAGGTGGAAAAATGGGCATGGGATGAGGAAATAATCTATACTCATGTAGTCCCTGACACCCTCGCAGGTCCGAAGCCATCAGACTAGACTAGGATACATGATGTAGTTATGCTCGTATAGTACCAAAGTCCTGCATGGGTTGGCACTATGGGATCCTACTTTTATCCTAGATACACAGGGTGGTCAGACAAGTGGAATTATGAACTAGTACATTACCACTATAAATTCCCATTGGGATCAAATCTAAAACGGAGTATTAAAATTAAAAAAGATAAGAGGCTAAAAATTGAGAAAGCAATTTAAATCAAAGTCAACATTCAGGCCCCCTGGTGTCAGAGTATCGAGGGTATGAATCCAGCGTGATTCTTTCTGACTAATGACTCGTATTTTGTGGCTACCTCTCCAAGATGCTTTGAATTTTTCAATGTCCCAAAATTGTAATGAGGAGGGATCTTCATTGTGTACTTTTAAAAAGTGACGTGACACACTGTGTTTGGTATAGCCATTGGATATATTCCGTATATGTTCTTCTATTCTCAGTTTTAACTTTCTTTTTGTCCTACCCACATATTGCAATTTACAGTCACACTGTAACACATATATGACACCTTCAGTGTGGCATCCAATAAATTCATTAATTTGGTGAGTATGGCCTGTGTTGCTGCTGACAAAGTCTAGCCTTTTGCCTTGGAATAATTTGGCATGCCTGCAGGCAAAGCAGTTCCTGCAGGGATAGAACCCCTTGCTATTAAAAAAGAGAACATAGGTTTCGGAGGTGGAGCAATTACCGATTTGACCAATAGGTCTCTTAGAGTGGGAGCTCTTTTGTAAATAATTCTGGGTTTAGGGGGAGTATTGGTTTCAGATCTTTGTCTCCAAGTAGTACGTGCCAATGTCGCTGAATACGTTTGTTTATATCTTTATGTTGGACATTGTAGTCCAGTATGAGGCTAGGTGTTGTTTCCATTGGATTCCCTTTATCTTTCTTCTTATTTTCTAGCATAGGTTTTCTATCTAGAGTTTCAACTTTACGGATTTGTTCTTCTATCCAAAAGGGTTCATATCCTTTCTCTTCAAACCTTTTGCCGATGAATTTGGCCTGTATTTTAAAGTCCTCCTCCTTGGTGCAGTTTCTTTTTAATCTGATAAGTTGACCTTTCGGTATGTTGTAGAGCCACGGTTTATGGTGGAAGCTTTCTACTGACAGATAGCTATTGGTGTCCACTGCCTTGAAGTAGGTTTTGGTTGTGATTTTGTTTCCTTCTAGCGTGATACTCAGGTCTAGAAAGTCAACTGTTTTGTTGTCTATCTTCCAGATGAGATTTATGTTTTTTTCATTGTTGTTCAGACCTAACATATAATTCTCCAAACTGTCTTTGTTGCCATTCCATAGAATGATGACATCATCTATGTACCTTTTGTACAGTATAAGTTCCTCTGGCTTATATGGCCATTTCTTCCCATTGGGCCATGAAGGCATTTGCCACACTGGGGGCAAACTTAGCGCCCATAGCAATGCCTATGGCTTGTTTAAAGTAGTTCTGGTCATGCCAGAAGTAGTTAAATTTGAGGCAGAACTCAAGGCATTTGATGAGGTATTTACGCTGCTTGCATGCCAAGTTGCTATGCATGCGTAGGAGCCACTTAGTGGCATGGCAAGCATCATGATGGCCCACTATCGTGTATAGAGACGTGACGTCTGCTGTGGCAAGTAAAGTACATCCTTCTTGTACAATAGTTGTATCTAACAGTTGGAGAATATGTTTGGTATCCTTTAGATAGGCTCTAGTATTTTGAACTGCTGATTGGATGAAAAAATCTATGTATTGGCCCATCCTAGATGTCAGTGATTCGATGCCATTAACGATGGGTCTTCCAGGAGGGTTATCTTTGGACTTATGTATTTTGGGCACCGTATAGATAATTGGAATTCTACAACATTCCGGTATGAGGTACTTCGCTTCTTTTTTATTTAGGATGTCTTTCTTGACTCCTAAATTTACTACTAGTTTCAATTCCTTTTTATAGGTGTTGGTGGGATTACCTGCTAATTTGATATAAGTGCCCTCATCTGTCAGTTGTCGATCTATTTCTCCCAGGTATTGTTCCTTTGTTTGGATCACTATGGCTCCCCCTTTATCCGCAGGACGGATAACTATGTCATTCCTTTCTGTTAATAGTTTAATTCCCCTTTTCATATGTATCGGATCATATTGCTTTTTGATTTCAAGTCCTGCAAGGTCTTCCAGAACTAATTTTTTGAAGACTTCTATATGTTGGTTATACGAGACCTGTGGGTTGAAAGTGGAATTATTCTTAAGCGTACTATGTATTGGTATGTTGCTGGATGTTTCTTGTGTGGGATGTGAGAATTTATCATGGAGAAAGTATTTTTTCATATTCAACTTTCTGATATATTTACGGATTCCAATATACGTGTCAAATTTATTTAAATTTTTTGTTGGTGCATGTTTTAATCCCCTATCGAGGACAGCCAGCTCTTCACTGGTTAGTTGTACAGAGGTTAGGTTTACCACGTTTTCTCCTCGTCTTTTCTTTTGTTGTCTCTTTCCTGCTCTGTTTCCTCTCTTATTTCTGGACTTGGTCTTGTTGCTGTTTCCTGTGTCCTTCTTTTGGGGGAACAGTGGGGTTCCTGAGTGGATCTCCGTGGGGAATATTCCCTCCTTTCCCTGTCTAAAAAAGACCGTGGTGCTGTATAATATTGTTGGTCCTGGCTTGGACGTGGATCTTCGTAATATTGGTCCTGATAGCTTCTAATGGGTTCAAATCTATTATGGGTCACAATAGGGGTTCTGTTGTATCCTCCATAATGTTTTTGTGGTAGTGTAGGTCCTCTATTGTAGTTGCCGTAATAATCATACATTGGAGGAGGAGGAGGAGGTCCTCTGTTGTATCCTCCATATGGTTCTTGTGGTGGAGGAGGAGGTCCTCTATATTCTCTTGGGTTTCTTTCATTGTGTTGTCCATTGTTGGGTCGACCATTATTATAGGGTTTCCTAAATGGCTTTTTAAATGGTTTCTTCCATTGTTTTTTAGGTGTGTGGTAAGTGTATTGGCCATTATTCTGAGGGTCATAATGTGGCCTAGTGTTATCCCTGTGACTTACTTGTTCCTCCCACCTCGGTGGGGGTCTCATCTGAGATGTGGTAGGGTCTTGTATTCTTACTTCTCTAATCGGTGTTGAATGGGTGGAGCTAGACTGAGCTGGTTCTATTTTATGTTGCCATTTGAACACCTGATCAGTTTTGTAGTCCGTCACGTCTCTTTGGAATTTTTTGATTTTGCGCTGTTGAACCTCCAGGTCTTTAGCTGCCAAGTCTTTATTCAATAATATGGCCAGCTTCTGAAAGTTACTGGAATCTTTCAAAGGGTCCAGTTTCAGCTTGATCTCCTCGATTTGTTGTTGGACTATTCTAAGTTTTTTCTGTTTCCTTTTAAGTAGGAATTTAACTCCTTCCACACTTTTGTTATTGAAGAATAACTTTGTTTTATAATCCGCAAATATAATCCGCAAATAGTGTCTCCAGTGCACTATTAGGCTATCTTTAGCTACCCTATCCGTAGCCATTTATCTCATGCATTCCAATACATGGAATGGGTGGATCCTGTAAAAGATGACAACACTGTCATCTTCCACTATGAGACTTACAAGAATCACACCTTGTATCCATTATCCTTTTAATTTGGATTTTAATATTTTAACCATTTTATCGATCCAAGGGAATTCTTATAACATGTGGGAATCCACACCATATCTTCCACAATTACTCCAAGTAAATGTATCATCACCAATAAGGATGGTTTGGAAGCCCTATGATGATTGAGCAGTGTGTACGCCAGTTCGTTTTTTATTATATTTTTTTATTTTTCATTGTTTCTCTGTTATCCAATCCTGGCCCCAACATAGCCCGCATTCGTCCCAAGAACGGGACTTTAAGAAAATGGCGGCTTGTTTACATCCGGCCAATAGTGAATATAAGCTGTGATCCGTTAACCAATGGGAATCCCCTGATGAAGTCACGAGGAACGTGACGTAACGACGTAGGGAAACTGAGATCATGTGACACCCGCGCAAGCCGGAGGCCAACAGACTTAGCGGTAGTGGCAATACGATCGCTCCGCTTCGTCTCTTTTATTTTCATTCATATTGATTTTGTATCCAGCGTAGTACATTTTGGACTACATTTTGTTATCCCTGACCCATTTTTTACAATAAAACCACTTTTTTTGTCATCGATGTACTTCACCATTGGAGGCAATTTTTTCTTTTTCTCACCCCACATCCCCTATGTCCTATCTATGGAGTACTGAGCCCGGACCATCTTAGACATAAGGAAAAGGAAGAGGGAACCCTACTGAGAAATCGAGGCCTCAAATACAGCAGGATACATCTATATATGCCTATATATAGCAGCCCTAAGGTAAGGGAACTACAATACTCCTTTGGATTCGAAAGAACCTGCACAGCATCTTAAGTGAAGACTCCAATCACACTATACCTAGCCCACTACTCCACCACTCTATAGAGACTGCCTAGTATTTACCATACCTGTTACTTAGTGCTACTCTCATTGGTTGATGAGGAGTTCATCATTGGTACTCAGATGCACCTGTTACATGGGACTTTTAGTTTTACTATTTAGCACTAATAACACAGTTTTCTTTTCACATTTCAAGAATTCTAGAAGTGTTTATGGTTTGTCATTAGTTTAATACCTATTTGGTGTTTGCACATTTTCGTTTTGAAGCGCTTATCACTATTTCATCCAATTTATATACACCTGTGTTTTGTGGACACTCTAGATTGAGCCGCCTCAGATTAGTTTATGTGACTCTAGTTCACACTTGTTTACTCCTAGTAGCGCATCAGTTGTTCTTTATATATAAAATGAAAGAAAACAAAAAAAATAAAAAAGTGTTGATTATAGTTCCCGTTTAACCCCAAATTTTATTGAGAGGCCTAAGAAAATATAACCATGCCAATAGGCCAGGATCCAGCATTGCTAATATGTATGAATGTGTGTTAGGGACCCCCACAAACACCACCCAATGTTAAATAAACAATTTTCTTGTTTTTTTTTGGGGATGCCCGCACCCCTGATAGGGTAAAGACACCTAACAAATGTTGTCACTTTCTACTTCAAATTCATTCACTTCCTGCCACATAGCCAAACAGGAAGTGAGGGTAAAACCTGACTAATGTCGTTTGTTGGGGACACACAGATCAATCTAACTAGTTTCCCATTATGGAAATTGCATTTTGCTGTGTCCACCCCAAATTAGTAGTGATCTTGGACTTTGGGGCCCATTTACTAAAGGCAAATCCACTTTGCACTACAAGTGGACAAGCAAGGAAGAAAAAAAAAATTGGCGGGATTGGATGTTAAAACCATCAGTGCTTCCCTTCTGATTTTCATTGACTACGCTTTTACTGCAGAGTGGCTTTGCCTTTACTAAACCCAAAACTAACTAATCATTTGGGGTGTACACAGCAGTGCAATTTGCTTAATGGGGACACTAGTTAGATTGACCTGTGTCCCCAAGAAAAGACATTGGTAGGGTTTTAACCTCACTTCCTGTTCAGCTGTGTGACAGGAAGTAAAGCCAATTTTAAGAAAAGGGACACAAAGCCCAACCTAAAAACACAAGCAGGGGTTCTAACACTCACTTGGCTTCCCTCAAAAACCCACAATTAGAATAGGATTGTCTTGTGCTAGATTCAAGCACAGTGCTGTAAATCAGCACTTCAAGCCTGTCCACCAATACACCCCCCCCCCAACAGGCCATGTTTGCATGTTTTCCTTCATCTTGCACATGTGCTTTAAAAAGACAGTCTGGACAGCAATTATTGATAAGAGAAATCCACAAAACATGTCCTGGCGGGGTACTTACAGTAAAGAGGAAACAATACTTACCGCTTTGTCTTTCCTTTTCTGGTGACTAAACATGGCAGCAAACATTTCATGCATACACACCAGGAAAGAAGCTTAGAGACAAATCACACCTGATTGTTTAGGCCCAAACTATTTCAGCTGCAGCTGTCAAAATCCGTAGCATGAAAAAATAACACAAAACAAACTTCAAAATTTGAAAGTAATTTTATTGGTCCACAAAACAAGGAAAGCAAAACAAAAAAAAAATACAAAATAAACACACACGAGCAAAAATAAACATAAAACTAAAAATATACCTAGGTTGACTTCAGACAGTAAGCGGAATATGGTTTATGCTTTTGAAATAACAGGATAGACCCACAGGATTAAAACATTAGTCATTAACGTCTTGAGAAACATTTTGCTAAATTATGCAGCAGACAAAAACATTAAAGTGGACATCATTAAATAAAACAATTGCCCCCCAAAAAAATAACCTTGCTCAAAAAACATCTCTGTTTCGCCCTGACATTCTTGCCAGCCAGTCTGCCCCCTCTCAGGGCAGCTGACATGTGCTCTATCCACGCTTTTTATAACATGTGTAGTAATGAACCAATTGGAAACACATGAAGAAATGTCAGTCTCTAGTTTGTGTGCACTTGTAACTGCTTACACCTGTTAAGGATGTCCTTAAATTACTAACCCAAAAACCACACTTTCTGAGCAGGCTCAGAAACATGCAAGTCATTTTTAGCCACAAAAAGCAAGCTTAAATTTTCTAAAAGTCTGAGCATGCCCAGTTTATCCGAGATGCAGAAACATAATCAAAGCTGCAATGGCGGATGAAAGCATGAGAGCTGTTTTTTTTATTTTTTCCTGAACTCATGCTTTCCAACCTGAAGGGGAGGTCTTATTGAATTTTTACGTAACAAAAATAAATAATAAAAATTAAAACGCCCCTGTCCCTAGTAGCTTGCAGTCAGAAGCGAACACGCACATTTTTTTTCAGGTTACCAGTTTAGAGGTACAGAGGAGGTCTAATGCTAAAAGTATTGCTCTCGCTCTAACGCACGCTATGATACCTCACATGTGTGGTTTGAACGGTGTTTACATATGTGGGCGGGCCTTACATGTGTAAGTCCCGCCCACATATGTAAACACCATTCAAACCACACATGTGAGGTATCATAGCGTGCATTAGAGAGAGAGCAATACTTTTAGCACTAGACCTCCTCTGTAACTCTAAACTGGTAACCTGAAAAAAAGCGTTGCCTATGGGTATTTTCAAGTACTGAAGTTTGGCGCCATTCCATGAGTGTGTGCAATATTAAAGCGTGACATGTTAGGTATCTATTTACTCGGTGTAACATTATCTTTCACATTATGGCCAAAAATTGGGCTAACTTTAGTGTTTTGTTAATTTTTAACCACTTGAGCCCCAGACCATTTTACTGGTCACTGACCGGGCCAGTTTTTGCGATTCGGCACTGCGTTGTTTTAACTGACAATTGCGCGGTCGTGCGACGTGGCTCCCAAACAAAATTGGCGTCCTTTTTTTTCCCACAAATTGAGTTTTTTCTTTGTGGTATTTGATCACCTCTGCGTTTTTCTTTTTTTGCTATAAACAAAAATAGAGCGACAATTTTTTAAATAAAAATAAAACTTTGTTACTGTTTGCTATAATAAATATCCCCAAAAATATATAAAAATAAAGTTTTTCCCTCAATTTAGGCCGATACGTATTCTTCGACTTATTTTTGGTTCCAAAAAATCACAATAAGCGTTTGATTGGTTTGTGCAAGTTATAGCGTCTACAAAATAGGGGCTAGTTTTATGTTTTTTTTATGTATATGTTTTTTTTTACTAGTAATGGCGGCGATCAGCGATTTGTATCGGTACTGCGAAATTATGGCGGACACATTTTTGGGACCTTTGGCATTTTTATAGTGACCAATATTATAAAAATGCATTGCTTACTATAAAAATGTCACTGGCAGAGAAGGGGTTAACACTTGGGGCGAGGGAGGGGTTAATTATGTTCCCTGGGTGTGTTCTAACTGTAAGGGGGATATGGGACTGACATGGGGAAATGACAGATCGCTATTCATACATTTTCCCCCTGACAGGACCGGGAGCTGGCCATGAAGGGGCCCTTAGGTTTGGTCTGGAATGCAAGGGGTTAAACCCACGCCAAAAAAACAGCGTGGGGTTCCCCCCAGATCCAGACCAAACCCTCATCCCAGGCATGCAGTCTGGCCCGGACAGGAATGGGGGTGGGGACGAGCGAGCGCCCCCCCCCCTCCTGAGCCGTACCAGACAACATGCCCTCGACATGGGGGAGTGTGTGCTTTGAGGGAGGGGGCACTGCCCCCCACCCCAAAGCACTCTTGTCCCCATGTCGATAGGGACAAGAGCCTCTTCCCGACAACCCTGGCCGTTGATTGTCGAGGTATGCGGGCGGGGGGCTTATCAAAATCTGAGAGCCCCCTTTAATAAGGTGGCCCCCAGATTCCGGCCCCCCACCCTATGTGAATGAATATGGGGTACATCGTACCCCATACCCATTCACCTGGGGGAAAAATGTAAAGTAAAAAAACACACCACACAGAATAAAATATTTTATTAGTCAGCTCCGGGGGTCTTCCGCCGGGGCCCCCTTCACCATGAAGCTCCTTTGCTTATGGGGAAGGGCCCCGGGCTTCATCGTTTTCTGCCGGGGGGCCCGCCAACCCGGGTGATGCCACCATGTGACCTCAACCCATGTGACATCACGGGGCATGATGGCAATGTGATGTCACATGGGTTGAGGTCACATGGTGGCATCACCCGGTGACCACGCCCTATGCCAATATAAGTCGATGCCCACCGCTCTGTCGGCATTTCAGCGCCGGACCTTGTCGTGTCAACATCGAATGGAAGAAGAAAGCGGAGAGAAGCCCTGGCCCCAGCAGAGGAGCCAGGCAGAAGCGGAAGGCACCGTAGAAGCCCGGAGAGTGGCGCCTTCCGGCGTAAGACAGCGGAGAGGAGCACTGGCACCCGTGGAGGTGCCAGGCAGAAGAGGCCATCAAGAGGCCCCCCCAGCAGAAAACGACGAAGCCCGGGGCCCTCCCCCATAAGCAAAGGAGCTTCATAGTGAAGGGGGCCCCGGCGGAAGACAGCGGCGGCGAAGACCGGGACGGGTTGGCGCCCCCCCCGGCAGAAAACGACGAAGCCCGGGGCCCTCCTCCATAAGCAAAGGAGCTTCATGATGTAGGAGCTGACTAATAAAATATTTTATTCTGTGTGGTGTGTTTTTTTACTTTACATTTCCCCCCCAGGTGAATGGGTAGGGGTTAGATGTACCCCATACTCATTCACATAGGGTGGGGGGCCGGAATCTGGGGGCCTCCTTATTAAAGGGGGCTCCCAGATTCCGATTACCCCCCGCCTGCATACCCCGACAACCAACGGCAAGGGTTGTCGGGAAGAGGCTCTTGTCCCTATCGACATGGGAACTAGAGTTCTTTGGGGTGGTGGGGCAGTGCCCCTCTCCCCCAAAGCACACACTCCCCATGTCGAGGGCATGCGATCTGGTACGGCTCAGGAGGGGGGGTGCTCGCTCATCCGGGCCAGACTGCGTGCCTGGGATGAGGGTTTGGTCTGGATCTGGGGGGAACCCCACACTGTTTTTTTGGCGTGGGTTTAACCCCTCACGTTCCGAACCCAGCCGAAGAGCCTAATGTACCCCTGGAGGGGGACCACACCGGTTTCATGTTTGAAATTTGGCGCGGAGTTCCCCTTCATGGTCAGCGCAGGCTGAAAACAGGTCGGGGATTCCTGTGCACCGCGTCACGCACAGGAATTTCAGCTACGCCGCTTAGTATTTACCAAGAATTTCTCGGCGTACTGACAAGGCGCATGGGAATCCCCCGAAATTTCCCTGTACGCATGCCCTGTATGCAAATGAACCTCCCGAGGTTCAGGCGCATTGTGCAAGCGTACAGGGATTGGTTCCCTAACATCACTTTCACTTTCAATTCGGCCCGCGCCACACACTCAAACACATGTCTCTACACTTCCCCTGCATCACCCCCCTCCCTCCCCTAATAAACTCCCGCCCTAATCCCCGATATTTACATTTAGAGATGCCGTGCGCCAGCTCTATACAGGCGCACCCTGCGCCCTCTCCTGGGCGCACTAGGCATTTTAGTAAATAAAGAAATACGCTGCACTGTCAGCGTATCTCTTTAGTAAATGTCAAAAACACTTTTACTCTTGCCTGTGCGCCGTGAGTCATGGCGCACAGGCTTGGTAAATCAGCCCCATTGTGTCTGTGAGTAAACATTTTTGGAGGTTCCCCATCATAATTTATATGAAACTACATCGCTGGATGACTTGATTGACATTGGATTTACATTGGGGGAATATTGTTTGTTTGTTTTTTATATTAGAGACTTTTTCAATGGTGTGGGTGTTTTTATTTATTTCCTTTTTTTGTAATGAATAACAAGAGCTACTATGTACCGTGTACTCATGTAGGAGGGAGGAGATAGACATCTAAGTAGCCCTGTGTTCAAAAGGGGATTTACTGGGGGAATTTTTGGAATTTGGAAGCCCCCTTTGGAATCTTCAGGTGAAAAAGTATATATTTAGATACATCATAAAAGTGCTCAGTTTGAAAATTTTCCTTACATGTCAATCAATTCATATAAAAGCTTAGAAGAAATTTTAGAAAAGAGTGCAAAGTATCAGTAAACTTTCTGAGAAGTTTGTGATGGATCTGAGATTCTAACAAATTTTAATTTCACTTAGACTACTAAAATATTTTATGGCTGAAATGGCCAATGTGGATCAAACTCCCCAATTCTCAGGGGAAGTTAAGTAAAGGTGCTGATCTTACTATAACCAAAGTGGCTAATTATGAAAATTTCCAACAGCTTGTTCAGGCACATTTAAAACTCATGGCTAAATCAGACAAAGGACATGAGGTAATAAATGCACCCACTACTGCCCCCAGACAAGCACAACCAAATTAAAACCTATGTGATTCAATGTAGATTTTTTTTGTAAATGACAAAAGTGTTTTACAATAGGTCGTGTCACAAATACAAGAAAGATATAATGGTTTAAAAATGTGCTGGATATTGATTCTGCATCTAATACTGATAAAAGTCAATTATCAATTAAAATGGTTATCAATTCTAGTAGATAATCTGCCTTTGTAAATGTAATAAAAAAGTCAAGCTTTCATGTAAAAACCTCAAAAGGGAAAATAGCAAATGTAGTCATTTGCAAAAGGGACACACATGAACGTGATATGGATTTTAATAAGCAAAGCTTTTAGAGCCAGTCATATCAATAACAAGCTTTATGGATATGGCTGTGATCACTTGGATGCAAAAGACATGCAGATTTTCACTTGTACCTACAAAAGAGAAAACATAGGCTGACATACAGTATACTGTAGTGTACAGTTAATACTATGGCTAACCTGTTGTTGTGGCTCAGAGCTTGTCTGCTTATAGAATATTGTCTGTAGAGGATTTTCAATACAGAATCATGTGAAGTTGGTAGCTCAAATATCCTTGATGAATGCAAGGATGAGCAAAATACAAAATACAGGTGAGTATACAATTTGCCCAGCAGTGAATTTTCCCTACTTATTTCCACTATCATTATAAAAAGACTGTACATTTTGAAGAGATAATTAGATTTGTAAATTAAATAGTCATAGTTGAAAACTCACATACAATTGAGCACTAACTTAACTGGACTTCGGAGAACTAAATACAGTTGTAAAGCAGGAACACTAGTAAATGCCTACACTAAAAGACATACTGTAACTTAAAAGTTGGCTGGTTCAAAAAAACTTTAAGTTTCTGGATATTAGGTCAAGGTTTTAACAGATAAAGCTGGACAAGGAGAGTTCCATATTTGATAACATTTAATACAACACTTACCATTTGATATTTAGCCCGAACCAGAAATGTTCCAAATCAAAGTAGATAGTAGATATGTGCATTCCCGTTCGTACGAATGTTATTTTTGTACGAAAATGTTCATTTTCGTACCTGCGTGATAATGTATACATACGAAAATAGTAAAGCACCAAAATACGAAAATGACGGGATAACGGATGAGCCGCATAACGAACGACCGCAAATACGAACAAACGATCCGACGGGAAAAAACGACAAAACGAAAACGGCAAAATAACGAAAATTAAATCTGTATCAATAGATTTGCATTATGTATTTTGTTTGAATCCGTTTTGTGTTTGTTTTCAGTTGTATGTTCATTGTTCAATGACATCTATAACAAAAGAATTTCATTATGTATATATATTGAATGAATTCCCTTTTCTGTTTGTATTGTGTATTCAAAATACTGAAGGCAAATCTTTTGTTATAGGTGTCATATCAACATACGAAAATAACAAAAGAAAGAGGTTAATTCAAATGCAAATCTTTTGTTTATGTTTTTTTTGCATGGGCAGAGAGTTAGGCTGGCCATACATGATACAATTTTCTGTGCAATTTTCTTTAGATTTACCTTCAACTATGTAGTGCAAGGGCCTGCCTGATTGCATACAATTGAAAGTGTTGTTTAGTTTGACCTCATATTATATGGTTTTTGGTAAATCTAAAAGAAAATTGTACAAGAAAAATTGAACATGTATGGCCAGCCTCAGTGACTGAAAGCAGCTTCTCTTTTGTGCTGAGTAGTGAGTACACTTGTACAGTAAAGCCAAATAAACTTTTCTGTGGATTTTCATCTGAAGGGAGATCAGTTGGTCAGACTTTTGAACCCAAAAATGGTTTTCTGATGCAGTTTAAAAACGAACAAATTTTCTGAGAACGATCGGAAAACTATCGTTTTTATGTTTGTTGTTAAAACAGTCTGACCAAGTGTATGGGGTCAGAACAATAGTATTGTTAAGCCCCATACACTTGGTCAGACTGTTTTAGCAAAAAAAACATAAACAAAAGATTTGCATTTGAACCCGTTTCTTTTGTTATTTTCGTATGTTGATGTTGACCTATAAAAAGCATTCAAGATACACAGAATGCAAATTTACGAAAATTCACGATAATTATTGTCTAACAAGAAACGAACATGAATTAAACTGAATAACGAACCATCCTGCATGTACGAAAATAAAACGGTAACGGAAATACGAAACGATCGGAATACGAAAAAATTGCGTCGTACGACAAACGAACCGGAACGAACGGGAAAACGGGCGTCTTACGAAAAACGAACGGAAACGAACAGACGGGACCATACGAAACGGAACAAAAAAAAGAGGAAGAGGAAGAGGGGAGGCAGCGGCAACGTGACCAGCGGCAACGTGACCATCGGCATCATATCACCCGCCAGCTGAGGATGCAGGCCCAGACCAACCTGTATCTCAGCCGTATTGCCGTGGCCTTGGAGGGCAGGCAGCCAACAGCTCCCAGGAGTGGCCCACCCGGGGATCAGCCTCCTCCAGATGCCCCCCCACGCCCACCACCACCCACTCCCTCCAGGCAGCTGAGGAGCCCGAGAGTGCCCCCAAGGAGGAGCCCCCGTCATCCCAGATGAGGGTTTTTTGTTTTTTTGTTTTATATTTTTTTTTTATACTCAGGTTATGAATTTTTGTTTATTTTTGAATATTTATTTTATACTCAGGTTATGAGTTTTTGTTTATTTTTGAATATTTATTTTATACTCAGGTTATGAGTTTTTGTTTATTTTTGAATATTTATTTTATACTCAGGTTATGAGTTTTTGTTTATTTTTTTTCTCATGTTATGAGATATGTATTTATTTTTTTACTGCACACGGTCAGGAGTGCAGGGGACAGTGTGAATGGTGTGTGAATGTGAGGGGGTGGCACTCCTGCCAGTAAGGGGTGTCACCCTCGGCCGTGGTGGTGAAGTTAACCCCACGGCTGTATGAATGACGTGTGAAAGGTGTATGAATGGACAGCGACATCATTGGGGCCTTGACGCTGGCATTGCTGCTCCCAAGTCCTACATGCTGGACTTGGGCTAATCCAATGCGATGTGCATGTGGTGTGTGTGATCTAGGGAAATCAGTGGTGTACACGCGTGCATTGTCTGTGTGATCAATGTTCTGGTTTATTGTCCAAAGATGCCTACGGCGAGGACCCTCCTGACTGCTCTTCCATCAGCAGCCTGGGTCTCCTCTGGCAGGTGGGGAGTGTGTGGGTCGGGGGTCAGGTCATCACGTATGTCAATCTGCAGGCCTTTTCTCATAGCAAAGTTGTGCAGAATGCAACATGCACCGATGATCTGACACACGAAGGTAGGGGAATACAATAGGGTCCCCCCCGACTTATCCAGGCAGCGGAAACGGGACTTCAGGAGCCCGAATGTTTGCTCCACCACTGCACGGGTTTTGATGTGTGCTTCATTGTATTTTCTCTCTCCTCTGGTTTGGGGGTTCCGGAAAGGAGTCATGAGATGGGGTCCCAGTGCATATGCAGAGTCACCTGTAAGGGAAAAGACAGGAGGATGTTAGTCATGCATGTGCCCCTTCTGATGTGCATCACGGGAGGGGATAGTCATGCCTGCCACCCATGTCACTCACCAACCAGCCAGCTGTCCCCATACATGTTCTGCTCGAATTCTGCTGGGATGGGGCTCTAACGGTATATGAAGCTGTCATGGCTGGACCCGGGGTGTTTGGCACGGACGTGCCATATGAGGCGTTGGGCATCGTCTATCACCTGTACGTTGATGGAATGCCAATGCTTCCGATTGCGGTATATGTGCTCTGTGGCACTGGGGGGCTGTAGGCCCACATGTGTGCAATCAATGGCTCCGATGGTGCGTGGGAATCTGGCAATGCTGTAGAAATCTGTCATTGCCTTCAGCCGCAGGTCCTCAGTGGTGGGTCTGATGAACTGGTTGGACATGTGTCTGAGGATTGCAGGGACAACCTGGTGCACACATCTGCTCATGGAGGACTGTGACATCCCAGCCACCACTCCACTTGTACGCTGGAATGATCCACTTGCAAGGAAATTAAGTGTTGCCAGTACCTTCACCAGTGGCTGCACTGCTTGTGAGCGGTGTGTTGAGCTGGTGATGTCACCCTGCAGGGTTGTGGTTAGTTCAAGTATTGCATCTGGGCTGAATCTGAAGAGGCGATACACCTCCTCATCACCTATGCCAAAGAGGCTCATGCGCGTGCGGTATATCCTCTCACGTGCCCGCCTCCTTTGTTCCGGGGGACCCAGTACTAGTGCTAGGACCACGATTGCCCCTGGCATGTTGGCACACAGAGGTGTTGTCCTTGCAAGTGTGGTTGTTCAGCTTGCTAGTTTCGTCGGTAACGCTGCTGCTGTAGCTGCTCTCCTGCTGACCTGAGGCCGTCTGGAGTAAAGATAAAGCAGCTATTTGTAGAAATAACTTTGCGCCGGACGGACGAGTTACGCGCGGCGCATGTAGCCGGCGTATGGTGCTAATCCGTTCGCGAATTGGGAAATCTCCCTCATTTGCATATTTGCAGGGGAAATCAATAGGCGCGACTGATGCGCCAAGCGAAATTATGCGCTGACGATACTCTGGCGTCGGAAAGTTAAGCCGATCGGAAATGGCCCGTTTTCTGTCGCATCTAGTTTGGTGGGTACGG
Source organism: Rana kukunoris (assembly GCA_029574335.1). Classification (NCBI taxonomy): domain Eukaryota; kingdom Metazoa; phylum Chordata; class Amphibia; order Anura; family Ranidae; genus Rana; species Rana kukunoris. The sequence goes on along the minus strand of CM056050.1, from coordinate 138,526,774 downwards.
CCACATAGAAACGACGGCGCATAATCACAGTTACGCGGCGCATATCGAATTACTCCAGCGCAAGTCTTGCTGAATCTGGCCCATTGTGTGTTCATCCCACCTAAAACCAGGTCAAGTTAAAATTGCAGCTGTCACAAAATACCAACTAAAAACTAGTCAGAGCTAGAAGTACTTCTAGTAAGCCAAGTTCCAATACCTGGCAAAATTCACTTAACATCTTGCTGATTCTTCTCAACGTAGGCCCTCGTGCATTGCTTAAGCTCTGGGGACTCTGACATAGGTCAATTTCCATTACAGTGGAGTCTATGTTGGACATGGTCTTGTGCAACTAATTGAATACGTTCCCCACATAGGCTCACACACCTTTGCAATTCTACCCTTACCCCTAGGACCTTTGCACATTGATATTCTAATTGGAAAACCTAACTAGAAGTGTAATTGCCTTTTTCTTTCCTTTTTTGTACCATATATAGTTTTTGATGTATTTGATTTTCCCTTTAAACATTTTGTAAAACATTAACAAAGATGGAATGCATAAGAAAAAAAAAATCTTGCTAATTTTTTTTTGGCTAATTTTTTTTTTTAAAGAAAGCTAAATGAGAATCTCGACAACATACAACTTTTCTTAAAATGAAGCAACTGATTGCCAATGCTTGAATATTAGCATACTATGATATGTCAAAATAACTGACAGTTCAGGTTGATGTCTTCAAACAACTTGGTGGTATGTTACTGCTAGAAATGAAAAGCAGTCATTTAAAGCAAAGACACTGAGAGACAGAGATCAATTATGCCCAAATAGAAAAGAATGCAACTGTATTTAAATATGAACATTTCTATTAATACATACTGCATGTTGGCAAAGAGTAATTGTAGAATCAGTTCACAAACCCTTAAGGCTGACAGTCCATCTGATGAGAACGGCCGTTGGAGCGCGTGCACGAGCGCGGGACGCACGGCAGTGATCCAGGGACATGGAGGAGGACGGCTGCATGGAGGAGGTAAGTCCCTGACACCAACTTCTCAGGTTCAGCACCAATGAACTGCTTCACATTACCATTGACAACATCACTTTGACCCGCCATGTCAGCATCATTTTTGTAGGTTGCGGACAAAGTGTCTGTTGTGTGCTCGCCCTTATGTGGTCCATATTTCTCACAAGGGTTAACCCCTGCAGCAGCCACCGCGCCCTCGGGTATAAGCTGTTCTGCCGTCCCTCCTGCTGGGACAGCAGAAACTTTGTCCACCTTACTTTTATGCATGAAAGCCTCATCTATCAGGGACATTAGATTTTTACCCCAACTATCCCAATCTGTTGTAGCTGTGCTCAGGGGCGGACTGACAACTCATGGGGCCCCCGGGTAATAGAAGATTATGGGGCCCCCAGGCTTACAGGTGGCCACCAAGCCAGGTGGCAGTACAGAGGCGGGGCAGCTAAAATCTCAGGATTTTCACATCAAAAGCATGTAGGTTTTGGACATATCAGTGACATATGTAAAAAAAACACAGATTTTTACATACTGTCCCTGGTTTTAATGAGCCTGGCAACCCTGATGGGGCCCCCTAGTGGCATGGGGCCCTCTGGCAGTGCCCGAGTTCCTTAATGGTCAGTCCGCCCCTGGCTGTGCTCCATTCATCGGCGCTCCTTAGCCCTGATCCATCCGCCCAAGGACACACATTAGAACAGATGGGTTTAGTTGCAGATTCATTACCCAAATTACAAATCATGGCAGACTTTGGTACCACATGTTCTAGCACCACAGGTTGCAATACACCACAACCACCAACTTGCTCGGGCGTCGCTTCATAAGCCTCACACACCTTTGCATTTTTCACTTGTTGTTTTAACCCACCTTTTACCTGCACATTTTTAATACTAGCAGCTTGCACTGACACATTACCATTACACGGTACAGTTCCACTCTGTCCCACCAGAGTGACATACCAGTTGTCCATGGCAACCTCCGACTTCAGAACATGAATTTCCCTGGAGATTTCTGGGGACAACTGTGCTGTCTTACCATCAGTTTCTACAGGAAACGGCCCATTTGTGACAACAGCTTTTGCTCTGAAAGAACCTGGGATTTTCCCAACAGCAGCAAACTTTTTATTATCAATAACACTTATAGCATTTTTAGTTTTTTGCAGGCTGTCCTAGCCCACTGCCTACTTGAGACTGGCAGACATTAGACACAACACTTTTAGTCATCAATACAGGTTCTGTTTGGACTTTAACCCCTGCATTCCCACTGGGTAGGGAAAAGTCATTTTCAAGAACACATTTAGTGGCCCCACTTACTGGGGTCACTCTCACATCATCATGGACAGTCTCGTAACCAGTTCTTTTATACCTGCAATCAGCAGTCCCAGCCATCATTTCATTAAAGACAGTCTTACCCACCGCAGTAGTTGGGGGTCACCATCTTCATTTGAGTACGTTGTCTTAAGAAACAGTCCTCAGCCGCACATTTACTGGCCAACTCCCCCTGGTGGCCACGGGATGAAATCGCACCCCCTGCAGACACAACAGAAAACTCCTCCTTGTTGCCAGGGGTGACGGCAAATATAGTTTCAGAGGAATCTGGGCCCACAAATAACGAGTTCTGCTCAGCATCATTACCTCCAGGTGCACCCCAGAATCTAGGACAAGACAATATTTCGTGCCCCAGCTGGCCACATTCCAGACATGGAACTGGACGACTTTCCTCCAGTGCGTTTCTCTCCTGATGATTTCCAGCTGGCAAGAACGCACAGGGCTCCGTGAGGACGTTGAGGCAAATCTCTCCTGCAGCTCCTCCCTCCAGGCACAACTTCCACTCTTGTTGTCATGGGAGATCGCACTCTCCCTGCAGAGCTTTGCTGGTTCTCTCCAACATGCTGTATTGGCTCCTCCGGACGCCACTTGTCACGACCCTTGCAGGCAGGCACACCCAATGGTCCACAGACAGCCTGACTGGCCTCCTCTGTGTTGCTATGGGCAACCACTCTCTGTCCTGGCTTTTGGTCAGCCTCTCTTCTGGCACATACCATAGGCTTCGCAGACCTTTGTTTTGCTAGGTATCTTTGCATTGGAGCTAGGGACAAAGGGCACTTGGAGACTGCATGCCCCCACTCGCTGCACCGCAAACAGCGCACTTGGTTTCCTGTCTTATCAGGGTTTCCCACACTGCATCTGCTGGACCCTGTCTCAAGCTGTGTCACTTTCATATTTTTCACAACAGCTGCTGGTTTAACTGCAGCAGCGTTGCCAGGGGCAACAACACCCCTCTCCCAGGCATGGACATTTGGCAGATCTCTCTTTTTATCAAAGGTTGGCTTGCCTTTCACTTTGGCTTGGTCCAATCCTGCCATGTGCCGCTTGCACCAATCCACTGCAGATTCAAATGCTGGTGGACTCTACACACTAGGCGTCAACTGTGCACTCATTGCACCAGGGTTGCTAGGGACAACAGCAGCCCTCTTTTCCCTTGGAAAACTGTTCAGGCATGCATTGGGTTCGGTCAGGCGGTAACAACCCCTCCAGCCTCAGAGCTCCATCTATCATCTCAGCCATCCTTGCTTCTTTTAGGCGTCTTGATCGCCCCATACTCACAATCACTTTGAAAAAAAATTGCACAGTTCAGCAACAAATTGGAGCACTGTTTCTTTAAGGCTAGTCACCTTTCTCTTGCAGGTTCTCCTCACCTGCACACACACAGATTATGCAGTTTCTGGCAAAAGCTCACTGGTATTTGCGAGGATCTTCAGTCCATGCTCGCATTCTCCACCATGTGTAAGGGGTTAGCTCGGTAGCGGGGGTGTGTGACCCCCTGGGTGGGTTCACTACACACTAAACTATACAGAGAGGCGCCCGAAGACGGTTGAAAACAAAGATTTTGGCTTCAATGGGGTTCGGGTTCGGGGTCAAGTTTGGGTCCCGAACCCAGACTTTTTTCCGAAGTTCGGCTGAACTCGTCGAACCCAAACATCCAGGTGTCCGCTCAACTCTATTTACAACCCCTTTAAAGCTCGGTGTGTTTTACATGTTTTCATCCAATTTTCAAATATATCTCTAATCTGTGGATGCTTTAATTCTTTTGTACAGTTTTTCAACACTATCATGAAAAATTGCATAAATGCTAAAAATAAAACTTTCAACCCAAAAAACAAACAAACAAACAAAAAAAAAAGATCAATCCAAATGTTATCTTTAATTGTGACTTTAGGATATGAATAGCTGAAATACCTTCTTTTAGAATAAGTATGGTTTAAACAGTCACACATTGTAAATGAGTGATCTCAACATCTGTGGTGCACCTGCTGTCTTATTAAATGATTCCCGGTTGGTGGGAATAAGCTGATTTCTCCATGTTGTGAATGGCTAAGATCTTTCCTATTGCAAGAGTACATGGGGCATTTCAGATATATGCTATATTGGCAGCTTGCAGAGATAATTAGTTTCAGTGAGTACCGTTGTGAAAATAAAAAGATGTTTGTTTGTCTCTATCTATCTATCTATCTATCTATCTATCTATCTATCTATCTATCTATCTATCTATCTATCTATCTATCTATCTATCTATCTATCTATCTATCTATCTCTCATTCTCTGTATGAACTTGAAATATGGATTACCTGGTTTTCTGAGTTACTAAAGCACATTTATTTAAACAAGTCTGTCGGTATAGGTATGAGAACCATTTACATGGGCACTTGGCACCTGTGGTTTTCCACTGAGCAAATCTGTATTTCATTTTTTAGCACTATATCCAAAATATATGTTTTTTTTTAAATGTTCTCCAGTCTTGCTCATATTTCTCCTAGCATACATAATTTCATTAACATGTTTAGAAGCATTACAATTTACTCTAAGTGAAAATTATATATGCCTTTGACAATATAAAAGAAAATAATTTAAATTATATGCTTTGATGTATTTCGGTGTCTGCACCTGACATTGGGTTTTGCTGCAGGTGCAATAGGAGAAGGGCATTTTTTACAGATTATTGAGCATTCTGTGTGGCATTTTCTCTGTGACATTCATGGGCATGGGCATTTATAGCAACTGTCATTGTAAAATTTGATTGTAACATTGATGGCTATTCCTAACGTGTAGGAATGAGTGACTCCTGATACAAAATTCTGGACATTTTCTAGGCAAGTTATTGTTAATAAATGGTGTGGAATTTGGCTAATGTATCCTCACTTTGATGATTACCTGATAATGCATACGTTTTTTGTATTGTGCTTAAAACTGTAATAGAAATTACTGAAAAAAAAAAATGGTGTGGAAGTATCAGCCACAATAGATCTAACAATTATGCTGCGTACACACAACCGTTTTTCTGGTTGTAAAAAATGACATTTTTATTGGTCTAGAAAAAACAAACTTTTTTTTTAACCCGATTATTGCTAAGCTGGGCTTGCCTACACACGACCATGAAAAATAAATGCTCTAGCAAAGCGTGGTGAGGTACAACACATACGACGGCACTATAAAAGGGAAGTTCCATTTGGATGGGGCCGCCCTTGTGGCTGCTTTTGCTGATTTTGTGTTAGTAAAAGATGATTCACACTTTTCTGTCTGTTAGGCCGCGTACACACGAGCAGACAGATTTGTTCAAATCGGTCGGGCCGACCAATTTGAACAAATCTGTCTGCTGGGGACATATTGGTTTGATCGTGTACACACGATCAAACCAAAATCCCCGCTGCCAGACGGCGTGCTGACGTGGTGGTGACATTGACGCCGCCACGTCACCGCACCAGGAAGTAAAACACTTCCTGCATGCGTCGAATCCATTCGACGCGTGTGCGAGAAGATATGTCTGCTAGTTAGTGTACTAACCAGCAGACATGTCGGGCAGACGGGTTCCCAGCCGACAGATTGTCGGGCCGACCGTTTCCAGCAGATAGATTTGATCGTGTGTACGCGGCCTTACAGCGTGACGAATGTGCTTACTCCATTATGAATGCTAGTTTTACCAGAATGAGTGCTCCCGTCTCATAACTTGCTTCTGAGCATGCACGTTTTTTCACGTCGTTAAAAACGACAACGTTAAAAACGTTGTGAAAAATGAGAGCATGTTCTAAATTTTTAATGCCCATTTTTTACATTGTGAAAAATGCTCTGGAGCCCACACACAATCGTTTTTAATGACATTAAAAAACACATCATTTTTTACAACCCAAAAAATGGTCATGTGTATGCAGCATTAGGCTCGGTTCACACTGCAGTGATGCGGGAATCCTCGGAATCCACTGCGGGTACCCGCATCACATGTCTTCCAATGGCAGTTCACACTGCACTATGCAGTTTGCATATCGCAGTGCAATCTGCAAATTCAGACAAAAATTGGATCTGTATGGCTGAATTTGCATCGCACAGACATGACAAGTGATCGCACTGCAGCAGACTGAACCGGTCCTTAAAGGAAAGTTTACTCTTAAAAATAAAAAATAAATAAAACAAAAGCTCTCAACTTTGTATAAAGTCACCAAGGACACAACAGTTTAATAATATAATTTTAGAGCTTCTTCTTTACAGTATTGCACTAAAATATGCCTATATTGTAAAGGGATGCTGTGCTGGTGCAAGGAGTACATGTGGAAGAGCTAATGTGGTTTAAATTACAGTGGTGATCACTGTGCACATCAGAGGTGATCAGTGTGCCCAATACAGCATGATCAGTGTGTCCCTTACAGTTGATCAGTGTGCCCTGCCCCTTCTAATAATCAGCAGAATACCTACTGTATGATCTTAAAGGTGGCAACAGTGAGTGGGTAGGCGAGCATTCAAATGAGCACGGATATCGATGTAGGCTCAAACAGCATTCCTGTTCCCACTGGCTATCACATTTATGGGAGAGAGTTCTGCCAGGACCAGAAAGCTGAGCTTGCCCACACATATAAATGCAGATGTATACTGTATATAGAAATATAATTGCAGGACAAAAACGAAGTGATCTCTATACATCTTAATGACTGTTACAACAATCATAAAACATGATGTAAAAAAGAAAAACTGAGGAGAAAGGGGTTTTGGTTTTGCAATTATATTTTATATATATTTATACACACATCTGCATTTATATATTCTCCATTGGGAGAATAACAACTCAAATAACAGCCTGCAAAATCCCGAGCTGTCACAGCAAACCTGGGTGTCTAAATGGTCTCTTCTGGCTCACCTGAGGGCACATTTCTCTCCTGCACTGGCTCCTTTCAGGTGGGGTCAGCAGAGCACATAGGAGCAGCCAGCATTTCAGGGACATTATCTGGGCATTACTTACAGTTACCATGTCCCCGAACAAGCTGCAGGCCATGGCAAATCTACCTTCTTCTTTCTCAATGCCACAGATTTTCACATTGGAGTCACCAGTCTCCGACTCAACTCTGCCTTTCTTGGATGATCCAAGGCCTTCTCCTGCATTTCGGGATTTCCGCGGCTGTAATTGGCACAGTCCTGATTGCAGGTCCACCCGGTAGTACTGTGGCCCCTGCTGGCTGGATACTAGCCAGGTAAGCAGCTTGTTGCAGTGCCCACACTGGATTCAGGCACTGACCACAGCAGTCAGTGTCCAGCTTTCAGGACACGGCAGGAACAGTTGCTCTGTCCCCTTGATCATCCCGAGGGCGAATCCCCTGTGATGCTCCAACCAGACACCGGTGTTCGCCAGTGTCTACACCTGCAGATCAGGCAACCATGTCAGTGTTGGAAACACAAGCACACACGCCGCCATCTTGCTGCTCTCTGCTAGCAGGGTACTCTGTATTTCCTCTGAGATGTAGCTCCACCCCCAAGCTTCCAGACAGGCTGCCGCTTGCAAGACTGAAAAGCTGGCCTCTTCCAGTGCATGTGGCTGTAACCCCCCTGTTAGCTGTACTGAAGTTTGCAGGCCATCTGATTGCAGAACTTGCCCAGGCATGCTGCTCAGCTCCGAATGTGCCTGAGCAACTGGGAGCAGGTGGCTGCTGACTTGCCTTGTGGTTGCCTGGGATAACAATAAAGTCTATGGCCCATATCTTACTGTAAGGAGCAGAATCAGAATAGTCTCACCTGCAGGCACCTGCTGGCTTACCCCCATCACCATGGGCAACAGTAGACATCTCCAGGCACACTTTACTGAAAACAGCAGGAATTTGAAGCATAAGTCACTATGCCCACCATTAGCAGGTCACTGGACATATTTGTATTCCATGGGCGTGTTCTACCACCGTGGTTGCCACAGATGACAGCACTTGGTAAGTGTAACTGAATAGCAGGTTTAAGCACAAGTGTCCATCCCAGCCACAGTTGGGTCAACTGGGTAAGCAGGGCAGCAGTAACTTAAGAGGTAGCTCCTGCTGGTTGCTATGGACAACAGCACTTGGGTTTTTGAAATGACAGTCACAAACAGGCAGAGCACATAAGTCCTTCTCTGGCTTACCCATCTGGCTCAATGAGAAACTCAGGTTGCCAGGAGCAATGGCCAGCAGGTTGAACATAGGCAGATATTCCAGATGAGCCCCCAAATGTAGCGCTACCCTCCGCAAGAGCTGCTGTTTAATGATGGTTATCTCCCACCATGCTCAATCGGGCACATGAACTTTTCAATCACTTCTGAGACAAGTAGCAGTTTTTGCAGATTTGTTTGTTTTGTTCTTTAGGGGAATTAAACTTGGATGGGAAATGGTTGTTATGGGATGCCCACTTGATCAGTAGAAACTCTTCATGGGACAAACTACATACAACCAGTATATACACACTTATTTTCTACCTTCAGCACAGACTTGCTGTAGAACTACAACTTCCAGGTCCAGCTAGCACTGATGGGTTGATCAAATACAACTCAGTTAGATCCTTGTGAATAGGGTTGTCCAGATACCGATACTAGTATCGGTATCGGGACCGATACCAAGTATTTGCGGGAGTACTTGTACTCGCGCAAATGCTCCCAATGCCTAAATAGAATACTTTTTTTGTATTTATCAACATGTTCTGTGAAAATTCTTTGAGTTTTTTACTACTGCGTGACAAGAAAATAAAACCATTATTATTCATTTTTACTCATTTTTATTCTTTTATAAAGTCTTGAGTTAGAGTTCTTCACAATTCTAAAGAAAATATCCTTAGTCTGTATTGTGGTTTGAAAACCACAATACAGACATTTAAAAAAAGTATCGGTATTCGGTATCGGCGAGTACATGAAAAAAAGTATCGGTACTTGTACTCGGTCCTAAAAAAGTGGTATCGGGACAACCCTACTTGTGAATGTCCTTTTCGGGCAGGGACCACAGGCTCATTTGGTGTAGCAAAAAGAGGGTCTTTGGTGCTAGCTGTCCTCTCCTGTGGATACTGCTATCTCTCTTCGGGCACTGTCAGCCCACCTGGTTGCAGCTTTCCCTTTCACTAGCTCTCCTGACTACTTTTCCACAGTCCTCCAAGACTGACTCTGTATTCATCCCAGACTGCTTGCACCCAGTCCATTCAGGCATGCCTCTCATTCCTCTAAATGCAACATTCATCAGCCCTCTTGGTTGTTTTCCTCCCTGGAGACTTGCCCAGCAGTGTCCTCTCCGTGCCTCCTGGTCAGGATCCCCCTGTGTATCATGAAGAGGGGTCCCTTCTGAACTTGAGCCCAGGCCAGAGTTCACCCCCTCTCAGACTAGGGGGCTACTCTCAAAGGCCTCTGACAGCCTAACACTTCATCTCCATCTTCCAACCAATCTCCACACTGCCCCTGCTGGGCTGACTCTGAGTATTTCAGTGGGCCTGCCTGCCAAGCCTTCTGTTGGTGATTGGTCAGGGCCCTCAGGAACACTCCAACCAGCTCCTCCTAGACCCCTTCCAACTGCTTCTGGAACCTTCTCCACGTTTACAGCAATCAGGGAGGAGTTCACAAGAGAAGCTGCTGCTGAGTCATCCAGCCTACCTGAATCACTTACCCAACCCAGATTAACACACAGCCTTGGCTGCCAGCCAAGTCTGAAAATGTACCTACACTAACACAAAAACAACCTACTCTGGCACTCTTGATGTGCTACAAATAGCTGGTGATATGGATATTGTTGTGCTTATTAAGGAAAATATTCCTACACCGTATTTATGATTTAAAGTGGTTGTAAACCCAAATTTTTTTTTTAATGTCACAAGGTAGAGTATAAGATTTTCTATCATATGTGCCCAGTCTTGCCACACAGAGTTAATCCAGTGCTGAGTAATCCTCTTTTAAAGTTCAGTGCAAATTGACAGAATTTCAGATAAAAACCTGCCAAATTAGGTTAAGTCCATTTCTCTGTTATTGCTTTCAGTAACAGGTTATTTACAAATCTAGCTTGGACATGTTTATCATAACAAGAGGTGATCCAAAGTTCATTGTATATTACTAGGATGTGTTATGATGTTATATCACCTCATGTTATTGTAAACAAAATATAACATATGATAAACATGTCCAAGCTAGATATGTAAATGACCTCTCACTCAAAGCAAAAAGAGAGAAAACAGACTTTTGCTTTAGGCAGGGTTTTATCTGGAAGGCTGTTCATTTTCACTGAACATAAAATAGGATTTCTCAGATCTGGATTAACTCTGTGTGTCAAGACTGGGCACAGATGATAGGAAATCTTATACTCTACATGGTGACTTAAAAAAATAATAATATTTTTTTGGGTTTACAACCACCTGTATTTGTAAGATACAGGTTCAATCAAATATGACAACAGTCTAAAAATATGAAATGTATTCAGCAGACATGTAATCATACAAAATAGTTATATATATATATATATATATATATATATATATATATATATATATATATATATATATATATATATATATATATATAGATATATATCTTGATTGACAAAAACAAACGTTACATGAAATTACAGTTTTTCTTCATTGTTTTGGCTAATTTCTTGAAACAGAAATGACATTCTCAAAACAACATGGACAAATCTCCAAACCACTTGGCAATCGTTCACAACTGAATTGAATTTCTCATTCATTTCATCAAATTGCAAATGTTTTAGTACATGTCGCAATGTCTCAGTACATTTTTCAAATGATTAAGTACAAGTAGCCTACATTTAATACAATTTCCAATTAAATAGATCTTGTTGATCTAAACTGATTGTCAATTCTCAGTCTAATTGTCATTCTCTTCAAAACGTGTCAGTGTCATTTCATTGTTTAAGTCACCACGTGCACAATAGTCTGTTCAATTGTCATAATTCCATGAATACCATATATGAATCTTTTGGAACATTTGATAAAATGATTACAGCAATTGACAGTCAGGTGCAACTAGAACTTGACTAACGAAGGAGGAGTTGGAGTTGGTCTCAGATGACCAATCAAACAGTATGTTTAGTTACCTGACAGGTGCTGTCCATGACTGTGAATGCTGCCAACATGTATATATAGAGCTTGACCATGCAGGACCAGTACAATTACTGAACACGGAGGCACCTGGCCAAATAATGAACAAGGGCAACTGCCTGCTTGAGGAAGAGGAAGAAGAAGAGAAGGAGGAGTAAGGGTGCGTGGCGGTGGAATAGGGGGAAGAGGCCGAGGAGCACGAAGACACCATGCTGTCCCTGATGAAATTCGGGCCACAATTATAGACCATGGGCCAGATTCACAGAGCGATTACGCCGGCGTAACAGGAGATGCGCGGCGTAATTCTAATTGTGCGCGTGCCTTTCGATGCACGGCATTCCCAAAACGAGATACGCAAGTAATCTACTTTTTTTTGTCCAGCGTAATTTCGTTAGACAGGCGCATCCGTCCGCGCAAAACTGCGCTAGACACACCATTGATTTGCTATTCAAATATGCTAATGAGGGAGTTGCGGGGATCCACAAAAGAACGTTGGTGCAGCGCAGGCTACGCGCTGTGCGCAACAGCTAAATGTCCTGTCTAAAATTAGACCATATAAAAGCTGGTATAAAATTAGACAATTCGTCTACATGTCCGATAAAGCAACACTGTTAGTGAGGAGCAGAGCAGTCACACGTGTTGCCCAACAAACTGTATGCCAACATGCCAGTGGCATCCATGCTCATAGCTATACTACTGACTTTAGATGAGCAAAGAAGGAGGAGGGCACTGAGGAGGGCACGGGATTTTTTTTTTTTTTTGGAAAACTTTTTTTTGGCTTATATAAACTTTAAAATTTAATCTAATCTAATACAATATTCTTATCTGATACAAGCCCCTTACTCTTCACTCTTCACTCTTCACGGGAGAGGATATATCACACACGCATAGACATCTATGGCATGAGTGATTCTGAGGTGTCTCGCATCTTCAGATTCACCCCTCATGCCATCATGGAATTAACCACAACCCTGCAGTAGGACATCACCAGCCCAACACATGACACTACCCATGACACCCATGACAGCTACATATACAAGCAGAGCCCCATCCCCACAGATTTCGAACAGAACATGTATGGGGACAGCTGGCTGGTTGGTGAGTGACATGGGTGGCAGGCATGACTGCCCCCCCCCATGATGCACACATCACAAGGGGCACATGCACTACTAACATCCTCCTGTCTTTTCCCTTCAAGGTGACTCTGCATATGCACTGGGACCCCATCTCATGACCCCATCTCATGCCAGCTCACATTATGCATCTTTGCACGTTAAACACACACATTAATCATGGCACAATGAGAATGCATGCATGCACACCACTGTGGTCCCTAGCACACACACCCCACATCCTCATCAAATTGGATTGTCACCAGTCCACCATGCAGGACTTGTGAGCAGCAACGCCACGCCAAGGCTCCAATTATGTCACTGTACATTCATACACCATTCACACGGACCTGGGGATCACTTCTCCCTGGTCCTGGGGAACCCTTCTCCACCAAAATTGAGGGTGACACCCCTTTTCCAGCAGGAATGTCACCCCCACATTCAAACAGCATTCACAACCCAAAAAATTAAAAAATAAAAATGCCCAGCAAAAACAAAAATTTTCCAGCACAAAAAAAATGGCCAAAAAAAAAACCAAGCCAAAAAAAAGGGGAAAAACGAATTAATGCCGTTGACGTGAGCCACGCCTGGGGCGCCCACTGCCACGGCCCCGGCTCCTCAGGGGAGACTCATGGGGGAGGGGGTAAACTGGGGAAGGAGGAGCAGCCCCTGGTCTCTGCCCACCTAGCGGCCTGCCCTCCAAGGCCACGGCAATTCTGTCTAGGCCAGCACTTAATGATGCCGTATTGGCCTGGATAGCCTGGGTGAGGGCCCTCACATCCTGCCCAACGCCTGCTGTTGTAGTCTGCAGGTCGTTAAGGCAGTTTGTAAGAGCCCGGGAGTGACAGTCCAGGTCCCCAAGCGTATCCTTTATGGAGGACAGGCTCTCCTCCATCCGCCCCAAGGTCTGGCTGACCTCTCCCAGATGGCGGGTCTGAAGGAACTGGTCCTTTCTCAGAGTGGCGGGCAGGAGATCGGCCAGCCCCCTGGTCTTCTGGGTCACCTTCCTGCCTCCAGCTGATGCTTGTGGCCAGGGAGAAGGGGAGCCCCTTGGGAGGGGAGCCCTGTTGGGGGAGGAGTGGGGGGGGGCGACTCCTTATGGAGGGCTGGCTGCTGCCAGCCAGTGGGGAAGAGTCCTCCAAAAACAAAAGTCCAGTGCCTGACATGGACTCCTCCTCCTCCTCAAACTCCTCCTCCTCAACCTCCTCCTCTTCAACCTCCTCCTCTTCAACCTCCTCCGAGGACTCCGGCCTTGTCGGGGGGTCCTCATCAGGCTGTTGTCCCTGGGATGGTGCGGTCAGCCCAGATGGCCCAGCACCCTCCTGCACATCTGTGGATGACACAAAACATTCACAGGTTGGAGGATCCACACACTTGCCACATATTCCCTTTCACCCCCTCCCCCACACATGCTACACACCTGATAGGGCCAAAAAACCTTACCTGGCATCACGCCTTCATGACTTGAGTCATAGCCGGGCAGGCCCTCCACTTCTTGCCTATGAAAGGTCTGGGCCACCGCACGCTCCTCTTCAACCTCCTCCTCTTTAACCTCCTCCGAGGACTCCGGCCTTGTCGGGGGTCCTCATCAGACTGTTGTCCCTGGGATGGTGCAGTCAGCCCAGATGGCCCAGCACCCTCCTGCACATCTGTGGATGACACAAAACATTCACAGGTTGGAGGATCCACACACTTGCCACATATTCCCTTTCACCCCCTCCCCCACACATGCTACACACCTGATAGGGCCAAAAAACCTTACCTGGCATCACGCCTTCATGACTTGAGTCATAGCCGGGCAGGCCCTCCACTTCTTGCCTATGAAAGGTCTGGGCCACCCCACGCTCCTCCGCTGTCAGCCTAACAGGGCATGGTGGGCCCCCTCCTGTGCCCCTGGCATGGGCTAGCATTTTGGCCAGCTTCTTTTTGACCAGACGCCGGAGGTCATTGATTTTCTTTTCAATCCCCGACCATGTCCGGGTCTCCCCCCCCATCCCCCCCGATGCATTCACCTTGTCAGTAATCCTGTCCAAAATCTCTCTCCTCCTGGCCGGGGTGGTGTTGGCACTGTCCGGGCCGTGGCGGTAACGCCCATATTCGGAAATGGCCCCGGCAAGAGTTTGTTTCTCCCCAAAAGTAAAATTTAACTTCCTCTTTCTCTCCGTCATACTCAGACAAAAACTCACTCCCAAACAATCAGCAAAAATCACTCACAAAAACAAGCAGGAAAAATCACTCACAAAAACAAGCAGGAAAAATCAAGCAAGAAAACAAACGAACAAAAAACTAACAACCAAAAACTCTCACAAGCAGTCACCAAAAATCACTTACAAATATCTTCTAACAAACACAAGATCACACAGTCCACAAATATCACAAAGACAAACCACAACGCAACTAACAACAGAACAAAAGCACCTTGCTGTATAGGGAGGGATACAAAGGAATGTACTTTTGCAAAGGAAGTTCGTTTGTCTCTGTCTATTTATGCTGTCTGCGTAGTTCATGATTTTGCCCTAGTCCACTTCCAATTTCACTGATTGCGCTGTTCCTGAGTTGGGAGCATGCGCACAGAGGTGCTGACATGGTCTGCTTCAAGCGCGCATGCATGAGCCGGCCGGCCCTTCATTTGCATGGGGTCACGGCTCATTTCAATGTAACACGCCCACGTCCTTCCCAATTTGGATTACTCCGCCTTGCGCCTCAGAAATAACATTGCGCAAGCGCTAATTTCTGCGTAAAAGCAACGAGAATAGGGTGATTGCGCCGCTACATTGCGCCAGTCTAACGTAAAGGCGGTGCGCTACGCCGGTCCAATAATGCGCAGATGTACCTGAATCTGGCCCCATGTCATCAACAATGGCCTCACAATCAATGATGGGATCATATAATGTATAGGACAGGACACTGTGCATAGAGCAACAAATATGTTTATTTACTAATTTACGTATTAATTTAGTGTGTGTGTGTGTGTGTGTGTGTGATAGGCCTACAGTATTACAGTATCTTACCTCAGTGGGATGTTACGTATGATACTAACAATGACAAGACAAATATTGTAGAAAATAAACTATGGAATAGTATGGAATAGTTTTTTTTCTACAATATTGATCATACAGTTTACAGTAGTATTCCAGTAATACAGTAAAAACTGCAGCTTACTTTATGATGCAATTTTCATTATAATCCTTATCTTAAAGAATATAACATACAATACAGTAAGTAAAAGGGTCAAAGAGCTGCAACTACAGTAGTGCTTCCCATGTAAATCTATCTAATAATGTTACTGTAACATTTCAGTAAGTCTAGTCTTTGATAATTTTTCCCCTCCCCTTTCTGTCAAATACCCCCTGTAGTACCTCTGCATAGGGTACATGTACCCCAGGTTTGGATCCACTGGAATACTGGCCAGTAGTATATTGAACTTGTGCAGAACATTCCTATGTAACTGTCTGTAACTGTAGAGTATGACTCTTCTGTATGACTGATTTGATGTTTTCTTTTTCACTCTATTGTAGAGAATAATGGCATTGGAAGGAAACGAGACCTCTCACATACTTGTGTATGTGGATGAGGCTGGCTTTAACCTGGCCAAGGGCCAAAGACGTGGCCGTAATTTTATTGGCCACCGGGCCACAGTGAATGTCCCAGGCCAGCGAGGGGGCAAAATAACTATGTGTGCTGCCATTTTCTAAGAATGGTGTGGCCACAGGCCACTCACATCCCCAGTCTTGGCCCATACAATACATAGAAGCTCCTCATCTTCTTTCACCGCCTTCATTTGGATTTGATCCCTGAAAATGAGAGATGTCTCATAGGGCCTCACCTACCACAATATATAATTGTATGGGACAATGTGAATTTCCACCGTGGCCCACTTATCAGGGCCACAGGGCCAGGGTTCACTGCCCATCAAAGGATGGATATGTTGTTCCTACCACCTTACTCTTCTTTCCTCAATCCTATTGAGAAGTTTTTATCTTAGCTTAGCTTAGAGGTGGAGAGTGTATGAGCATCGGGCTCAAGATCAGAAGTCCTTGCTCCATGCAATGGACGCTGTCTGTGAAGATATTACAGGAGACCAGTGTAGGGGATGGTTGCGACATTCCCTCGTTGCATCGCAAGGGAGGATATATGCTGCAATGTTGACAAGAATCTGTGGCCAGACAGACAGCAGCGTGTGGATGGACAGGAGGGTGAAGGTAGTGCCCAGGAGAGGGAGGATGAGGACAGCGACTAGAGAAGAGATGTTACAGTAGTTGTGAAACTCCAGCTTTATTTACAGCATTGTAGGCTAAATTTAATTTCCCTTGTTTTTTGTTTGTGTATTTATACTTTCGTATATTATGCTGTATACATTTTATTTTTATTTTTACTTTATTTTACAAGTTACTTTGTGTGTGAATGATAATGTAAAGTAATTTTTCCTTGGCAGTATGAGTGCAATGTGTGATGTCAAACCTTGGAGGCTACTCTTACCCCAAAATCTTTTATTTTTTTCAGTTTTATACACAATTGTATTCAGTTAGCTAAACAAGAACTGTACAGTAACCATTGTCAATGAAGGACTGGGCTAAGACTGAAAGGTGGACATGAGGGATATTTCAATGGTCCTCTGCCATAAAGACAAAACATCTAAACATTTTGACTTGCGGTGCTTACACAATGCCAAAGGGACAAAGCATTTTGGGGGCACTATTTGAATCAGAAAGAAATTTAGTTTTGACACATGAGTGAACTGTTTTGAGCTTTTGAAGGTGAACCATCCAGGTTATTTTGGCAAAAGCACCAAGAGAATGTCTGGTCTGTTTCAAGAAATGAGCCAAAGCAATTGAGAAGAATTTTTGCCATTTTGGAGGCACTGACTCTTTATATGGGAAAGGAATATGGTTGTGAAGCATGAGTGAACAGTTTTGGGAAAGATATGAGCTTTTGCACGTGAGTTATAGTGTTGTGCTGAACTGTAAGACTTTTTTGCCAAATGATCTTAGAGTTTTGAGAATGTAATTTCTGTTTCAAGAAATGAGCCAAAACAATAGAGAAAAACTGTAAAATACCAATTGCTTTAGGCCCCTTTCACACGTTCGGATCGTATGTCTGCTTTTCTATCCATCTGTTTGGGGATAAAAAAGGGACATACATTGGTCCCTATGTGATTGCGGGTGTCAGCGGATGAACATCCGCTGACACCCATAATCGTCCGCCTCCGCAAACATCCGATTTTGCAGACGGAAGAAAATCCTATTTTTTCTTCCATCTGCAGAGCGGATCTGATGAACACAAACCCATAGGGGAGAGCGGAGAAAAGACAGGGCAGTCCCTACACAGTGTGGGAAGACCGCCCTGTCATCCGCTGGCTCAGCAGGGATATATGGAGCAATCCCCGCTGAGCTTACAGACATACGGAGGCGGATCATTACTGATCCGCCCCGTGTAAAAGGGGCCTAACATAAAATCTTGAATATCAATTGAAACAGCCGCTAAATGGGAGGGTAGTACCTTTGACATGACACCGCAATGATAAACTTCCCTGTAGAATCAATAACCTTGTAAAATGACACTTAGACAGAACGTCTGTATTTCACAAATTCAAGACGCAAGTAAGTGGTTAACAACGTGAAATAAAATTAGATGTTTGCTATGTCAATAAAATGGTGACTATGCAAATTAAAAATGTAATCTTTACAGAAATGCGGTTATTGATTCGGGAGAATAATTATTAATTGTATAATGCTCAATAAATAAATATATAAGAGAACACAAATAAATATTCGGTAAAAATCAACACAACATAATTACCCGTTCCAAAACGGCTACTGGTCTGAATTGCTGGTTAACAGAGTTTTTAGAATGGCTGCCGTGGCTTTCAAGATGAGTACTCTTAACCACTTAAGGACCGCCGCATGTACATTTACGTCGGCAGAATGGCACCGACAGGCACATTAACGTATATATACGTTGGTGCCTTGGGGGTCCGATCGGACCCCCCCCCCCCGTACATGCGGCGGTCCGCGCGGCTGCAGGAGCGATCCGACAAGAGGAGGCGGCTATTTGTTTTTGTCCTCCCCCTGGATCGCTCCCAGCCAATGCGCGCGCCCGCCCGCCCTGTCACTCCCTCCTTCTGTTTAAACACAGGAAGGAGGAAGCACTGTGATCACTCCCTCGGCATTTTTTTCAACCACCGCTGAGGAGAGATCACAACACAGTAAGTCCTGCACTAACACTACACTGCACTAACACTACACATAAACACATTTAACTCCCGTGATCGCCCCCCCCCCCTCCCCCTGTCACAGTGTCACTGAATGCAGTAATTATACATGTATGATTACTGTATTTAGTGTCAGTGTGACAGTCAGTTAGTGTTAGGTTCAGGGCAGCCCCCGTACCCCCCCTAATAAAGTTTTAACCCCTTGATCACCGCCCTAGTTAATCCTTTCACTCCCTATTGCCAGCATCACTAAGCGATCATTTTTCTGATCGCTGTATTAGTGTCGCTGTTCCCGCTAGGTAGCTAATTTTTTTTTATTGCAATTTTTCTTTTTACTAAAGACATATGGCTAAATACATTTTGGCCTAAATGTTTGACTAAAATTTAGTTTATTGATTTTTCTTATAACAAAAAGTAAAAAAATATTGATTTTTTTTCAAAAATGTCGCTCTATGTTTGTATATAGCGCAAAAAATAAAAATAAAAAGGTGATCAAATACCACCAAAAGAAAGCTCTATTTGTGGGAAGAAAAGGACGCAAATTTTGTTTGGGAGCCACGTCGCACGACTGCGCAATTGTCTGTTAAAGCGACGCAGTGCCGAATCGCAAAAACCACTTGGGTCATTTGGCAGCATATTGGTCCAGGTCTTAAGTGGTTAAAGAGAAATTACTTCTTGTGACCTCCGAGTTTCAAAGCATAAGGTGTCCAAGAATTTTCATGAATGGAAAAGTGTGAGTTAATGAATGGTGTATGTGTCTGCGTGTATGATTGATGGTAATTGTTGAGTGTTCTTGAGTGTCCCTTCTCCATGGCACCTCTCATACTTTAAACCATCTGGGACAAAAAGTTTATAAAATTATAATAAGCTCAGCCCAGAAGGTATGGCTTATTTTCCATTGGTTGGAAAAATCTAATGATTTACTTTGGTGAATTTAGGTAATATCAACTTTAACCACTAGGCATGTCTGAGGGCAGAAAAACGTGTTTTGAACTATCTGTTAAATAATATGTTCTATTTTAGTGAGGAAGCCCAGAAAATATCCTATAGACTACCAATATCATTGCTAGAAGCAAAAATACCACTACTGTCCGTAAAAGAATTAGTGAGTCATGGTATCTCCCACATATCGGACTTCTATAAAGGACCCAATAAAAAATATTGAAAGAAAAAAATTATATGTTCTATTTTCATAATGTGTATCTGTTTATATATTGGTGTATATATATATATATATATATATATATATATATATATATATATATATATATATATATAATTTGGGGACTCTGGTAGCCTGTATAATTTTGATAAATCAATATCACATAAAATGGTTATATACAGTTATAGTCACGATTCATATGTCTTTCATACCACTGATTGACATCTTAAAACAATTATTACTTTGTTCTACATCAACATCTTATATTTTTACCTTACGACAGAATTATCAGTGGGTCAGTAGACACTAAAATCATAATTGTATCTATGACCTGGAATATAACATATAATTTGAGTGACTTATTATCAAATGTAGATATTTTTAAATAATACTAAATGCACAAATTTCAAATATCTTCCTAAAATGTTTTGAAATGAACTTTGGACAGACTCAATGAATATTTAGAGAGAGTTTAGCTGTATACACAATTCCTAGAGTCTAATACAGCGGGTTTTGTTAGATAAGGGTAATTTCTCTGTGAGAACAGTCTAGTTACGTATTTGTGTAACCCTTCTATGGTAGTGTTGTGTCTCTTCTTCTATCCACCCAACAAGGACAGGTGAATATCTTTGGTTTTGTGAAAAGGAACATCATTGTTCAGGAGACCATGTTTCAACATAAGGGGCCAGATTCAGAAAGAATTAGATTCCCGCAGAGTATCAGAGATACTCTACGCCGCCGTACTTTACCTGGCTCTAAGAGGAATTCAGAGAGATTTTGGCCCGTAAGGTACGGCGGCGTAGTGTATTTCTCCCGGCGGAATCAAACTACGCGAATAGGGGGCGTGAGGCATTTAAATTAAGCGCGTCCCCGCGGCGATCGAACTGCGCATGCTCCGTTCAGAAATTTCCCACCGTGCATTGCGCGAACTCACGTCGTTACGTAATTTTTTTTTGAGTAGCGTCGTTTACGGACATTCTTATTCCCGGACGACTTACGCAAAAAAAAAAAAAATGTGAAAGTCGACGCGGGAACGACGGCCATACTTAACATGGGCCGCGTAACGTTAGAGCAGCTAATAGCTGGTTTAACTTTACGTAGTGAAAAAATGACGTACGCGATTGCGAACGACGCTCGTAACTTTGTGGATCGCTGGAAAAAGCTAATTTGCATACCCCGACGCTGAAAACGACGCGAACTCCACCCAGTGGCCGCAAAAAGATTGCAGCGTAGATCCGAAGGCGTACGAAGACGTAAGCCTGTCAGATCGAAGCCCAACGCTGCCGTATCATGGTTTGAGGATACGAAATTTGAAATTACTCCTGTCTAACACCAGTTAGACAGGCGTAATGGCTCTCTGAATCTTGCCCAAGGTTTGTATAATTTTAGGATGGATGATCCATTGAAATTTGGAAAACACATGAAGTCACAGTAACCTTTAGTTCACCTGTCTTGAGGGCTAATTGAATTTAACATTTCCACCAGAAGATTATGAAATGTATTATTTCTTTACCATAATTACAACAATATAAAGGTCGTTGTCTGGACATGTTGTGTAGTGGGGTGACAGTGCTCTGCTCCTGTCTCCTTCATGTAAATCATATAATCAAATGCTCTCTTAAATGAACCTATAGGCTTTGCCTAGGTATATTCCACTATTGTCACCATTTGAACGAAAGTGGAAGGTTCACTCAATTGAAAAACCCCCACCCTAAAAGTCAAATCACCTTGCAAAGATGCTTTAAAAATAAAGCTGTTGCTAAAAAACAGAACATGTGCACAGGGGTGTGCCAGTTGTGCCCAGGCACACCCTAATCACCCCATGTGGCCCAGGACCCCCTCCCACAGCGCTGCCGGTTTCCCTCCTGTCCCACTGGCTGCTGCTGCTGGCACACACAGATGATGTTTCAGGATGAGTGGGGGAAGTTGTGATGCCATTTACTAGCCCCTTCACTTTCTGAATGCACACAGTGATTGGTACTATGTATTTGAGCTTTGGGGTGCACACCTTAATACAATAGGCTGCACACACCTTTGCGACAGAATATGCCCCTGCCTTGGTCTGGACCGTATTCTTGGACAGCTTTTTTATTTACATACATTTTTTTCTTTAATAATGCATTTGTTGTATATTGTAACAGTTCAGAAATGTATTCATGCACTTGATTTACTGCATAACAATTCCCGAGACTGTTGTTTGAGATGTCAAGGGGCTTTTTTAATATCATAATGTAAGGTGTTGTTCACACTGAGTTTGACGTTCCAATAACAGTCTTGTTTAGAACTCATGTACAGCAGCAATTGTAAGTCACATTTAGCACAGCAATTAAACTAATGTAAACACACAGTAGAATAAAATGGCGCTGCATTTGCTGCTTATTTTGTGAGCATTCATATTGTACCTTCATATATTTTAAAAGCACCCTGCTGCATATTTCTGCTTTTAAAAGCTGATTTCTTATTTTGCTTGAATAAAGGAATATAAGCACGAATAAAAATACAACCACAAATTATACGTGTACGTGTCACCATCTAGGAAAGAAAAATTCTTACAAAGGTCCCTGTTTGTAAGAGACCTTAAGACAGAATAATAAGCAGTGATAATGTGTGCATTGCAGTAATGCATAGCAAGCAACTTCATGATTTAGGTGTCATAACTGTAAAAAAAAAAGATTACTGGTTATTTGTTATGACTACAGAACACTAAACATTACTTTTACATGTATTATTATACTTGAACTCCTTGTATAAATTCTCCTATATAATGTATGCTATTGTTTATTTAAACTAAAACTATGGCATCTCATTACAAAAATATATGTAGCACTTGATTGTAAGTGTTCTTTCCCTAGATATAGGTCCAGTGTTTGTGTGTTATCAGTTGATATTGCATTATTTTTCCCTGTCTTGAAATTCATGTGTATTATATTGTGTGGTAACAGCACCATCTAGTGACCAATTTATGTATTTCCTTCAGCTTATTATTCTCTGTGTATTATGGGAGTCCCAATGTGTTCTGGGAACTTCCTGGTTCTTTTTGCTAGTCTTTTCCTGTTCAGCAAATAGTCACCATCTTGTCTCAGGAGCCTAAACTTCATCACTCGGTTCCTGTCCCATCATCTGCTATTTAGCCTGTTTTCAAGCATAGTCCGTAAGAGAAATATCTTATGCCATTTACCTTAGCTTGAATGTGTTACTTGTTTTGCATAGCTAGTTACTATCTTCGTATTACCATGTGCCGCATGTATAGCAGATAATTCTGTGTCTTAGGCCATGTACCATAGAATTTATGTTCTGAATACTACTATTTTTATTCTGTAGTTTCACCACTTTCCTGTCATTCTACTATCAATAAAAGAGAAATTTAAAGCAGTACAGTTTCTCTTCTTGAAGACAGAATCGGTTTAGCTACATGTCAGATTACACACCGTGCTAACGTGTATGAGGACAGTATAGTAAGCGTATCCGCTCTTAAAGTATAACTAAAGGCAAAACCTTTTTTTTGAACTGAGTGAAGAGGAATTAGAACACCTATCAGGTTTTTATTGCTGTCTGCACCCTCATTATGGAAGTTCACCCTCTTTATTTTACCTGTTTACCATTATCATTGAAAGTAAAAAATGTAACGGAATGACCTGTGACAACCAGAGACTTTGGAAGGATGGGGGATACTCCTGTGTCAGCGTCACTGATAACTCTTGGATCTGAGTCCACCCTGTGCCCCTTTGGGCATGGGGTGGCTAGTGAATCATACTTCATGTATTGCAAAAGATGGGACATTACTGACAGTTCATTGCAGGAGATACTGGACATATTACAAGTGGTTTATTTTGTCCTGACTAGGTCAACAGGACAATGATCCTTTAATGCTTAGCTCAGGCTATTGAAATGCTAAGTGGAGCCGGCTTGTGAAATAACTTTTTATTGTGTTCTGCAGGTGAATAGCTGTTGTCAGAGATGGGACGTCTCTGGGAGATAATTACCTCAACTAAATGTCTTTTAGAATGTGATTGAAGTTTATTGTATGTGTGTTGTAGTTAGCAGTCTCCTGTCAGGTGTATTGAATTAGCATGTCAATTATGTTAAGGGAAACTTGTTGTCAGTACTGGATCCCTCTAGGACCCAGCGCACTCACCTGACACAGCCTTGGCTGGGAAACACTGATTGGCCAGCTCTCCTTTAAAACACCTGTGTTTTCACCCAATCAGTGCTCGTGATAGAGTTACTCTGCTTGCCTTGTGTGATCCAGCCTGACCTGTTTATCTGTAAACTTTGTGTATGACCCGGCTTGTTTGACCCTGCTTGTTGCTTCCGATTTGGTACCTTTCGAACTCTGATTATCCGTGTATGACCCGGCTTGCCTAGACCACATCCATTGCAGTGGTGCACTACTAGCACCAGCAACACCACCAACATCCACACCTGCGGTGAACTACAAGTTCCAGCTTTCCTGCTCATCAAAACACCTACTTCAGCAGTGAACTACAAGTGCCAGCTGTTCCGCTCGTCTCAACCCTGCATCCGTGGTGAACTACAAGTCCCAGCGCTGACCTGCTTCTCAAGACCTGCTCATGGTATGTGCTCTTGTTATTGAACTATAGGCATATTAGCACACCTGAACTGTTGTCTGCTGCTAGCCTGATATGAAACCTGACATTATCACGAGCCATACATAAAAAGGGAAAACCCATCATGGATTCTGAGCAGGCTCAGATGTTTGCACAAGAACTTTGCCGTTTATCCCATCAAGTTCAGCAAATGGCCACAGAGCTCACCAAGGTGCAATCCCCTACTACAACTGTTACAAAAACTTTATCTGAACCAAAAATTCCTTTGCCTGACCGTTTTTCTGGCGACCGTAAGGGATTCTGCAACTTTAAAAACAGCTGCAAATTATATTTCAAATTAAGGCCATCCTCTTCTGGCTCTGAAACTCAGAGAGTTCAGATCATTATCTCTCTGCTACAGGGTGACCCCCAGGCTTGGGCCTTTAACCTTGAACCAAACCACCCAGCCCTGCTAACTGTAGATGCCTTCTTTGAAGCCCTTGGATTGCTGTACGATGATCCAGATCGTATGGCTACTGCAGAATCAACCCTGCGTAACTTAAAGCAAGGAACCACCACAGCTGAAATGTACTGCTCAGAGTTTCGCAGGTGGACCCCAGAATCTGGCTGGAATGATGCAGCTCTCCGCAGCCAGTTCAGAATAGGTCTTTCAGATGCAATTAAGGATGCTCTGGTCAACTTCTCCTATCCAGCCTCACTGGAGGAAGCTATGTGTCTAGCCATTAGAATTGATCGCCGTCAGCGAGAGAGGGGGCGAGAAAAAAATATGGCTGTGGCAAACTGTATACCTCCCTTACCACCTGACCATCCAACCTCCAGTGCCAGTTCAGTGGAAGAACCTATGCAGCTAGGCTCCACCCGGCTATCTGCCCAGGAACACACACGCCGGCGTAATATGGGACTTTGCCTGTATTGTGGCCTCAGGGGTCACATGCTCCGTTCGTGCCCTACACGTCCGGGAAACTCCCGGACCTAGGTGATTATGGGGAGGTCACCTTAGGTCTGCTTTCATCTCCCCAGGGGGACAGTCATATACTTCTACCCAGTGTTATTCACTTTGGGACAGGGACTCATGAACTGCTGGCCTTGGTAGATTCTGGAGCTGCTGAGAATTTTATTGATAAGATTCTGATTACCTCCTTGTCCCTGGAAACTCATATGCTAGATTGCCCTGTCCGCCTAATTTCTGTGGATAACCGGCCTCTCTCACAAGACCTTGTGCTTCAGTCCACCAATCCCTTCCAGTTACAATTGGGGGCCCTGCACTGGGAGAAGATTTCATGTCTTGTCATTGACTCTCCATCCACTCCTTTGATCCTAGGCCTTCCTTGGCTTCAGAAGCACAATCCTGTAATTGACTGGCGAACAGGAAATATTCTGGCTTGGTCCAATCAGTGTAAAGAAAGTTGCATCCAGCACCCTGTTCGACTTGCTGCTTGTCAAGTGGGAATGGAACAGATTCCGCTTTGTTATAAGGACTTTCAGGATGTGTTTTCTAAAGGGAGTGCTGACACCTTACCACCTCATCGCAGTTATGACTGTCCCATTGACCTTTTGCCTGACACTACACCTCCGCGAGTGAGAGTCTTTCCATTGTCCGAACCAGAGAACCTTGCTTTGCAAGAATACATCCAGGAAAACCTAGCTAAAAGTTTCATCCGTCCCTCTACATCTCCCGCAGGCGCAGGTTGCTTCTTTGTCCCAAAGAAGGACGGGGGTCTAAGACTTTGTGTTGACTACAGAGGTCTAAATAAAATAACCGTTCCCAATCGGTACCCTCTCCCTCTCATCACAGAGTTGTTCTCCCAAATCCAGGGAGCAAAGATCTTCTCCAAACTAGACCTAAGGGGAGCCTATGATCAAGTGCGCATCCGTGAAGGAGATGAGTGGAAGACAGCCTTTAACACCAAGGATGGCCACTACGAATGTCTTGTCATGCCTTTCGGTCTCAGGAATGCACCAGCTGTCTTTCAAAACTTTATGAATGACATTTTCCGTGATCTGTTGGGTCGCTTTATGCTTGTATACTTGGATGATTATTTGATATATTCTCCCAATCTTGAAACGCATCAGAGGCACGTCCGCTCAGTGTTGGCCCGAGTAAAGGCTCATTCCCTTTTTGTTAAGCCTGAAAAATGTTAATTTCATGTCAAACAAGTACCTTTTCTGGGCTACCTAATCTCTGACACAGGCCTAACCATGGATCCAGCCAAGATTCAGGCCATTCTAGACTGGGCATCACCTTCAGACCTGAAAGCAGTTCAGCGCTTCCTGGGCTTTGCAAATTTCTATCGGAAATTCATTAAGAATTTTGCCACCATTGCACATCCCATCACCTCTCTCACCAGGAAGTCTCAGTCTAAGTTTAAATGGACTACTGAAGCCCAGACAGCCTTCACTCAGTTGAAGAAAGCCTTTACCTCTGCACCAATTCTACGCCATCCTGTTCCTGAGCTGCCTTTTATTGTGGAGGTAGATGCATCCGAAGTAGGGGTGGGGGCGCTTCTGTCACAAAAGGACCCTGTAACTGCTGCCATCCACCCCTGTGCCTTCCTGTCCCGTAAATATTCTCCAGCAGAGCGCAACTATGATATAGGCAACAGAGAACTGTTAGCCATAAAGCTAGCTTTGGAAGAATGGAGACATTGGCTGGAGGGAGCTCGCTATCCATTCATAGTTCTGACTGACCACAAAAACCTTGAATACATCCGTTCTGCTAAAAGACTGAACTCACGTCAGGCCAGGTGGTCATTGTTCTTCTCAAGATTTGACTTCACAATTTCTTATTTACCAGGGCCAAAAAATGTTAAGGCCGATGCCTTGTCTCGCAGTTTTTTATCAGAATCCCCACCTCCGCTTCCTCCACAATCCATTATCTCTGAGGACAGGATTTTGGCTTTCACCCAGACTGACATCTCTGAGGCCTTATTACCTGCACAGGCTGAAGCCCCCCCTTCCACTCCCTCTGGTATGCTTTTTGTGCCCTTGGCTCTTCGGTTGCAGGTTTTGCAGCAGGTACATGCGTCAAAGCCTGCAGCGCATCCGGGGTTTAGACAAACTTATGAGATTATCTCTCGCAACCTCTGGTGGCCATCGATTAAGCAGGATGTGTTAGCCTTTGTCCAGGCTTGTGAGGTTTGTGCCAGAAGCAAGGGCAGTACCTCTAAGCCCTCCGGTCTTCTACGTCCTCTACCAATACCTACTTGTCCCTGGACCCATTTATCTATGGACTTTATCACTGACTTGCCTCCGTCCCAGGGATGTTCCACGATCTGGGTGGTGGTAGACAGGTTCAGTAAGATGGCCCACTTTGTTCCACTTCCGAAACTGCCGTCTGCTAGAGATCTGGCATCTTTATTCATTAAACATGTTTTCAGGCTCCATGGGGCACCAATTAACATTGTCTCAGACCGCGGCTCTCAGTTTATAGCCCAGTTTTGGAAGGCCCTTTGTTCTCAGCTAGGGATTAAGTT
This sequence comes from Rana kukunoris, assembly GCA_029574335.1. NCBI lineage: Eukaryota > Metazoa > Chordata > Amphibia > Anura > Ranidae > Rana > Rana kukunoris. The sequence continues at coordinate 138,498,901 of CM056050.1, read as the reverse complement.
ATCATATTCTTCAGCCTATCATCCCGAGACAAATGGCCAAACAGAAAGAACTAATCAGACTCTAGAGAAGATGGTACGTTGTCTGATGGCCAATGATGAGGTGGAGTGGGTCAACATCCTTCCATGGGCAGAGTTTGCCTTTAATAATTGTGCCAGCTCTTCTACAGGGACCTCTCCCTTCTTCTGTGTTCACGGGTTGCATCCTCGTGTGTGCTCCTTTGATCTTCCACCCTCTGATGTTCCAGATGCCAACACCACGGTTGAAAATTTCTCCAAAATCTGGTCTGACGTCAATCGTGCTATTTCTCGTTCAGTGCAGGCTTTTAAGAAAACGGCTGATAAGAGGCGCTCAAAGGCCCCTGGATATAAAGTTGGTGACAAAGTGTGGCTATCAGCCAAGAATCTGTCCCTGCATGTTCCATCCAAAAAACTTGGCCCAAAATTCATCGGGCCCTATATGATTTCGGAGACTGTTAATCCTGTGTCCTATAGATTAAAACTCCCCCCGTCCATGCGCATTCCTAATGTCTTCCATGTTTCTTTATTGAAACCTGTTCACTCTAGTCTCCAAGTAAATGAACCAGAACCTGTAGATGTGTCGGATAGCCAGGAATATGAAGTGGCATATATTCTTGACTCCAGACGAGTACGCAATTCCTTGCAATATCTAGTTCATTGGAAAGGTTTTGGCCCAGAGGATCGATCCTGGATCCCAGCTCGCGATCTCCATGCTGATCGCCTTAAGAAGAAGTTCCATCTTCGATATCCAAGTAAGCCTGGGGGTGCAGGAGCAACCCCTCGAGAAGGGGGGGGTACTGTCAGTACTGGATCCCTCTAGGACCCAGCGCACTCACCTGACACAGCCTTGGCTGGGAAACACTGATTGGCCAGCTCTCCTTTAAAACACCTGTGTTTTCACCCAATCAGTGCTCGTGATAGAGTTACTCTGCTTGCCTTGTGTGATCCAGCCTGACCTGTTTATCTGTAAACTTTGTGTATGACCCGGCTTGTTTGACCCTGCTTGTTGCTTCCGATTTGGTACCTTTCAAACTCTGATTATCCGTGTATGACCCGGCTTGCCTAGACCACATCCATTGCAGTGGTGCACTACTAGCACCAGCAACACCACCAACATCCACACCTGCGGTGAACTACAAGTTCCAGCTTTCCTGCTCATCAAAACACCTACTTCAGCAGTGAACTACAAGTGCCAGCTGTCCTGCTCGTCTCAACCCTGCATCCGTGGTGAACTACAAGTCCCAGCGCTGACCTGCTTCTCAAGACCTGCTCATGGTATGTGCTCTTGTTATTAAACTATAGGCATATTAGCACACCTGAACTGTTGTCTGCTGCTAGCCTGATATGAAACCTGACACTTGTCAAGCCAGGCTATCTGGATAATGTCATTCTGTTACAATTAGTAATTAGCTCATGTTAATTATAGCCCGGTGACGAAATGTCTGGATACTAATTAGTAATTAGCCCCAGTGTGTGAAGAGGGGGGTGGAGATTTCACTGTCCCTTTGATTACTGTCACATGCTTGTAACTGCATAAAAAGCTGAGAAGATACCATTAAAGTGTTCATACATTTGACTCAGAACACAGAGCTGTCAGTCTCGTGATTCTGGGGAATGGATCGTGTATGCAGGATTGTCGCAGTGTGTCGGATAAGCTTGTCGTGGATGGAAGGTTGTAAACGGTGGTGACTGTTACAGAGAACTTAAAATAAAATTCCACATTTTGGATTGTTCCCAGAACAGTAAAAGAGGGGAAATCTAACAATAGGGACACTAGTTCAAATGACTTGGGGGCCCCAATGGATTGCCTTATTTTGCAGAGATGTCCTTTTACTTCCTGTTTGGCTATGGGACAGGAAGTGAAGTTAAATCTACACGATGTAACACAGATGGTGACAGTGGTTATAACCCTCTCTTACTCTATCCAAAATAGAAATAAAAAGTTGTGCCTATAGTCCTAATTTAAAGCGGAGTTCCACCCAAAGGTGGAACTTCCGCTTTAAGCACTCCTCGCCCCCTTACATGCCACATTTGGCATGTCATTTTTTTGGGGGGGAGTGGGAGCTTGGGTAGGAGTGAGACTTCCTGTCCCACTTCCTACTTCCACCTAGGGACCACCTAGGTGACTCCTCCTCTGCCCCTAGGTGGTCCCTCCCTCTAGGCGATCTCCTGGGACACGTGACAGGTTCCAGGAGATCGCCTGTCACTTTCTAGGAGCGTGACTCGCGCATGTGCAGTGTGTGCCTGGCCGTGAAGCCAAAAGCTATCACGGCTGGGTGCCCAGAATGTGAATGGAGGCGCCAAGGAGAGGAACGGGGCGAGGAGAGATACTCCGTGCGGCCACATTGCTGGACCGTGGAACAGGTAAGTGTCTGTTTATTAAAAGTCAGCAGCTATACTTTTTGTAGCTGCTGACTTTTAATAAACATTAAAAGGCTGGAACTTTAAGGGTTTCACTTAGTCCCCCTTATGCGAGTCACTGATAGGGGGGAACAGGCCCTCTTGTAGGGGGCCCGATTACACAGGGGGGCCCGCACAGGGAGGGGGATTAGTGATGGATGTGTCTCCCTTCTTCCAGCAGCTGAAAGCTGGTCTCTTCCCCTCTCCCTGCTGCCAGTTTTTTTTCTGTTGAGAAAGACAGTCATCCTTCCCTATCCCCCCTCCCTCTCAGCACTGGCTCTAATGTTAGCTCTGCTCCTGAGTTTACTTTGTTTCTCTCCCTCTGTCTCTCTGATCCCACAGCCTGTATATTTGTTTCATATCATCTTCATTTTCATTTATTGACTTGGTTTTATATTTTATATTTAGCAGGAATCCTGAGAGTTATGTAGTATTTGTGTCTGCTAAACATTTTATTGTATTTTTTTGGGAAATTTAGCTTTAATTAAGACCTTGCAGGGGTGCTGGCTGTTATCATTGTCATTACTGATTCACAAGTCTGTAGCTTGTCAGTTAGCAGCTGACCTCATCTAGTCCTGCCCACTGTTTTGTGGATTGACAGCACTGCATCTTTGTAGAGAAGGATTGGGCTCAAGAAAGACTTTTTTTGTTTTTTTTTTTACATTGTGAGGCCTGTGCATTTCATAGTAGCTGGATTTGGGACCTGCTTAGCGTTTCACATAGGAACCATTTAAATGTACTTTAATTGTGGCAAAAGATGAAAAAGCACCCTTGCTGCTCTTGACATTTGGCCAAATGGCACTAGTAATTGGCAGAGAGATAACGACAATTTAATTAGTGAAATAATTTGACATTATGGCAAGTAATATAGCCTGAAACTGACACCTCTAATTACTTTTACAGAGAATTCACGTAACTTTCATCCAAGATAAACACGTTTTTCTGAATTTGAATTACCTGGAAAAAATGTGTAAATCCTGGGTGAAATTATTTGTAATCAGACTCCACAAGTCCTAAATGTCTACTGATTTTTTTTTTCAAATTTTTAAGCTTCAAAGGTGACATGCAGTATATTTCAGACCTCTAACATATGTATTAAGATCTTTAGAAGACCATATTAAACCTTGCTGTGCTTGTAGTGTGGGTTTGGTATAGAAGGATCAGCCAAAGCGGCTTGGTGTTATCAGATCCTTGCCCCTGTGTCTCACCCTGCCTGCTTTCTGCATACTACTCAAGTCTCCACTGCTGTCAATCTATCAGCTGTCACCAACGCAGAATATAATATATGTTCTTGGCGGCAAGAACCAAGCACAAAAAATGTTACATAGAAAATTTCTGCATAATTTCCTACTTTGTGTCACTAGAGGAAAAAAAAGATAGATGATTCTTTGCATGCCCAGACCTACGGAAGGCCTCCCTTGGCAGTGCTATGTACAGAATAAAATCAGCACACATCAAAAGTACAAATGCTACAATGTTTAAAGACACCACAATAGATGCAATCTTTAAAAAATACAACTAAGATTACCTTGAAGTGATGCATGCTACCAATAGTTTGGACAGACATTGTCACAAATGTGAATATAAGAATACATATAAATGTATACTGTAGAGATATAATAAAAAAACATTAAATTTAGCCCAATGTTTTTGCATAATATGAAAGATGAAGTTACGCCGAGTAAATAGATACCCAACATGTCACCCTTCAATATTGCACACGCTCGTGGAATGGCGCCAAACTTTGCGACTTAAAAATCCCCATAGGTGACGCTTTAAATATTTTTACTGGTTACATCATTTTAGTTGGAGAGGAGGTCTAGGGCCAAAATGATTGCTCTCGCTCTAACGTTCACAGCATACCTCACATCTGTGGTTTGAATACCGTTTGAATACCGTTTTCATATGTGGGCGAGACTTACGTGCACGTTCGCTTCTGTATACAAGCACACGGGTACAGGGGCGATGTAAGTTTTTTTTTATTGTTCATTTTACTTTATTTATTTTAGTTTGACACCTTTTTCCCCAAAAATAAATGTTTTGATTACTTTTATTCCTATTACAAGGAATGTAAACATCCCTTGTAATAGGAATATAGCGTGACAGGTCCTCTTCAGTGAGATATGGGGTCAATAAGACCCCACATCTCACCTCTAGGCTGGGAAGCCTGAAAAAAAAATGACCGCAGAGTATTGCGCAGGGAGTATTGCGCAGGGAGTATTGCGCAGGGGTACTGCAGAGTATTGTTCAGAGTATTGCAGAGTATTGCGCAGGGGGTACTGCAGAGTATTGTTCAGAGTATTGCAGTGTATTGCGCAGGGGGTACTGCAGAGTATTGTTCAGAGTATTGCAGAGTATTGCGCAGGGGGTACTGCAGAGTATTGTTCAGAGTATTGCAGAGTATTGCGCCGGGGTACTGCAGAGTATTGTTCAGAGTATTGCGCCAGGGTACTGCAGAGTATTGTTCAGAGTATTGCAGAGTATTGCGCCGGGGTACTGCAGAGTATTGTTCAGAGTATTGCAGAGTATTGCACCGGGGTACTGCAGAGTATTGTTCAGAGTATTGCAGAGTATTGCGCCGGGGTACTGCAGAGTATTGCGCCGGGGTACGCTGAGTATTGCGCCGGGGTACTGCTAAGTATTGCGCCGGGGTACTGCTGAGTATTGCGCCGGGGTACAGCTGAGTATTGCTGGGGGGGTATGCACAGTATTGCTGGGGGGGTATGCACAGTATTGCTGGGGGGATATGCACAGTATTGCTGGGGGGGTATGCACAGTATTGCTGGGGGGGTATGCACAGTATTGCTGTGCAATAGTCACAGATCCATCCACAGCGCTGCCGCCATCCGCGCTCCCCCTCTCACACTGTACTGATCGGTACAGAGAGAGGAGGGAGGAACCGGCGTCATCAAATGATGCTGGTCTGTTTACATGTGATCGCGCCGTCATTGGACAGCGCGATCACGTGGTAAACCGCCGCTATCAGCGGCGATTTACCGTGATCCGTGACCTGCCGGGTCCTCAGGACCCGGCGGTCATGGACATTCCCGTGTGCGCGCCCCGGGGGCGCGCCGGAGCGCGACTCTGGAATCACGTTATATAACGTGATCCCAGAGTTAAGCAACCACCTTGCCGCCATTATTTTTCGGCAGGTGGTTGCTAAGTGGTTAAGTCAAGTAGGAAGTTGTTCTTTTACAGTGAAGAAAATAAAAATGTACGCTCATACAGTGTTTGGTTATTTGTGTTTCAAATCTGAACTCTGATTAGTTGCTTTACCTAAAATACTCTTAAGCTGGCCATAAATGGAGTGAATTTCTTAGTGAAGAAATTGCTAGATTCCTCCATCAACACAGTCAATGGCCTGAAGAGAATATGTAGTGATTATAGGCAGTGGCTATAGACGCTGGCAATAATCACATGAAAAATCAGAGAGGTTGATTGTATCCAAGTTGATCGATCAACTTGGGTACAATCAAGCTTCCCATACATGGTTTGAATCTTGGCTGCTCCCTGCTGAACCAGTCGACATTCAAACAGTCTACAGACGGTTTGATTTGTTATAGAATATCCATATTCTTTAAAGTGTTCTTATTTAAGGACAGTAGCTGTTCACAGATTTTTTATTTTCTTTTGTGAGATATAATATTTACTTCTAGCCCCAGTGGGTTTTGGTCCGATCATGAATGTTGTTTTCAACAGAAGCAGCCTAGAGTATCTCAAATGAAGAGTAAATAAATGATAGTTGTAGCTTATGGGGATCAGAGAAAATATAATGGCAAGATTGATTAAAATAAAGTATAGATGGGGTAAGATGATGGCCCAACCAAAACATTTAAATTATTGAAAGATGATATGTACATGCTTTGGTTTTTACCTCAATGTATGATTTGTGGTCTCCCATACTGTTTTGTCTTTCTAAAGGGTTAACAGAAATCTGATTTGAAGCTTCTGTCTACTTCCAAAGCCATTAGATTTCCTATCTGTTATGTTTCATATCTATACTTCAGACTACTAGGATTGAATAATAGTTCATTTGCTATGTTTGCTGTCATTGTGCAGCTAGAACAAGAACATAAACGAAATCCAGTAATTTCCAAACTGAAATAGGAAAGCCCAAGCCACTCCTTTACAAAACTAATACAAGTTTTGACCTTGCCTCAATGATAAAGACTTATTGAATCCTTTGCTTTCAGGTTTCCCAGCCAGCAATTGTAATTTTGCATTTGTTATTCATTTGTCTGCTTGCCCTGTAGAAAACGCTACATCTCAAATAAATCTTCTCAGGACAGACTCCTCATAAGCACATCTTTTCACAGCCCCAGCTTGTGACTTTTTAGGAAAGCAATTTAAGCCTCTGGAATATTAGCCTTTCAAGAGCAGACTATGGTTCCGGGAAGTGTAAGGCAGCCTATAGGAGCCGTTCATGTTATACTATTCACCTTCTATCAACGGCTTGCCGTGAAAGTAATTGATACCATAAGATCATAACTCTTTCAGGAACTGCTGAGAATGAACGTTTCATCATTGGGACATTTTATTGGTGTCGAACAGGAAAGCCTTTCATTGAAGACTTCTGTAAGGACATCATGTTCCCAGTGTTTTCAAAGGGAAAGTTACAATATGTTGCATAAAACATAATTCCAATTTTTTCCAACTTACTGTCAAATTTAATAACATAGACATTGAAATATTTCATTTTGTAAACATCTTAAAATCTAAATTCTTGTAAATTTTTTAATGCTTGGGTAGAGCCACAGAACAATGACCACCATTGATGTGAAGTTAGCCCTTTTTAATACTTTACCCTCTCTCTACCTGGTTTCTATGAAATGTCCAGCCTTGGCTTGAAATCTCAAATGGACCCAGCCATCTCCTGAATCCTGGGCATTCCTGTACATCCTACCCCCTTCCCGTCCAACAGGATTGCTTTTCCTCTTGGCCAATCGCGCTCCTCCCACTTCCTGATTGGCCAGCAGGAGAAGCAGGAAGACAAAAGAGAATATTAATTTTCTATTGTCACACAACTGGGTGGGTTTGGGGCGCAGTGTTCACACCTGTCTATATAAGGTCCCACAGTTAACAGAGCATGTCAGAGCACAAACCCATCCATGAAGTCCAAGGAATTGTCTGTAAACCTCTGAGACAGGACTGTATCGAGGCACAGATCTGGGAAAAGGTACAGAAAAACTTCTACAGCATTAAAGGTCCCAACCTCCATCATCACTTCACTTTTCCAATTTTGATCCTGCATTTATTGGGGGAGGGGGAGATTTTGTATGGAAATCCCCACTGTCTGTAATAAAAAATAAATAATAATATTACTTTAACTACTTGCCGACCAGCCGCCGTCATATTACTGCGGCAGGTCGGCTCTCCTGGGCGAGAGCCCGTAGTTCTACGTCGGCTACTTTTCGGGCACTAGGGGGCGTGCGCGCGTTCCCTCTCGCCCCCGAGTCCCGCGCGCGTGCCCGGCGGTTACGATCGCCGCCGGGCACACGCGATCGCTCAGTACAGAGCGAGGAATGGGAGCTATGTGTGTACACACACAGCTCCCGGTCCTGTCAAGGGGGAAACGCTGATCTTCTGTTCATACAACGATACTAGTATGGGTATCTGGACAACCCTAGCGCAAACCAATCAATAAATGCTTATTGCAATTTTTTTTATGAAAAATATGTAGAAGAATACGTATCGGCCTAAACTGAGGGAAAAAAAAAGTTTTTTTTTTATATATTTTTTGGGGATATTTATTATAGCAAAATGTAAAAAATATTGAATTTTTTTCAAAATTGTCGCTCTATTTTTGTTTATAGCGCAAAAAATAAAAACCGCATGAGATGATCAAATACCACCAAAAGAAAGCTCTATTTGTAGGAAAAAAAGGACGCCAATTTTGTTTGGGAGCCACGTCGCACGACTGCGCAATTGTCAGTTAAAGCGACGCAGTGCCGAATCACAAAAAGTGCTCTAGTCATTGGGCAGCAATATGGTCCGGGGGTTAAGTGGTTAATGGGTATTACCTTAGTAAGGTAATATATAGCATTTCCTTCTCAGGTTATAAACATCTGTTTTGCTTTGCGTCCAACAAGGGTTGGGTAAACCCAAGGAAGCAATTAAAACCTCTGTACTGTATTAATGTGCTTTTACTAAATGAAAACGCTGCACATACAAACTATTACAATTTGCAAGACTGACATATTACAAAATATGCCTACAATGTACAAGCTATATATCCTTAACTAATGAGCATGTACAATGTATGCAGTAAGTATACACTAAAGCCGTGTACACACGATCGGTTTGTTCGATGGACTGTTGTCATCGGACAAACCGATTGTGTGTGGGCCCCATCTGGTCCATTGGTGAAAAAAAATAGAACATGTTTTAAGTTTTCCTGTGGATAAAAAAACTATAGAAAAATCTGATCATCTGTATGGAACTCCATCTGAGAAAAATCCATGCATGCTCAGAATCAAGTCGACGTATGCTCGGAAGCATCGAACTTCATTTTTTTTCGGCTCGTCGTAGTGTTGTTCATCACCGCGTTTCGGCACGGTCAGAATTTATGTCTGATAGTGTGTATGCAAGACTGATGAAAGTCAGCTTCATTGGATATCCGACGGAAAAATCCATCGGATTAGATTCCATCATATATCCAATCGTGTGTACAGGGTTTAAAAGTTACTTAAAGAGGAATTTTGCCTGGGTATTTTTTTTAAAAGTCAGCAGCTACAAATACTGTAGATGTTGACTTAAAATATATGGACGCTTACCTGTCCAGGGAGCCAGCAATGTTGGCACCCCATCCTATTTTTAGATTTGCCGTTGGGTGTTGCCCCCCCCATTTATGTTAAGGGAAACTGGCAGTTCCCTACTGCACATCCGTGAAGCGCGCTGTGCTTTCTAACTGGCCCAGTGGTGGAGGAGGGGGACCAAACTTCTAAGGGACATCGCTGTAGCGCAGTCTCCTGAGAGTGGGGAAGGGTACATGTTAAAAACAGATACCTATTACCCCCTCCCCCTCCCCCCTGAAAGGTGCCTAATGTGGCACTGGATGGGGAGAGGAAGCAGATAATTGGAAGTTTCACCTTTGGGTGGAACTCTGCTTTAACATGGGTTGTTCCTTTGATTAAGTTTTCCTATGGCTCCTTCTTTCTCAGTGGCCTACAAACAACTGTTCCTTTGTCTCTCCTTTGTCCCTGAGCACAAGGTTTGTCTTTTCCCCTTCCCTCACTTTCTTCTACCTCATTGCCTGTACTGAGCTTCATGAAGCAGTCCAAGGAGATAATATGCATATCATTAGGGGAGGCTTAGCTTCTAAAAACAACACAAAAATCGAACAATCCACATATCTAGGCGTGCAAGTGGTGCTTGGGTGGTGATTGACGTCATCACGATCCAGATGCCACTTCCACATCCCCCATTGTGTTGGTGAACACACAAGGAGAAGATCCCACCACCTGAAGGGTATGATGTGCAACTCTTTAACGGCTGGGTAACTGGCCCATCCTAGGAGTGGATGGAACCTGAAAAGGTACAGTGATGGTGACAGCTTTTGGCAATATTGATCAAACCCAGTTCTCCATTGCAGCATACTTATCGGTAGTCCCAGCCGGGACAAGCAGGCAACTACCTTATACCCCACGAGGAGACGACAGCTGATGAAGATGGACTGAGGATCCTCTGGGAGTGGTAAAATACCTTTGCTGTTACCTGAGACATTAACTGCTATGTAGTGACATCTTTGCTAGCCCTACACTTAGCACTCCCTTGCCATCTCCTTACCTCCGTTTGGCTGCTCTCCAGTGCACCCACCTAACAGTGATTGTTACATTGGTGCCATGTTCACCACCGCAGCTATTAGGCTCACTGTCCCTTAGGTGCCTCCCACCACACTGTGACCGTTACCTCTCCTCATTCTCCCATCTACACAAGGGTTAACACTTGACTCTGCATCCCCAGCAACTAAACTACTGCACTTGGGGTGATCCAAGTCTACTGCCCTGGACAGTTACAGTCCCGAATACCAGGATTTCAGTATTTAATGCGGGGGTTCACCTGAAATTTTTTATTTTAAAAGCCAGCAGCTACGAATACAGCAGCTGCTGACTTCCCCGCCGCCATCCTTGGTAAGAGAATCGAGAAGTGAAGCGCTGCGGCTTCACTGCCCGGTTCCCTACTGTGCGTGCACGAGTCGCACTGTGCCGTTCCCACTGGTCCCCGCTGTGTTCTGGGAGCCAAGTGTTTCGCCGGACTTCCGCCGGACTTTATACCCGGAAGTGGTGCAAATACCTGTTTTATACAGGTATCTGCACCCCCTCCCCTGAAAGGTGTCACTTGTGACACCGGAGGGGGAGGGTTCCAAAAAGTGGAGGTTCTCTTTTGGGTGAACCTCCGGTTTAAGTTGAATGAGGGCTTCACAAATTTTTCATGATCTGGGAGTAGCAGTGTCCATCATTCCCATCCACAGTTGACCCTATCCCCTATCCCCATCCCTCTCTCAGCTCGAGCCTCCAAGGGACTGGCACATGGATGTGCCACCTAGTTATACTCTGTTATAATTGATATACGGCAATTGTCGTGGTGGTGCCCCACGTGCTAATCTACTTGACATCCGGATGTCCTTGTTATATATTTTGTGTATGTACTTGTATATTTTGACATATGCCGGCTTGCTTCTCCATCAATGCTAAGCGATTTGTGTCCCCTACCTCTTTTGGCTGTGATTGCATCACCATGATTTTAGATCATACTGTATATCCTACATTATCAATAAATGATTTCATTTTTCAACTAACAGCAGTCCGCACTCTCTGTTAAGTTTGTAGCTTCAAAATTGTAAGTGTTATTTTATAATTTTATTACATTTTCGGTGAAATAGTACATTGTGTGGATATTTCTCTGCACTTTAACTTCCTCCGTGAAGTCTATATTGGCTTAGGAGGTTGTGGAACCTTTGCATGTAAGATCATGGTATATATGTCTGCTATGCAGCAAGATGTCTAATGATCTCCTTGTGGGATCAGAGCAGCTGGTAAGGAGCTCATTTAATCGCTTGTGGTGATTCCTTTTGGGAGCACTCATCCTTCGGTGGTGCACGTTATCATAATTTCTTCACGGCAAAGAAAGATAAACTATTGATGTTTAGAAAATCTGAGCACACTTTGGCACTTTAGATATATATTTTTTATAATAATATATTTTTTTGCACAATGTTTGCACAATTCATATGGACTTTATTTGCACAGGCATGTGAACTTGAGATGAGTTTGTCATACACTATATTGCCAAAAGCATTGGGACACCTGCCTTTAAATGCACGTGAGCTTTAATGGCATCCCAGTCTTAGTCTGTGGGGTTCAATATTGAGTTGGCCCACCCTTTGCAGCTATAACAGCTTCACCTCTTCTGTGTAGGTTTAGGAGTGTGCCTATGGGAATGATTGCCCATTCTTCCAGAAGCGCATTAGTGAGGTAAGGCAGTGATGTGGTCGGGGAAGGCCTGGCTTGCAGTCTCTTCTCTAATTCCTCCCAAAGGTGTCCTATCGGTTTGAGGCCAGTCAAGTTCCTCTACCCTAAACTCGCTCATCCATGTCTTTATGGACCTTGCTTTGTGCACGGGTCCAAATCATTTGGTGGAGGGGGGATTATGGTGTGGGGTTGTTTTTTAGGGGTTGGGCTTAGCCCCTTAGTTCCAGTGAAGGGAACTCTTAAGGCATCAGCATACCAAGACATTTTGGACAACTTCTTGCTCCCAACTTTGTGGGAACAGTTTGGGGATGGCCCCTTCCTGTTCCATCATGACTGTGCACCAGTGCACAACGCAAGCCAGGCCTCCTCGTTCAACAACCTGAGTGCCTTACCTCACAAATGCGCTCCTGGAATAATGATCAAACATTCCCATAGACACACTTCTAAACATTGTGGACAGACTTTCCAGAAAAGTTGAAGCTGTTATAGCTGCAAAGGGTGGGCCAACTCAATATTGAACCTTACGGACTAAGACTGGGGTGCCATAAAGTTCATGTGCATGTAAAAGCAGGCATCCTGATACTTTTGGTAATATAGTCTATGTTTAATGCACTTTTATTGTGTCTTTTATGTGATAATGTAAAGTATTATGCCGCGTACACACGATCACTTTTTGTGATGAAAAAAAATTTCATTTTGCCCACACACGATCATTTTAAATGACATTTTTAAAAATGTCATTTTTTTTCATCACAAAAAGTGATTGTGTGTACGCGGCATTACTGCCCTCATTACAGGACTGAATCATTTTAATAAGGCTATATTAAAAAAAAAGATCTGTTCACAAAATATTGCTTTAACAGACCACCAGCCTAGTCTATCAGATCTGCACATACTAGTGTCCAGGCCAGTAGTGGTAGTGTTTGACTACATGTGGTTGTGTTACTAGATCAGTGCTGACAAATCTGGGCTTGTAACCAGTCAACCATGGCCATGTTATATTTATTTAACTGATTTAAAGTTTATTTTTAGCATAATTTTAAATAATTTTAAAAATGTTATAGGGAATACTTATCCAAAATGCAGGTAAATGAACCTTTACAGCTAAATGGTGGCCAGAGACATGAGAATATGATTGTTTAAGATAGCAATCATTTTGGTAAAAAAAATTCAAACACTTTCGAGCATCAATGAACAAAATGATCAATTTTATCAATTCAAGCTATCATTAACATTTTCAATTAGGCTGCCCTGATCCGTTTTTTTAATTTAAAAGCTTGCTTTAGTGTATGGCCAGCATTAGAACAGGTTAGGCGGCTAGGGAGGGGGCTCTGAGTTTTAGCAGGTATCCTTCCTTTGTCCACCATGGCCATATGAATCTAAAGAATAGTTAATGCCTTATTTAATTGCTGTAAAAGCAGCTTAAAGGGTCACTAAAGGAAATTTTTTATCAGCTAGGTAGCTTCCCTTACCTTAGTGCAGTGCTGTATTCATAGGTGTGCGCAGCCTATTGCATTAGGGTGTGCACACCAAAGCTCAAACACACATGCGTGTGTAATATACCATATATGGCAGTTGGCAAGTCAGTAGGGCAGAGATCGGTGTCAGTAGTTTATCTATATTTGTATTATTATTATTATTATTTTTTACAATTTTTTTTAATTCATTTTTTTTAAATATTATTTTTTTTTAATTTCTTTTTAGAAACCCTGTTTGGGAGCTTTGGTGAAATATCAGTGGTCTAAACAGACCCCTGATGTCTAACTTTTGAGACTGAGCAAGGGACTGAGGACAGAGATTCCCCAGTCCCTTTCTCTGCAGCCAGGCAACAGGGGGAATCTGCACAGTACAGGGTGATTAGGGTGTGCCCAGGCACACCCTACACCCTATGTGCGCACGCCTATGGTATATATACACACATGCACACGTGTGTTTGAGCTTTGAGGGGCACACCCTAATGCAATAGGCTGCGCACACCTATGGCTGTATTCATTTCGTGCTTCTTCATATTTTCTCTGCAGTCGATTTATCTATTGTCCTTTCTCCCCACTTCCGGGTTGTGTATCTCAAATAAAGCAGGCAGAGCGAGAATTCATGTGGGGGGGACAAACGTGCTCGCTCCCTGTACTTCTGACTACAGATCTGCGTGAGGACGTTCTCTACGTCTTGCAGACTGTAAGGAGTTGAGACATGGTGGGTGTGTCTCTGGCTGACTGTGTGGGTGGGTTGAATTGGTATAGTGGGAGGTGGGAGGTGGGAGGTATAGTGGGCGGGTTATGCAAATTTTAAACGAGCGTGCTCATCCCGCTTTTTTCTTTACTGCGCATGCGCGATGCGCAAAGGATTCCGGGAATTGTAGTTCCCAGCGTGACGGCGACGTCGCTCTCATACTCGAGCACTGCCATTCAAGAAATGAAAACCTGAAATGAAAGCAGCCAGACGACGGTAAGAGAGGGGAAGGCATGAATCCACTGTCACTGTATTTTAAAAGAAATAATTATACTATTCCTTGTTTGAACAATACAACACTGCATTCTAGCTTAAAAAACTTTTGCCTTTAGTGATCCTTTAAGGCAGGTCAGAAAAAGTCAGAAGCACCTCTGAAGTATCTCAGCACCATCTCAAACTGATCTCAAATGCAAGATAAATGCACCTGATACATGATGCATCTGTCCACCTGCAAAAGCTCAGAGTTACATAGCGATAGTAGTCATGATGCCTTCTTCTTACCCTGCGATTTCCACTCTGTGACAGATATAGGAATTTGTATTTAGTTTTAACTTAGGAAGGCAGAGAATGTAAGATTCCTGTTTTAGTAAAACTATTCCATACTCCACAGCCAGGACAAGTCCTCTGTGGTGCAGCAAACTACAGCCAACAGATGTCTAGAAAGATTAGCATTAGTGATTGCTGCATACATGCTCCAAACAAGCTAATCTAGCCTTGTACATACTTACGGTAGCTCAAATAATAGACAACATTTTAAATAAAAGATATTCAATTGAACAAGTTTCTCTTATACAAAATACAAGTTTTTATTATTCTTAAAGGACATATAGAGGGATACATTACTTAAAGAACAGCAGTGCAGAGGGGACATTTGGAAAGCTATGATCTATTGCGCATTGCCAGTAACTGAGTCATTGCTTTTGGAATTCAGCCATCTTGGCACTGCTAGGCTGAGCAGTGAGGAAAGAAATTATGAATAAAGAACTGTCAATACGTAACTAACTTTTTTGAAAATAAACTGGAAAATTCTAATGTTTAATGAGTGAAGTTTAGGATTTACTCCATGACATGGAAATGTAGCACTATCCCCGGAGGAGCTGCTGGTTTAATTTTTGGCTGCAGTTACCTCACCGTTCACCACGTTTGTCTTAGGGGTCCTCCAAGAATTATTCACAGATGTCTGCACCAACACTAAAGCCCTGTACACACGATTGGATATCTGATGGAATCTAAGCCGATGGATTTTTTCGTCGTATATCCAATTAAGCTAACTTTCATCAGTCTTGCATACACACTATGGGTCGGATTCTCAAAAGAGATACGCCGGTGTATCGCAGGAAACACCGTCGTATCTCTGTTTTTCTCCCGGGTATCTATGCGTGCGATTCCTAGAATCACTTACGCATAGATACGGCGAAGATCCGACAGGTGTAAGACACTTACACCGTCGGATCTTAGATGCAATTCCTTCGCTGGCCGCTAGGTGGCCTTTTATGTTGATTTCTCATCTGCCTATGCAAATGAGCCTAATACGCGGATTCCACACAGACGAACAGATTATCGTTTTTTTTATCCATAGGAAAAATGTTTTATTTTTTAACACTGATGAAAAACAAGACCAATGGGGCCCACACACGATCGGTTTGTCTGATAAAAACAGTCCATCGGTCTGTTTTCATCGGACAAACCGATCGTGTGTACATGGCTTTAGTCTTTTTCTTCCAAGGTTTTATTAAACAAACTCAAACAGAGGGATGGAGGGTTAGGGGAGATTCAGGTACCTTGCTTTGCGGATCATGGGTACATTCTGGGATCCAGAGGACAAACCGTTTCCACACTGGATTCAGCAGCTACCGAATAAGCCTCTCTCACTGACCTAGCAGCCGGTGCGAAGCTCGTTCCAAAGTCTCTGCCACAGACTTGATGAGGGCAGTCGAGTCGTTGCACACAGGACGTGTAACCACACACACACTTTGCAAAGTTACAAAGACACAGCTACACAGTACCAGGATCTTTCAGCCAGCCGGCAGCACTGTGAGGTAGATTGGCCAGGATGTGTCCTCCAATTGAGTCCCCAATTGTTCGGCTCCTTCTCGGAGGCAAGACAGTACAGGAGCACCCCTGGACCAGTAGGCCCCCAGAAACTCCTGGGCCTACTCTCAGCAAACGGAGCCCCGGGCCAACAGGCACCAAGGCAAAAAAAAAACTGCTAACACATCCCTGAGGCCAGGAGGGCCATCAGGTCAGGATCAGAAGACCCCACCAGAACGGTGTCTGTCCCTTAAGTACCCTCTACAGCTCAGATAACTAAATTTACAAATATTTGGCCGCAAGTGGATCGCTTTTACCCCCCTGCTAGTGGTGGAGAAACGGTTAAAACCACCGCAAAGCGCCTCTGCTCGTTTTAGCTGCGCCTTTAAGCGGCACCAAGAAAGGGTTAAAAAGGGGTTAAAAGCACCAGTGTTGCAGCGCTTTCCCAAACACTTTTCAGGCGCTTCGGAAGTGGTGCCCATCCATTGCAATGGGCAGGGGCAGTGTGGGAGCGGTGTATACACCGCTCCCACAATGCCCCAAAGATGCTGCTTGCAGAACTTTTTTTCCTGTCCTACAAGCGCACCGCCCCAGTGTGAAAGCACTCGGGCTTTCACACTGTGGTGGCTTAAATTGCAGTTTTCACGTGCCTTACAGGCACCTTTACAACCACTTTTCACTACAGGTAAGTCTATATGGCTTACCTGTAGCTACCGTGAATATCTCCTAAACCTGCGTGGTTTGATGTCGGCACATGCGCACTGAAGCAAAGGCTGGTTCGTGCCGTTGCTTCAGCTGATGTGGCGTTACCATTACGTCATTGAGGCTCCGGAGCCTGCAATACCCGGAAATAACTCAGGGAGACATGTCCCGGGCAGAGCAGTGTTCCCGGACTACTGTGGGGGCTTTAATCTAAGGTGAGTATTTCACATTGAGCTAGTATGCTATGAATACTAGCTCATTATGCCTTTGTCTTGCAGGTTTTTTTGTGGTTTTACAACCACTTTAAATTCAGCTTGTTCAATTAAAGTGAATGTAAAGGTTCCTTTCTTTTATTTTCTTAAAATAACAAACATGTTATACTTACCTTCTCTGTGTAAGGGTCCTCTTCTGGAGTCCCGTGGCGGTGCTCCTGGCCCCTCCTCCTCATCGAGTGCCCCCATGGGGGTACTCGTGCGGGCACGCTCACTGACAAAGACAGCAGGACTCGGTCCCTGCCCCCGACTCTTGTAATACTGAATTTGATTGACAACAGCAGGAAAATGCCTCCCGCTGCTGTCAATCTATCCAATGAGGACCTGAGACAGCTGCTGTGCTCATTCTCGAGCTGGAGCAATCAGGTTCAGGTAACAAATTGGGGGTTTCTGGGGGGGGGCAGCTGCACCAGAATTTTTTTCACCTTAAACCTCAAAACTTTACAACTTCTTTAACCACTTCAATACCCGCCCATTGTCATTTGACATCCACAGATGGGATCTCCCATCCTGGGTGGACGTCAAATGACGTCCTGGGCTTTGCGGGTGGATACCTGCAGCTAGAGGCATCATTCAGATATCCTTTTCTTCTGCCGGCGATTCTGCACAACATAAGAACGATCATAACGGCGGTTCCACCGATGATCATTCTTATAGGTGGCGGGAGGGGACATCCCCCCTCCCGCCGCCATCCGGTGCTTCTCCGGGCTCTCCCGTGCCATCGGGGGCCCGGAGAATGAATCGTCCGGCGTAGGCAGGAAGCATAGAAATGACTGCATCTCTATGACCATCGGATGCCCGGTCGCGATGTGATGACGTCACGCCCGGGTCCATGTAAGTAAACAAAGCCGCAATTGCGGCTAGTAAGCAACAGTATTCATGAGATCGGTGAATTTTTTTTCTCCGATCTCATGGTTTCCAGCCTGGAGGAAAGATGTGGGGTCTTATTGACCCCACATCTCTCCATAAAGAGGACCTGTCACACACATTTCATATTACAATGGATGTTTACCATCCTTGTAATAGGAATAAAAGTGAAAAAAAAATAATTGAAAAAACGTGTAAAAAAAATAATGAAATAAGTAAAAAACAAAGAATAAAAAATTTAATTAAAATGCCCCTGTCCCCGGTAGCTTGCGTGCAGAAGCGAACACACACGTAAGTCCTGCCGACATATGTAAACGCCATTTAAACCACATATGTGAGGTATCGCCGCATGCGTTAGAGTGGCAGAAACAAATCTAGCATTAGATCTCCTCTGTAAATCTAAACTGGTAACCTGTAAAAAAAATTAAAGCGTTGCCTATGGAGATTTTTAAGTACCGAAGTTTTGCGCTATTCCATGAGTGTGCGCAATTTTAAAGAGTGACATGTTAGGTATCTATTTACTCGGTGTAACATAATATTTCACATTATACAAAAAAATTGGGCTAACTTTACTGTTTTGTTATTTTTTTAATTCATGAAACAATTTTTTTCCATAAAAAGGGCGTTTGAAAAAATTATTGCGCAAATACCGTGCAAGATAAAACATTGCAATGACCGTCGTTTTATTCCCTAGGGCGTCTGCTTAAAAAACATATATAAGGTT
Organism: Rana kukunoris; assembly: GCA_029574335.1. Taxonomy (NCBI): domain Eukaryota; kingdom Metazoa; phylum Chordata; class Amphibia; order Anura; family Ranidae; genus Rana; species Rana kukunoris. Next base: position 138,480,188 of record CM056050.1, on the reverse strand, counting down.
TGGGGGTTCTCCGTAATTTTCTAGCAAAAGAATGATGATTTTTACATGTAGGAGAGAAGTGCCAGAATAGGCCTGGTATTGAGGTGTGTATAAAAGCCTGCTATTGAAGTGGTTAAAGTGGAGGTAAACCCATTTGTTTTATTTAGGCTTGTGACTAGTACGGTATAGGATTTCATATCATCTGTGCCCGGTCTTGCCACAAAGCAGTCCTCTTATCTTTTTTAAGATAGAGAGATAAAAACTGACACAGAGAAATAGGAGTCAGTGCATCAAAAATTGTTATTAGACGCCCCTGTGAAACAGGGGCAGAAAAATTGGGCCTTAGGCACTGGTGGTGGAGCCCAGAAACAACATTTTTCTTACTAGCTATCAGCAAGATCAGTGAGGAGGAAAAGGATATTCCATCAGCAGCTTAACAGGACAGTCACTCAGCATCAGCATAGGCAGTCTCAAAGGGATGTGACATTTCCAAAAAATTATTAAGTTACATCTGCATCAGGTGCTTGGTAGCTGGTGTTGATCCAAGCCTGATTCATTTTGATGAAGGTGAGTCGATCGACAGAGTCGGTGGAGAGGCACACCCTGTGATCGGTCACAAAGCCTCCAGCAGCACTGAATGTGCGCTCTGAAAGAACGCTGGATGCAGGGCAAGCCAGTAGCTCAATTGCGTACTGTGCAAGCTCTGGCCAGTGATCCATCCTCAAGACCCAGTAAGCCAGAGGATTTTCGGTGGGAAAGGTGTCCAAGTTGGTTCTTGCCCCTAGGTATTCCCGGACCATGTAAACCAGATGCTGGCGATGGTTGCTGGAACCGGTCAGACCTTGGGGCTTTGGACTAAAAAACTGTCTGAATGCATCGGTTAGACGGTCACCTTCTCCATCGCTCCTTCTGTGACTCACCGAAGCCTCAGCAACACGTTCTCCAGGACCAGGATTTGGTAATCCCCCCTGGTTCTGGGAACGCGTTGCACAGACCCTTCTGCAAGGCCTCCCACAAAAGTTTCATCTTCTGCTCCCTCTGTGATGGCAAGATAAGCTCCACAACCTTACTCTTGTAACATGGATCAAGGAGATTTGCCAGCCAGTAATGATCCCTGTCCTTGATACCACAAACACAAGGATCCTTACGCAGGCTTTGCAGGATCAGGGAGGCCATGCAGCGTAGGTTTGCTGAGGCATTCGGGGCACAGTCCTCTGGGTCACTGAGGATGACAGAATCCTCAGCCACCTCATCCCAGCCACGTAAAAGTCCATTGGTTTCTTGGGACTGTAAGTGATCCCTTGAAGACTGCTGATGCTGAGTGCTAGGCTCCACCTCCATGCTGCTGATATATTCCTCCTCCTCCTCCTCCTCGTCCTCTTCCTGTGTGCTAAGTGGGCAAGCAGGCCCACTGTCTGGATAAAGGGGGTCTTGAGAGGTAAGGTAGTCCTCCTCTTCCTCCCTCTGTTCTGCCTCAAGGGCTCTGTCCATTATTCCACGTAGTGTGTGCTCCAACATGTGAATAAGAGGGAGAGTCTCACTAATGCATGCGCTGTCACTGCTCACCATCCTCGTGGCCCCCTCAAATGGTGACAGGACAGTGCATGCATCCCTGATCAAGGCCCACTGGCGTGGGGAAAAAACCCCAAGCTCCCCTAACCCAGTTCTGCTGCTATATTGGCACAGGTACTCATTGATGGCCCTCTGCTGCATGTGCAGCCGCTGCAGTATGGCCAATGTAGAGTTCCATCTGGTGGGCATGTCACAGATTAGATGGTTCTTGGGCAGGTTGTATTCCTTTTGGAGGTCTGTCAGCCAAGCAGTGGCATTATATGACCTCCGGAAATGCACACAGACTTTCCTGGCCTACTTCAGGACATCCTGTAAGCCCGGGTACCTGTCCAAGAACCACTGCACCACCAAATTCAGGACATGCGCAAAACAAGGCACATGGGTCAGTTTTCCCTGTCGCAGGGCAGAGAGGAGGTTGGTGCCATTGTCGCTAACCACCATTCCAAGCTTAAGCTGGCGTGGCGTCAACCACCTCTTAACCTGCCCCTGCAGAGCTGACAGAACCTCGGCCCCAGTGTGGCTCCTGTCTCCCAAGCACACCAGCTCTAGCACTGCATGGCATCTCTTGGCCTGCATTCCTGCGTAGCCCCTCGTACGCCTACGGAGTAGGGCTGGTTCCGAGGAGACATCAGCACAGGAAGAGGCCACAGAGGAAGAAGAGGAGGGGTGGAGGAGAGAGGTGTGTCACAACCAGTAGTTGTGTTTTGGAGGCATGGTGGCGGAACAACCTCCAACACTACTGTACCTTGCGCTGTGTCCTTCCCAGCTGCCAGCAGAGTCACCCAATGCGCCGTGAAAGAGAGGTAACGTCCCTGTCCATGCCTGCTGGACCATGAGTCAGCGGTAATATGCACCTTACCACTGACCGCCCTGTCCAATGAGGCATGGACATTGCCTTCCACATGCCGGTAGAGAGCCGGAATCGCCGTGAGAAAAAGTGGCGTTTGGGAACTTGCCACTGAGGTACCGCACATTCCACAAACTCACGGAAGGGGGCAGAATCTACCAACTGAAAAGGTAGCAGTTGAAGTGCTAGCAATTTTGCTAAGCTAGCATTCAACCGCTGGGCATGTGGATGGCTGGGAGAGTACTTCTTTCGGCACTGCAGCAGCTGCGGCAGGGAAATTTGTCTGGTACTATCAGTAGATGGCCTGCATGTACTACTAGGTTGTGACACACCTATTTCTACAGGACTAAGGGTCTAGTGGAGTTGGAGGTCCCAGCTGATGAGGGGCAAGGGGAAGTCCGCTTGGTTCTTTGGTTTGGGTCTTTCTGGTATGCTTGCCAACGAACTGCATGGCAGGTCGACATATGTCTGGTCAAGCATGTGGTGCCCAAGCGGGTGATGTTTTGGCCACGCGAGATACGCTTGAGACATATGTTGCAAATAGCAACGGTGCGATCTGATGCACATGTCTCAAAAAATGCTCACACTCCTAGGGATGTATATATATTCTCTACACAATGTAATTTAAGCTAAACTGACTAGCCTGCCTGCTCTATCTAGCTATCTAAAAAGACAAATTCTCTGTCTCTCTGACTGCTCTCATTAACAAGCCGGAACACACTACATGAGGCCACCCAGCAGGCGGCCTTTTATAGTGTGGGGCGTGTGCTAAAGCCCTGAGCCATAATTGGCCAAAGCCACCCAGGCTTTGGCCAATTATGGCTCTTTGTTTTTTGCACGCTGTGATTGGCCAAGCATGCGGGACATACAGCATGCTTGGCCAATCATCAGCGCACAATGCCACAGTGAATTATGGGCCATTGCGCATCACTCTAATTTGGCGCGAACGACTCGTTTTGTTCAAATTTCGTCGAACATACGAACGGACAATGTTCGAGTCGAACATACGTTCGAATCGAATGCGGAGCTCATCCCTAGTCCTGATGGAGGAAGCCGCTTGATGAAGGACCTATCTTGGAGAGGACCGAGCACGAGGCTGGTGTCTCAAGAGAGGCCTTAAACTTCATCCAAGCATGCACCGTTTACTAAAAGGCTTGATGGTGATCGCCTGTCAGTTCCGCCACTCTAAAAGAAGTTACTCTGAAGAGATCCGAGTGCTGAATCCTGTGCTATGAGGATTTTGGAACAAAAGTCTCTCCATTTGTAGGAAGGTCTGTGGCAGAGACTTACCCTGTTCCGTTCGCCATTCCGGCTGCTAGGCTAGTGAGAGAAACCTATCCGGGTGGGCAATACCGCCTGAAAATATCCAGCAGCTCCTTTGGGGGTAGTGCTACATATGTTTACACAATTTCTGTCAGATTGTAGTGCTGGCTGCTACCGTTTTAGATACCATAGTGCAGTAATTTTCTTCATCATTTTTCATTAATAGAATATCTCTGGTAAATATATGCAATTTATGTCTAAAACAAATACTGTAGGTACCAATCTGCACCCATATAAACATAGGGTTTGATTTACTAAAGGCAAATAGGCTGTTCATTTTACAAGGGAATTTTCCTGTGGCTAAGTGAATTAAGCAAAGCTCTGCTGACTTCCATCATTGAATCATGAGCAAGCAAAAATACAGTTTTTGTTTCTTTCATGTGATTAGGTATTTATTGCAAAATGCATTTTTGAACTCCCTGCTTTAAACCTTGCATTTAGTTTGATTCAAATAGATCTATTTGTAGTTTATTTTATGTTTTAGTAAATCAGCCCCAGAGTGTCATAGACGGATCAAGCCATAAAGCCAAAGAATTAGAACCCAGTCATTTTTCAAAGAAGGTCCCAACAGCACAGATATTTCAACTATGACTCTCTTTAACCACTTCCTTACTGAGCATGTATACCCCCTTTCTGACCAGGTGAAATTTCAGCTTCTGGCACTGCGTCGCTTTAACTGACAATTGCGCGGTCGTGCAAAGTGGCTCCCAAACAAATTGACGGTCTCCCAGAGAAGTAGAACCACCCTGCGGCCGTACAAGGTCGTACGGCCGTCAGGTAGTAGTTAAAGCGCAACTAAAAAATCCTCCTTTGCCAGTGGGGTTGCATCCAAAGGGAAACAGTTAACTGCTCTTTATACTCAGGGGTATACCTGATACCTTACTTACCTGATCCTCCACTTCCACATGCACCTGTGCACTGCTAGACTGTTCCCTGCAGCCTCTTCACCCCTGCACTACAGCAGTCTTATGCCTTGTACACACGACCGGTTTTCACAATGAGAAAACTGCCATTTTTTATATTGGTCGTGATAACAAAAAAAACTGCCCGCAAAAAAATTGAAACCAGCTCCTTTTTTTCTCATCGTGTTTCCCGTCAGTTTTTTTCTCGTCGTGAAAAACGGTCGTGTGTATGCTGTTTCAAGGGGAAAAAACGTGCATGCTCATAATCAAGTATGCAGCCCAAAGTGTGGCGCTATTTAAAAGGAACTTCCCCTTTATAGTCCCGTTGTACGTGTTGTACGTCACCGTGCTTTGGTCAGATTTTGTTTTGCATGAACGTTTTTATGCAAGTCAGGCTGGAGAGGAATCACGTCAGGGAAAATTTAGTTTTTTTTTCTGGCGAGAAAAATTGTTGTGTGTACGAGGCATAAGACCCTTTGACGTAAACAAGACAGTTGCAGGGCCCATAGCACTGCTTTGGATTTGAAGATGCAGAGAAACAGTCCATTGCTGGAGCAAAGGGGAGAACCTTTTGCCTGTGGAACAGAGGATCAGGTTAGTAAAACTGCTCTTACCATTACCTTGACTAAACTAGCAGTTAACCCTTGGAGTTCAGGTTTAAATTCGGTGGCATCAATGTCTATCTATAACCATATCCCTCTTCTGCATTTCCTAGAGCAGATATATTGACATCACTGATAATAAATAATTTAGCATAAAAGTCTCTTCATCCGTAAATCCACTGAATGATTACTGCCTGTGCTAACACAATTACTGCAATTGGGTTTGCTCAGAAGACATTAACCTGTGACCTGTGTAGAATAGCAAATCCTTTTATCTATCCCTTTTTTCAGCTATTAATTTCTCAGAGAGCTATAGAAATAAAGACCTAAACCTGCTACTGGAATATTATATGATATGAAGCTCATATTGCATGTATTAGTGTGCACACCAACACTTTTCTGTGTAATAATACTGATTACTACTCACTGAATTCTCATTGGGTTAGGTAAGTTGTGCATAAAGCCCCCAGAGTGCTCACCAAGGCAGTAATGCTATGGAACAGCCTGGTAGGCATTACCACTGTTCTGATATTTACAGAGGGAGACCTATTTGTGTTAGTACCCCCTAATGGTACTGAATAGTCTACAGTTGGGTTGGGCCTGGATACGGAGGAGATGCTAGCCAGAAGGGTATTAAGCTATATGCTTGGTGAACAGGGATGGTATCTTTGGGCAAAGGGTTGTGAAATACATGCCTGTTTTTTTTTTATATACAGAAACTTTATTATACATTTCTCATTTTCAATGTTTTTTGTAGTTCACATACATATTGGTAAAAGCTGCCTCTAGTGGTCATATATATCTATAACAAGAAATGGAATGTGGTTAGCATCTTAGTTTAATGACTCCAGAGTTAAAATGAACCCGTGAAAACCAATGTATAGAAGCTGCATACTTCCCAACTTTTTGAGATGGGAATAAGGGACACCTATCAGCAAAAGTATGCAGGCATAGGACACACCCCTTGCCACACCCTCTTACAGGTGAATTGTACAAAAAACAAGATTGGTAAAACTCACAAGTGCTTTTTTTACCACTATTATTCCTTTATACAGTGGAACCTCGGATTGCGAGTTAACGAGCGCTTCGCAATACGCGCACTGTATTTTTTAAATTCCTAACTCGGTTTGCTAGTGTTGTCCTACAAAACGAGCAGGATTCAAGCCAAAGCAGTGTGCAGTACTGCTTTTGGCCTGAGGTGGGGAGCCGAACAGCGCCGATCGGAAATGCTCGGAAAGACTCGGAAATACGCTGTTCCCGAGCCTTTCTGAGGTTTGCCAATGTCAACTGAGCTGTCCTCATGCCTTTCTGTGTGTTCCCGAGGCTCTTCAGCGCCCCCCCCCCACCTCTGGCCACATGTGGTATTGCATGCCATCGAAGTCAATGCAGAACAAATTATTTTAGTTTGTATTGACTTCAATGGGGAAACACGCTTTAATATGCGAGTACTTTGGATTACGAGCATTCTCCTGGAACAGATTATGCTCATAATCCGAGTTTCACTGTATTGGCTCTTGGAATTTAAAAATGCAGCAATTTAGAAATCAGATGAAACGTTTAGTGCTGAATAACACTTTTTGATAGATAAAAAGTGCATTTTATGTACAACTATATAGATCAGACCAAAATGAGTGACAAATGAGGAGGAAAGAGGGACAGAGGGACATTGCTCCAAATCAGCTACAGTCCCTCAAAATCAGGGACAGTTGGGAACTATGGAGCTGCCATTGCTTACTTGCAACTACCAGGTTTTTCCTGCTGTTTGCCTATATTATAGTATTATTTTGCAGCCAGAAAGCTTCAGTACTTTATGCATCTTCAAAAAACTCTGTTTTAAAACAGAGATATGGCTAAACCTTTTGTTTGCTATACTTCTGATCACACTTATTTTTGCTCTCCTGTGACCTAAAATCAGCAGACAGTGGGCTATTGCCCTCTATCAGCTGTCGTGGTGGAGCCGTGGAGCCACTCCAGGCTCTTAAAAAATCCACCCAGCTACCTGATAGCATGTAGGTTTTGGACATATCAGGGATAAATGTAATAAAAACACAGATTTTTACATACTGTCCCTGGTTTTAATGAGCCTGGCAGCCCTGATGGGGCCCCCTAGTGGCATGGGGCCCTCGGGCAGTGCCCAAGTTTCTCAATGGTCCGCCCCTGTACATGACTCAACATGAAATGATACAAGTCACACAAAATAGCCTGGGTAGAATTGTCAGTAATTTTGATACTACAAACACAAAATCTTTTGGTTGAAAAGAAGAAAAAAAAAGTCCTAAATAGAGCTGTTGGGATTTTACTGTCGTTTGTGTCCCTATTGGAGAATTTACCCTCATTTTCAGGTGAATAGGTGTGATGGAAAATTTCTTTTTTTTGTAAAAAGTTTTTTGGTTGGAAGGTGGTGAGGTTTATGGTCCAATTAGGCTCGATTCACATCTATGCATGTTGCTTTTGAGCATTTCTGCAGTGCTGTTTGCGTTGCTTGCTATGTTTTTGGACACGTGCCGGGAAGCCGGAAATCAAGAAAAAAAACAGTGTGGGGTCCCCCCCAGGTCCATACCAGGCCCTTGGGTCTAGTATCAATTCGGAGGGGACCCCCCATGCCATAATTTTAAAGAAAAAAAATCCATACCAGATCCTTATCCGAGCATGCAGCCCGGCAGGTCAGGAAAGGGAGGGGATGAACGAGTGCCCCCCTCCTGAACCATACCAGGTTGCATGCCCTCAACATGGGTGGATGAATGCTTTGGGGCAGGTGGGGCTCTGCACCCCAACACCCCAAAGCACCTTGCCCTATGTTGATGGGGACAATGTCCTCTTCCTGACAACCCTTACCCGATGGACCCATCATGCCCAGGGTGGTGACATTGCAAGGGAGCGTGGCCTACAAATGACATAATCTGATTGTCACGCCCCCATCATTATTTAAGAAATGCTTGACATAGGCGCAGGACAGATCAGCAGGACGCAGCATCATAGGAGGGTTGTCGGCGGGTGGTGGCAGAGGAAGAAGAACACCAGACTAAGAAGGCAGAAGAAAGAAGAAGAGTGGAAGAAGAAGCAGGGGGAGAAGATGTGTGAGGAGATGGAGGAAGACCGGAGGAAGAAGCGGAGAAGAAGAAGAGGATATTTTTATTAAAAGACTTCTTAAAAACTGTCTACTGTATTTTTTAACACTACACTACTTTTTTTTGGTGAATGGGTAGGGGTCGGGCAGGGATCATCCCCCCATGTTGAGGGCATGTGACCTGGTATGGTTCAGGAGGGAGGGGCTTGATCGTCCCCTCCCTTTCCTGACTTGCCAGGCTGCATACTCGGATGAGGGTCTGGTACGGATTTTCGGGGGGACCCCACACCCTTTTTTTTGGCATGGCGGGTGCCCTTCGAATCCATACTAGACCCAATGGCCTGGTATAGACCTGGGGGGGGGGGGGGGGGCCAAGCTGTTTTTCTTAATTTCTTTCTTTAGTCGGCAATTCTTTTTTTTTACATTCAGCAGGAAAGACCGCTGACAACTGATGACTCATTGGTTGTTAAGGACCTGGCGGCCGGCTTCCCGGCCCCCTCCTTAGCAACCAGCTATATACAGTGTAACAATAAAAAAACTCAAATCACTACAAAATCGCGGTACAAACACAGTACTTGCGTTTTAAATGTGGATTCATTGAAGTCTATTACATGCAAAACGCTGCATTTTGCGGGAAAAAAGTCCCTGACCCTTTCTAAAAACGCAGAGGCACAAAAATGCTTTGATCATGTTCCATAGGAACCCCATGTTAAAAAATTTCCCTGCATTTCGGCAAATTGCAAAATGCACCAAAAAATGCATTAGTGTGAATAGAGCCTAATGCCGTGTACACACGATCGGTTAAACCGATGAGAACGGTCTGATGGACCGTTTTCATCGGTCCAAACCGATCGTGTGTGGGCACCATCGGTTAAAAAAAGCCAACTTGTTTTAAATTGGATACCTAACGGATAGCAAAAAACGATCGTTTGTAGACACGACCATCGGTTAAAAATCCACGCATGCTCAGAATTAAGTCGACGCATGCTTGGTAAGCATTGAACTAAATTTTTTTCAGCACGTCGTTGTGTTTTACTTCACCACGTTCTGACATGATCGTTTTTTTAACCGATGGTGTGTAGGCGCGACGGAACATCAGTCAGCTTCATCGGTTAACCGATGAAAATGGTCCATCAGACCATTCTCATCGGATGGACCGATCGTGTGTACACGGCATAAGGAAGATTTTGCTTAGGCGGCATACACACGGCCGAGGTTCTCGCCAGAAACCAGCGAGAACCTCGCTGGGAGCTGCATTCCAGCAAAAACCTCGGCCGTGTGTACGCTCTCTGCGAGCCCCACCCGTCGGGAAACCCGTCGAGCAAATAGAGAACAGGTTCTCTATTTGCTCGACGGCCCGTCGGGATGAATGGCTGGTTGCCATTCCCGACGGGCAGGTCGCAGATTCTGACGGCCGGCAGAGAACCTCGACGGGCGGAACGATGTGTTCTGCCCGTCGAGGTTCTCTGCCGTGTGTACGCGGCATAACTTCCTATTCTGCTGACAATGGTTTTACTGGACAGGAAATGAGGGGAAATCTGTAACAGAGTCAGGCCTCGTACACACAACCGAGAAACTCGTCGGACGAGACACAATGTTTTCCTCGACGAGTTCCTTGTTAGGCTTGTCGAGAAACTTGACAAGCTGTCTTTGCGTACACACAGTCAAGACCAAATCTCCTTGTTCTCAAACGCGGTGACTTCAACACATACAACGGCAGGGGAAGTTTGATTCCACTGGCACAACCCTTGGGGCTGCTTTTGCTAATCTCATGTTACTGCGTGTTAGGTAAAAGTTTGGTAAGAGACATTTTCACTTTTCAGTCTGTTACAGCGTGACAAATGTGCTATCTCCATTACAAACGCTACTTTTACCGAAGGTGCGCGGGTTTCTAAGCATACACACCGACGCGTTTCTCGTCGAAAACCAGCCCGACGAGGAACACGACAAGGAAATTGAGACTCCTGTCTAGGAAAAAGGGAGCTTGCTCTCTTTTTTCCTCGTCGAGTTCCTCGATAGTTTTCTCGATGAAAAGCATACACACAATCGTTTTCCTCAGCAAAAAAGCTCTCCCACCAAGTTTCTTGATGGATTCTGTTGAGGAAACCGGTCGTGTGTACAAGGCCTCACAGGCAAAACTAAAATCAGGGATTTTAACCTTCCCCTACTCTACTAAAATGGGGGCTATATTTCTGTTCTTTTTGAATTTCCTTCACTTCCTATCGGTAAAACATTTTCAGTAGCACAGGATGTGAGGGAACATATCTCTAATTAAGCCAACAAGGGTACTAATCTTCTTCTACTCAAAAAAAATTAAGAAAACAGTAATTCCTTTACTGGCTCCACCTCCTGAAACTCCTCCTCTCAGTACCTATGTAGTTCAGCAGGCCGGCTCTTTGAAATGTGTAACACAGCAGTGCTAATGAACAGGACATAGTAAATAAATTTATCACAAAAGAACAAAACTCAAATTACCATCATAACAGTGATATCATCAGTGTTCACTGGTATAAAGTCATTGTCCAAATCATTTGATGGAGGGGGGATTATGGTGTTTTGGTCCTCATCATGGGTTGGGCCTGGCCCCTCAGTTCCAGTGAAGGGAACTCTTAGGCTGGGTTCACACTTGTGTGGTGCATATTTCAGCTCTTTTATCTCTGCAGATAGATAAGGGAAGTGTTCAGCAGATTAGCTCAGTTTTTGCTGCGAATTTGGAGACCTGGGAAAAGTTCCGGGTGAGAGGAGAGTGGGGGAGAAGTGTATTGAGCTGAATGAGAGAAATTCCTGAAGAGAACTGAACACATCTGCGAATCAGCTGCGTACCCATAGAAGATAATGGGACTGAATTCGCACCTGAGCCGCCACCGCAAGGCATAAAATCTGCACACATTTGTTCTGCAATGCGCAGTGCGAATGCATCGCACATATGTGAACCAGCCTCATTGAAAACAATGTATTTAGAAATGTTTTGCGTATTAAATGCGGTTTAAGCCGCACTCAATTCGCATAGGTGTGAACCCAGCCTTAAGGTTGTCAGCATATCAAAACATTTTTGGAACAATCTGGGGATGGCCCCTTCCTGTTCTTACCAGCAAGTTTGGGGTGGAGGAGCTTGACTGGCCTGCACAGAGTCCTAATCATAACCTGATAGAACACACTTGGCCAGTCCATGACCTTTACCCTCAGCTTCTTTAGCAAGGCAGTTGTGTCATCTTAGAGGTGTGTTTGGGGTCGTTATCATGTTGGAATACTGCCCTGCAGCCCAGTCTTCAAAGGGAGGGGATCATGCTCTGCTTCAGTATGTCACAGTACATGTTGGCATTCATGGTTCCCTCAATGAACTGTAGCTCCCCAGTGCCAGCAGCACTCATGCAGCCCCAGACCATGACACTCCCGCCACCATGCTTGACTGTAGGCAAGACACACTTGTCTTTGTACTCCGCACCTGGTTGCTGCCACACATGCTTGACACCATCTGAACCAAATAAGTTTATCTTGTCTCATCAGACAACAGGACATAATTCCAGTAATGCATGTCCTTATTCTGCTTGTCTTCAGCAAACTGTTTGCAGGCTTTCTTGTGCATCATTTTTAGAAGAGGATGCCTTCTGGGACTACAGGCATGCAGACCAATTTGATGCAGTAAGCGGCATATGGTCTGAGCACTGACAGGCTGACCCCCCACCCCTTCAACCTCTGCAGCAATGCTGGCAGCACTCATATGTCTATTTCCCAAAGACAACCTCTGGATATGACGCTGAGCACATGCACTTAACTTCTTTGGTCGATCATGGCGAGGCCTTTTCTGAGTGGAACTTGTCCTGTTAAACCCAATGTATGGTCTCGGCCACCGGGATGCAGGTCAGTTTCAGTGTCTTGGCAACCTTCTTATAGCCTAGGCCAGTGGTGGCAAACCTTGGCACCCCAGATGTTTTGGAACTACATTTCCCATGATGCTCCACTACACTACAGAGTGCATGAGATATCATGGGAAATGTAGTTCCAAAACCTCTGGGGTGCCAAGGTTCGCCATCACTGGCCTAGGCCATCTTTATGTAGAGCAACAATTCTTTTTTTCAGATCCTCAGAGAGTTCTTTGCCATGAGGTGCCATGTTGAACTTTCAGTGACCAGTATAAGAGGGTGAGAGCGATAACACTAAATTTAACACACCTGCTCCCCATTCACACCTAACAAGTCACATGACACCGGAGACGGAAAATGGCTAATTGGGCCCAATTTGGATATTTTCACTTAGGGGTGTACTCACTTTTGTTACCAGTGGTTTAGACAGTAATGGCTGTGCGTTGAGTTATTTTGAGGGGACCGCAAATGTACACTGTTATACAAGCTGTACACTCACAACATTGTAGAAAAGTGTAATTTGTCTCATGAAAAGATATAATAAAATATTTACAAAAATGTGAGGGGTGTACTCACTTTCATGAGATACTGTATAAGTATTTATTATTTGTAGTACATATTTCCACACAATATTTGCACAGCTGTTCAAGCACAGTTAAAAAATGTTGTTCTCCTGAAATATAATCTCACTGCTGCAAAACAATAAATTACCACCCTGGACTGTCCTAATCAGAATATACTGTATATGTCCTACCATAAAAGAGGACTGCTGTAAAACAATAAAGTAGCACCCTTCTATTTATCTGTGTTAGATTAAATATACAGTATAGCTCACATACAAAATTTAACACTTGATCAATAAAATAAAGAAAGGCTATCAACCTGTAACAGTGGGCAACGTGGTGGCTAAGTGATTAGAACTTCCACCTGGCAATACTAGGATGATCATTTCAAATCCCAACCATGGCACTACCTGCTTAAAGTTTGCATGTTATTCCTGTGCCTGTGTGGGTTTCCTCTGGGTACTCCAATTTCCTCCAACACTCAAAAGACATGCTGGTAGGTTAATTGGATCTACTAATGTATCAATACGGTGCCGATAGTAAGCACTGATACTTTTTCATGCAATTCTTTGCAGTACGATTTGAGCCCATTCATTTGGTAAGGGCTCAAATAGCACCGCACCGTACGGCACTACATGAAAAAAATAGATATCTGTAATTGGTATTGGCGATGACTTGAGGGAAGTATCGGTTCTCGTACTCGCTCTGAAAACACTGGTATAGGTACATCGCTAATATGTATGACTGTGAGTTAGGTACACCCTGCTAGATTCAGCAAGGTGTTGGAAACATTCCTCAGAGATTTTTTGTCCATATTGACATGATACTGACACTGCAGATTTTGTCGGCTGCACATCCATGATGCAAATCTCCCATTCCACCACATACCAAAGGTGCTCTATTGTATTGAGCTCTGATGACTGTGAAAACCATTGGAGTACAGTAAACTCATTGGGGGTTATTTACGAAAGGCAAATCCACTTTGCACTACAAGTGCACTGCAAGTGCACTTGTAGTGCAATTTGAAGTGCAGTCGCTGTAGATTCGAGGGGGACATGCAAGGAAAATTAAAAACAAAATGTTAGCTTGCACATGATTGGATGATAAAATCAGCAGAGCTTCCCCTAATTTCAGATCTACCCTGCAGATTTACAGAGACTGCACTTCCTAGTGCACTAGACAATGTTGCAAGCGCACTGAGCATGCCAGTTTTCTGAATGGGAATTTGCTTTGACCCGCGCGCATGCATGTGACATCATCGCCACTCCGGCCAATCACAGCACTCGGAGGAGAGATGGCGGCGGTGGAGGGGAACGAGGAGCGATTCAGGGGCTTCGATCTCAGGTAAGTGCCACATAATGAGCTAGTATGCTATGCATACTAGCTCATTATACCTTTTTCTTGCAGGTTTTTTTTTTTTTTACAGGAAAACATTTTTGGGGTTTACTTCCTCTTTATAAAAACTAATGCAGGCAGCCCTCCCAAACACCCAGCGCTTATGGAAACAGGTAGTGCTAAAAAACTGTCAAAACAACAGTAACGATATAACCAAACTAAGTGAAGATGAATGTGTAGATCTATAATACACCTCCTTCGCGTGTACGCTAATGAAAGATGGAGCTGCTACTGTTTCCTGTCAGAAGACAGGTAGAAGTATATAACAAACAAAATATAAACAATATATATATAAAGCAGCGCTCCTAGTGGAATTTATATGCAAAAAATCAAAAGTTCATCTAAAAAAAATGGTCATAAAGGAAGTTCCAAAAGATAGTCTGTGAAAAGATAGTGTGAGAAATCTCCTGCGGGTTAAATGCAGTGATATCCTTATAACCACCACCACTCGTGAGATAAGCAAGTAGGACTCTTACCAGACAACGCTGGATAGTAAGCGTTGTATAATAACTCAAATCATGACGCGTTTCATCATAGAATTTACTTCATCTGTGGGCCACAGATGAAGTCAATTCTATGACGAAATGCGTCTGGGTTGGCTAGGACGGCTGTCCATCATAGTGACTTTATCATGCTCATCGGCACTGGCGTGTGTCAGCACAGTATAGCGGGAGAAACAAACTTGAACCGAGTGGTGGATGCCGCCCTGGAGACTCGTATCTGTGACCCGATAGAGTGAGGATTGACTGGGCATACATTGCCTGATTGATTTTACCAAAATGTAAGTGCAATTCTTACTTTATGCTGTTTTAACTATTAAAAAACCAAACAGAATTATGCTATGTGCCACCATTTGTCTCTTTTCTCATATGAGAGTTGTGGTCTAAGGAGGATTGGATTGGATCTTTTTCCAGCTGTGATTTGAGTTATACAATGCTTACTATCCAGCGTTGTCTGGTAAGAGTCCTACTTGCTTACCTCACAAGTGGTGGTGGTTATAAGGATATCACTGGTTTTAACCCGCAGGAGATTCCTTCTCACAGACTATCTTTTGGAACTTCATTTATGATCATTGTTTTTAGATGAACTTTTGATTTTTTGCATATAAATTCCACTAGGAGCGCTGCTTTACTTCCTCTTTAACCTGTGTGTCGGTGGCTCTATTAAGATGAAGGATTTACCTTTCCAGTGTCCTTTTCTTGCACTACCTGTTTTTTTTTCCATAGCCATTGAACTATGGGGGGTTATTAACGAAAGGCAAATCTACTTTGGTCTACAAGTGCAAACTACAAGTGCAAAGTGCACTTGAAATTGCACTGAAAGTGCACTTGGAAGTACAGTCGCTGTAGATCCGAGGGGGACATGCAAGGACAATAAAACTGCATTTTAGCTTGCACGTGACTGGATAAGAAAATCAGCAGAGCTTCCCCTCATTTCAGATCTTCCCCTCAGATTTACAGCGACTGCACTTCCAAGTGCACTTTCAGTGCAATTTTGAGTGCACTTGTAGTTTGCACTTGTAGTGCAAAGTGGATTTGCCTTTCGTAAAAACCCAACATTGTGTTGCTACTATGTAAAAAGTAAAGACAATAAAAAGTGTCCTTTAGGATCAGAAATGATCAGAGAGGGTGGAAGGTAGACTTGGGCAGTGCTGGCTTTGCTTTAGGATCAGAAATGATCGAAGAGAGTGGAATGTAGGTTTGGGAAGTGCTGGCTTTGCTTTAGGATCAGAAATGATCAGAGAGGGTGGAAGGTAGACTTGGGCAGTGCTGGCTTTGCTTTAGGATCAGAAATGATCGAAGAGAGTGGAATGTAGGTTTGGGAAGTGCTGGCTTTGCTTTAGGATCAGAAATGATCAGAGAGGGTGGAAGGTAGACTTGGGCAGTGCTGGCTTTGCTTTGGGATCAGAAATGATCAGAGAGGGTGGAAGGTAGACTTGGGCAGTGCTGGCTTTGCTTTGGGATCAGAAATGATCAGAGAGGGTGGAAGGTAGACTTAGGCAGTGCTGGCTTTGCTTTAGGATCAGAAATGATCAGAGAGGGTGGAAGGTAGACTTGGGCAGTGCTGGCTTTGCTTTGGGATCAGAAATGATCAGAGAGGGTGGAAGGTAGACTTGGGCAGTGCTGACTTTGCTTTGGGATCAGAAATGATCAGAGAGGGTGGAAGGTAGACTTAGGCAGTGCTGGCTTTGCTTTAGGATCAGAAATGATCGGAGAGGGTGGAAGGTAGACTTGGGCAGTGCTGGCTTTGCTTTAGGATCAGAAATGATCGGAGAGGGTGGAAGATTGACTTGGGCAGTGCTGGCTTTGCTTTAGGATCAGAAATGATCGGAGAGGGTGGAAGGTAGACTTGGGCAGTGCTGGCTTTGCTTTAGGATCAGAAATGATCGGAGAGGGTGGAAGGTAGACTTGGGCAGTGCTGGCTTTGCTTTAGGATCAGAAATGATCGGAGAGGGTGGAAGGTAGACTTGGGCAGTGCTGGCTTTGCTTTAGGATCAGAAATGATCGGAGAGGGTGGAAGGTAGACTTGGGCAGTGCTGGCTTTGCTTTAGGATCAGAAATGATCGGAGAGGGTGGAAGATAGACTTGGGCAGTGCTGGCTTTAGGATCAGAAATGATCGGAGAGGGTGGAAGGTAGACTTGGGCAGTGCTGGCTTTGCTTTAGGATCAGAAATGATCAGAGAGGGTGGAAGGTAGACTTGGGCAGTGCTGGCTTTGCTTTAGGATCAGAAATGATCAGAGAGGGTGGAAGGTAGACTTGGGCAGTGCTGGCTTTGCTTTGGGATCAGAAATGATCAGAGAGGGTGGAAGGTAGACTTGGGCAGTGCTGGCTTTGCTTTAGGATCAGAAATGATCGGAGAGGGTGGAAGGTAGACTTGGGCAGTGCTGGCTTTGCTTTGGGATCAGAAATGATCAGAGAGGGTGGAAGGTAGACTTGGGCAGTGCTGGCTTTGCTTTAGGATCAGAAATTATCAGAGAGGGTGGAAGGTAGACTTGGGCAGTGCTGGCATTGCTTTAGGATCAGAAATGATCAGAGAGGATGGAAGGTAGACTTTGGCAGTGCTGGCTTTGATGGGACATTCCCTGTCCAAGGTGCTGATCGCTTTCTGTGCTGTAGACTCATTCATCTCCTTAGTTTCTTCATATTACATCGATCCTGGAACAAATGAAAACATTTAAGTGTGATTCTGCATAAGCCAATTAGAAGACCATCGGTGGGATTGTGAATGTGAACCCCCATGCCACAAGTTTATTGATCTCCTATAGAGCAGTTGTAGAAGATCAGATCCACATGGAGTAGAAGTGATGTTAGTGATGATCAGGCACAATTCATTATCACCCCCTCAGAATAAACACAAGCCCCTTGTGATGTGGTCTGATCACAAAGCACATATCACATTGCTTGTACAGGAAGACAGCTGAGATTTAGACACGTTAACAATCTATAATATTTTCATTTTGTCGCCATTAACATTGTGGTCTGGAGCAGAGAAAGCTTTTAAATCAATGACAATTTGATCAGAGAGATAACAAGGATAAAATAGATCCAATATGACGACTTGTCTCTGAGTCTTGATTCCAGTTCTGTAATCACAATGACTCTTTCATGGAAGGTGAAATTGACTCATTTGCCTTCATAATTACTTGAAATGTGTATTCATCAGGAGCTCTGTAACTGTTCTAAGCTTAGAAAAATCCTCTTTTTCTGGGTAATAAAAATGAGCATTGTGCAAATGGAGCTTTATTATGCATGAGGAGCAGTGCAACTTAATTGGTCTGTGTAGAGAGAATATGGCCAGACCTATTCATTTATTCTCCTGCCATAGTTGGGGGGATCACATCCAAATATCCATGCTGTGCTTGGGGGGGATACATCACAGTGCCTGATCATTTCAGAAAACTGCCTAGACACTAGTAATCAAAGGCAAGCTAAATAAACAGCACAAACTGCATTACGTCTAAGATCAACATATGCCCTTTGATTGGGACTTGTGTCATAATAAAGATAGTGTGGGGCTGGAATCCCCTGCAGGGACAGTTGGGGATGGAGCGCCTGACAGCTGGGTATCCTCTGATACAGATTAGGCAGCATTGCAAGCTGTGTGATTCATTCATCTGACACATAACATACTTGTATCAGGACTCAACAGATTTGTTTGGAGATCAATACCGTACATGCCTGGAGCTAAACTTATTTCTATGCCGCTCCAGAACTAATAGGAAGATATTATAGCTAATGCACAGAGCTGCCAGTGCAACAGACAATGGAGAAGAGCGCAGCGAGTTTACAATAGTACATAGCACAGCGCAGGCTGCTGCTGCCTCTGTCATTGGAGGGATAAGGTGGGCATTGCTTGTGTGTGCATGCCTAGCATCTTCCCAGAGTTCTTATTACAGTGTATACTGTACTGCACATCTATACATTACACCACCGCAGCTATATACTGTATACAGGGGGATAACACACTAGGTATAGATAATACACCCTGGCACTGATATATATTACAAAGTATATAACACACTGGCACACATATATATTACAAGATGGTTATTACATTGGCATTGCTATAAATTAAAGGGTGTTTCATATATTGGCACTGCTATATATTAAAGGGCAGTTGGATAACACACTGCCACTGTCATATATTACAAGGTGGATAACACCCCTGACACAGCTTTATATTACCTGGTGGATCACAGACACACTGCCACACCAGCATATTTATTATAGAACAGCCACACCAGCATATTTATGATAGGTTGGATAACACACGGGGATAGGTTGGATAACACATTGGCACCACTATACCGTATTACAAGGTGCATAATACTCTGGCACTGCTATATATTAAAAGGTGGATAACACGCTGGCACGGCACGGATAACACACTGGTACACAGGGCCGCCATCAGGGGGGTACAGGCATTACACCTGTAAGGGGCCCGGGGGTCCCCAGGGGCCCGGATGGGAACCACACTAAAAAAAAAAAAAAAAAAAAAAAAATATTTTTTTTTTTTTTTTTTTTTTTTTTTTAGGGGTCCGAAAGTCCCCAGGGGCCCGGAGGCCACCAAGGGCCCCAGATGGCAAGCCCTTTTTTTTTATAAAAAAAATATTTTTTTTTAATATATTTTTTTTAATTTTTATTAAAGGGCCAATTTTTTTTTTCTTTTTAGAGGTCCGGAGGTCCCCAGGGGCCCGGAGGCCACCAGGGCTCCAGATGGCAAGCCCTTTTTTTCTTTTTTTTTAATAAAAAAATATATTTTTATATAAAAAAATATATTTTTTTAATATATTTGTATTTTCTTTTTTATTAAAGGGCCAATTTTTTTCTTTTATTTTTTTTTTAGAGGTTCGGAGGTCCACAGGGGCCCGGAGGCCCCCAGGGCACTGGATGGCAACCCCCCTTTTTTTATTGATTTTCTATAAAAAAAATTTTTTTATATATTTTTATTTTATTTTTTTATTAAAGGGCCATTTTTTTAGGGGTCTAGGGGCCCGTAGGCCACCAGGGCCCCAGATGGCAACCCCCTCTTTTTTATTTTATTTTTTATTAAAGGGCCAATTTTTTTTCTTTTTTTTTTTAGAGGTCCGGAGGTCCACAGGGACCTGGAGATCCCCAGGGCCCCAGATGACAACCCCCCTTTTTTATAAAAAAAAATGTATAATTATTATAAATTTTTTTATTTCTTTTATTGTTATATTTATTATATATATATATATATATATATATATATATATATATATATATATATATATATATATATATATATATATATATATATATATATATATATTATGATTATTAAAGGGCCCAGAGGTCCTTTTTTATAATTTATGTTTACTTTTTTATATTATTTTATTTCTTTTTTTTAATATATAGATGTATTTTTATTAAAGGGCTCAGAGGTCCCCAGGGCCCCATGTGTCAAACCCCCTTTTTTTATAATTGTATTTTTTATTTTTGTTTATATATTTTTTTTATATTTTTATTTTTTATTAAAGGGCCCAGAGGTCCCCAGGGCCCTGGAAGGCAACCCCCTTGTTTTTTTTTTTTTATATAAATGTTTATTTCTTTGTTATACTGTATATATATATTTTTATTTCTTTCTTTTTTTTTTAAAGGGCCCAGAGGTTTTTTTTTTTATTAAAGGGCCCAGAGGACCCGAATGGAAAGCCCCCTTTTTTTGTAATTTCCTTTTATAAAAAAAAAAAAAAATAAGGTCCCCGGGGCCCCAGTTGGCAACCACCCTTTAAAAAAAAATATATATATATATATATATATATTCTCTCTTTTTATTAAAGGGCATAGAGGTCCCCAGGGCCCCGGGTGGCTACCCCCCTTTTTTATATTTATTCTTTATTTCTTCAGGGCCCCCCCGCTTCTCAATTCGCGCCAGCAGCCCCCCCCCCCCCCGCTTCTCAATTTCATGCGGCAGCACCCCCCCCCCCCCCCGGTTCTCTGCTCCAGGGGGCCCATCCCTGAAGCTGTGTAAGGGGCCCCAAAATTCCTGATGGCGGCCCTGCTGGTACAGCTTAATATACATAGGAGGAATAACACACTGGCGCAGCTTTATATACTATAGGAGGAATAACACACTGGCACAGCTTTATATACTAAACGATGCACACTGGCACAGATATATTTAATATAGGATAGATAACACTGGCACAGCTTAATATATAGGATGCATAACACACTGGCACAGCTTTATATAATATAGATTGCACACTGGAACAGATTAATATACTATAATGGACACTGGCAGAGCTTTATTATAGGATGGATAACACACTGGCACAACTTTATATAATATAGGATGGATAACACACTGGCACAGCTTCATATAATACAGGATGGATAACCCACTGGCACAGCTTTATAGGATTGATATCACACTGGCACCGCGTTATATAATACAGGCTGGATAACACACTGGCACAGCTTTATATAATTTAGGATTCACACTGGCTCAGCTTTAAATAATATATGATGGATAGCACACTGGCATAGCTAAGCTAAGCTATGCCAGTGTGCTATCCATCATATATTATTTAAAACTGAGCCAGTGTGAATCCTAAAGCTGTGCCAGTGTGTTATCCAGCCTGTATTATATAACGCGGTGCCAGTGTGATATCAATCCTATAAAGCTGTGCCAGTGGGTTATCCATCCTGTATTATATGAAGCTGTGCCAGTGTGTTATCCATCCTATATTATATAAAGTTGTGCCAGTGTGTTATCCATCCTATAATAAAGCTCTGCCAGTGATAGCTTTAATTTAGGATGCACGCTGGCACAGCTTTAAATAATATAAGATTGATAACCCACTGGCACAGCTTTATATACCATATGGATCGCACACTGGCACAGCTTTATAGGATGGATCACACACTGGCTGGTACAGCTTTATATGTTGGTACATTATAATTATATTTCCCATTTAAGTAATTGAGGCTATACTCTTCCTTTTTCAATAATAAAGGATGGATAACACACTGACACAGCTTTATACAATATAGGATGGATCACACACTGGCACAGCTTTATACAATATAAAGAATAGAATTGATAACACGCTGGTACAACTCTATATTATAGCGTGGCTAGCAGACACTGACACTGCTATATTATTACAGGATGAATTACACCCTGGCACTGCTATATATATTACAGGTTGGGTAACAAAATGGTACAGCTGTATATTTTAAAGGGTGGCTACGCTGCCACTGGTATCTATTACAGGCGGGATCACACAAATCATTGCTATCTATTACAGGGTGGATAACACACTGGAACTGCTATCTATTACAGGGTAGATAACACACTGGCACTGCTATACAGTATATTGCAGGGTGGCTAATATAATGCAGTGAAGGATGGATAACGCACTGGCACAACTATATTTTCCAGAGTGGATCATGCACTGGCACCGCTGTATATTACATGGTGGATAACACACTGGCACGGATATAGACTAGAGTATACAGGGATACCAGACTGGCACCGCTGTATATTACATGGTGGATAACACACTGGCACGGATATAGACTAGAGTATACAGGGATACCAGACTGGCACCGCTGCTATAAATTACATGATGAATCTATCACACACTGGCAGAGCTGTATTAGCGGGTAGCTAACACACGTGCATAGCTATATTACTGGGTGGATAGCAGGCTGGCACATTTATTTATTACGGGGCGATCACACACTGGTACTGCTATCTATTACCGGTTAGCACAGGTATTTAGTAGTAATATAGGACCGATAAGACTTTGGCACTGCTGTGTGTATTATGGGTGGATGGCACAGCGCTGGCTGAGATAAAAGACCGATATAGAGGGAAGATGAGATGCCAGCTGGTTGCACACATGCTGAGGGCACGATCCATGGGATGGTAAGTGCCAGGTGCACACCTATTGCTGAGCTCTGGGATGCTCTGATACATGGAGAAATGCTGGGTGCCTCTATGAGATGTTCTCCTCCAGCAGCCCAGCTTTACCTATCTCCAGCCTTGCCGGATCGCAGAGACACAATACTCGGAGCTGAGCTCACACAGCATCAGATGGGAGGGATGGAGAGGCTAGGACAAGGCAGATCCAGCGAGAGGACGATTGGAGGAATAGAAAATGATGAAAGGAGGGGGTCTCTCCTTCCCACCATTGGAGGGGCTGGGGGTGGCAATGGACCTTGAAACTCCTTCCTTGGACTTTCTCCCGTAACACATCACACTTCCACATCCTCAAAGCAAGTGGATAACATTGTAATCTCACACTTCCCCCCTTCTTCTCAATCTTTTCCCTCTGCCTCATCTCCAAAAAACAAAACAAAAAAACTCCAGCACCCCACACCTTGCCTGTCCTCTTCTCACCTTCACCATAGACAGACAGTGGCTGGTTCAATGGGGGAAGGTCTGATTCCTGATCTCTGGACAGGTGACTGTGCCCTGAGCTAGGAAGACTCCACAAGCTTCTCTTCTCTAAGTGGAGACCAGTTCTCTTAAGACAATGGATCTCCTCACCTGGGCATTTGCCATGTTCTGCCAGTGGATTCTGCACAAGGTAAGGCAGACAAGGTGGGAGCCACTTCTGGGGGTCTGGTGATGCAGAGAGGAGTGTGGGAGACTGGCTGGTGATCATCAGCCCATATCTTGTTTTTCAGAATGCATGATATGAAAAAAAAAATATATACCAGTTCAAAACTTGTTGGAGGAGAAAACTGTGATCTGGAGCAGGAAAGGAGTAGGTGGCAAAGCAAGCCTCCTGCTTAGTAGTCCTCATTGTGTGGGTTGCTGTTTCTCTCTTACAGACTAAACACAGTACAGAGCTCTGGAAAGATTAGCTCAGGTTTATTGGCATGTGCTAGATAAGAACTTGTTTGCTTAGATCTGTTCCCTATCCAACAAGCAGTAGTCACTAGATGACTCTCCTGAGCTGTAGGGAAAATGTCATTATAATCTGGGCACTGTATGGTGCCCCCTTATCTTCTTCACACATGTTGCTGGGGGGCACCTTGGTCTATTTTCTGTGCTGTGAATGTCTCTTCCTGTCATTTAGGAGCGTATTTACTCTCAGTAGTTAACTCATGAAAACTGGTGCAAACGGGAATAAAAACATAACTGTTGTTCATTTGGCATCCACTTCTTCCTTCCATTCGCTAACTAGTAGTGAAAAGTTGAAAAAAGGACAACTTTACTCCAGCTTTTAAAGTTAGCCCCAGTGTCTTCTGTTGCAGGGGTGATGTATTTGTCTGCATTGTATTTAAACAATTGAATGTTCATTTTTGTCACAATCAATTTTCAGCCTAGATAGTTAAATCACAGTCACAGGTAATTGCTTAGGAGGTGCAAAGTCAAGTGACAGAGTGCAAACTACTGTCACCAATAGCAGTCAGTTAAATCACATAGTCTGATCAGTAGAAGGGAGTTTGGTTGCTAGGGGTCCTGGCACTGTGTATAGCCTTCACTTTTGCATTGCCATATATTGCAAGCTTGATTCAAAATTGAATAAAAAAACTATTGACTTTTGTTGCAGGGAATTATGATTGCCTGTGTATAGTATCCATAAGCCACTGGGAATAAAGAGTTAAAGAGCCTACTTCATATCCTATTATAAATAGTGAATTATTCACACTTACAGGGTACCACAGGGTGCTGCATGTGCATGCTAATAAGATAGGTATTAACTCCTTAGCATAAAAATGGGGTAGATCAAACAATATATATGAGGCCCGCAAGGCAGTACCAGCTGAAATCCATATATTGCATAAAAGGTGCCTTTGTAACCAGAACTTGTGTCAACTTATATGCAATATGATCAATGTGACTGGACCACTAGCTTTTCAGATTCCAAGGTTATTCAGATCTACAATAGGTATGATACAACTACATCAGGAAGACTTGTATAAAGGATTATACTTATAAAGTATACTACAAGTCATTCAATGCATTAAGTTTAGAACTTTATCGCCATAAGAAGTTTTATAATAGGCACCCTTTTTCTGTATTACTGCTGTTTGACGTGTTTTGATTTTTCTTTGCCAAGTCACACTCTATTGAAACCTGTTTCCCTCTTTGCACTGGCAAAAATTCATTGGCAAGAGCCGGTCTTTCATATAGGGCTGTGCCACACAACTTTACACCATGATAACATTTCAGGATTATTGCTGCATTCTGTACTTTAATACCTTGCAAAGTCCCCAATTTAAATGATGCAATGTGGCCAGGGGTGGTCAGGGATGAACGAATGATACATGATCCTTATTTGAATAGCGCCCTAAATACGTGGTGGGAAAAGAAGGTCTAGAAGAGAACTGTTGGGCTTATGTAAACTACAGTGCTCACATAATATTAAATCAGCAATCATTTCCTAGCTCATGTATAGAGTAAGTGTACCCATCATGAAAATAATTTATATTCACAGTGAACATAAATTATTAATTAATAGGATTCATCGTACACTGTGCATAGACTATAGAGTCTTGCTTCTGCTCTAAAACCCACAGAATAGAAATATCAATGACAAATTCTATGTTGTTTAATTAAATTATATAAAATGTAATTTAATGATTTTTTTTTACAAAATTAATTTATGTGTTTTGAAATAGGTTAGAGTCTGCACATTTGTTTAATTTAATATTAGTTAAAAGTCATTGAGTATATGATTTTCAACAACTGAAATTAAATTGTTTAATTCACATTAAAAAGTACAGTATAATATACAGAAACATGTCAATTGTTTTGGCAGAATAAGCATAGGTATGAATCGGATATAATATAATAGAATACCAGTTTTGTAAGGCAATTGGTAATAATATGAACATTAACAATTACAGTCTTCCTGTTAATATCTAACTGTGCTGCATTATCTGCATGGAGTGATGTTGTATATTAGTTATTAAAGCCTTAGCAGATTGCATAAACACTATTTCCTCTTAACCTTGTGCTCTAGTGGAATTCATGGAGGTAAAAGAAAAGCATGTATCGTTTGCAGAGTTTTTTTTTAAAATGGATGTTATATTGGTGATCTACTCATTAGCTAACCTCTCCAAAAATCTTATCTATGATAATCCTGCTTTCAATTGCGAGCTACTTTGCAAAGTTCATTTTGCACATCCCATTGAGTTACATGTGTAATCAGCCAACTGAGCTTAACAAAGTTTCACGCTTTGACTGTAAAAGCATTATATATTATCTTTCATACTCAAGGCATTAGTTTTCATCTCAAGTGTTGTCAAAACTATATGTGTGGTTCAATACAGTAATATAAATAAAAGTATAACAGAGAGAAAATATCAAGCGATTATGCAAATCTGTTCTTTCAAGTTCGGTACTTGTGGGCCATGACCCCGACACCAATTATTTATATAATTTTAAATAACCTATTGAAATAGTGTCTACTGCAAAAAAATGACTTCCTGTGGCCCGTAACAATTAGTGTTTGGCATCTAGATAATCTAATCAGGAGGGTAAAAAAGGTGTGAGGCCTAAGAGCATAGTTAGCTAAATGGAACTTCAACACATTTTGTACGATAAAGAATTTTTAACATATATGTATAAAGAAAATGAATGACGATTCTGTGCCTATAGGAGTAAAGAAAATGCTTGAGTAATGTCCGAGAGAGACTTCGGAAAAACAAACTGACTAAGAGTACACTCTGATTTGGCAGAGCCGAAACAAGAAATGCCTTGTACTTATACCTCTTAAACAACAGTTGTATATTGTTGATGTTTGTTATGTAGTAGAAAATGTGCTCATATACTGCTAATTGGGTGCTTAGATGTAATACTGTTTAAATGGATTTATCTATTGTAGGCTTTTGGTTCTACTGGCAGTCAGAACACAATCTACTGATGTGATCAACCTCTACCTACATTTAGTACCTTTGCCGCAGGGCATACAGGACACATTTAAAAACAGGATACAATTATTATAATAAGAACCAAAGGTTTTTCTTTTATCAAACATCTAGCTTCATTGCAAATGACACACTAGCTTTACACTAGAAATATGGGCTTATCATTACCACTTAGGTAGTACACCATTACTTATCTACATAATATGAAGTCATTGACCCAATGCAAGGGAGGAAACAATTTTGTAGGAGAAAAATGCATAGGAAAGAGTTGCTCCACATTTACGCCTTTAAGGCAGGATGGTATTTAGGCAACCCTTGGGTGGAACTAATTGATACAATGAATGAATAAAATAATAATAAGGTGTACTCATTCATAGTAACTAGCTATACAGCTTGCATAAAATGCACAAAGGTTTAGAGTACCATTCTTTACCAGTTGTGTGGCACTCTCAGATATAATGTGTAAACTCAAAGGCACATTCTGGAATTCGGTGCAAAGAGCATTTATAATGTCCACCACATAACAACTTCTATCAGCTAATTAGATATCAGTTCTCTGCAGTCTAATTAATTGGAGATACATTTCATGTGTTTGCTGCTGGCTTTGTCACCTGCACAGCAAAAAGTATATAATGTGCTACAAACCCAGACACACCTGTACTTGACATCTGCTGTAGGTTGCCATAAGCAAAATAAGGGAGGTGTACCTCCAATATTACTACATGGCATTTACTAAGAAGTCATGCACTTTAGCTTTTTATCCTTCACCCTTTGTTCAGTGTTTGTTCAGTATTCTAATTATAATGTCTCCAGTAGTCAAAATGGCTGCCTATTCCATGTCCAAGTAGTAGAGTGACCTTTAGCTTATACCATATCTGCTGCCATTGTAATAATAGTCATTCGGGTACATATTTTATAGCTCCAGCATGCTGTCAAACTGGAGGGTAAATGTGTCTTTCAAAGGGGATGTTTAATGTAATTCGAATATTGAAGAGAGAACCTTGCAGATGCTGAGGAGTGTCTGAGAACTGGAGGAATCAGCATGTTCATGTACAGCTCCCTTTGTGACTTGACTAGAACTTAGTATGCTGAGGGTATCTGTCACTTGTTCTGTACAGGCCATAATGCTATTGAGCCAGTAATGTAATAAGGCACTCCGCTCTTGTGGTGTTACCAACATACTGCAATGCTGAGAGAGTCAGCACTGTATTACTCTGAAAAATGTGTTGACTTGGTGATTATTGTTGTAATATAAGGGCTTTGGGAATTGTCCCCTGCAAATCAATCATTGATGTTATTAATACCCCAGCTGCTGTAACGGTTTTAAACAATACTTTATGAAATGGGCATTGGAATGCCTCAAAACGTGTTACCTCCCATGTCCACAATACATATCCTCGTATGTATATTAAACATGGCTTAAATGCACATCTGGCTTAAACAGGGATTGTCTATAGGGATTAATACATTATCAGCTGGATAGCTGTATCAAAGTGACCCTCTGTGTGGCCAACCCTACACAAACTACAAATGTTACAGATAATACGGTTTTAAATGGAGACCAATTGGATCACTTTAAATATTTGGAGGAAAGCTACACACAAAGTCTATACATAAAATCAGGAAGCCCAAAAAGTATAGAATCAGTTATCCTGTACTGATGTGAATTCAGTGAAGTTAATTCCACTTGTTCACTATGGTTTACCGCACTTTCTGCACTGCATTTTGTTACTTGCCCTGTTAATAAATACGTTTAATAAAATCGGAATTGGTTATTCTAATGGCTGTTTTGATATATTCATATAATACTAGTAATAGTAATATTACTGATAAGAATAAATATAATAGTAACTAGTAATAGTAATATTACCAATAAAAATAAATATAACAGTAACTAGTAATAATACTAATACAAATAAATATAACAGTAACTAGTAATAGTAATAATACTAATAAAAATAAATATATTAGTAACTGTAATAATACTAACAAAAATAAATATAATTCAACCTTTCTTTTTTTTAAAGAATTCAAACATTTTGCACCTGTAGATAGAAAGACTGTAAATATATAAATAATAACATATTATTTCCTTTTGTTCTTCCTTGCCAAAAAAAAAAAAGAAAGTATGATTTAAGTGTGTTTCCACTTTTTCGGCCATGTTCCTATTCACATAGTAAGACTTAAAGCTATACAGTTAATAAGAATTACTGTTTACCTTTTTGCTTGCTTAAAAATCCTACTGAGTTTTCCCCTTCTATGCAGTGTTAAAGAGGGGACTTATGTATACCATAATTAACCCTGCTTGTTCAATGCTGGCAGATCTTTATTATCAGTTGTAAGCTAGATGTGCATACTGTCTGTCCTAACAAAGGGTTAAAGAGCTCAAAGTTTTGGTTGTTTGAATGTCAATTCATTTAAAAAAAAGACTGACCCTACAACTGTCCTCCAATTGCACATTACACACTATTCCTAACAATACAAACTATCTATAGAAGCCAATATATAGACCTGAAACAACCAAAAAGGTAAGAAATATTGGATTATTTTGAGTATGCTGTGTGAATGAGAACAAAACATGTAGAGGTGCATATGTATAGGAGTTAAGGGAGTGGTAAAAAGGTGGAAGTGCTTTGAAGGATTTGGAAACTTTTAATTATGCAAATAAGTCGTTAATAGATCAGTACGTTAATTTTTTTTCCCCCTGATTGTTCTAAACATAGGTTAACTATACATGGCTAATTGTGTTAGAATAACTCATTATTATTTCAATGTTTCAGCTCAATTGAATTTATTTTTGGAATGTGAGGTATGCATATGCAGTGTTATGTTGTGTTGGAAAAAGGTGATAGCAAAGAGCAGGAAGTTATAAAACGGTAGGTTGAAGCAGAGGATTAGGCTGTACGTGTATTCTGCAAATGTATTCTTGCAATGGAAGTCAGTCTGCAGGAAAGCTAATAGCTTTTCAAAGAAACACCTATTCATACTAAATGGAATCATATGAAAAACAAATCCATTGTGAGACTGATTTATTATTGACCTCGCTTTAAGGGACATGCCAAAATAAAAAAGTTGCATTATATTTGTGAAAAAGGTCTGTACATTTTTTAGAGGTATATATATATATTTCTGCAGTGCTTTACGTATTGTACATTCACATCATTCTCTGACCTCAAGGAGCTAACAATCTAAAGGTTCCTATCTCACATGCATGGGCCAATTTTTTGAGGGGATGTAATTAACCTACCAGCATGTCTTTGGAGTGTGAGCAGAAACCGGAGAGCTCAGAGGAAGCCCACACAGGCACAGGGAGAACATGCAAACTTCATGCAGGTAGCATCATAATTCGACTTTGAACCCCTAGTGCCTAGAGCAAGAAGTGCTACTGAGCCACTGCATTTATAACCATTCTATAGTGTAATTGTATGTAAATGTCCACACTAGTACAAAATATTGTTATTTAACATTAGTGTAACTTTGTTGTCCATCCTTTTGCTTTGGCATTGGACAGGAAATAAGGAAACAGAAACACATATGGTAGTTGTTTTTTTCTGTGTGAGAAACTAGATAGGAAGTCAACTATGCGTTGAAAAAGACCTGCTGACATATTTTCATATTTTGTTCTGAGTTTTACACAATTAAATATATACCATATATGTTAAGCAAGTGAAACCTGTCCTTTCAGCATAATGTTTTATGTTAGAAAGACATTTTCAGTGATAGGGTCACGGAGCACCTAAAATCTGTAAGAACACATTTTTGTTGTGTTTTTTTTTTTTTTTAAATCAATTGCATATTCTCATTTCAAGGTCTTCAGCAAATTGGCAGTCATTTCATTAAACATATAATGAAAAGTTTGAGGTTTGACGGGAGTGTTGCTTTAAGTTGTATTGTGGTGGTCGAGGCTCAGAAAATCAGTAGCAGAGTTTGATTTTTAGATCTAGTGAGTTGTACCTGAACTGTAGATGAATCTATTCATGTATATACGTAAACCCAATCGCTAAAACATCTTATAGACTTAAACATGTTGCTGCAACTTCAAAAGTAATTAGCAAAATGTGTTAATTTGCAACTTTTATTAAAATATTACCTAATGATTCTGTCATGATGATCCTTGTTCAGGCATTTCATGTTATAGTATGACAACCCTCTCTTCCTGTCTCCCAACTTTGCTTCTACATAGTCATCTTGTCTTACAAGTATTTGATGGAGACTACGAGTGGCAGTTTTCAATTCCCCAAGCATGGTCCTCTGTTGTCACCATCAGGAAACCCATCCTCAGAAATACAATGCAGCCATTGTATTTCTGAATGCCCAACATGTTAGTCGGTCCGACAGAAGCTGGCTGAACATGCTGAAGAGCAATGGCTGAGAACGATGATCAGAATGTTCTGGCAGGGGCCGTCCCCCTGTCAGAACACAATGGCTCAGGGGGGGCTGAGTGCTGTACTAATGTCGGATCATTAGTACAGCGGCTCCGACCAGAGCTGCCTGGTACAAACTAACAGTTGTTTTCATTCAACCCAGGGAGTTGAACTTAACCACTTGTGACCGGCCCCACGTCCAAAGACGTCACGTTTTTGAAGATGGATATCTCGGTAACGGCAGCAGCTGCTGCCACAACCGAGATATCCATCTCTTTGTGGGGCGGTCCTGTTAACGATAACGGCGGTCATCGCGGCGGATTCGCCGCGAGATCGCCGTTACCGGCGGCGGGAGAGGGTGCCCCCCCCTCCCGCCGCTCTCCCGCGCCCTCCGCCGCTTACCGTAGCCGTCGGTAGCGGCGGAGGCGATCGGGTCCGCTCGTTGTCTGTCCGGGGATGTGACTGAGGGAAAAAATGTCCCTCAGCCGTCCCCCTCTCTCTGCTGGGCGGAAGTGACGTCAAAACGTCATTTCCGCCCAGCATCTTAAAGAGACATTTAATATGTTTACATTTTGACTTATTTTTTTTTTTTTTTTTTTTTGCATTTAAGCCTGAATATGAGATCTGAGGTCTTTTTGACCCCAGATCTCATATATAAGAGGACCTGTCATGCTTTTTTCTATTATAAGGGATGTTTACATTCCTTGTAATAGGAATAAAAGTGATAATTTTTTTTTTTTTTTTTTCAGTGTTAAAAATTATAAAATAAATAAAAATAAAAACCAAAACCAAAAAAAAATTTTTTTAAAGTGCCCCGTCCCGACGAGCTCGCGCGCAGAAGCAAACGCATACGCGAGTAGCGCCCGCATATGAAAACGGTGTTCAAACCACACAAGTGAGGTATCGCCGCGATCGTTAGAGCGAGAGCAATAATTCTAGCCCTAGACCTCCTCGTCATCTCAAAAAATGCAACCTGTAGAATTTTTTAAACGTCGCATATCGAGATTTTTAAGGGTAAAAGTTTGACGCCATGCCACGAGCGGGCGCAATTTTTATGCGTGACATGTTGGGTATCATTTTACTCGGCGTAACATTTTCTTTCACAATATATAAAAAAATTGGGCCAAATTTATTGTTGTCTTATTTTTTAATTCAAGAAAATGAATTTTTTCCAAAAAAAGTGCGCTTGTAAGACCGCTGCGCAAATACGGTGTGAGAAAAAGTATTGCAATGACCGCCATTTTATTCTCTAGGGTGTTAGAAAAAAAAATATATATAATGTTTGGGGGTTTTAAATAATTTTCTAGCAAAAAAAACTGTTTTAGTCTCGTAAGCACCGAATCTGAAAAACAGGCTCGGTAATGAAGTGGTTAAAAAAACTGACAGCTCCAGTCTGAGCTGCTGTACTAACAATCAGACAATAGTACTGAACTGTTGTGTTCTGACAGGGGAATGGCCCCCCACCAGAACACTCCGATCAGCGTTCTAAGCCATTGGCAGAGATCGCTGATCAGGAGTCAGTCAGCTGGTTTTCCAACATGCTCATCCAACAGAAGCTGGCCAAACGGCTGGCTTCTGTTGGACTGACTGACATACACACTGGCTGAATGTCTGACAGTTTTGAATTGAACCGGCCAATGTCTGCAGACATTCAGCCATATGTACAGGGCTTTAGAGTGTACCAGGCTTTACTTACTAAGCTGTGTAGCAAGGACAAGGAGAACAGACTGGACCTTACATCCTGAGAAGTGGTAGACTCCTTATATTTCTAATGACAGGTTCCCTTTAAGAGAATGAACTGCTTTCATGCAACTGTGATTAAGATACACCTTGTATCGACTCAGAAAATATGAGTTTTAACTCCTTTCATTTTAGAAACATACAAAACAATTGAAAAACTTCATAAACGTGTATTCTAAAGTAACATGTGAAGGACAAGGACAATCACAGCTCAATCAAGTCCATAACTTCACAGCAGGAGTGATGTGCTGTGAGCATACTGACATCCACAGGGGTGCCATGGTAAGCAAACAAACATCAGTCAAAGACGCCATTCACTGGTACTCCACGTTACCATCCATGTATCTGTGATGTACTAATATTGTACTAGAAACACAAATATATTGTTTTAATCCAATCCCGACATGACACCGGATATTATGCATTGCTTAAAGCCATATAATGAAAGCATTAAATTTGAAAATTGTCTTTATTTGTTCAGGGGCATCATGTTATGCAATAAGAGCTGTCACGTGAGAAGCCAAGGCATCTGTTAGGGTTAAAATCATATGTGCAGGATTTAAAGCAGAACTAAACTCTCTCTGTCAGCATTAACTATTTTGTAATCCTTAAGCTGCTAGCTTTAGTACATAGACATTATATTTACCTGTTTTAATCTTTTTTTTTACATTATTTCAGTGGTTTCTGGCCTAGGCAAGTGATGCCATACATCCCAGGCATCTTTATCAACATTTTTTTTCTTTCATCTGCATGCCTGAGCTAAAAGCAGATGGATTGAAGTAAATGCTACATGAATCTTTGGCCCTTACTCAAGGTGGCTGCGGCTATAAATACTAAGGAGTGTTTTCAAAGTTATTTCTCAACAATATAAACATAAAAATGTAGACATGGGTGGATAGGTGAAGTTGAATAGCATTTTGTTTGTGGTTCTCAGATTCAGTTAAAACTGAGTTCGACCCTAAAAAATAACTTTCTATTAACAGCTTGCCTTTAATGTAAAAATTTAAATTAAAAAATATACTCACTTCTATCTGGCTTTTACTAAGCAGATTTCGTAATCTGCCTACTTCCTGATCCTAGGTGGTACAACTTCCTGTCCTAAGACCCCATTGCCTCCTGGGAAATGATGACACTCATTTCCCAGGAGTCTCTGGGTATTACTGTGCCTAAAAATCGCCAGCATGCACCTCTCCCTGAAAACCAGGAAGAAAAAGGAACTGGGCTTCACATGCCCACACATATGATGGATACGGCCACAACATGAGCTGGAGGATATAAGGCAAGTGTTTGCAATGATTTCTGGAATGATTGGGGAGCTAGCAATATGTTTTAGGGACTATTTAATGTGATTAATTTCAGCTTTCAAAAAATGTTATTATGCCCGGAACCACGCTTTAAGTTCCCTATTAATATCAAGTGGAAAGAAATCTAATTTATTTAAGACCAGCTAAAGGAAAACACATCATCTCTTATAAATTAATTGTTATTAAAATGTAGCACTGACCATAAATGTAACAATAAATGATCAATAGATAATAGATTAGGAAAGCAGCTATGATCACCACTATACCACCAATACTACCAGATTCTCACAGATTTAATTGTTTTTTGAATGATCCTTCAATCAAGGAAAATTGTTTGATGCAATAAAGAAAAAAATCAATTTGATCTTGATAGATCAGATTTTCCTGAAGGGTGGTTCATGTTCATTTCTATAAAAACAATCATTTATGGGTTAAAATGGTAATTTCACACAAATTATTTCTAAACAAATGTTCATTCAATTGAATCAATCATATTGAAAGATCACACATTGCATGTATTGTCAGCAATTTTGTTGAGAAAAAAATGAAACCAAAAATAAAACTCTGATGGACCGTTTTCATCAGACGAACCGATCGTGTGTGGGCCCCATCGTTTTTTTATCCATCGGTGAAAAAACTAGGAACTTTTTATTAAATTATCTGATGGTTAAAAAACCGATCGTCTGTGGGCTCGTCCATCGGTTAAAAATCCACGCATGCTCAGAATCAAGTCGACGCATGCTTGGAAGCATTGAACCTAATTTTTCTCAGCACCTTGTTGTGTTTTACATCACCGCTTTCTGATACAATCATTTTTTTTAACTGATGGTGTGTAGGCAAGACTGATAAAAGTCAGCTTCATCAGATATCTGATGAAAAAATCCATCAGAACATTTTCATCGGATGAACCGATCGTGCTTACAGGGCATTATTGCAGGGGTGTCTGAAATTAGACATGCCAAAGTGACACCTTCTTGCAATAACCCAATAAGACAACTTAAAATTAGGAAAATGTGATGATAGTGAGGACTGGGCACCCAAAAACAGTGTGAGAAGATGCAGAGCAGCCTTGTTGTTTCAAAATGATTTATTAACCACTTAAGCCCTGGACCAATATGCTGCTAAATGCCCAGAGGCGTTTTTACAATTCAATATTTTTTACTTTTTGTTATAAGAAAAATCGAATAAACTAAATTTTAGTCAAACATTTAGGCCAAAATGTATT
This sequence comes from Rana kukunoris, assembly GCA_029574335.1. Lineage (NCBI taxonomy): Eukaryota > Metazoa > Chordata > Amphibia > Anura > Ranidae > Rana > Rana kukunoris. The sequence goes on along the minus strand of CM056050.1, from coordinate 138,445,085 downwards.
CAGCCACATGTCTTTAGTAAAAAAAATCGCAATAAAAAAAATTAGCTACCTAGCGGCAACAGCGACACTAATACAGTGACCAGAAAAACGATCGCTTAGTGACGCTGGCAATAGGGGGTGAAAGGGTTAACTAGGGCTGTGATCAAGGGGTTAAAACTTTATTAGGGGGGTACGGGGCTACCCTGGACCTAACACTAACTGCCTGTCACACTAACTGTCACATTGACACTAAATGCAGTGATCAATAAATATATGATCACTGCAATCAGTGACACTGTGACAGGGGGCTAGGGGGGTGATTGGAAGGGGTTAAATGTGCCTATGTGTGTGGTGTCAGTGTAGTGTTGGTGCAACTTACTGTGATGTCTTCTCTCCTCTCGGTGGATTGAAAATACCGCCGAGAGGAGAGCTGACATCACTTCCTCTGCCTGTGTTTACATTATACAGGCAGAGGAAGTCATACGGCGGAGGCTCAGGGGATTAGCTGGGAGCGATCACGAGGGGGCGGACAAAAGCGAACAGCGGCCCTCTCATCCAAGATCGCTCCTGCAGGTAAGACGCCCGCCGCATGTAGCGGGGGGGGTTCCCGATCGGACCCCCAACCCGCAAGAAGGCAGGGACGTACATGTACGCCCATCTGCCTGTACGTGCCATTCTGTGGACGTACATATACATGCGGCGGGCATTAAGCAGTTAAAGAAGACACAGAGCCAGCTTCTATTCCAACAGCGAACAGTGATACCCTTCCAGAATGTGACTATAAATTTAGGAATGATGATTAACAATTCTACCATAACATTAGTTATGTGGGGAGGTTCACTCGGTTAACACTCGGAGACCAGATGTAACGGAATTGTATTGTAGTAAAGTCCAAGCAAAAACAACTTCCCAGTTGGGAGACAACCCCACTGGGTGCATTTACAGAATGTTGCATTGAGAACGCCAACATATGACGAAACGTGCCTGGGTTAATGGCGTGCAGTGACGTCACCGCGTTCGCGTTAGGAGGAAGGGCTCCTTGTTTGTTGCTGGCCGGCACAATTTTACCTATATCGCTCGTTTGCACTTCCCAGTGTAAGTAGCCTTTTAACTTTTTATTAAACTGTATATTGGTACTACACTATGTTGCGGTCTCCTTCCTTTCATATGGTCTACTGCTGCTCTGCATGATACTAATGGTGGCGAGTATCCAACGCTGCATCCTGTTTCTATACGGATGTTGATTCCATGATCAGCTGGGTTTTACAAGATTCCTGATAAGCTGTGACACATACCTGTGGGATATTCCGCTTAGGATTTAATATATGCCTTTATTAGGCTTATATCTGGTAAGCCTCAGTCCATGTGGTGGCGGTTCACGAGTCTTTCATTTGCACCTGGGTGCTGTTCATGTCATATTTCATGTCATATTTATCAACATCTTCATTGGACTTTAAACAATTTTTGTATATATGGACTTAATTGGTTCTTTTTAGTTGGCGCAATTTTTTCTTAATTTTTGTGTTAGGTCACGTGATTGCTGCCTCCTGTGATTTCACTTATCACGCTGTTATTTATTAATTTTTGGTTTAGCAAAAATTTCTCTTCTTTATAGAATAGAGTAGCAGCAGGTCTCGGATGCTCTGATAGCATCTGTCTTAAAGGATAGAATGCTGCTTGGCCAGTCTGCGCCCAGATAAGGGAAGCTTCCAGGAAGCATAACATGTCCCTAACCTTTCCCAACTTGTTAGGAACCATTCCCTAGAGCTTTTGCTGTTCCTGTCAGATGGGCGACCTGTCCCTACATAACCCACACACAGAATATGCGCCAAGCCTGAGAGTCAGGGAACTAATTGTCTCTGCCTGACCCAAGATGGCTGCAAGAGTCACATGAGATGGCAGCATCCAATCGACCCGGGAAACAATAGAAAAACCATTTTCCACCTACAGTGGAGAAAATAGACTGTACCACAGGCAGACTACTATGAAAAAAAGGATCAGCTAATGAAGCCTATCATATACCACATCACAGCTTGTTTATTCAGGCCTGGGTTATAAAACCTATAAAAGCGATAGTAAAATGTCATAAAAGAAAAAGAAAGAAAAACTTAACCCCTGAAAGTTAATGTCATAATGTGCTAGTATGCATCGTATAACTACGACAATAACTTGCATATTAGGCTTTAAAATTAGCACTTTTGAATTCGAACGTTCGAGTCCCATAGACGTTATTGGGGTTCTAAATGTTCGCGCAAACGGTCGGTCCGTTCGAAGGTTCTGGTGCGAACCGAACGGGTTGTTCGGCTCATCCCTAAGAGTCAGTCACATTCTCCTCCTATGCAAATTGGATGCAGAGAAACGCGCATTCAATTCACATTGGTGTGAACCCAGCCTTAATGTGTGGCTTGACCTACATTGTTAAGTCAATGTTACAACAGTGGTGTGGAGGCATGACTGGTTCTTTAGACATTTGCAAGGATTTCCTAAATGGAGGAGTTTGGATTAGGGTACACATTTGGTTTAAAATGCAAACTCCCTTTAAATTCATACATAGATGTAATTATTTAGGATTTAAATTTACAATGCAAATAATGTATCTGAAACTGTTAAAGCTACAGCTTCAGAACATCATAGAAAATTGAAGAATTTATAAATTCACAGGCTAAAAAAAAGACATATTTTTTATCTTACAGTCAATGTTTCTTCTTCATTAAAGAAAAATAAAATACAAAATTAAATGGAATGTGTTAGTATGAGAAATGCCTAATTTTATTTGGGTGTTTGAATAGTTTGTTTTTAATATGAGTAATGGGATGCAGGTCAGAACCTTGTTACTTACTGACCAATATCTACATTTTTCAGAAAGGCCCTAATTACTCACTGTGATTTGTTTTAAAGTGGGATTGGTCTTTTGACTTTCATTGCTCATTAAATTGGAACTAATCTTTCTCAGTCAACATTAATTTTTTTCTAATCCTTATGCTGCTAGCATCAGTATTTTTTTTTATCACTTTTATTCCTATTACAATTAATATAAGAATCCCTTGTAATAAAAATAAGGATGATATGTCCTCTTTTTAGAGACGTCTGGGGTCAAAAAGACCCCAAGTCTCTTCTTTACTATTAAAAGTAAAAAAAATCAGAAACTTTTTTTGATCTTTTTGCCTTAAAAAAATTATATTTTCCTTCCAGCCTGGACTTGAAGAGACGTTGTGACATTGCTCCGTTGATCTTAGGTCATAGATGCGATAAAAGAGTATCTACTCTTTGATCGCCTATGGGAGCAGCGGGCTGCACCATTGGATCGTTTCTTGGGCGAACTGGCGGAAATGGTAGGCTCGGAAAACACTGTGGGGAGCATCCCTTCCTGCCACTTCTGAAAGCGTTCCAGCTGCTTATTAGCTGCTCGGACCGCTTTCAAGCCAGCTGCTGACTGAACAAAAAGAATACTGGGGTTATGGCTGATATCTTCAGCCATAATCCCAGTGAACCACTTGCAAATAGCAAAGTATTTATATGTATTGCGGTCGGCAATAGAGATGTCCCGAACTATTCGCCGGCGAATAGTTCCCGGCGAATATAGCTTGTTCGCGTTCGCCGTGGTGGGCGAACATATGCAATGTTCGGTCTGCCCCCTATTCGTCATCATTGAGCAAACTTTGACCCTGTACCTTACAGTCAGCAGACACATTCCATCCAATCAGCAGCATACCCTCACTCCCAGACCCTCCCACCTAGATTCATTCGGAAGCTGCAGTCTTAGTGAGAGGAGGGACAGTGTAGCTGCTGCTGATTTAATAGGGAAATCGATAGCTAGGCCAGTGTATTCAGTGTCCACTCCACTTCTGAAAGACTCATCTGATCTCTGCTGTAAGGACAGCGTCCTAACAGCACCCCAAAAAGCCCTTTTTAGGGCTAGTACATCAGTCTGCTTTTTTTTTCCCTCTGTAATCTAATTGCAGTTGCCTGCCCGCGTGTGTGTCTGGTGTCACAGTAGATTACATTTAAAAAATAAATACAAATTTTGACTGTAATAGAATAGCAGTCAGTTGCCTGCCAGCGTGTGTGTCAGGCTCACAGATTATACAGTGCCACCACTCATATTTGGTGTCACATTAGATTACATTTAAAAAAATAAAAATAAATTTTGACTGTAATAGAATAGGAGTCAGTTGCCTGCCAGCGTGTGTGTCAGGCTCACAGTGTATACTGTGCCCACTTGCCCAGTGCCACCACGCATATCTGGTGTCACAGTAGATTACATTTAAAAAAACAAAACAATTTTGACTGTAATAGAATAGCAGTCAGTTGCCTGCCAGCGTGTGCACGTTATTCCAAACAATTTAGGAATGTTAGGTGATTTATGCCCTTTATGGATTTAAACCCGACTCTGCGTCAACTAAGTAATTTTCCATGGGAGTTTTGCCATGGATCCCCCTCCGGCATGCCACAGTCCAGGTGTTAGTCCCCTTGAAACAACTTTTCCATCACTATTGTGGCCAGAAAGAGTCCCTGTGGGTTTTAAAATTCGCCTGCCTATTGAAGTCTATGGCGGTTCGCCCGTTCGTGAACATTTGCGGAAATTCGCGTTCGCTGCTCGCGAACGGAAAATTTTATGTTTGCGACATCTCTAGTCAGCAAGTGGTAAAATAGCGTTTTCAGTTTGTGGTGCTCGGATACAGTGAAGTTCCATTTTAACACATTTAAACTATTCTCCATTTCTATGAGCTATGTTATACGTTTAAAAAACAGAAAAAAACCAGAAAGAAGTGCAGCGCTAGAAATAGTTAATAATTAATGAATACATAAATCAAGTGAAAATACAAGCTCATTAAGCCCTGGTTCACACTGGTGCGTTTTGACATGCGATTTGGCATGTCAAATCGCATGTCAAAACGGCGGATTTTGCCGCAAGTTGTCGGCAATGGCGCTGTCCTAATCGGCGCGACGCTGCATCTGCGGCGCTGCACCGATTTCAAAAAGTAGTCTCTGCACTACTTTTTGCGATTTCAGCCCGCGATTTACATTGACATCTGTGCAGAAACCTGCACAGATGTCTCTTAAATCGCGGCTGAAATCGGGACTGCCAGCGGGAGTGAAATCGTGCGAGTTCAGCTGAACTCGCACGGCTTCACTCCCGCAGCCCAGTGTGAACCTGGGCTGAAGGTGGATTGGAAAGAGCTAAATGATAAGATGTGAAAAGGAATAGATCTCCATACACTATTATGTGATAAGATCCAGTGCAAAAAATTCCAACAAAAAATCTTGTGCTGGGAAATTTATCTAAAAGGTGGTCAGGTGCAATCCAATGTGCTGTCAGATGAGAAGAGATTTCCACAAATTCACCCGTGAGAAGACTGCCTGCTTACCACAAGAAGAGACTGCTTTGCATCAGTCTCATAAAGCATAGGGTCTCCCTGGAACCAATCCATGTGTAATCAGCAGCCGTAAATCCGGGATATATGGTGGTACAATAAAAAAGAGGAGACTCTCATAGCGTATCAAGTAAAACCAAAGGGGAGATTTAACAAGTAATGCACTCACAATTGTCAGGTGGAAACAGGCATAATCACTCAAAGTCGTGGTCTCTCCACTCCGATACCTCTGGCTACTCGAATGCAAAACACTGCCTACGTTCAGGACGTCACGGCACCCTACGATTGTTTTGTCTCGGTAGGACTTCAACGGGGGATTAGCCGTACTAGCGCAGCGTCAGCCTTTTGGCTTTTTTATGTTATACGTTTGTTTTATCATGTTAACCTTGTAGTTTAACACATTGGGTTTGATTTACTAAAGCCAAATCCACTGCAAGCGCATGTGGAAGTGCAGTGGCTGTAGATATGAGGGGTAGATCTGAAATAAGGGGAATCTGCAGATTTTATCATCCAATCATGTGGAAGCAAAATTGCTGTTTTTTATTTTTCTTGCATGTCCCCCTCAGATCTACAGCGACTTGGAAGTTTACAGTGGATTTGCCTTCAATAACTAACCCCCAGTGTTTCACAACCTTTTTTTTAGTCAAGGCACCCTTAAAAATGATGGACAATCTCTAGGCACCCTCCAAAATTATGGACAGTTTTGAGGTGCCCCATTCTAAAATGTAAAAACTATTCTAATAGTTTTACATAATGCAACAACATCAGTACACGTAGGATACCCAACATCAAAGGTGATTTTTTGCAAAACTGGAACTGACTAGTATTCCAATATTTCTTCATCAGTTTTTCTTCATCACTCAGCTAATGTGACTCCAGCTCTGACAGAGAGGGGCATGGGAGGGTCATTGATTCTTAGGATGCTGGTGGCTAGTAGACATGTGCACACTGAAATATTTTATTTCAGAATTCTGTTTTAAAAAAAAAAAATATTTAGTGACACCCCCGAAATTTGTTTTTATTTATTTTGTTTAGTTAAAAAATGCATTTGTTTAAAAATCCAAATTAATTAAGGTCGAATCTGTTATTGAGGGCTTATGGTGTCTATCGAATGTTCTAAGAAGATTCAACGAAGCAGCTAAACTATACTACGAAATATGCCATCGTACATTTCAGGTTGAATGCTCCGCCCACAAGCTATAGTAGAATTCTAATGTTGTATGACATGTAATAATTATGTTTATTAATTTTTATTACAATCAACTAATATTAAAATTCTTCTATAGCCTATAGGCGGAGCATTTGACCATAAATGTCCGTTTGTGGCGATCGTATGTTTTTAGATGCGTTGAATCTTCATGTCTCTATAATGTTGAATCTTTTCTCTCTATGTCGAATTATCTTGGACTAATAGGGTTAAGGTTAGGCACATTCGACCACAGGACACAGATTGCTATTGTCACAGTCATGTTGAATCTTCTATCTATATTGAACTGTTTTTGCAATGAAACGAAAATATATTTTTTTTTTGTGGGATCTTTCGGATTCTGTGCGTTCGTTATCGTTTGTTTGCACATGTCTAGTGGCTAGAAGGTTATAATGGTGTACAATGAAAACCTGTAGCTTTGTGTAGCTAAAAGGCAGGCTTTATCCACCCACCAGCTTGTATACAATCTTGGGGTAATTTTTTGGCATTTTGCTAAGGCACCCCTGAAAAAACCTCAAGGCACCTTGGTTGAGAAAAGCTGGTTTACCAAGTGTGCTACAATTCTGTCTTGCTACTTCTTGCTACTTTTTTTTGTTTTGCTGAATTGGTATCTGAGCTTTCACATATAAGTGAAGTCATAAAGCATCATTATATAGAACTTTCGGATGCCAAGAGAAGGAATCAAATGTCAGTTCTAGCTTTTGGTGAAACTTGTGAAGGAAGACCCTTTTGTGATACTACACAGGACAGTCTAAAACACTGATCAAAATTGTATTTAGCCTTGAAAACCTCTTTGATATCTCTTGCAGTATGCAAATTTAACAGAGCAAAGTTTGGTTATAATGAAGTAACCTTGATAACTCTTGTCTTTACATTGAACCCATCCAGCATGCTAAGCAACCCGGTCAGCATGCTAATTGCTGCTACTGCTGTCTTCTGTTACATGCCAATGGACACCCATGAGAAGTGCTGGTATGAAACAGGTAGCTTGCAGTAGAGGATAGCAATCTGCTTGGTATGCTGTTAGCGCACTGAGTGACCTATCTGTCTTTCTGAAAGATCAACTGGGAAAGGTATTTGTTACTCACTTTGCATAGACAATAGCATAAAATATCATATTACAGTAGCAATGATATGGGACTTACAGTGAACACAAATTTATAGGGGATCTTTCAAGTTGTACCCCCTCCTTTACCGTAAGTAAAGCCTCAGAAAATTAGGCTATAGACCTTGACTGAACTGCGTAGTAAAAGTCTTACAGGAAATTGATACGGTGAGTACAAAGGCACCAAAAACAGGAGAATAATATTTAAACGAGAAATGTATTTAAACCTTAAACTAAGTAGAACTTTGAGTGCCTGTGTTGCAGAAGTCCTATCTGCTCATGCTCAGACTGCTATCCAGAGAGAAAAAAAACCCTGGTGAAGCAATACTAATCCTTTCCACATTGCAGGTCTAACAAACTGCAACTGCGGGGCAAACGTTGCATAACTTTGTGCCAAGGTGATGTTAAATGTCGAAAAAAGAAAAAGATACGGCGCTGGATAAAAATGAAGACTGGATGGACAAACGTATAACTACAGTGTATTAAAACTGAGTAACGCCATAGAAAACCAACCAGGACGTATGAAAAAGGCTTATAAGCAAGGATATTCACACATTATAATATTACACCAGACTGTGAGAAATATAACCAAGATGTGTAGATGGAGATATATTGAAAAGCGATCCCACACTGATCATGTGCACCAATACTGTGTAAAAAACATAACAAAAAAATCTTATTCCATTTAAATATCCACAAGGGGAAAATGGCAGCCAATCCCAGACGACGTCCGTGGTGACGAAACGCGTAGGCGTGGCTTGCGGCACCGACGACATCACGCTATTCCGAGAGGAAACCCTGAACGAACACGAGCAGGAGGGGACGCGCAGCCGCCGGCTTCATTACATGATACACCGCTGACTGTTCACCTCGTAAATGTGAGTGAACACAGTTTTTAATACAATAAATCCTTTTGTATTCTCTGGTATCACGCTATGGCCCTTTTTTCTCTTTATATTTTCCATCTATGGAGAGAGTCAATCTAGAATCATCCAGATATTATACAGACGGTCAGGAGGGAGACCTTAAACCCCCGGGCTCAGAGTGACCAGCATAGTGGTCAGTATAGTCGGTAAGGAGACTACATCTTCACTTTGGGTGTCTCTACTGGTGAATCAAGCCTACCTATACTTTCCATTTTACACCTCCTTTGATGACCCGCAGAACTTCACTTCTGGGACTCTCTCTATTATTCAATCATCGTTCCCCTTGTGGATATTTAAATGGAATAAGATTTTTTTGTTATGTATTTTACACAGTATTGGTGCACATGATCAGTGTGGGATCGCTTTTCAATATATCTCCATCTACACATCTTGGTTATATTTCTCACAGTCTGGTGTAATATTATAATGTGTGAATATCCTTGCTTATAAGCCTTTTTCATACGTCCTGGTTGGTTTTCTATGGCGTTACTCAGTTTTAATACACTGTAGTTATACGTTTGTCCATCCAGTCTTCATTTTTATCCAGCGCCGTATCTTTTTCTTTTTTCTATGTTTTAATTTTTGTATCACAAATTTTTGATACTGGCTGCTTTTATACAGTCTCATACTTGTATATGTCAATTTATTATTTTGAATTTTTTTATTAAGCGCAGTGTTTCCCTTGTGGTTTTTCTTTCTGATGTTAAATGTCACCTGCCATTGCCAACCTCCCACCTGTGTACTAAGCCATTATGCTCAAAACTGTTTGTTAGACCTGGAGTGTGTGTGAGCAGTGTGTGCTTGTGGTCAAAAACCCCTGCCAAGTTCCCATTTTAAATGGCCATTAGAATGAGGTCCAAAAGAAAAATACGGAATGGTGTGATTGTGGAAATGCACAGTCTATTTGCCTTTAGTAAATCAAACCCATAATGTCTATAGGGACACCCTAACTGCCTAATCTGGGATAACCTAATCCAACAGATCGGCTACATGAATGACTCCGCTTTAAAACCTAATTGTAAGTGTTGGTCCACATGATGGGCATTTTCATCTAAATAATATACTTTTTACGGGTACAAATGTTACACTTGCTTAATCACTGATTAGGAGAGTATTGAGAAGTACTCTACTTGAAACCACACCATTTCTTCAACCTATAACATCTGACCGAAATCTCACAAAACTTTTAAAGCTACAGGCAGAATAACAACTAATCTATAAAAGTGGTTTAAATAGGAAATATTAGGCCCGGATTCACAAAGGAGTTATGCCGACGTATCTCCAGATACGCCGCCGTAATTTTAAATGTGCGCCGTTGCATCTTTGCGCCGATTCACAAAGCAAGATACTCCGAAAAACACGGCTTCAGTCATCCCGCGTAACTTGCCTACGCCGGCATATCGTGGGCGCATAGTTACGCTGGACGCATTTGGCGTTCCCATTTAAAATATGCAAATGAGCAAGATGATCACAAACGTAGATGCGCCCTGCCGCTTCATATACGCGCTTTGGGTAAGGCTTACGTCCGGCGTAAAGTTACCCCAGCTATATGAGGCGCAGCTAATGCTAAGGTATGGGCCAGGGAACGCCGTTTACGCCGTTTACGTAGTACGTGAATAGGGCTGGGCGTAGGTTATGTTCACACGTCGTAGGCTTTGCATGCCGACGTCACTAAGGCATTCTATCCAACGTGATTCGGAGCATTCGTTCGGCCCATCAATGAACCCATCGGTTCATTGTCATAAAACACGCCCACTGCCTTGCTACTTTGAATTACGCGGGCTTACGCCAGCCCATTTACGCTACGTCGCCATAACTTAGGGAGCAAGTGCTTTGTGAATACAGCACTTGCCTCTCTAAGTTGCGGCAGCATAGCGTAAAGAATATACGCTACGCCCGCACAAAGATACGCCCGGGTACGTGAATCTGGGCCTAGATTTCCATTTGTGATTATCTTTAGGTTTGAATGCCGTGTATTCTGTGCTATTAATTTATGCTTATAAAAGTTGTCTTCAGACAAAAGATCCCTCTGTAACTTGAGTCTTGCCTTTCATCTACCTTAGGTTTTAAAGTTTTAGGTCATCTTTACAAAGGATCATTGTTTTAATATGGGTTCAACAGGACAGTGTGTTTCAAAAGCCTCATACACACGATCGGACTTCCATCAGATTTTTCCGTTGATTTTGGTCCAAAGGGGTGTTGGCCGTGAACTTGTTCTGCATACACATAGCGCAACCTTTTCAGCCAACATTCACCAAATCACATGGTTTTTCAGCTCTTAACTGCCACCCTTTGGGCAACTTCTGCTATTGTTGTCTGATCTTTAGCATTGGTTCGGAGCATGCGTGTTTGTACTTTGGACTTTGTACACACGATTGGATGATGCTCCATCGGACATTTGTTGTCGGAAAGTTTGAGAGCATGCACAGCAAACATTTGTCTGTTGAAAAACCGAAAACAATTGTCCGATGGAGCATACAGACGATCGGATTGTCCGATAAAACACGTCCATCGAACCGTTGTTGTCAAAAAGTTAGATTGTGTGTATGGGCCTTTAAAATCAGAATATAGAAGACATCACTATTTTTCCACACTCAATGTATATAGTAAAATGTGTTCTTCTGACTCCTTTAGATGACCATGGACAAACATGTGGCAATTTACCATAGATAGTCAGGATAAAGACTAGGTTTACATCTAGCCATTTCCTGTGTGTCACGTTTGCACAGGCATAACAGCCTATTCATTTGAATGGGCTGCTCTGCCTGTGGGAAAGACAGGAAAAAGGATAAGAAGAGCAGTACACAATGGCTGTCTGTCATCTTGTTGGTTTCCACTTCCTCATCTAAGCTGTCATCCAGCCTGATATCAGGACTTTCCTGGCTGCAAGTTGTAGGAAAAGGCTCCCCATTCCAGATGCAAGAGCTAAACGCTCACAGATTACATACAAAAAGATTTATTTTTCCTAAGTGAGTTACTAATTTACAAGTATTTCTCAGTACTATTAATGCTGCACTTAGTTTGGTGCCCCCCGTGTTTTCTCTTGGTCCTGCAAATGTATCCAATGGCCCAGTACTCCTATCTTGGTCTGAGGTTCCCTGTTGTTGTAAGACTGTCTATCTGAAGCCCTTACAATGTGAAGAGCCTGATTTTACCTGTCACAATGTGAGTAGCCATTTGTCTCTTCAGTACAATAAATCTGTTAATATACTACACTCAGATTGTGCACTGTTGTTTTCTTTTTTATTTGCGCAGAGATACTTCAGTCTCTTCAGAGGTGCTGTATCTGGTGAATTGAAATCAGTGGGAAGTTACCTTGAACTTTCTAATTTAACTATAAGACCTTGTACACAAGATCAGTCCATCCGATGAGAACGGTCTGAAGGACCATTGTCATAGGTTAACCGATGAAGCTGAATGATGGTCTGATGTGCCTACACACCATCAGTTAAAAAAAATTATTGTATCAGAATGCGGTGACGTAAAACACAACAACGTGCTGAAAAAAATGAAGTTCAATGCTTCCAAGCATGCGTCGACTTGATTCTGAGCATGCATGGATTTTTAACCGATGGTCGTGCCTACTAACAATCGGTTTTGACCTATCGGTTAGGAATCCATCGGTTAATTGTAAAGCAAGTTGGCTTTTTTTAACCTAAGGTTAAATAACCTATGGGGCCCACACACGATCGGTTTTGACCAATGAAAACAGTCCATCAGACCGTTGTCCTCTGGCTAACCTATCGTGTGTACGGGGCCTAAGAACTTTTTGCTGTTCTGAATAGACATTTACTGTATGTACAGAAACAAGTATTGCACCATATACCCCAATACTGCAGGAAAATGGAGCCTGCATCTTTTTAAAATCGCAGTCACAATGAAACCACATTTTGCTTTTGCAACATGCTGTTTCATGCACTTGAAAATGTGCTAAGTTTTCAGATGCGTTGTGGGTGCCATTAAGAATTAGTAGGCCCCTAAGTGTCTGCTATAAAGCATCACGTTTTGCCAGCAGGTACTATATTAGCTATAAGTGGAAACTAACAGCTGAGTCTTACCTTTGCTTATCATATGTCATATGTATTATTCAACAGCGAGATCTATTTGAAATAGTTTCTGACTCTGTTCTTGTTCTTCTGGAAGTTTGGGTTCTTCCACACTACCTTTGGAGGTTCTATCTCCTTCCATTGCATACTCCATAATACTGTATAAAATACATAATAAATTTCCCAACGTAATGGGAATCTCTTACAATGGGAATCTCTACACATATGTGTAGATCCAGAAACACAAATGTAGATATCTAACTGATCGAGTTTCTCCAAGATAAAAGCCACTAGCAAGGGATTTAATGTTCCTGGATCTACTAAAAACTTTGGGGCAGATTCAGAAAAGAAATAATCCGGATAAGCCGTCTTATTTCAGCGTCTGGCCCTCCTATCTATGCTCCTGATTCATCGAATCAGTTAAGCATAGATTTCCATAAGATCCAACAGGCATAAGTCTCTTACGCCGTTGAATCTTATTTTCATATTTTAGGCTGGCCGCTAGGTGGCGTTACCGTCTAAAATATGTAAATGAGCCTATATGCCGATTCCCGAACGTACGCCCGGCCGGCACTATTCTATTACGTCGTTTGCGTTAGCGTAGTACCGTCGTAATGTTATTCCTGCTATATGAGGCGCAGGCAATGTTAAGTATGGACGGCGTGCCGACGCTTTTTTCCCGTCGCTTACGTCGTTTACGCAAAACGTTTGCGAATAGGGCTTTGCGTAAGTGCGGTTCATGGCGTTTACACGTCAAATTGACGTTGAGATTTGGAGCATGCGCACTGGGAACCAATCATGGCCGGCGCATGCGCAGTTCGTTCGGCACGAGGACGCGCTTCATTTAAATGATACACGCCCCTTACCCGCTGAATTTGAATTTGACCGGGTGATTTACATTGCACCGCCTCAACTTTACAGGCAAGTGCTTTATGAATAAAGCACTTGCCTGAAAAAGTTGTGGCGGCCTAACGTAATTAGATACATTAGGCCAAAATAAAGATAGGCTCTCCATCCTGAATCTACCCCTTTGTGTGGAATATCCCTTTTCCTTAACAGCTTGTTGTTTGGTTGTAAGCGGAAACTGCAGCACATACCTTCATACCTGTGGTAGCCTAGTGAGACATAAGCTCAAACCCCTAGTAATTCCAGGCTTTAGTGGCAGTGCTAATGTGCAATCAGTATCTTGAGGAAATTTTAGTCTTTCATGATGGAACTCTGTACCCCGTGTGAGGATGGGACCCTGTCCGGGGTGAGAAATGGCTACTTTACGCCAGATTCTCTAAAGAAACACATGTTAATGGGTCAGCTGTGTTTTGGACTTTTTAAGGCTCACCTGAACAGTATTCAGGGCCCCACCCACAGACAGGAAGTCTGGTCCCTGGGAGCCAGGTGAGCTCCCAACTCTCTGAAAGGAGTCAGAGAGAGGCTGCATGGATTGCAGCTCTTTAGTTTATACAATGCAGTAATGGTGGAAACCCCCTTAAAAACGCACCTGCCACTGGAGTCTGATTCCCCAAATCTTACACCCGTTATCAATATCAGCCCATTAATTGTCTTTCAAAAAGAAGCTAGTGGCATGCCATTTAGCATTTTTTTTTTTCATTTAGTGTATGTATCCAGTAAAACCCTTTAGTGTCAGGGGACCTGACCCCTTCTGGCAGAAGCTACACTCATGAAATCACCTCCATCTCCTGTATAAGTGGTTATTTTGCTGGACTTAAAAGGACATGTAGTGCTTAATGTTGTTCTAGAATTGGAGTTTTGTTGTGATGGCATTGATATATGGTTCTCTAAATGTAATAACATGGGAATCTGTCCAGTGCTACAGACTGCAACAAGAGTGCCATGGAATGTTAAGAAGGTGTATTAACAGATAAATCTCTTTGCCTCTTCTACTTTGTGAAGTGGCGTACCTATGATTAACACTCGTGACTGTGAATGATTAAAAAAAATACTTCAATACAGACTCAGGACACACAAAATATTTTTCTCACTAACTATGCGTCAGTGATGAGAAATGTTTATAATGAAACAAACAGAGAGGGAGAAGGAGATTCTTGATGTCAATAACTATATGCTTATGTGGAGTTTTTCCTATTAAAAGTACACAGTTAACATATGGAGAGGAGCTACCTTTCACACAATGTGTTAATGATAGGAAAAGATTATATATTTTAGTGTTAGTGAGAGGCTAATGTTAGGGATAGAATAAAAAGTTATGATTAGGCAAATGCAGACAGTAACGGCTGGCAGGACTGTGGGCATATGAGGCCACCAGGGCTAGGGCTTTGGCTATCAGAGCTGTAGGTGTGGACTCAGAATGTTGGTGAAACTGCTTTAAAGCAGACCATAATGCACACAAAGGTAATCCTGTTGGTCAGTTACTAGTGTAGCACTACCCCAGCATGAGCTGCTGAGAATTATTTGGGGTCTGCCATTACCCCACTGTTCACCGTCCCAGAACCAACAAGTCTCTGCTAGGAAAATGTCAGACAGATGTGAGCGCCAATTACTTCAGTCTTTTTTTTTCCAAATGCTTTATTAAACACAATTTGCAGTAGTAGAGGTAGAGGGATGGAGGGTTAGGGGAAGTTCAGATACCTTACTGCAGATCACTGAGGAACTTTAGGATCCAAAAGACAAATACCACCTTTTATCAGTGGAATTTTTGCACACCCAGATAGGCCTCTCTCACCGACCTAGCAGCTGGTATGATGCACGGACAAAGTCTCTGCCACAAACTTAACGATCGGTATGATGCACAGACAAAGTCTCTGCCACAGACTTAACGATCTGTATGAAGTACGGACAAAGTCTCTGCCACAGACTTAACATATATATCGAAACTGCTGGATAATCCTCTGCCACTGGATTGTGTGACCAATAGTTGGTAGATTGAAGCACAGCTACACAGTACCAGAGCCTTTAAGCCATCCGGCAGTACTGTGAGGGTAACTTGGTTTAGGTGCATCCTCCAAATGAGTCATCAGGCTCTTTTTGAGAAACCAGCCTTACGCTCGGTTCTCTCCAAAAAAAGTCCTCCCCTGGATCTTCCCAGTTGCTCTGCTTCTTCCCGCAGGCAAGACAGCACAGGACCACCTCTGGACCAGTAGGCCCCCAGCCAGACTTCTGGGCCTACATGTACACACAGGGCCCGAGGTAGAATAGACCAGTTGTCACATACCTTAGGCCAGGAGGGCCATGAGGTGAGAGAGACCGAATCACATGGCTTTTGTCCCTTAAATATCCTCTCCCAGAATGCCCAGCTACAAAGAAGCTCCTGATTAGGCTGTTTCCGGGGAAAGAATAGCCAATACACTTTGCTTGCTGTATTTCTCACCCCGGTCTGTGGTGACAATGACACCTAATGGCAACAGTGAGAAATGCACACAACACAGCCAAACTGGAACATAAGCTAATTTAGCTTTGAAATATAATTCCTGAACTATTTACAATTCAGAACAACACTAAATTTACATTCTAGCGCCTAATTATTAGGAGAAGGGCACTATACTAGTATATAAATGGTATAGTATGTGTCACCTGACTAATTTTCAAGTGTTGGGTAATGAATTCACACTAAAAAAAAGTTAGTATAGCAAGCATCTATTGCATAGTGTTGGGAATCTATAGCAGTAGATTTAGTCAAACATACCAGAACACAAGGAATGTATCCTAGTGTATTAACTACATTTAGAGAAAGAAATTCTAAGCCTGGAGCAGGGAAACCTCTAACATTAAAAATTTTCACTTGAGAAAAGTACTGACCATCGGCAAACATATGCAGCTGCTTATGTTTGATGATAGTTAGTACTTTCCCCTTGTGCACTATTTTTATGTTAGACAATGCCCTTCACCAGGTTTAGAGTTTTTTTCACTGATTAAACTTGTTGCTGGCTTTATCCCTCGTTGTTGTACCGGGGGTTGTGTGGAAGCAGTTGGGGGCGGCAGTGCCTAGTGGAAAATCCAGCCCTGCCTGGGTCCCTTGAGTAGCCTTAAAGTGATAAAACTATAAAGGATCACTTTATAAAACAACCCATTCAGTTTAAAATAGAACTGGAAGTCAAAACACTTTTGTATGGCTATAATTTTTTTTTTATAAATACCCCCTTTTTTTTTAATAAGTGATCACATTCCCTCTGTTCTCAGCTGCATAAAAGCTCTGGGGGGAGTACCAGCAGGACACTGAGCTTCCCAGTAAATGGCTGTGCAGTGGTGGCATGTCAGGACAAGTCTGATCATTGGAGGAGAGCACACAGAGTTCCCAGCACGGCTAGAGAACAAACCACTGTGTGCTCTCCTGCTTAGTGTGGTCAGTTTTTAATAGGAAAGCAGAAGGACTAATAGGGACACCAATGATTCACACACAGGAAGCAATACAAATAGAACAGGATACTTTTTTATACAAGTACATAGTACAGCAAGCACATAACAGATATATGGAAATGCTTTAACCTCTCCTCTCCATACCTACAAGGTATTGGCGCTGACACAAATAGTAATATATAGTGCTGGGTTCCCCCAAACAAGGAAATACATAATTAAAAATATAATTATAATTTTGCTGCAGCCTCTTTAAGTGTTAAACACCTTTTAAACCTGCTCAAGAGATAATATAAAGTAAGCGCTTGCAATATAAAATTGTGAAATGACAACAAACTACGTGCTCAATAAATCTTTCTCAACAGTCCATAAATGTAAAGAAAGTCCATAGCAAAGAATTGTTGATTTTCCCACACCTAGATGGAAATTAATTCTGGTGACAGGTTCTTCTTTAAAGACCAACCGCTGGTGCCACCACCTTAAAGTATGAAGTGCTCAGTCACTCTCCAGAAAATATTGACCCCTGAGCCCAAGTCAATATGCGATTTATATAACAGCAGGGCGACACTCTTCCCTGTGGGTTCACTACAATGGTTCCCCCAATCAGATCTCCAACTTAAAAAGGGCCAGGGCGACCTCTTTCCAAACTGGTAATGATCACCTGTTGCTGTTCTTGGGGTAGCCTGTAATTCTGTTTGCTTCTTGAAATGTCACCACTATGGTCCAGCAATTGGAGACAGCTTGCGCCACCTTAGGGTGGGGCCAATGATCAATATATGGGCATTGATGGTGAGCTGCCGAGTTCCCATGTTGCTAGCTTGCAGCTTCTAGAAAGTGCCCCACATTGTCTTGTTTTGCATTGTGTCTCTGTGTGAAGGTAGCCATCCTGGTAGAGTAATAGGACTTGTCACAGCTGTCACCCTGATGACTGGTGATCTGATGTCTGCTGGGGTAATGAACAAGATTCAGCAGAAGAGGTGTCAAGGTCACATATCCCCAGTTATGGCTTCCTCTCAAGCAAGGAGAATAGTGGGTCACAAGGTAATTACATAACCAGAGCTGGATTCAAATTTGGTGGGACTAGCAGTCATGGACAAGAATGCTCACACTTCAGATTTACAACTCTTATGCCGCGTACAGATGATCGGACATTCCGACAACAAAACTGTGGATTTTTTTCCGACGGATGTTCGCTTAAACTTGTCTTGCATACACACGGTCGCACAAATGTTGTTGGAAATTACGATTGCCAAGATCATGGTCACGTACAACACATACAACGGCACTATTAAAGGGAAGTTCAATACCAGTCGTATTAGTAGAAGTTTGGTGAGAGGTGATTTGCGCTTTTCAGCCTCGTACTTTTCAGTCCGTTACAGTGTGACGAATGTGCTATCTCCATTACGAGCGCTAGTTTTACCAGACCGAGCGCTTCCATCGCGGACTTGATTCAGAGCATGCGTGGAATTTTGTGTGTCGGAATTGTCTAAACACACTCGGAATTTACTAGAATGGATTTTGTTGTCGAAAAATTTGAGAACCGTCTCCCAAATTTTTGTTGTCGGAAATTCCGACAGAAAATTTCTGATGGGACCTACACACGGTCCGAATTTACGAAAAAAGGCTCCCATCGAACATTTGTTGTTAAAAATTCCAATCGTGTGTACGCGGCATTAGTCTACAGAATACTAGACAAAGACATATGTCACTACTGTTTTGCAGGAGGAAGTCATTTAGGCACAATTAACATTTGTAAATGCTCCTTATAAGAAAGAAAATCTTCACTTTTTGATTTTTTTGAGTCCCGAGCGCGTGCTCGGTACAGAGCGAGGACCGGGAGCTTTGTGTGTAAACACAAAGCTCCCTGTCCTGTCAGGGAGAGAAATGCTGATCTTCTGTTCATACAATGTATGAATGGAAGATCTGTCATTTCCCTTAGTGAGTCCACCCCCCCATACAGTTAGAACATACCCAGGAACATACTTAACCCCTTCCCTGCCTCCTAGTGTTAACCCCTTCACTGCCAATGGCATTTTTATAGTAATCCAATGCATTTTTATAGCACTGATCGCTATAAAAATGCCAATGGTCCCAAAAATTTGTCAAAAGTGTCCGCCGCCATTACTAGTAAAAAAACAATATTAATAAAAATGCCACAAAACTACCCCCTATTTTGTAAACGCTATAACTTTTGTGCAAACTGAGGAAAAAAAATGTTTTTAATATATTTTTTGGGGATATTTATTATAGCAAAATGTAAAAAATATTGAATTTTTTTCAAAATTGTCGCTCTATTTTTGTTTTTAATAAAACCACAGAGATGATCAGAGATGATAAAATACCACCAAAAGAAAGCTCTATTTGTGGGGAAAAAAGGACGCTAATTTTGTTTGCGAGCCATGTTGCACGACCGCGCAATTGTCAGTTAAAGCAACGCAGTGCCGAATCACAAAAAGTGCTCTGGTCATTGGGCAGCAATATGGTCCGGGGGTTAAGTGGTTAACAGTTCACTGACTGCTTTTACTTGACATAACTGTTTATTCATTTTTTTTCATCTTCTTCTTTTTATTATTAATAATTATTATATTATATATTATATTATATATTATAATATTATTAATCATTTTATTTTTTGGGGATAAACTTGATGAACTTGTTTCTTTTTTCAGGCTGGCCAACTATGTAACTATGTATGTAGAGCAGTTTCACAGATGGGGAATATCTTTTTTACCTTAACCATTTATCGACTGCCTTATTAATAATAGGAAATAACTTTGTGTTATTTAAGCTTACAGTTATAAAGCAGTATAGTGTGCTTTGCGGTCTACTGGTTTCAGAAGTTTGAATCTAATAAAGTACAATACAAATGAAAAGTATTGTAAAAAAAAAAGGTCGGGAAGGCAGCCAGGTCACATGACCCCTGAGGCCGCGTACACACGATCGGTCCAACCCGATGAGAATGGTCCGACGGACCGTTTTCATTGGTTCACAGACTGATGGTCTGATGGTCTGATGTGCGAACACACCATCAGTTCAAAAAACGATCGTGTCAGTACGCGGTGACGTAAAACACAACGACGTGCTAGAAAAAATGAAGTTCAATGCTTCCAAGCATGCGTCGACTTGATTCTGAGCATGCGTGGGTTTTTGGACCGATGCTTTTTCGTACTAACCATCGGTTTGGACCGATGGTCAGGCGTCCATCGGTCCGATTTTAAAGCAAGTTTTAAAACTTCGGTCCGACGGACGACGGACTGATGGGCCGTACACACGGTCGGTTTGGACTGATGAAACTGGACTTAACCTCCCTGGCGGTCTTCCCGTGTGTGGCACGGGGTGAGATTTTTAAGCTACGATCGGTAACCCCGTGCCACACACGGACTTGCCTCGCTGGATGCAGAAAAGAATTTACTTACCTTTTCTCTGCGATCCAGCGATGAATCTCCGCAGTACACGGTGGCCGGATGTCCGCCTGATGCTGTGTGTACCTCCGATTCCCTTCCCTGTGAGCGTCGCGACGTAGGGGGGGGGGAACGGCGCCAAATTCAAAAATGTAAACAAACACTATACATACAGTACACTGTAATCTTATAGATTACAGTACTGTATGTAAAAAATACACACCCCCCATGTCCCTAGTGGTCTGCCCTGTACACTACATGTCCTTTTATATAATAAAAACTGTTCTTTCTCCCTGCAAACTGTAGATTGCCCATAGCAACCAAAAGTGTCCCTTTATGGCAAAAATTGTTTTAGAGCAGCTAAAAAACAGCGATAATAAATCAGAATCACTTGCAGAATTTAGCGATAGCGATTTATGGGGAAATTCGTCATAAAAAAAAAAAAATAATGACAGCAAAAATTCTGCAACTGAGCAAATTTCAGTGATTTTGATTTGATTACATTATTGAATAATTTTTACTATAATTATATTATTATTTGTTATAATTTTTTATAATTATTTATTATATTATAATTTTTAATAATAAAAAAAAAAAATCATACCCGGGATGCCTATTAGACTCTTGTTTGGATAGATTTCAGTGAGTTATTCCTAAGAATTACAAGCCTACAGTATAAAACGCCAAATTCCCTTGCAAATAATGGTACTGCTTTCAGCACCTAAAATCTGAAAGAATCATACCGCCAGGGAGGTTAAGTCCATTTTCATCGGTTTGGACCGACCGTGTGTACGCGGCCTCAAAGTTGCATGACCG
Organism: Rana kukunoris; assembly: GCA_029574335.1. Taxonomy (NCBI): domain Eukaryota; kingdom Metazoa; phylum Chordata; class Amphibia; order Anura; family Ranidae; genus Rana; species Rana kukunoris. The sequence goes on along the minus strand of CM056050.1, from coordinate 138,423,904 downwards.
ACTCTCCTCCACTCACAGAGTTTCTTGCATGCAGAAAAAAATATACTGACTCCACACCTTGGCCTTTATTTTATGGATGGACAGCCTACAATTTGCATAGATGACTGGGTATAACAAAGCGGCGGAATGGTTATCTGCTCTCCATTATGAATAAGCCCCTTGGTGTGGCTCACCATCTTTTATTAAAATCAAATGTGTTTCATAAAGCTTCAACATTCAGTTTTGACTTCTGTTGCAAAGTGGTTCTGCCTTTAAACGTTTAATATACTGTATACTACATTGCCAGTTGCTGGTATCAGGATATTTCCATACAGTTTATGGACATCAGAAGTGTTTTCATCACATATTACTTCAGCGATAAATTAAATTCTTGTTTGACTTTGTTCCCGATAGCAGCAGTGAGATGTGGAAAACAGTGGGAAGGGGCAAAGGTTAGAGCTGTGTAATAACCACATTCCCATCCATGCAGGTAGATATTTATGTTCGTCCCTCGGAGTGTTGTGCACAGTATATCACAGTGCTTGTGTCATATGGATGGAAATAGATAGGGGGTGTGCCAGGATTGGGGTAGGGTCCTGTGTATTGTCAGTCATTCTTAGCGACCAAGCAGATGCTATGGAGCCAGTAACTGCATACTCAGCACCACTGTGTGCAAATGATGAAGAATAGAAAATATAATGGGGAGAAAACACAATGACGGATATCCACAATTCATCACACAGCTGACTGCTATGTGAAGTAGAAATCCCTATCTAATTCAAACAAAGGCTGACTGGTAGATTGTAATGCCTATGCTGTTGGAGAAGCTTCATTTGACAGAAAGAGCTTGAATTCTTTTCTATCCTATAACAAGGAGATAGAAGAAGAAGAGCTTACTGACTGTCAAATATACAAAGTATTTTAATGGCGTGGTTAGAAATGCGTATTGCGTACCAGATATGTCAAATGCATCTGCCTCTCTGCTGATTTCTTTAGAGGTTGTTAGATTCCCGGACTAGAAAGTACATCCGATATGTAGAAGAAAAATATACCCAATTAGTAGTGTTAACTGTACAGTATTGCTAAACATTGTGATGTAATTTTCCATACAGAAAAAAACTTTCCTATTTTGAATATACTAAGCCATCTTATATTGGATCTCTGAAAGATGACAATGGAAACTCTTTGACTGGCATTATGGCACATCCATGCTAGTATACGGAGAAGGAATACAGTTGTGTGCATTAATGTATATGTGATTGTATGTTTTTTTTATTTTTTGGGGGATAAACTTGATGAACTTGTTTCTTTTTTTCAGGCTGGCCAACTATGTAACTATGTGTATAGAGAAGTTTTACAGATGGGGAATATCTTTTTTACCTTAACCATTTATCGATTGCCTTATAGTAGGGATGGTCCAGATGTTCGAGTCGAAAAGAAGTTCGACTCAAACACCGGGTGTTCATTTGTTCATAGAACAAACGAACATATGGTGCCCCCGGGCTGCTTACATGGCAGCCATATATAGTGAACAAATAGAGATTAGGCAGGTAGTTATTGTAATGTGCAGTCAGTCAGTGTAATATATATAATACAGTTTAGAGTATATTGTGCAGTCAGTGTAGTATAATACAGTTCAGAATATATAGTGCAGTCAGTGTAGTATATATAATACAGTTCAGAGTATATACTGCAGTCAGTGTAGTATATATAATAAAGTGGAGAGTATATAGTGCAGTCAGTGTAGTATATATAATTCAGTTCCGAGTATATGGTGCAGTCCATGTAGTATATATAATTCGGTTCAGAGTATATATTGTAGTATATATAATACAGTTTCAAGTATATAGTGCAGTCTGTGTAGTATATATAATACAGTTCAGAGTATATAGTGCAGTTAGTGTAGTATATATAATACAGGTCAGAGTATATAGCGCAGTCATTGTAGTATATATAATACATTGTTGGTAATCCTCCTCTAAGAATCAAAAGCGTAAATGTATAAATGAATGGTATTTATTGGGATAACCGTAGACAATAAAAATCTAAAGTACAGAAAAAGGTACAGGATGCATTGAAAAGAGATAAGTACAAGCATGCAATACATTGAGGCACAACCACTACTCTGTTATATGGATAAACAAAAACAGAGAGGATTTTTATTGTCTACTGTTATCCCAATAAATAAAATTAATTAATTAATTAATTAATTTATACATTTACACTTTTGATTCTCAGAGGAGAATTACCTCTCAAAGTCCCACTTAGAGGAACACTCTCCCTTTTGCAAATGTATTTTGGGATGAGGGTAATCCTTTATCTTTTGGCTAACCAGCACCACCCCAGTATATATAATAGAGTGGAGAATATATATGCAGTCAGTGTAATATATATAAAATACAGTGCAGGGTATATAGTGTAATGCAGAGTATATAATACAGTGTATTGAAGTGGTTAGGGGGAACACTATGACAGAATTAAGAAAAAAATGGTGTTGGATTCCCCCCCCCCCCCTAAAATCCATACCAGATCCTTCAGGTTTGGTATAGATTTTAATGGGAACTCCACGCCAGGCCCTTTGAGTCTAAAATAGATTTTAAAGGGAACTCGATGCCAAAATGTAAAAATAATAGGCGTGGAGTCCCCCCAAAATCCAGACGCTAAAGACCCCGACAGACCTAAAAAATATAAGAAATTTAAAAAGTTCCGCCTCGGTGGGAGGATTTCCGGCAACTGCTGTCTCTTGGCTTTGACAGCTGTTATATAGGCCAGGGCAGGGCCACCCGGTGACGTAACCAAGTGACCCCGCCCCTTCTGATGTCATGTGACATCAGAGGGTGCGGGGTCATCCCGTTACATCTGCTGTACAAGCTCAGCTGTACAAGCAGCCCCACACAGTTAGCTAGGAACACATTTAAACCTTTAATTGCCCCTGATGTTAGCCGCTTCCCAGCCAGTGTTATTAGTACAGTGACCATGCATATTTTTTTAACACTGATCACTGTATTAGTGTCACTGGTTCCCAAAAAAGTGTCGAAAGTGTCAGTTAGTGTACAATTTGTCTGATGCAATATTGCAGTCCTGCTATAAGTCGCTAATCGCCACCATTATGCCACATACAAACACGATAATTTTTCAGCATGAAAAAAAAAAACGTTGTTTTTCAGCATGTTGAAAAAACAAAGATTTCCCAACTTCATAATTAAAACGACATTGCCCACACACCATCGTTTTAAAAAAATGATCTAGCAAAGCGCGGTGACGTACAACACGTACGACGGCACTATAAAGGGGAAGTTCCATTCGCCTTTGGGCTGCTTTAGCTGATTCCGTGTTAGTAAAAGGACCTAATTGTTCTCAATGGTGTGCACAGCATATTACATTAAGGTGTGCACCCCAGAGCACAAACACACATGCGTGTATATCAGCAGAGTGGACAGTGTCAGCAGAGCAGAAATTGGTGTCAGTAGGGCAGTAGACAGTGTCAGGATTTTTTTAAATTTTTATTATTGTTTTATTTATTTTTTACAATTTTGTTTTTTAAATTATTTTTTATTATATGTTTACATTTTTTAAGGAGCCCCAGTGGGAGGCTTTGGTAAAGAAGCAAGTTATGAGACGGGAGCGCTCGTTCTGGTAAAACTACCGTTCATAATGGAGTAAGCACATTCATCACGCTGTAACAGACAAAAAAGCGTGAATCGTCTATGTGCTTGTGTTAAGCCTGTGTTAATTAAAGCAGCTCAGTGTGCCTGGTGTGAACTAACATTTAGACTGTTTTCAAACTTAAGCGCTTTACAGGCATTTTTGTGTGAAAAATAGCGCCTGTAAAGCGCCTGTATACTGCCTCTTCTGCAGCCCCAATGTGAAAAACCAAGTGCTTTCACACTGGGCGGTGCGCTGGCAGGTCAGGAAAAAAAGTCCTGCAAGCAGCACCTTTGGGGCGGTCCTCCAGCCCATTGAATCTTTGCGGCGGTCCTCCTGCCCATTGATATGAATGGAGACTGTTTTAAAAGTGCCTTAAAAGTGATTTGAAAGCATCACTAAGCGGGTGCTTTAGACCCCTTTTTAACCCCTTCTGGGGTGTTAAAATCATGCTGCTTTAACAGAGGTAAAGTTCAGCTAAAACTAGTGGCGCTTTACCGCTAACGCCCGCACGGTCCCAGTGTGAAAAGAGTCTTAGGCCACATACACACGATCAGACCAAATCGATGTGACTGGTCCGACGGACCGCTTTCATCGGAACACTGCTTAAGTGGTCTGATGGTCTGATGTGCGTACACACCATCAGTCCAAAATCCCATCGGGCCAGAACGTGGTGACGTAGAACACAACGACGTGCTGAAAAAACAAAGTTCAATGCTTCCAAGCATGCGTCGTCTTGATTCTGAGCATGCGCAGGTTTTTGGTCCGATGCTTTTGTGTACTAACCATCGTTTTGGTCCGACGGACAGGTGTCCATCGGACAGATTTTAAAGCAAGTTTTAAAACTTTGGTCCGATGGACAACGGTCTTCAGGCCAGTTTTATCGGACCGGTCTGATCGTGTGTACGCGGCCTCACTGTCAACTAACTAGTTCTAATATCTGTCCGTTCCTGTCACTGAGCCAGTGAAAAATCAGCTCAGGTCTCTTTGTAATGTTACAAAAATGTCTGTTCCTACTGGGACCATCTACTACTGCTGCAGCATGCATTTCTCCCTGCCAGATTCTTATCCCAGCAATAGACATCAGAGCTGAGGGAATCTCTCATGACTATGACGTGTCACAGGACACGAGAGCCGGGGAGCAGAGGAGGAAGAACATACATTGCCCTTGCATATTGCCATGCCGTATCTGGGGTCTGAAAGATCACAAAGGGATATGGGAATAGTACTGGGGGATACAATGACCAAGGAAGGTAACAAAGGTTTGTGTTGGGCAGAGGCGGACTGACAACTCATGGGGCCCCCGGGCAATAGAAGATTATGGGGCCCCCGGGCTTACAGATGTCCACCAAGCCAGGTGGCAGTACAGAGGCGGGGCAGCTAAAATCTCTGGATTTTCACATCAAAAGCATGTAGGTTTTGGACATTTCAGGGACAGATGTAAAAAAAACACAGATTTTTACATACTGTCATTGGTTTTAATGAGCCTGGCAACCCTGATGGGGCCCCCTAGTGGCACGGGGCCCTCGGGCAGTGCCCGAGTTACCCAATGGTCAGTCCGCCCCTGGTGTTGGGGGAAAGTATTTGTACTGAGAGAGGAATTTGGGGGGGGGGGACATTAGCTGGGAGGGGCAGGGCTCAAGTCCTGCGGGAACGCGTGGGAATGGAGTTTCTGCACTTTTTTCACAGCAGGAACTCAGTTCCCGTTGCCGAGCCGCCCGAGCCAATCCTTTACTAAGCGGCGATGCCCAGCTCGAGTCACTGTCAGGGGCAGGCGAACCTTAGTAATCCTTTATGTTACTGGTCGCTTCCTGTATATGGATTCATCGGGTAGTGTGCAGGTATTCCGTCACTTCCTCGATGCTGCAATGTCTCCTGAGAGCTTTTGTCGTTGTTCCCAGGAGACATTCCAGAGGTCTGCTGCGAGTTATCGTGATATTTAGAAAGAACGTGCTTGCTTAAACCATGCGGTTTAGTATTTATGCATATGAGTGTATCATTTTTTTTTTTTGTGAGGGAGTGGATCGTGGGTGGGAGTTCCCACAATGTTTTTCCCAGGACTTGACCCCTGGGGAGGGGGGATTTGTTAGAGGGGAGATGAATTGTGCTGGAAGGGGCATTTGGGGGAGGGGGGGCGAGTTACTAGTAGGGGAGATTTGGTTTAGGGGTGAGGGGTTGTGTTAGGGAGGGGTTGAGTGTGGAGATGATTTGGTGGAAAATTGAATTTGTTCTGGCAGGGGGATTTGGGGGGAAGATGAATTGTGCTGGGGATTTTTAAGGGCAGAGGGGGACTAGTGCCCAAAGGAGGGATTTGGGTGGAAGGGTCAGATAATTTGTGTTGGAAGGGGGATTTGGGGGAAAAAGGATTTGTGCTAGGAGGAGGGTTTTTGGGAGGGAGATGCATGCTGGGAAAGTACTGTATTTATTGGCGTATAACACTCACTTTTTTACCCTGAAAATAGAGGGTAAACTGCGCCTGCGTGTTATAGGCAGGGACCTGTAGAACGTTTTTCTCCTGAAACTTCTGTCTTAAAGTTAGGGTGCATGTTATATGCATGTGCGTGTTATACGCCGATAAATACGGTAGATTTGGAAGGGGAGAGGATTTGTGCTGGGAAGGCAGATTGGGGTGGTGGTTGTAGATTTAGCAGATTTGATTGGGTGATGATGCAAATTAGTGGTGGATTTTTTTGGGAGGAAGGGGGCCTTTTTGAGAGGGGCAATGGGAGAGAATATTACTTGCAGGGGGGAATTAGGACTCTCCTGTGTTTGCAGTCTGTTTGTTACAAACCCCTGATTTTGGCACTCTATACAATTCGCACACTTGTTCTCTGCACTGTGTGCATTACATACTCCTGACCCCTAGACTCTTAACATTACACACTCCTGCACACTTCCCATTACACAATCCTGACCCCTGCACACAGTGCATCCCACACACTTAACTCCTGCATTTTGTGTATTATGAACTCCTGACTGCTGTAGTGTGTGTATTAAGTAAACCTTCCAACTGACTACAGCATGCCATGTGTTTTGTATTTCTTGAACTGTTTGCATTACACACCTCTGACTCCTGCACTCTGCATTAAACACCCCTAACCCATGCACTCTGCATTATGTACCCCTAACTTGGCACTGACTGCAACTCTCTATGCATTGTATACTCTTGACCCTTGCGCTGTGCATTACACACTCCTGACTTCTGCACTCTGTACCTTACAGACGTTTGCACTATACACACTATATTGTATAATATGTACTTCTCACCAAAGTGTTTATTGTTTCAACAGTTTATATTTGCTGAGCAGTCCCTGAATATATTAATTCAGTTTTTCTTCAAGGCGGGCTTAGACAAAGTGTTAAATCTCTGTCTATTTGTAGTGGGTACAAAAGCATAAATAATGGAAGCATTGATTTTGAAAACATGATTTTCCTAAGGTTTATACATGTCTGTAAAAATCTTGCTTGTGGGACAGAAATGAAAGCCTATTTAATGGGAATCAGGAGGCATGCCCCTTTCACTGGCAACACAATTTGACCATATCCACTGTTTTCCATGGCATAGCATGTCGCATTATTACTCTCCTTAGGGAGCCCAACGTAGCCCTAGGTCTTTTTCAAACCTAGCAACACCTCCGGTCTGCAGTGTTTTATAAAGGTATTAAAGGCTTTGCAGGGGCTTTTATTTTTCTTGCTAATTGAAAGTGTTAAAACTGCTATAAAATTATCTAAGTGTATAGGCAGCATAAGTATAGATTGTACATTGTAGTGGTACCCATGGTCAGTGGTACTGACTTACCAGTAGGCATGTGCATTTCGTTTCGTTCCGAATCGAAATTCGGACGAATTTTCCATTATTCGGACATTCGGATGCATACGAATTTCCGAATTGCTATAATAACGAAAAATTTCGACCGTTTTCCGAATTCGTTCATTTTCGACCGAATTTCGAAAAAAAAAAAAGTCGAAATCGAATTTTTTTTTTCGAATTCCGAATCGAATACCCGCGGACTAAATTCGATCGGAATTCGAAAAAAAAAAAAAAAAAAAAAAAAAAAAAAAAAAATTCGAATTTAATTCGAAAAAAATTCTATTAGAAAAGAGACTATTTGTTTTCTAATCTGGTTGAAATATTTTCGATTTCGACCGATTTTTTTCGAAATTCGGTCGAAAATGAACGAATTCGAAAAACGGTCGAAATATTTTCGATTTCGACTGTATTTTTCGAAATTCGGTCGAAAACGAACGAATTCCGAAAACGAATTCAACACATGTAACGAACCTAACTTAACGAAATTTATTAAATGACGAATTGAAACGAAACGAAACGAAACGAATTTTTCACTTTTGCACATGCCTACTTACCAGTTACCAGTTGGACTGGTCTTTGAATTCCGACTGTATATTAGTACTTACAGGGATCCTTGTGGTCACTGATAAGCTGTGTCTAATGGAGACTAGCAAATAAAAAAACTTATCTGCACTACTTTTGGCCATTGCAGCTCATCACAAAGCACAATGGCCCAGATTCAGGTACATCTGCGCATTATTGGACCGGCGTAGCGCACCGCCTTTACGTTAGACTTGCGCAATTTTGCCGCGTAATCACCCTATTCTCGTAGCTTTTGCGCAGGAAATTGCGCATACGTAACGTTTTTTCAGAGGCGTAAGGAGGAGTAATACAAATTGGGAAGGACGTGGGCGTGTTACATTGAAATGAGCCGTGACCCAATGCAAATGAAGGGCCGGCCGGCTCGCGCATGCGCGCTTGAAGGAGACCATGTAAGCTCCGCTGTGCGCATGCTCACAACTCGGGATCGGCGCAATCAGTGAAATTGGAAATGGACTAGGGCAACGTTGTGAACTACGCAGACAGCATAAATAGACACACACAAACGCACTTGCATTGCAAAAGTACATCCCTTTGTCCCTTCCCATTTAACCAAGTGCTTTTGTCCTGTTGTTCATTGCGGTGTGTTTTGTAGTTGTCAGATTAGTGTTCTGTGTGATCAAGTTTGTTAGTAGATTTTTGAAAGTGGTTTTTGATAAGTGTTTGAGAGACTGTTTGTTTGATTGATATATTTGTGTTTTTTTCTTTTCCTGCTGTATTTTTGTTTTGTTTTTTGGTGACTGTTTCTTGCTCAGTAGTTTTCTCTGTGTGTGTGTGTTTTTTTTTGATTGGTTGTGCTTGTTTGTGTGCGTGAATTTTGTTGACTGGGACTGATTTTTTTTGGAAGGATGAGTGAGAGAAAACGCAAGCTGAATTTTACACTTGTGGAAAAACAGATTCTTGCCCGGGCCATTAGCGAGTATGGGCGTTACCTCCACGGCCCACAGAGTGCCAACACCACCCCGGCCAGGAGGAGGGAGATTTTGGATAGGATCACTGACCAGGTGAATTCAGCGGGGCAGGGGGAGACACGGACCAGGTCTGGGATTGACAAAAAAATCAATGACCTCCGGCGTCTGGTCAAAAAGAAGCTGGCCAGAATGCATGCCCATGCCAGGGGCACAGGAGGGGGCCCACCATGCCGTATTAGCCTGACAGCGGAGGAGCGTGCGGTGGCCCTGACCTTTCATCGGCATGAAGTTGCGGGCCTGCCCGGCTTTGACTCAAGTCCGGAGCCCGTGGTGCCAGGTAAGTTTTTTTTTTTTTAATATCAGGTGTGTAGCATGTGTGGGGGAGGGGGTGAAAGGGAATATGTGGCAAGTGTGTGGATCCTCCAACCTGTGAATGTTTTGTGTCATCCACAGATGTGCAGGAGGGTGCAGGGCCATCTGGCCTGACCGCACCAACCCCAGGACAGCAGCCTAATGAGGCCCCCCCAACAAGGCCGGAGTCCGCTGAGGAGGTTCAAGAGGAGCAGGAGAATCATGAGGAGGAGGAGAATCATGAGGAGGAGGAGAATCAGGAGGAGGAGGAGTCCATGTCAGGCACTGGACGTTTGGGTTTTGAGGACTCTTCCCCTCTGCCTGGCAGCAGGCAGGCCTCCCTAAGGGGGAGCCCCCCCTCCTCCCCCAACATGGCTCCCCTCACAAGGGCCTCCCCTTCTCCCCGGCCACAAGCATCAGCTGGAGGCAGGATGTCATCCCAGACCACCAGGGGGTTGGCCGACCTCCTGCCCGCCACCCTGAGAAGGGACCAGTTCCTCCAGACCCACCATCTGGGACAGGTCAGCCAGACATTGGTGCGGATGGAGGAGAGCCTGTCCTCCATCAAGGATACGCTGGGGAACCTGGACTCCCACTCCCGGGCTTTCACAACCTGCCTAAACGAACTGCAGACGACATCAGCAGGCATTGGGCAGGATGTGAGGGCCCTTACCCTGGCTATCCAGGCCAACACGGCAACACTTGGTGCTGTCCTGGACAGAATAGCCGTGGCCTTGGAGGGCAGGCCGCCAGGTGGGCAGAGATCAGAGGCTGCTCCTCCTTCCCCGGTTTTACCCCTCCCCCATGAGTCTCCCCTGAGAAGCCGGGGCCGTGGCCGGGGGCGCCCCAGGCGTGGCTCACGCAGAGGGCACTAATTTGTTTTTCCCCATTTTTTTTTTTTTTTTTTTCTTTTTTTTTTTCTTTTTTTTTTGTCTTTTTTTTTTGCTGGAAATTTTTTGCTTTGGCAGGTCATTTTTTTTTGGTTATTTTTTTTTTGTGTTGTGAATGCTGTGTGAATGTGGGGGTGACATTCCTGCCGGAAAAGGGGTGTCACCCTCTATTTTGGTGGAGAAGGGTTCCCCAGGACCAGGGAGAAGTGATCCCCAGGTCCGTGTGAATGGTGTATGAATGTACAGTGACATAATTGGAGCCTTGGCGTGGCGTTGCTGCTCACAAGTCCAGCATGGTGGACTGGTGCCAATCCAATTTGATGAGGATGTGATGTGTATGTGCTAGGGACCACAGTGGTGTGCATGCATGCATTCTCATTGTGCCATGATTAATGTGTGTGTTTAACGTGCAAAGATGCATAATGTGAGCTGGCATGAGATGGGGTACCAGTGCATATGCAGAGTCACCTTGAAGGGAAAAGACAGGAGGATGTTAGTCATGCATGTGCCACTTGTGAGGTGTGCATCACGGGAGGGGATAGTCATGCCTGACTCCCATGTCACTCACCAACCAGCCAGCTGTCCCCATACATGTTCTGTTCGAAATCTGTGGGGATGGGGCTCTGATTGGATATGTAGCTGTCATGGGTGTCATGGGTGGTGCCATGTGTTGGGCTGCTGATGTCCTCCTGCAAGGTTGTGGTCATTCCAGGATGACATGAGGGGTGAATCTGAAGATGCAAGACACCTCAGAATCACTCATGCCAAAGATGTCTATGCGTGTGTGATATATCAAGTGAAGAGTGAGGGGCTTGTATCAGATAATAATATTGTATTAGATTAGATTAAATTGTAAATTTTATATAAGCAAATAAAAAATAAAAATAAAACATCTCCCGTGCCCTCCTTAGTGCCCTCCTCAGTGCCCTCCTCAGTGCCCTCATCCTTCTTTGTTCATCTAAAGTCAGTAGTATAGCTATGCGCGACGATGCCCCTGGCATGTTGGCATACAGATTGTTGTGCAACACGTGTGACTGCTGAGCTCCTCACTAACAGTGTTGCTTTATCTGACAAGTAGACTTTTTTTCTCTTTTTAGACCAGCTTTTATATGGTCTAATTTTAGACAGGACATTTTGCTGTTGCGCACACTGCGTCGCCTGCGCTGCCCCAACGTTGTTTTGTGGATCCCCGTAAGTCCCTCATTAGCATATTTGACTAGCAAATCAATGGTGTGTCTAGCGCACTTTTGCGCGGAAGGATGCGCCAGTCTAACGAAATTACGCGGGACAAAAAAAATTCGATTTTTTGCGTATCTCGTTCCGGGGATGCCGCGCAACGAAACGCACATTTAGACTTACGCACGCGCATCTCCTGTTGCGCAGGCGTAATCGCTCTGTGAATCTGGGCCAATGTATTCACATTGGTGTGTTGTGGTGCACTGAAGAGCAGGCATGCTTATTTATACTCAACGTGTGTTGGGGTACCATTTAGCATGAATGGTAATGCACATTTGCCATGTTTGCGGTACATGCATTTTGAAGGAGCATTAGAGGGTTAACTCTGACCATAACATATTGTGTTAGCTTGTTGTGCTTCTACATTGGAGAAGACTAATGCTGCGTACACACGATCAGACATTCCGACAACAAAACCATGTATTTTTTTCCCGACGGATTGTTCGCTCAAACTTGTCTTGCATACACATTGTCACAAAAAAATGTTGTTGGAAATTCCGAACGTCAAAAATGCGGTCACGTACAACACTACGACGAGCCGAGAAAAATGAAGTTCAATGATACCGAGAATGTGTCGAATTGGCTACAGACAATCAGAATTTCTGACAAGAGCTTTTGAGAAAATTGAGAACCAGCTCTCAAACATTTGTTGTCGGAAATTCCGACAGCAAGTGTCCGATGGAGCATACACAGGGTCGGATATTCCGACAACAAGCTCACATCGAACATTTGTTGTCTGAAATTGCGACCTTGTGTACGTGGCATTAGACAAGAAGTTTAGAGTAATCGCTCCAGCTAGACAACAATAATAAAATCACGACAGAGGTCCAAAGTTTTTCACTCCCAGTATCTGGCTCCAAACTGGGGTTTTAGATTGCTCATAAATGTTCTAAGTAGAGTTCTCTTTATTTTAAATGCTGGTAAAATTCTGTGTAGTTTGATTCCAACAAAATGGTTTAACCATGGTACCTCTGAGGCCTTTTACACAGATAAAACACTGCATAGTGCAACAAATCGAAAAACCCTTGAAACGTAAGCTTTCTCTAACCCTTGTAACTCATTTTCATATCTTGTGCACATAACAGAATCTCATTTTAGTGATTTAGTTGAGCAGCCATGCACATAATTGCATCTAAATAGGAATGTCCCTTACACCTCAATCCAGCCTCTAATTAGGGCAAAACAGTTACCTTTCATAAAATGGAGCTTTGCAATGTAAATTGAGACACTGTGATACAAAGGTTTCACAGTATAGTAACCTACAGAAACCAAAGTTTGTCTTCTACTGAGAACAATATAGTAGTAAATAATGTCTAACTACTTGCCACATTCTGCATATCATCATTGCTATTTGCTATAATTTACTAAAAAACAGTTGTCATCCAATCAGCATAATCTCTATACTAATTAAAGGTGAGAATTAGTTGCAATGCGATAAAAACAGTTTGCATAAAGTCACTGAATGCTTTCTGCCTGATTTACTTTAAGAAGGGCTAAACCATGGATTATCTTGGCTGGACAATTTTCTGGTGCCAGCTATTGCATCTTAATAGCCGGCATTCGTGGCTGTCAGAATACTAAAAAGTAGCTGCCTTTAATTGGATGTAGCCATTGTTTGGCTCATAATTTATCTCCTGGCTACTTTGATTTTCCAGATGTTGGGCAGGAGGGTGCTTACCAAGGCAGCCAATAAGGATGAGCTCAGGCTTGTTTGGATTACTTGAGCAATCATGGCAGGAAGCTGTCACTCTACTTGGCCACTCATAAGCAACTTAGGCATCCCCCGCCATGTAGCTACACATAAACATTACTCCTGTATGTGTACATACACTATATTACCAAAGGTATTGGGACACCTGCCTTTACATGCACATGATTTTTTTTGGCATCCCAGACTTAGCCCATAGTTTTCAATATTTAGTTGGCCCACCCTTTGCAGGTATAAACAGCTTAAACTCTTCTGGGAAGTCTGTCCACAAGGTTTAGTAGTGTGTCTATAGGAACATTTGACCATTCTTCCAGAAGCACATTTGTGAGGTCAGGACCTAATGTGGATGAGAAGACCAGGCTTGCAGTCTCTGCTCTAATTCATCCCAAAGATGTTCTATCAGGTTGAGGTCAGGACTCTGTGAGAGCCAGTCAAGTTCCTCCACCCCATGCTCATCTATGTCTTTATGAACCTTGCTTTTGCACTGGTCCAAATCATTTGGCAAAAGGGATATTATGGTGTGGGGTTGTTTTTTCAGGGTTGGGCGTGGCCCCTTAGTTCCAGTGAAGGGAACTCTTAAGGCATCAGTATACCAAGACATTTTGGACAATTTTATGCTACCTACTTTGTGTGAACAGTTTAGGGATGCCCATTCCTGATCCAACATGACTACACACCAGTGCACAAAGCAAGGTCCATAAAGACATGGATGAGCGAGTTTGGGGGGGAGAAACTTGACTGGTGTGCATAGAGTCCTGACCTCAACCCGATAGAACACCTTTGGGATAAATTAGAGCAGAGACTGCAAGCCTGGTCTTCTCATCCACATTAGGTCCTGACCTCACAAATGTGCTTCTGGAAGAATGGTCAAATGTTCCTATAGACACACTACTAAACCTTGTGGACAGACTTCCCAGAAGAGTTTAAGCTGTTATAGCTGCAAAGGGTTGGCCAGCTCAATATTGAACCCTATGGATTAGGACTAGACTGGGATGCCATTAAAGTTCATGTGCGTGCAGGGCCGATCCATCCTATAGGCTCACTATGCAAGCCGCTTAGGGCCCCGCAAAGCTGCGGAGGGCCCCCCAAATTGCTAGAGGCCCCGCCTGGTGAGAAGTAATTTTTGGCCCCTCACTCTGCTTCTCACTCGCTGGCTGCATGGGAGAAGAGGTAAGAAGTCAGCACCTCCGCTTCTCACTTTAATGTAAGATGTAATTTCCAACAGCAAAACACCCTCTTCCACCCGCTTTTCAACTTTAATCTTTAATGTGACATGTCCTGTCGGCAGCACCCCCCCCCCCTCCCCCACTTCTCAACTTTAATGTGACATGTCATTTTCGGCAGCCCGCCCCCCGCTTCTCAACCTTAATGTGACATGTAATTTTGCTTAGGGCCCCAGGGAGGTAAGGATCAGCACTGTGTGCGTGTAAACACTTTTGGTAATATAGTGTATGTGATGTGGTGGGGAATGCCTGAGCCACTTGTGATTGGCACAGTGCAGATGACAGCCTCCTTTTGATTGGCACAGTACAGTGACAACTTCCTAATGGGATCGCTCAAGTGGGTTTGGACTAGGATTCAAATGCGCTTGAGATCATCCTTAGCAGCCACAGCTCAAATTTTGGGAATTGTTTTAAATTGAGCTTAGTGTATGGCCAGGATTAATCCTGGCATTTATTTCTAGTTATATTTCTGAAGGTCTCCTCTAATACAATGACACAGATATAGATAATCTAGTTTATAAAAGTCACATAAACACTGCAATAATAAAAAAATATGCCCTCATTGAAAATACATAGCATTTTTATTTTTATTTTTTAACAATTGCCCTTTGAGAGTCTCTCTTTTTGACTGCTATCGTCTATCAGGCCCAGTTAAAAAGCTTGTGTACACGATCCCCCCCCGCAGTGCTTTAAGGCCAGTTGTAATCCAAGTTAAATCTATCCTGCCCATGTGATGCTTAACGTGACGGGGGGAAAAACACAAAGCTGATATTAACAAGATGACTTTAGAAGCAAATGGGGTTCTTAAAATGACCATGTGAATAAAATGTGTTAACATCCATACACGCTGCCTGTAAGCAGGCCTCCTGATCTCATCAAAGAGCTGCAGGATTTCATTAACCCCTTTCTGCTTTAAATCAAATAATCCAGGAGCTCTAGCGAGTGATTAGTGATTAGAGGATAAAGATTGCTACATTCACATGCTGTGCCAGCCAACTTCAAAACGATCTCGTCCATGTTTGTGGGTCACCGGAGACCCTATCCAAACAAGAGGCTTTTTTGTTGTGCTGCTCTTTGTAAAATGATATTGTTGCCTGTAAATGTGTTTATGTGAGAGCCGGGAGTCGCCGGAATATAATGCAGCGATAGTTAGGGAGTGGGTAATGATAAGTGTCTGTTGTCATTTCTGAACACAGAGAAATCAAATGAGCCTTCGCATAATGTTGATCCAAAGAGCCATCTAACTACAGAGTGACTCAGTGCGTCGGGACCCAGCATAGTCTACTTCGTCTTGTGTTTATCTTCTGCTGCAACTATAAGCCAAGGATCAGTGATTTCTAATTAAGTGTTTCATTGCTTTACAGTGCAGTTATTTTCTGTGTTATCTTAATCTATTCACTTTTGCTTTTTTTTGTTTTTTGTTTTAAGGGTAAAATGAAGCTATAAATCTTATACAGCCAAAATTGCTGTAGTCTGCTCTAATGGTTAGATAAGAAATACCCTAATGCATCTCTTTGTGATCATTGCAGATACGTTTGGTTGGTCTTTGGTCATCCAATTGTTGGCAAATTAAAAGATTAATTTCTCAAAAATTTAATATACCCATATACATATGTATTTGTGTGAATGGTCAGATGAGCAAAATTAAGGGGTTGTAAAGACACAAAATATTTTTCCTCTTAAATTAAAGTCTGACAATAGCTGATAAAGTAAAAAAATGTTTTTGCATTATAACTAGTTTGATACTTTGTTGAAATTTTAGCTGTTTTATTCACCTCTGTCACTCCTGAATCGTTATTCTCACTGACTTCCTGGTTTCAGGTGCGCATTCATTCTTGCTACATCACGGCCTAATGGGAACTACAGTTCCCATTAGGCTTAGCTTCCATGCCTGTGAGGTATAAGAGAGCATCTTCACGCAGGGCTGTAGTCATAGGGAGGGGGTGAACACATTCTGCTTTCCACCATGCAAAAACAGCTCAGGCAGAGATGTATTATGGCCTAGGCCAACAAGGCCCAGGCCTAGGGCGGCACTTTGTGGGGGGCGGCTCAATGTTCCTGTGTACACAGCCAGGAAGAGGAGCCGAGGAGAGACACAACCGAGAGAGGCGTGCTGCTGGTATGTGGGACAACTTCAGTGAGAGAGAGAGGACACAGTAACCAGGAGGGAAGGAGGGGGGCAGGCAGATACGAGGTGAACGAATGAAGTGATGGGAGAGGAGAGGGTGGTATGGGGGATATGTGCTGGGGAGTGATTTGAGAGGGAAGAAGATATGTGCTAGTGGGGGGTCTGATTCCCCCCCCCCCCCCCACTAGCACATATCTTCTTTCTTCTCAAATTACTCCCCAGCACATATCCCCATATCACCCTCTCCCCCCAAATTAAAAGATGCTCTGCCCCCCTGTCACCCTCTGTCCTCATCCCACCCTGTCGCCCTCTGTCCTCATCCCACCCTGTCGCCCTCTGTCCTCATCCCACCCTGTCGCCCTCTGTCCTCATCCCACCCTGTCGCCCTCTGTCCTCATCCCACCCTGTCGCCCTCTGTCCTCATCCCACCCTGTCGCCCTCTGTCCTCATCCCACCCTGTCGCCCTCTGTCCTCATCCCACCCTGTTGCCCTCTGTCTTCATCCCACTGCGTCCCTCTGTCTTCATCCCACTGCGTCCCTCTGTCCTCATTCCATGAAAATGACAGGACGGGTCTTAAAAAGGAAGGGGTGCGTCATATATAAAGTAGGGGGTGCGCAAGTTTTACCAGGCCTAGGGCAGCACAAAACCTAAATACACCCCCTGAGCTCAGGTGCTGGTGAAAAGCAAGAAGAGGAGATAGACAGGAAATTACATTTTCAAACCTGGATTTCTGTGTTTTTGGAGGTCAAAGGAAAAAGGAGGTAAGTGATATTTAAATGCTCTAGCTTACAGCAATCAATTGATCTAATAAAAACGAACCTTTAGTGTTCTTTTAAGAATTTTAATTTCGCAAAATTTTGAAAACCTTTTCATATGGGCTAAATGCATTGCAGTCAATTAAAAGGGTTAAAATTAAAGTAATAAAAAGTTACCCAGCTCCACTGCAATATAAGAGTCCACAAACTGTGATCCGGTGCTCTAGCCAGGATGTTTCAGGCCCCATAGGTGCAAATTCTTAAATCAGGAAGGCTGACAACTTGGATGCTCTTGAATAAAAGTACAGTAAAACCTTGGTTTGAGAGTAACTTGGTTTGAGAGCGTTTTGCAAAACAAGAAAAATGTTTTAATAAATTTTACCTTGATATAAAAGTAATGTCTTGATATAAGGCCGCATACACACGATCGAATATATCTGCTGAAACTGGTCCACAGACCAGTTTCAGCGGACAGATTTGATCGTGTGTACGGGCTAGCAGACAGGTTTCCAGCAGACAAAAGTTTTAAAGCATGCTTTAAAAACGTGTCTGCTGCAAACCCATCTGTCCGACATGTCCGCTGGTTAGTACGCCTAACCAGCGGACAGAAATTCCCCGCATGCGTCGAATGGATTTTGACGCATGTGTGGGAAGTATTTTACTTCCTGGTTCGGTCAACGTCACCGCCACGTCACCGCGCTGTCTGTCCACGGGGATTTTGGTTTGATCGTAACCAAATCATCCCAGGAGACATGTCCGAGAAAAATGGTTCTGTCGGACCGTTTTCCATCAGATTTTGTTCTCCTCGTGAGTACGCCGGCCCAAGAGTAGAGTATAACTGAGATTAAAAAAAAAGAAGAGAGGAGCCTCTAAGTGTAGCAATATGGTTACATTTAAATGAAGGTATAACATTTAGCAACTTATGCTACACTAAGGCCGCGTACACACGAGGGGACAGATTTGTTCAAATGTGTCGGCCCGACCGTTTCCAGCCGACGCAGCAAATCTGTCTGTTGTCTGCTGTGCGTACACACGAGCGGATAGAAATCTCCCCGGACCAGAACGCGTGCACGTAAACCACGTACGACGTCACTATAAAGGGGAAGACCAAAAGCTTACGGCGCCGCCCTCTGTTCCTCTTTTGCTAGTAACGTGTTAGCAAAGGTTTGGTTAGAGCCGATTCGCGCTTTTTCGGTCTCCGCGCTTTACAGGTCGTATTCTCGGGTTCAGTGTGTGCTTGTGGGTGCGTATTTGGCAGTCAGTGCTGGCTGTCAGGTCGTTTCTGCTTTGCAGTGTGCGTGTTCTGTCCGCGGGTATCTGTTTGTCGAGCGTATTTTGCAGGTCTTGCTGGATTAGGGGTGCTTTCTGTGAGTGTGTTCTTGACTGACCAGCCCGGCCGTTTGAAGCCATTATGGAGCAGCAGCGTAACTTTGCTAGAGTTCGTGCTGGATATGGGCTTGCTTCTGGATGTTATAATTATTCCAGACCTTTGGCAGGAACAGGGGGGGAGGAGTTCCTGGGCCAAGAATTGGTTGCGCCAGCGTGACCGATTCTCTCATATGCCTCTGCTTAGGGAAATCCAGAGAATAATCCTGATGACTTCAGGAACTTTCTCCGTATGACGGACCCCGTTTTCACCGTCTGCTGGATCTTCTGTCCCCCTATATCACGAGGCAGGACACTGTGATGCGCCAAGCGATCACGGCGGCAGCAGGCTTATTGCCACGTTGCGGTACCTGGCGACTGGGAGGAGCCTGCAGGACCTCAAGTTCTCAACAGGCATCTCTCCCCAGGCGCTTGGGATCATCATACCGGAGACGTGTTCTGCTGTCATACAAGTCATGCAGGAGGAGTATCTGAAGGTATGTTTCCTCTTTTCTGAAGCTCACATTCTCTGTCTTTATAAATGTGATTATTTTTTTTTGTTTGGCATTTGTTCCCTATAATGACCATGCTTTTTCCATGCTGAGTGTTGAATGTTGCCTTTTCTCCCCATGCATGCATGTTGTTAAGCTTTCCATGTTCTTTTTGTTGGCCTACCTACATATTTTTTCCTTGCATGACTATTAACCTGTCCAGCATGCTATCCTAGGGACAAACACACCTAGCCTTTTTTTTTTGGTGTGTGTGGCATATTTTCTTTTGCTGCATTGTAGTTCAACCCCCAACCCCCCCTAAAATGTTGCCCCATCAGAGGGGTGGGGGAGTGTGATAATAAGTGGGTTTTTTTAGTGGCCACAACTCCACCCCAATAATAAGATAAATTGTGTTAATACTGTGTGATGGTGCACAAGTATGGTTTTTGTATTGTGTTTGCAATGTTTATGTGCCTAAGTACCATTTATGTTTATTTTTTTTGTCCCCACAGTTTCCCTCCACGCCACAGGAATGGCAGACTGTGGCTTCCCAATTTGCCCTGCGTTGTGATTTTCCAAACTGCGGAGGAGCAATAGATGGAAACACGTCCGCATAGTGCCACACAGCCCGTTCGGCGGTCCTACTATTTTAACTACAAAGGTTTTCATAGTATCGTGTTGATGGCGGTGGTGTCGGCACAGTACGATTTTTTGTATGTGGACGTGGGGAAGAACGGCCGGCTGTCTGATGGGGGAGTGTTTGCGCGGACTGAATTTTACAACCGTCTACAAACTGGTGGTCTTGAACTGCCACCCGGATGAAGACAATGTGGAAGGACTTCCGTTTGTTTTTTTAGCGGACGAAGCTTTCGGGCTTGGACCTCACCTCATGCGGCCTTTTCCCCAGAGGACTCTTACCCCGGAGAGGAGGGTGTTCAATTTTAGGCTAGCCAGGGCCCGGAGGGTAGTCGAGAATGCCTTTGGGATACTCGCCAGCCGGTTCCCGCCTGTTCCTGACAGCGATAAATATGGCGGAATATAAATTGAACCATATTGTTTTTGCCTGTTGCATATTGCATAATTTTTTACGCAGGCATTCCCAGACGTACCTACCCAACATCGGTGCTGAGGCAGGACTACCCTCAGATACCCTTCCTGGGCTGGACACTGGTCGCGCTGGCTCGGTCACCCAATCTGCTCGTGAGGTACGCGACAAATATGTTGAGTACTTCATGGGCCGGGGGGCCATAGCTATGCCAGATCATATTTCTTTCTAATTCGGCCCCCAAAAGAAAGAAATATTACAAAATATAATAAATAATTTGACCATTGGACTTATATACAGTTGTTTGTCATTATTGCTTTTTCTCTTTATCTCTGTCTTCTTGGTTCTGAAAACTAGTGCACTTCTAGTGCCAAATGTAGTTGTCATGTTTTAGTAAATAACCACAATTGGACATTACAGCCATACCCCACTTTTAAGTCCACAAATAGAAGGGTCACTTCTGCACACAAACCAATGAGATACCAGCATTTATAAAATCTGGCTTAACTGAACAAGCTGGTGTTGGAAGAATATTGTTTTTTTACGCAGAAGTGAGGCTGATATTGTGATTTGCAGCGGTAAGAACTAAACGCTAGTGTGTACTTAAAACCGGTTTATGGCTGTAGTTACAAGTCACTCTCATCTACAAACTGGGTATTCAGCATAATAAAACAACAAGCCACTCATGTTAGCGTACAACAATTTTTTATCAACAATTTTTTGGTTTGCCCACCATGTAACATTTTTGGAGTAAAAACATTTTTTTTTTTTTAAATTTTTATGCAAAATATGGATTATACCAACATTTTTTTAGAAAAATATAAAATATTTTTCAAAACCACTAAAAATACTAAGTACAAACAAGGTCATTACTACAAACAGTCTCCCAATGTCACCCCGAACACAACAAACTTGGAAGATGCACACATTCTTGTGTGTGAGTGAGAGGGCCCAAAAATGAGGATTATATCAAATGTCCACATGTGCTATCTGGCATCATGGGTGATCAATGCATGTGTTTTGTGGTGCAAACCCTTCCCTCTTACCTGCTTGAGAAGGGAGGAAGGGGTGTACCCACAAAGCAAAGACAATCCATAACCTGTGATGGCAGATAGCACATGTGGACACACTGTGTGTGCATCTTTCTATTTTTTATAAAACATTTTTTTTTGTTTTGCAAGACGGATGGGTGATGGGGGGGGGCCGGGCAGGGGGATTTAGTCTTTTATGATACGGCCCATCATATCAATAATATTTTTGTAATTTTGTTCAATTACAACCATTGTTTGCCTCATATTATCCATCTCTGTGCTACACTCCATAATTTGTTGGATGACAATTTGTGCACTTGCACGTGAAAAAGGTGGACTACTGGATGTGCTTGCAGCATCTTCATCCCCTATAAAAAAATAAAATAAAAATATAATAGTAATGTGCAGGCCTATCTACATCTCTTTCTCCCTGTGTGAAGCTGCGGTGACACTGACCTGTTGTGCTACTAATCTCCACCTCTCCATCATCCACAACTTCGCCTTCTTCCACAATCAATCCTTCTTCAATAACTCCTCCTTCTTCAATAACTCCTCCTTCTTCTATAACTCCTCCTTCTTCTATAACTCCTCCTCCTTCTTCAATAACTCCTCCTTCTTCTACAACAACTCCTTCTTCAATAACTCCTCCTTCTTCTACAACAACTCCTTCAATAACTACTCCTTCTTCTTCACCAACACCTTCTTTCACACAACTCCTTCTTCTTCACCAACTCCTTCTTCTTCACCAACTCCTTCTTCTTCACCAACTCCTTCTTCTTCACCAACTCCTTCTTCTTCACCAACTCCTTCCTTCTTCACCAACTCCTTCTTCTTCACCAACTCCTTCTTCTTCACTAAATACTCCTTTCCACATTTGCGTCTTCCTCATCTCTCCCTTCCACCACTCCTTCTTCTACCTGGTCCTCCTCCTCCACATGGCTAGATTTTTTCTTATGAGAGAGTTTGGGCCTCCTTGCGTCCTCCAATTTCTGTCCTGTTCTTTCCCCATAGAATATCAGAAAACAAAAGGTATACTTATCAGCACACAGATATTTGAGGAGGGCATTAATAAATCATAATCATTGTGTCAAAGTGTTTTATAAACTTTGGATTATTGTCTTCCGCCCACCAAACCTTAACCTTTGTTTTTCTAATGACTTCTCCCAAGCTGTGCTAATTACCCTTTTTAGCGAAGGGACACACATGGAAGCAGGGCCGGACTGACAACTCATGGGTCCCCCGGGCAATAGAATATTAGGGCCCCCAGGCTTACAAATGCCCACTAAGCCAGGTGGCAGTATAGAGCGCGGGGCAGCTACAATCTCAGTCAGTAGTTTCACATCAAAAGCATGTAGGCTTTGGACATATCAGGGACAGATGAGCTAAATTAGCAGATTTTTACATACTGTCCCTGTTGAAATGAGCCTGGCATCTCTGATGGGGCCCCCTAGGGGCATGGGGCCCTCGGGCAGTGTCCGATTTCCTCAGTGGTCAGTCTGCCCCTGCATGGATGCCCCTCCCTAAAAATTAGGTGTCACAGACTGTTAAAAATGAATCTCATTATGGGGGAGACGACAGGTGCTCTTGAGTCCAGATGTGAATCCAGCTGCTTATTATCACTGTGTGAATGTGAATGAATCCTGTTTGTCTTTTCACATTCAAATCATTTAGAAATCTACATAATTTTATCCAAAATGTGTAATAACTTTTCTCTATAAATGCCAAATAGCCATGTCCTGGTGTGCTGTTCCTTAGGACATAGTATGTGGATGAAACGAGGTGATTGACCGATGTTTCTAAAGAACGATCGTGCATAACTTCTTATTTGGGTGTGTGTGTGTGTTTTTTTTCATATTACAGGAAATATCCAAAAATAATTCTTCCAAAGTACAACCATTCCAACAAGGCACATGCATAAATATACATATCAAACAATGATATCACACAATTGCAAAACCCCCCCCCCCCACCAAAAATAATACCTACTTTTATCCAGGATTTTCTTTATCTTCCGAAACTGGTGTGGCTCACGCAACTTCAAATCGGACCAGCGCTTGCGTAGCTGCTCTTTGGACCTGCTCACCCCAAAGATCTCAGTAAGCCTCTTCGCCACCTTGTGTCCATAATTTTGGCCTTACGGCGGTTCGGGGTGCTGTATGGGCCATAATCCCCATCATAATCCTTCCTGCGCAGGATGTGTACCATCTCCACCATCTCCTCCAAACTCATATTTGTGGCCTTGTACCGTTTGCTCCTTGAGCGTGACGTTCCTGGTTGTGTCCCTTCCTGATCCTCATGAGCGGGTAATGCTCGCTCGTGGGACATGGCCATCTTTTCGTTTCCCACTGATAAGGGGCGTGGAAAAGAGGAAAAGTTCCGTCATGGGCGTGGACGAAGGCGGCGTTTCACGCAGCGCGCGAATACATCGTGTTTACGCGGAGCTTACGCGCGCGTTAAAACGATGACATACACATATGCCGGTAACTTGCAATATGAGGCCCTGGATGTTGAAATGGGGGGTTAAAAACGGCGGAGACATTGCGAACGAAGAGGGCGGCAGTATAGCTTTTGCGCGGCCTATATAAGGAGATCGACGTGATTACGTCGGTTACGCGGAGATTACTCGAGCGTACGCGAGGAGCTACAGACACGAAGGTAAATTACAACATGGGATCAGCAGAGGCGTCTCAACTTTGAAACCCCATGTGGGGGTGGGGGTTTGGAATGTTGTTAGGAGCGTTTGCGCTATTTAGGTAGCTTGGGGCCACCAATGCAAGTTTTGGACAAAAATGATTGAACACATCACTACATATATATATGACAATGCTCTACCTCTTTATTTTTGTCTTGTGGATTCACATCATGCATGTATTGTTCTGTATTGTTTGGGGCAGAGGTAATTAGGTTGTGTATTAGCTCCTCAATGCTGTGTGAGGTGCATGATATCTACACAATAACTAGTGGCTTCATTTTGGAAAAATAAAAAAATTGTGGATGATTAAAGAGATGGCATGTATTTATTTTCATGTTACCAAAGGGTCTGCATGTTCCAAAAATGAATTGCACAACAATGGAGTGGAGCTGGCCAGCATTGTATCAGCAGGACACATTGGGGATTATTTACTAAAGGGAAATCCAGTTTGCACTGCAAGTGGACTTGGAAGGGCATTCTCCATAGATGTGGAGGGGAAGATCTGAAATGAAGGGAAGCTCTGCTTATTTTATCAACCAATCAGGTGGAGGCTAAAATTGAATATATATTTTTTCTTGCATGTCCCCTTCGGGGCTACAGCGATTGCATTTCCAAGTGCACTTTCAGGCAGTGTACTTTCAAGTGCTTTTGCAGTGCTAAAGTGATTTTTTCTTTAGTAAATAACCCCCAATGTGTTTGTATACTAGTTCCACAATGATTGTACACATACATATTCAGAAAATGATAAAGCTGAGCCATTTTTCTTGTGGTTTTTAATACATTTTTATTTGTATATTCTAGAGCATTAATCTGAACCTAGAAAAAAAAAGAGAGAGATGGACCAGTTGGCTATTCAAGAAAACACACTTAAATTAATAGAAATATATAGAGAAAAGGCTAATCTATGGGATACCAGGCACCCAGGCTACCCCAATAAGAACCTCAGAACAGACACTCTACAAGAGATAGCAACCTACATGCAGACGTGGTTCCATCCTGCACAGCAAACATGGTGAAGGATAAAATGAGCAATCTCAGGAGCACCTATCGTAAGGTATATAAAGAGGTAAAAAACAAACGATCTGGATCAGCAGCAGATGCGCAAAAGGAGCCCAGGCTGTGGTACTTCCGCGAGCTTGCATTTTTGGATGATGAACTGGAGGGCCGGCCATCACTTTCCAATCTTCCTTCCAGCCTTCCTCCCACGCTTCCTTGCAGCGGAACTTCCCAGGATCCCCACGCCCCCTGCAGAGCCAGAGGAGGGCCTGGCTGACATGGACCCAGATCTGGCGATCTTCAGTGAGGTATAGTAGTTTCATAAATATTTATTTGCTTCTAATTTGGGTTTGATTCTTGAGTTAGTATTGTTAAAATTGTAACGTTTGGACCAACAAAAAAGGCGTGTGCAAAAAAACTAGGGATCTCAGGGATGCCAACTGAGGGGTCTGAAGGACAGGCAGGTCTATTTAATTAAGAAAACAAAAAGAGTCTAGAGCCAAATAATGTGTGTGTGTGCTTGATTGAGCAAAATATTACAACATGTCCCCTTTTTTTTGATACAGGAAGAGGCCAGCCAGGAGGTGGCAGCTCCTCAGGACCATGTCAGCCAGGGGAAGGGGTGAGTGGCAGCCAGGAGGAGGCTGGGCCGAGTGGAAGTCAGCATGTCCCCAGGCTCAGCACCATAAGCCAGGTCCCTCCCCTCCAGATGAGGCGACCAGGCCAAAAGAGGCGGATGAGGCAGATGGAGGAGGAGAGCCTCAAAATGATGAGGGAGGCTGCTGAATAATGCGGGCCCCCCTCAACCCCACAGAAGCCTTCAGTGCCTCTGTGGCTCATGAACTGAGCCGAGCGGAGGAGGATCAAAGGGACCTGGCTAAGGACTTAATAAATAAGGTCATCTTTTGGATGCACAGGGGCATGCTGACCCGGGACACAGACCTCAGTGACCCAGCCCAGCCTGCTCCCCATCTTTTGCCTCCTGCTGCCACATCATCAGCACCTGCAAGGGGCATGGATGGGCCCGTGGACGTTTCGCTGCAAGCAGCCAGGAAGGAAGGCTGGAAGTAAGAAGAGAAGGTGATTACCTGCCTTCCAGTTCATTATTCTAAAATGTAAGCTTGTTGGAGTACCACAGCTTGGGTTTCTCTTGCTCATTTGCTGCTGATTCAGATTTGATTTGTTTTGTGTCTCCTGAGATTGTTCATTTTATCCTTCATCATGTTTTGTGGAATGCACAAGTCTGCATGTAGGTTGCTATCTGATCAAGTGGTGCAGATCATGTTTATTTTAATTTTATTTTCTTGCCAAAATAAATGGCTTTTTGTATTTACGTTAAAACCTTGTCTATTGTGTTTTCTACTGTGGTGATTATGCCCCAAACCTACTAAAACTACAAGGTGGAATTTTGGAAGGACACAAACTCCTGGGTGTGGGGGGTAGGTTAGGAGTGACAACTTGGTAACCCATGGAAAAAAAAGCAACAAAAACAACAAAAAAATGCATTGAAAAAAAAGTACAACAAATCCAAAAAAATGCATTGAAAAAAATGATCAAACAAAATAAAATAAAAAAGCATTGAAAAAAAGGTACAAAAAATCCAAAAAAATGCCTTAAAAAAAATGATCAAACAAAATAAAATAAAAATGCATTGAAAAAAAGGTACAAAAAATCCAAAAAAATGCATTGAAAAAAAATGATCAAAAAAAATAAATAAAAATGCATTGAAAAAAAGGTACAAAAAATCCAAAAAAATGCATTGAAAAAAATGATCAAACAAAATAAAATAAAAATGCATTGAAAAAAAGGTACAAAAAATCCAAAAAAATGCATTGAAAAAAATTGATCAAAAAAATAAATAAAATGCATTGAAAAAAAGGTACAAAAAATCCAAAAAAATGCATTGAAAAAATTGTTCTAAAAGAATAAAAAAAAACATTGAAAAAAAGGTACAAAATAAACAAAAAAATGCATTTAAAAAATAGATCCAAATAAAAATTATAGTCATGTGGAGGAAAGCTCAAAACAATTAGGAGATGCAGCAAAAAAATAATTATAAAAAGACAACGCGATATACTACAATCAAACTTTGCTAGATTGGGACAACTCAGTCTATATAAATGGCATCAGCAATAGAACAGCTTGATTATAGCAAGAGAACGAAGAAAGGCAATAAACGATACAATATAGATAGTTACAATGACGAATGTGCCAACTCACAAACAAACACGAGGTTTACCTGAACGAGCGCTCCCGTCCCCTCCTTTTGTCTGAGCATGCGCGCGATTTTGGTCCGATGGTTTGGTGTACTAACCAGCGGACATATCCGACGGACAGGTTTGCAGCGGACAGATTTCAAAGCATGCTTTGAAATCTGTCGGGTGGAGAAATCTGTCCGCTAGCCCATACACACGAGCGGAGATGTCTGCTGAAACGGTCCATCCGACCGGTTTCAGCGGACATATCCCCTCGTGTGTACGCCGCCTTAGAGGTGCCTCTCTTCTCTTTTATACCCTGTAAAAAAAATGCTTTGATATACAAGTGCTTTGGATGACAAGCATGTTTCTGGAACGAATTATGCTCGCAAACCAAGGTTTTAACTGTACTTTATTTGTTACATGGATACATGGGTACAGGCTATATGTTGACGCTTTTCAGCTATGAAGCCTTTATCAAAGCATACATATTTAATTTAAAACTGATAAGTATAACATAGCAAGCCTTCAAAAAGGGCATGTACATCTTGATTAGAAACAATGAAATCAATAAAAAAAAAAAACGCATGGAGAAAAAGGGGAAAAGGCACAGAAAGCATATGAAGGACACGTCACAAACAAATAAAACATGTTCTGCCATTACTCCAACGAAAATAACAAAACAATTAGCCGGATTCACATACCTCGGCGCATATATATGCCGGCGTAGCGTATCTTCTTTACGCTACGCCGGCGCAACGCAGAGAGGGAAGCATGGAATTCACAAAGCAAATGCTCCCAACATTGCGCCGGCGTAGCGTATAGTCGTAGGCGTAAGGCAGCGTATGTCAAAGTGGGCTGGAAGTGGGCGTGATACATTTAAATGAAGCGTGACCCCATGCAAATGATGGCCTGAGCTTCAGACAAGTACTTAAAATGAACTGCGCATGCGTCGTACATTGGACGTATCCCAGTGTGCATGCTCACAATCACGTCATAACAACTGGCTAAGATACGTCGAATCACTGCCTACGACGTGAATGTAACCTACACCCAGCCCTATTCACGTACTACGTAAACGGCGTAAAATTCGACGGCGCTCGTTCCCTGGTCCATACCTTTGCATGAATTGCGCCTCCAATATGGAGAATAACTCTACGCCGGACGTAACCGTTACGCAAATCGCTTAAAACATGCGCCGGGCGCAAGTACGTTCGTGAATCGGCGTATCTCCCTCATTTGCATATCTGCATCGAAAATCAATGGGAGTGCCAAATGCATCCAGCGTAACTATGTGCCGGCTATATGCCGGTGTAGGCAAGTTACGTCGGTCGGATGAAGTCAGTTTTTAGGCGTATCTTAGTTCTGTTGGCGTGGTGCACAGATACGATGGCACATATTTACATATTTAAACTGGGGGCCCTTCTACAAGAAAAATTGCAAACCCCCCTAGGGCCCTTTCACACAGGCGGATCCCGTGAGGATCCATTCCTTAAATATCTGCTTGCTCAACGGGGATCGCTCTGTTGATCCACGCTGAGCCAGCAGATGACAAGGCGCTCCCTGCAAACTGTGCAGGGACCGCCCTGTCAGATCTATGCTCTTCTCTATGGGGGGATCGGATGTTCACACCCGATCCGCAGATGGATGGAAAAATAGGATTTTCCTCCGTCTGCAGAATCGGACCATAGCGGGGACAGATGAGATCGGGTGTCAGCGGATATTTATCCGCTGACACCTGCTATCCCATAGGGATACATGTATGTCTGTATTTCATCTGAAAACGGATGGATGAAATACGGACATAAGGTCCACATTTGTGAAAGGGCCCTTAATAGCACTATACAGATTTTTGTCAGCATACAGGATAGGAAGATGTTCTTTAAGAATTGCAACAATTTTGTTGTACTCCAAGGAAAGTGCAGTAACAAAGTAAACTTTATTTTTATTATAATCGCTACACTGTTTGTGTTTGTTTTTACTATTATTCTGAATAATCTCTACCCGATCTGTGAAGAGCTATATTTTTGCTACTAGCTATTGTCCGTATACTTTTTTTCATGTGTGGCCAAAATACAAGGGGTTACCGAATGTATCAAAACATTTGAATCACCATCAGACGGGAAGCATGCCAACTTTTATGTACACTTGATCAATAATACCATATGCACATATAATATGTAACCAACTGAACAAGGTGCAAATCAGAAATTAATATAGCCTATGTGATACCATGAATTAATCAATAAATAAGCATGAAACATATAAAAACATGTGCACACAATAATAACACCTATGCAGATCACCAAAGTCTAATAGTAGTTATTGGGATATTCAAAAGTTCATAAGGTGTTGAATTCCCATGTGGATCTCAGATATATCAAATAGGTGCCAAGAATAATCCAGGAAACCGTGTCTGATAGCAGAATAGAAGAAACCTCCACCTCTTAAATTGTATCTGCTTACCGACTGACAAAGATCTCTAATGATTGAGATTACAAGCTTGTGTGGCTCATTAGCCCTGCAGTTTCCTAGGAATTCCTGTGTGTACTTCTCCACCTTTAGGTTCACAGATGGGTCTCAAGCAGGTGACCCCGCACAAAATCAACCCAAAAGGAAAAACAAGGATGCCAACATAGAATAGTACCGTATGATAAAAAACAATTCCCCTGGAAGAAGTCAATCTTGTGATGAAATGGCATAGGGAGGAGCGGCGTGCTGACGTCACCACTGTATACCTAACGACCATCCGGAAGGACGGGCGGAAAGTGAGAGCCGGCCGGCTACACTAAACAATACATGCTATATTATTCTACAGTTATGTGAGTGCATCTTTATTTTAATAAATTGCTTTTTATCATACGGTACTACTCTATGTGGGCAGCAAAGAAAGTAAAATAACAGTGAAAGCAACAATATACAAATACCAGTCACAGAAAAAAAGAGGAAAAAGAAATACAAAGCACAATATATGAAATAAAATGAACTACTTTAAAAACAAAAAAATCAATAAAAATAAAAGTCAATTTTTTCAGACTTTTGTCTAAGCAGTTTAATAAGCAAAATTAAGAGTTGGCATTTTAGAGAAATGTTGATGCAAAATTAGTCTACTCATCATTATCACTGCTTCTTTCTTTTGGGGAATTACTAAATAACACATGTGACAGGTTTCAATGCAATAAAGGATGGTCAGGAGGTCTCCCCATTCATTGTTCTTGGGAAGATGTTTGCTCATCTGTGACCTCCTTTATGTTGTAAAAAGCTGTGATTTGTCAGTTATCAGTAGGGGAAGCAAAGCTGGACCGGTAACTGACTAGAATATCTTCAACCTAATTGTACTCTCTTTTCTGAAATGGTGGGCTTTATAAATATAAGGTTTTGAGGGATAAACAATGTAAGTGATGTTAGTATAATCGCTGAACAGACAAAACAATTGGTAAATAAGTCTAATGAAAAAAGCTACAACTACAATGATTTCAACAATGTTAAAAGCATGAAATACTATCATTGTAAACACAGGAATTATAGGCTGCTGATGTGAAAAATGATCACAGGATGACCGCACTTATCAATGAATATATTTCTACGGGCAGCCTTTAGGAGACCACTAGAGAGCAATATTGTAGTAAAACTAAAAGAACGAAGGAAAGAACAGCTGGAGAAAAAGATTCTGGCCCGGATTTAGAAACGATTTACTTTGGCGTATCTCCAGATACGCCAACGTAAGTCCAAATGTGCGCCATCGTATCTTTACGCCGATTCACAAAGCAAGATACGTAAAAAAATAGGCTTCCTCCGCCCGACGGCGTATCGTGGGCGCATAGTTACGCTGGACGCATTTGGCGTTCCCATTATAAATATGCAAATGAGTAAGATCCCCTTCATATACGCGATTTGCGTAAGGCTTACGTCCGGCATAAAGTTACCCCTCATATAGCAGGCGCAGCTAATGCAAAGGTATGGGCCAGGGAACGTCGCCGTCGAATTTTACGCCGTTTACGTAGTACGTGAATAGGGCTGGGCGTAGGCTACGTTCACGTCGTAGGCATTGCGCCAACGTATCTTAGGGAGTACATGCGACGTGATTCTGAGCATGCGCGCGTATGCCCAGTTCGACCGGCCATTCATTTGCATGGGGTCACGCTTAATTTAAATAGATGACGCCCACCTCCTTCCTACTTTGAATTAGGCGGGCTTACGCCGGCCAATTTACGCTACCCTGCCGCAACTTACGGAGCAAGTGCTTTGTGAATACTGCACTTGTCTCTCTAATTTGCGGCGGCGTAGCGTAAAGAAGATACGCTACGCCTGCACAAAGATACGCCAATGTATCTGAATCCCGGCCATCATGTAAAGAATAGAGATTAAGGCCAAGATTCAGATACATTGGCGTATCTTTGTGCCCAGACCAGCGTTGTTGCACTTTGAATGACAATTGCGCGGTTATGCTACTCTGTACCCAAACTAAATTTTTTGCATTTTGTTCCCACAAATAGAGCTTTCTTTTGGTGGTATTTGATAACCTCTGGGATTTTTATTTTCTGCAAAACGTTGTAAATAAGTACGTTTCCTCCTTCACTAATGGGCACTGATAAGGCGGCACTGATGGGCACCAATGAGGAGGCACTGATGAGGTGGAATTGATGGGCACTGATGATGGGCACTAATATGCAGCACTGATGGGGCACTGATAGGTGGCACTGATAGGCGGCACGGATGGGCACAGATAGGTGGCACCGATGGGCACAGATAGGCAGCACAGATGGGCACAGATAGGCGACATGGATGGGCACAGATAGGTGGCACAGATAGGTGACATGGATGGGCACAGAGAGGCGCATGGATGGGCACTGATAGGTGGCACGGATGGGTACTGATAGGTGGCACGGATAGGCACTGATAGGTGGCATGGATGTACTGTAATATATTGTACTGATGGATGCCAATCAGTGCCAAACAATGCCTGCCAATCAGTGATGCCCATTGTGGCCACTGATTAGCATCCATTGTGGGCACTGATTGGTGGTCTGGTGGCATCCCTGGTGGTCTAGTGTGGGGATCCTCACCCGGGGACGCACAGCGGCTCAATATCCTGAAGACGTCATATGACGTCTGGTCAGGATATTAAAACCACTTTGCCGCAGTCATTTTGTAATAGGACGCACAGCAAGTGGTTAAAATATATGACATATCAGTTGTGAGTAATGGCTTTGAGTGATACTGGTTCCAGCAGAGACAATGAAGTCCAGTCCATTGTATGAAGAGAGTAAATAATATAATTCCTTCAGTGGGACTAGGACAGAACATTTGTTGTTGCCAAACCGTGCAAGTCCCTGTCCTGCTTCTTCTTAGATAGGACAGCCGCACACCTGTTGTTAGATTAACCTTCTGCCAAATTGTGTCCAACTCCTGGCCATAGTCCCGCTAACAACATCCCTGGCCTGAGGCTCAAATATTTGAGAATAAAGAAATATCCACACCGTAAAGCATTTCTCTGTACTTTACTCAAGCTTTCCGTGTCATACTAGCAAAATATTCAGTATGGAATGCCATGTGTAAGGTTAGACGTTTTGTAGAAGTTATTTCAGTGCAGAGCGCAAGGGTACATGTGTAAGCCATCTTCCTTCTACACCTCTATCCCTCCCTTAGGTGCACCCCAGAGTTTGGACCTATGTATAAAGCATTAATTTTCCTTACTAAAAAATGTCTTTACAATCACTTTCATTTAAAGGAACCTTGTCGTTGACTTAAACAAATGCAATTAAAACCACAGAAAAAAAGTTATTTCAAATGTTTTATCAAGCTTTATTTATTTGATTTATTTATTTATTATAATGTAATTCTGAAATTGCTTACAAAGCTGTCTATTTCAGAAGAGTCAATTCCCTAGCACAGCCTCCTCTCTCCCTGGAGGTGATGGCCCTGTCCTCCTCTGGGAGTGTCTAATTAGTGTCTATGCTGGCACATCTTTTTCACCTCTCACCTCTCCAAATAACCTTCTATGTACAAGCTGGGGGAGGAGAGAGGGATCCTACAGAGTGTCACTTGAGTTACGACACTGACTGTGCTGGGGCAGCTGACATCAGATTCAAGATACTTGGCAAATGAGGTTTAATGTTATAAAATATAAACGTATGCACTTGGGGGCTAAGAATATGCATGCATCATACATACTAGAGGGAGAAAAACTGGGGGAATAAGTGGCGGAGAAGGATTCTGGTAGATAATACAGTGCCTTGCAAAAGTATTCACCTCCCTTGGCATTTTTCGTGTTTTGTTGCCTCACAACCTGGAATTAACATGGATTGTTTGAGGATTGGCATCATTTAATTTACAGAACATGCCCACAACTTTGAAGATTTTTTTTTTTTTATTGTGAAGCAAACAACAAATAGGACAAAAAACTGAAAAAGTCAATGTGCATAACTGTTCACCTCCCTAAATTCAATACTTTGTAGAGCCATCTTTTGCAGCTATCAAAGCACCAGATGTGATGTGTTGGGTTTGCAAAATTTAATCTCATCAGACCAAAGCACATTCCTCAATACATTTTGGGAGTCTCCCACATGCCTTTTTGCAAACTCAAAACGTGCTATTTTTTTTTGCTGAAAGTAATGGATTTCTTTTGGCCACTCTGCCATAAAGCCCAGCATTGTCCCTTACTTGTTTGGAGAGTTCTGTGGTCTTCGTGGGAGTGTTTGGTTAGTGGTGCCTCTTGCTTAGGTGTTGCAGCCTTTGGGGCCTTTCAAAAAGGTGTGTATATGTAATAACAGATCATGTGACTCTTAGATTGCACACAGGTAGACATCATTTCACAAATTATGTGACTTTTGAAGGTAATTGGTTGCACCAGAGCTTTTTATGGGCTTCATAACAAAGGGGGTGAATACATACGCACGTGCCAATTATCATTTTTTTTATTTCTGAAAAATCGTTTTATGTATATATTTTTTTTAATTATACGTCACCAACTTAGACTATTGTGTTCTGATCCATCACATATAATTTAGATTTAAAAAAAAAACATTGAACTAAAGGCTGTAATGTAACAAAATAGGTAAAAATCCAAGGGGGTTGAATACTTTAGCAAGGCACTGTAGACTTAATAATAGCATGCAATGCCAAGCTGTGGTTTCCAAAGTCCTTAGTTGTCTTAAAAGACGACTGCAGAGAGAGATATAATTTTGCCCTGTATAAATCATTAGTAAGACCTCATCTGGAATATGCAGTCCAGTTTTGGCCACCAGTTCACAAATAGGATATCAGGGAACTGGAGAAAGTGCAGAGAATGGCAACCAAACTGATAAGAGACATGGAGGAGCTCAGCTATGAGGAAAGATTAGAGGAACTGAATGTATTCTCTCTTGAGAAGACGAGATTAAGTGGGGTATGATCAACATGTACAAATACATAAGTGGTCCTTATCGTGAACTTTGAATTATTCACCTAAAGGTCAGGACAGAGGGGGCACTCTTTACATTTGGAGAAAGGGAGATTTAATCTCCAACAATTAAAAGGCTTCGCAGTAAGAGCTGTGGAAATGTGGAATAGACTCCCTCAAGAGCTGGTTCTGGCCAATTCAGTAGATTGTTTTAAAAAAAAGCCTGGATTCTTTCCTAAATGCACATAATATAACTGGATACTAATATTTATAGGTAAAGTTGATCCAGGGATTATCAGATTGCCTCTTGAGGGATCAGAAAAATAATATGTTTCCCCGCTGGTGCGAATTGCATCATGCTTTATTTATTATTATTTACTCTGGATCACCTGGGGGTATAGAATTGTGTATATGGAGGTTTTCAATTTGTTTTCAATTTGTGTGTGTTTTGTTTTGTTTTTTTCCTGTAGATTGAACTGAATGGACTTGTGTCTTTTTTCAACCAGATTAAATATGTAACGTTGCTTATTACCAGTCTTGGAGATTTTGGGCCAGATTCAGAGAGAATTAGATTAGCGTAGAGTAACAGAAATACACTACGCCGCCGTTTATTACCTGGCTCTACGTGGAATCCCGGTAGATTTTGTCCAGTAAACGACGGCGGCGTAGAGTATTTCTCCCGGTGCAAGCCATCTACGCGAGTAGGGGGCGTGAAGCATTTAAAATAGGCGCGTTCCCGCGGCGATCGAACTGCGCATGCTCCGTTCAGAAATTTCCCGCCGTGCATTGTGCGAAATCACGTCGTTACGTCATTCGTCGTTTGAGTAGCGTCGTTTACGGACATTTCTATTCCCGAACGACTTACGTAAAAAAAAAAAAAAAAAATTAAATTTGACGCGGGAACGACGGCCATACTTAACATGGGCTACGCAAAAAGCTGGTCTAACAGTACGTAGAAAAAAATAGACGAAAGCGATTGCGAAGACCGCTCGTATCTTCGTGGATCGCCGTAAAAACTCATTTGCATATCCCGACGCATGAAAACGACGCGAACTCCTCCCAGCGGCCGCAAAAATATAGCAGCGTAGATCCGAAGGCTTACGAAGACGTAAGCCTCTCGGATCGAAGCCCGAAGCCGCCGTATCATGGTTTGAGGATTCAAACTAGTGATACGGCGCGCAAAATTTGAAATTACTCCTGTCTAACACCAGTTAGACAGGCGTAATCGCTCTCTGAATCTGGGCCTTTGTATTTTACAGGTAAAAAATATGCCTAAAAATACCTTAAAGGGGTTGTAAAGACAAAAATATTTTCCTCTTAAATTAAAGTCTGACAGTAGCTGATAAAGTAAAAAGTAATGTTTTGCATTATAATTAGTTTGATACCTGTTGAAATCGAACTGTTTTATTCACCTCAGTCACTCCTGAATCGTTATTCTCACTGACTTCCTGGTTTGCGATGCGCATTCATTCGTGCTACATCACGGCCTAATGGGAACTACAGTTCCCATTAGGCTTAGCCTCCATGCCTGTGAGGAATAAGAGAGCATCTTCACGCAGGGCTGTAGTCATAAGGAGGGGGTGAGCACATTCTGCTTTCCACCATGCAAAACAGCTCAGGTGCTGGTAGAAAGCAAGAAGAGGAGAGACAGGAAATGACATTTTCAAACCTGGATTACTGTATTTTGGAGGTCAAAAGGAAAAACGAGGTGAGTGATATTTAAATGCTCTAGCTTACAGCAATCAATTGATTTAATAAAAAACGAACCTTTAGTGTTCCTTTAAAAAATAATTCCAGGTATGGCTATTTTTTACATAGTTACATTGATGTTGCTTAGACCAATACAACTATGTATATACCACACCTGGCTGATCCCCCTGGAAGCTGGAAATCACCACTACTGCTAATCCATGACGTCCACTTGCTTTCCGGGTCCAAAGATTGACGTTGAAATGAATGTGTGAGTGACAAGGTGTCTTTATATTTGATTCTGGCTGGTTGGTGTAGAGCAATGCAGACAGTTCTTGTTGATGAATAATACAAAAATTATGGAGAACAAATTGAAAGAGAGTGAAAAAGATCTTGTTCGGCCTTCAGATTTGGCGATTTGAATGAGCTGAATTGAGAACATTGGCTCTGCAATGTTCGTTTCAGGTCAGGATTATTGTGAGCAGGCACTAAATGTTGAAGGTCACTTTAATGGAATTTCCCATGCATGAGAAATACAAGGAAAAATACAAGATCTAATTGACCCTAATGGAATGGTCAGAAGGTTGGGAACACATAATATTCTCTAGTGATGATACTGATTAAAACATGCTAATTATACAAGAAAAGTACAGAGGCGATAGAGAGACTACAGTAGCTCGAGATTGCTAACACAGAACGTACAGTGTTTATGATGAACTTTGCCTTATCATGTAATTGTTTTGTGTGCTAATACACAAGGTAGGGGGAAAACATGATAGGTACTGGGCACATTTCAGTCATTAAAATTACAGTCAGATCATTGAGTTACCTATGTATTGCACTCTACTGTAGGTAAGCCCAAGTGAACCTCCAGTTGAAATCATTTTAGGTGTATTAAAAGTCTTACAATTATTTTCTTTCTAAGCCAACCACAGCTTGAGTAGAACAAACTGTTCCTTTACAGAAGCTGTAGTGTAGGACCCCTGCTCTCTGTGTAGGTCTTACACACCCCTACTGAGTTATGAAATGATCAAAGCTCATGCTACCCACTAAATGGAGAGCTCTGGCGTATGTTGTGGCTGTTTTTAAGGAAAACCAACAGTAAGGGGTGTATTAAAAAAATTAAGCAAGTCAAAAAACTGCATGTAAATGAATTCTGTGTGAATGGGGCAAAATAAAAAACACAAGTTTGAGACTCGTTTCTATGCCCCCCCCCCCCCCCAAAGTTGCAAAGGCAGCATACAAGGATGTTCACATGCCACAGTTGCAATGCTTTGCTTCATGCCCAAGGCAAAAATAACCCCCCTAGGCTAAAGATGTCTTGGTTGGAGTTTTGCTGGGTTTCAGCTTCCAAGGCTCATCTTTGTGGCAGTACTTCATACATCAAGTATAATCAGAATATTCTAGCCAGGATGTTAATTTTACTTTTTTTTTTTATATTTAGAAGAGAAAGCTGTTTTTAACTTAGGGCAATGAAATAAAGGCACCCTCCCTTATTTTTAACTTAGGACAATAATGGCACAAGCCCCCCCCCCCCCCCCATAACATATTGCCCCCCATACTCCAGGATCTGTGGCTTTCAGAAATCCAGCCATGCCAGAAAGTTTAATTACTGTGCCTGGACTGTGATCTGGTTCATTGATGAATCCGGTGACTGAGATTCTATATAAGTTTTTACTCTGAAACAGCTGCAACTCACTGACTTAATTTACAGCTTGAAATCTGCTCCTTCTAAAATGTAATATCTTAGAAACACAGGAGTCTACAAAACAAATCTAATAAAGAAACCCAATTTGTCCTAGTTTCTGTACTCTCAAACTTATGAAATCAAACTATTTTAAAGTGAACCTTCAAGGATGGAAAAACAAGAACTGTCATTACCTGCTTCTTTTTTTGAAAGGTGCATGATCTAGTTTTGTCATTCAGATCCTGACATCACAATCTAGTGAGTCGCTCACCTGGAACATGCATATAGCAATTAAATTCTGAAATATTGTCCTAGGTCAGTGCCAAGCTGTGACGACAGGATCAGGATGACATTCTTGGCACCTGCACCTTTAAAATCCCAGTTGGCAATGGCATTTACCATATTAAAGCCCGGCATCCCATTTTAAAAATATGGGTTGTTGGGCTTTCAATGTGTCTGCACTGCAAGGGTTTAATGCTCATTTCGGTCTAGGGAATGAGGAACATGTGTTTCCTTACCCGATTCTCTGCTTCCCCACTGCACTTTCCCAGCAGCATGGAGGATCCTGCAGGAGCCGAGAATCAGGTAAGTAAAGTGGCTTTTCCATGTCCCCATGTAGATTAACGAGCATTTAACCTTTGCAGTGCAAATGCAACCCCACTGCAATGACCTATTGAGAGAAAGGAGTCACCGCTCCAGGTGGGATCACTAAATGGTTACAGGTGGTGCAGGATACCGAGGGTGCTGGCGGTGCACTAAGCAAAATGAAGACAAAGAAAAATGGATAGCCGCACTCCAAAACCTGATGGGTGGTCTTTTATTCAATGGACAGCATGTACAAAAATAGGGTCACAGCAGTGGAAACAAGGAACAGCCGACGCGTTTCGCACTGGATCAGTGCTTAGCCATGAATAAGCACTGATCCAGTGCGAAACGCGTCAGCTGTTCCTTGTTTCCACTGCTGTGACCCTATTTTTGTACATGCTGTCCATTGAATAAAAGACCACCCATCAGGTTTTGGAGTGCGGCTATCCATTTTTCTTTGTCTTCATTTTGCTTAGTGCACCGCCAGCACCCTCGGTATCCTCCAGAAAACAAGAAACGCCGGGTTGGAGTTCCGATGCGATCGGCGTAATTGAATTTCGCCATCGCATCGTTACTTCAACTTAAAAATGGCGCCGGGGGCGTTCCCGCCGATTTACGCTCAAAAAATATGTTAATGAGCGGGAATCGGCAATTCACGATCTTTTTCGGGCGCGACGCAGTGACTTTACGACGTTTCCGGAAGCGATACGCGGCGTATAGATAAAGCAGCCCCCTAGTGGAGTATCCTATGTTAAGTATAGGCGTTGTCATCGCGTCGGAAAAAAAACAAATCGCGTCGCTTGCGTAAAACATTCATGATTGGGAATGTGACGTCATTGACGTTCACTGACAGAATTTGGAGCATGCGCACTGGGATGCATTGACACTCGACGCATGCGCAGTACGTTCGCCGCGGGATCGCGCATAGTTAGAATACTACACGCCCCGTACCCGCCCAATTTGAATTCCGCCGGCTCATTTGCGATGCGCTGCCGCAACTTTAGGAGCAAGTGCTTCCTGAATAACAGCACTTGCTCCTAAAATTTCGGCAGAGTAACGCAAATGAGAAGCGTTACTCCAGAGCAAAGATGCTCTGATCTACCTGAATCTGGCCCAAAGTCTATGGAGGGTATTTTTTAGCAGTAGAAAGATACTCCACGGAACCAGTAAAAGCAATCAGGGAACTAATAATGCTATCAAGCAAACACTGCACCTGTGCTAAAGTCAAAAAGAAATGAGGTTAACATTTTAATGTAGCGCTACCCCATTCAGGAGCCTCTGGTTGTTTTGGGATCGGCGTATTAAGCTACCTGGTAGTGTGTATAGGGGTAGTAGCAGTGAGTAGTAGCAGTGAGCGAATGTCCAGTCATCAAGTGGGTTTTTCAAATGCTTTATTCCAAGGCCCAACACGACCAACATCAACAAGAGGTAGGATAGGAGAGGTTGATGAAGCAATAAAGAACTTTGCGGTATCAGGCCTGGATATGAAACAGAGCAATCCTACTCTCAGCAGTAGTAGATACAATTCATCGCCACTCTAGCCAGAGTGGGTGAAGTGCCCCTGGACAGACCTTTGTTACAGGCCTGGCAGCCGAAGTGTCACTTTTAAGTTGCTGGGAGGAACAGGCCTCTGTTACAGGCCTAGTACTTCAGTACTTCAAAGAACAAATTAGATTTGAGCGAATCCTCCCAGTAAATGCAATGAAGGGTCACTGACTGACAGCTGTCATGTACTTATCGAATCCTGGTGACCAGATCCCCGATGGTTCGTTCAAGCCCTTTTGGATAACCTGCCTCCGGGTTCATCTCAAGCCGATCTCCCACGGAACGGCATACAGCCTGGGATCTTCTCAGTAAGGGTGGAGACCCAGTAAGTCACTGGGGCCCCCTCCAACATCTGGATGGGTCTCAATGGAGCATGCAGCTCTGGCCAGGTGGGCCATTCAGACAGGTGGGACCCCGCGCAGAGAGTGAGAACCAAGAATCATGGCGCCTGTTACAGATATACCCCTCCCAGCATGCCCAGCGAGGGAAAAACTCCTCTAATTGGCTGCTGGGGAAAAGGGCTTGAACGAACCATCAGGGATCTGGTCACCAGGATTCGACAAGTACATGACAGCTGTCAGTCAGTACCCTTCATTGCATTTACTGGGAGGATTTGCTCAAATCTAATTTGTTCTTTGAAGTACTGAAAGAATGGTCCTCCCTCTGCTCTAAAAACGGTCCGAAGAAGCTTATGTACCAAATATTGGCACAGAGCCAGAAGCATTTGACATTGCGATTTTGGCAGCGATTTTAGCGCAGTTTGTCTCTCAACAATCGCTGCAAAATATCCCCGTGTTTGGGGTACCATTAAGAAATAATAGCTTTGCAAACAAGTCCCGCGTTTGGTCACAATTCTGGAATTGCATGCATAATCGCGGCTTTTCCCCCTTGAGATTCAAATTGCCTAGGTGCGAATGGAGCCTAAAAGAAAATTCTTCCAAAGGAGTCTCTGGCTAGCCCTCTTTTAATTTTTTATTTTCTGTTCCTATTTTTTTTTTTATTCACTCTTTTCTCTTTTTCCTTTTATATTTTTTCTTTTGTTGATATTCATTGATACTTTTGGTGGAACACACAGTTTTATCTTGATAATTTTTCTAGGCAAGTGCACAGTGGCTTCCGTTCTCTATGGCCTTGTACACACGATGTAATTTATCCGATGGAAACGTTCCGACGGACCGTTTCCATCGGATATGTCCGCCGGGCTGTTTGATCCGGTGGCTGTACACACCATTGGATCAAATTCCCCGCCGGCGGACAGCGCGGTGACGTTGGCGCCGCCACGTCACCGCACCAGGAAGTAAAACACTTCCGCGTGCATGCGTCAGATCCATTCACAGGAAACGACGCATGTGCGGGCAGATATGTCCGCAGGTTAGGCGTACTAACCAGCGGACATATCCGACGGGCAGCTCTCCGGCGGAAAAATTTCAAAGCATGCTTCGAAACTTTTCCGCTGGAGGAATCCGTCCAAAACTGTTCGTTTGCCCCTACAGACGAGCCGATTTTTCGGCTGAAATGGTCCGTCGGACCATTTTCAGCGGATAAATTCCCTCATGTGTACAAGGCCTATAGGTCTCCCCACTCCCCTCCCTTCCCCCTTCCCCTTCTTCTTGGCCCCTGCCTCTTCTTATTGTGCAATAACCATCTCCTGCATCACCTGATAGATGTTCTCGTTGGGAAACTAATGGGTCAGAAGTGTATTCCTCTGCTCATTTGTTGCAGATTTTTTATACTGTCTTATACAGTAAAACCTTGGATTGTGAGCATAATTAGTTCTCGAAACATGCTTGTAATCCAAAGCACTTGTATATCAAAGCAAATTTCCCCATATGAAATATTGGAAACTGAAATGATTCGTTCCACAACCATTTATTCATAATTTCTTCAGTTTATAGTCCATATAAACAGATTATAACAATGTGATAAGTTGTGTAACCATAAAATGTCCATCCACAAATGAAAGCCTTTACAAGAAGATTAGAAGCAAAATCCAGCAGGAGATAGAGAGTATAAAAGAGAAGAGAGCACATCTAAGTTTGCAGGCACCTAGGGTAAAGCGGTCTGCAAACGTGAATGGGAAGACTAACCTACAGTAGAGCGATCTGAAAGCGAGGCTTAAATCACTCATTGAATGCAGTGTGGAAGGGACAATGTCAATGGCGGTGCAGAGGACAGTATACGTGGACAGGTTTCCCCTAGATCCCTGCATACTTAGATGTGCCTCTTTTATCATCAACCATATGAGTTTCTAAATGTTGCACCTTCATTAAACGTAACTGTATTGCTACACTAAAGCCCTGTACACACGATCGGATATCTGATGGAATCTAATCCGATGGATTTTTTCGTTAAATATCTGATGAAGCTGACTTTCATCAGTCTTGCCTACACACCATCAGTCAAAAATCCGACCGTGCCAAAACGCAGTGACGTGCAACACTACGACGAGCGGAAAAAAATGAAGTTCAATGCTTCCCAGCATGCATCGACTTGATTCTGAGCATGCGTGGATTTTCCTCCGATGGAGTTCCACACAGATGAACGGATTTTTCTATCCAGAAGAAAAAAAAATTCACTGATGGAAAAAAGACCGATGGGGCCCACACACGATCGATTTGTCCGATGAAAACAGTCCATTGGTCTGTTTTCATCGGACAAACTGATCGTGTGTACACGGCTTTAGAGGTGCATCTCCTCTCTTTTATACTCAGTTGTAACATGACGCTACTTGTATATTAAGACATCACTTGTACATCAAGTCACAATTTATTATAAAATTTAGCTTGTCTTGCAAAACGCTCTCAAACCAAGGTTTTACTGTACTGTTATTTTTACTGGTATTCTCACCAAGAGATTTAAAGTTGGTTCCTTATATTTGGGTGTCATGATCTTTTATACATGCCAGTCTTTGGAAGGAATTTTTTTTTTTGTTGACCATAATTTACAAACTTATTTGCACTATTGTTCTAAAAAAGTGTCTTCTATAACATTGTCTTGTTACTTCCACTGTTTGTATCATGTCTGTTCATACAGGTGCTCTTGCAAGGTTTGTGCTTGCCAGTTTTCTCAAATAGAAGCACCAAAAGATGTAAAACCAGTTATGTGCAGGGTCACAGAGGAATATAAACCATCCCAAACGATACTGGTAGATGCTGGAGAGAGTCCCAACAAGGTCCAAATACTCCAACTTTAAGTTTTGCATTTCTGAAGTCACATGAACATAGGGGGCAGGATTCAGATACATTTGCGTATCTTTCCGGCGGCGTAGCTTTTCGTCTTTACACTACGCCTCCGCAAATATTATGGGCAAGTGCCTTATTAAGAAAGCACTTGCTCCATAATATGCGGCAGCGTAGCGTAAAGTGCCGACGTAACATCGCGTAATTCAAATTTCTGAAGTGGGGGCGTGATTCATGTAAATGAATCACGACCCCACGTATTTGACGTTTTTTTTGGGCGGCGCATGCGCCGTCCGTGGACATTCCCATTGCGCATTCGCGAAATCACGTCGCTTTTTGTCAATGTAAACGACGTGAACGCAACCAACGTCGAGCCCCATTCCCGAAAGATTTACGCAAACGACGTAACCGACGTACAATTCGACGCTGTCACGATGTCCATACTTAACATTGGCTACGCCTCCTATATTCGACGTGTAAAACGACGGAAGCGCCACCTAGCGCCCAGCGTAAAAAGTAAAACTAATATACAACGGTGTAACAGAATTACGCCGCTCGTATATTAGCAGAATTCCGGCGTATCTTCTTTTCTGAATAGCAAAAAAAGATACGCCGGCTATTCTTAGTATTTACGCAGCGTATCTCTTGATACGCTAACGTAAATAGTTTCTGAATCTGGCTCAGGGTCTTTTTTTCCTGATTGGTGTCCTGGAAAATTTAGGAGTGAATATATCCACGGAACAGCAGGAGGGTGAGCTGGGGTAGATCCAGAGACATAGGCATGTGAAGTTCTATGTGTATTTATATATATAATGTTTATTTTGTCCTTATTATATCATATGATTTTTGGCTGGTGATGGGATCAAGTTCCAATTTTTCAGGAAAAATTGAGATGTCTTCAAATACCTATGATTTTAGAGCTATTGATTGTCCTGTCTTACAGATGTCACTGAAGCTAACCTCTGCTTATGCATTTTTTTCTTCATAACCTCAATTGAAATGCCACCTAGGTTAAGAGTGTAGGAATTTCATGCTCAGTATTGCTCTTTATTGCTCAGCTAAATGGCTGGACAGCTGACAGTACAGAAAGTGTCATCATCTTCCTGGTCATGTTTGCTGGCCATGCACTAGATACTGTATGCAGATTCCAAATTAGCTAAACAGCATTAAGAATCAATTGGAAAGTAAATGAGTTCATAGATATGTATTTCTTCTGTGTATTCAGCAGTTTGTTTGGAGCTAAGCCTTACAGAACTTTCTTGACTGATTACAATTCAAGCAACATAAGCATTGCATGATAAGTAGGAAACATTAGCGCTTAGTACTGTAGCTGCCAAATCAGAAAAATAGCTAAATTGCAGATGACAAAAAGTACATAGAAAGGTGTTGCTATTTTTTTTTAATTGCCGCAAATTATTGGTGTGTTTAATTTAATGCTTGGCGGCTATTTTGCAGCTTTATGCTCTACATTCTAAAAACCCATCTCTATCTAAACACCTAAGATGGCACAAGTTCATGGTCTCCACTCTATTTACAGTATGCACAGTAGGCAGCTTTTAACCAAAATGTCCACCTACTGCAAACTGAGCCTTCTCATGAAATTTAAGGGGGGTGCCAAAGCTCTATTGGCACTCACGTACATCCAGCAGCAGTGGCTCCGCCTGGCGTCTATCAACCAGTGACATCATGAGGCGGAGAGCGAGGCAGAGGCCCCAGCATTCAGAGCAAAGGAGAATTTACCATCTTTCTCCTCTGCGCTTAGTGAATTTTGGCTCCACTCCTCTCCTCCTTTCGTCTTCTCCGGCGTGGCTGC
The DNA here is from genome assembly GCA_029574335.1 of Rana kukunoris. NCBI lineage: Eukaryota > Metazoa > Chordata > Amphibia > Anura > Ranidae > Rana > Rana kukunoris. Next base: position 138,378,993 of record CM056050.1, on the reverse strand, counting down.
ATGCACCTCTTAGAGCCTGAAGGAAGGGAGATTAGAGCACGTTTGAAGAGTCTACCTGCACCAGCCTGAGGTGAGGCGGATGAATGAAAAAAAAATATGTGTCATTAGGGAGCATGAGCTGGCAGCAGATGACACCTGCAGAGGGATGGGAGGAGAAGGTCACAAGGATGGATCTCAGGAATTCATGCTGGGACTTCTAGTGACCTTCTAGTTCTAGGATGTGACCCCACAAACATTAGGGACAACAGGTCCTAGCATGAACCCCTTAGAGCTGAGAATGTATCACACCCTGCCCCCAACTAGTGAAGGAGTACAGGTCCCACTGTCCAAGCATGAACCCCTCAAAGCTATCCCCCGGGCCCTCCAACTACAGATCACAGCATGAACCCATGAGATATAAGGGGTCACATCCAAGGGCGGACTGACCATTGAGGAACTCGGGCACTGCCCGAGGCCCCATGCCACTAGGGAGCCCCATTAGGGTTGCCAGGCTCATTAAAACCAGGGACAGTATGTAAAAATCTGTGTTTTTTTTACATCTGTCCCTGATATGTCCAAAACCTACATGCTTTTGATGTGAAAATGAATGAATGAATGAATGAATGAAAACTTATATAGCGCGGCACATGCGAACTGAATCGCCTCTGGGCGCTTGTTGTTCCTGTCTCCTTTGATATCAAAAGAGAAAAGTCTTGACCTTTTTCCTAAATGCTAGGTGGTTCTCCTCCAACCGAATGCTGGTTGGTAAAGCGTTCCATAGTCTGGGACCTTGGATCGCGAATCTTCTTTCTCCTTTGGACTTGCAGTTGGCTTTCGAAACCTGGAGCAGGTTCTGATTCGTGGATCGCAAAACGCGATTGGGATTATGCGCTTTTATTATTTCGCATAAATAAAGGGGGGCATTCCCATGGACACATCTATGCGTAAGACAGAGAGCTTTAAAAGCAATTCTGTCTTTAACTGGCAGCCAATGAAGGGCTCTCAGTGAAGGTGCGATGGATTCCCAGGGTTTTTTCCCAGTCACAAGTCTGGCGGCCGTATTCTGAACGACTTGCAGACGAGCGATTTGGTATTTGGGGAGGCCGAGGTAAAGGGCATTTGCATAATCCAGCCTGGAGTTTACAATTGCTCCCACCACGACCGCTAAGTCTTCTTTAGGGATGAACGGAGTGAGTCTACGTAGTAGGCGCAGTAGATGGTGAGATCCGCTGACTACTGACCCTATTTGTGCGTCCATTGTCATAAAGGAGTCAAAAATGACCCCTAGGCTTTTGACTTTGGCGCTAGGGGTGATGAGCTTGCCCAAAATAGGCGGGGGGTCCACACTGTTGAAAGTTGATTCCTGCGCTTGGCGTGAAACAGAAGAAGTTCTGTTTTCGCTCCATTGAGTTTAAGATAACTCTTTGTCATCCAGTCCTCTATCAAAGAGAGACATGTCTCTAGATTGAGGTGGTGATCCTGTCTGTTGCAGATGCGGAAATACAGTTGCGTGTCATCTGCGTATGAGTGATAGAGCAGTTTTTGGCTGCTGATAATCTCAAAAAGAGGACGAAGATAGATGTTAAACAGCACTGGTGACAGAGGCGATCCTTGAGGGACTCCGCATGTTACTGTGCGTTTTTCAGACGTAAAAGGTCCTAACTTTACTGTTTGCGATCGGTTTTCCAGAAAAGAGGAGAACCAAGATAAATCGCCTTCTGCGACTCTGGCTACTTCAGCAAGCCGAGTCAGTAACAGATTGTGGTCTACAGTGTCGAAAGCTGCACTTTGGTCCAACAGAACTAGAAGACACGATTCTCCTTCGTCTGCGGACTTGAGAACATCGTCCCATACTTTCAGCAATGCTGTTTCCGTCCCGTGTCCGGGACGGAAGCCTGATTGCAATGGATCAAGTAGCTTGTAGGTATCTAGATGCTGTTGCAGCTGTTGTACCACTACTTTTTCCATTATCTTAGAGAGTACGTTGAGGCTTGTTATGGGACGGCCGTGGAGTGGGTCCTTGGGGTCCAGGGAGGGTTTCTTCAGGATGGGTTGGATTATACCCTCTTTCAACTGTGAGGGCACTATGCCCTCCAGAAAAGACTGGTTGATAAACTGCGTGATGGGAGGAGCCAGGATGTAGGCGCATTCCTTCAGCAGTTTTGTGGGGATAATGTCATTTGGCGCTGTGCCATTACGCAGAGCGCCAATGACATTTTTTGTGGTCTCGATGGAGATGGGTTCCAGGGTAAACTTACCTGATATAGGAGAATTACTATGGGTGCTGTGTGAGAGGCTGCAGGGGGGGCTGAGGGGGGTATTGTTTTGCTGAATGCTTTCACGGATTGCCTCGATTTTATTAATGAAGTAATCCGATAGTTCATTGCAAAATTCTTGTGTGTCCGAACTGGGGGCTTCAATGCATTCTGGTTCCATGGTCTGGATGACCATCTTGAAGAGTTCGCGGGGGCGGTTAATGGCACCGTTGATAGCCTCCGAAAAATAATTTTTCTTGGCTTGGAAAATTCCTTTGTGGTATTTTCTTGTCGCCGCCTTGTAGATGGATAGGTTTTGCTCTGAAGAACATCTTTTCCAGGCAGATTCTGCCCTTCTGCGTTCTTGCTTCAGTAACGACAGCTGGTTGTTAAACCAGCTGCGGTTGTTTTTCCGAATGCGGGTACTTCGTTTCGGCGCTACCAAGTCGGCTGACTGTAGCATGGCCGAGTTTATGGCTTCCAATGTTTCAACGGCCGTTTGATGCGGCTGAGTTGTTTCTATTTTTTTCCTTAAAGTAGTTTTGAAGTGTTCCGAGTGGAGCTTCTTCTGGCATCTAGTCCAGTGTATTGTCACTGGATTTGATGTTTTTGTTGTTGGGGGAATGGTGGAAATACTGAATATAATTGCATGGTGGTCTGTCCATGGCAACTTTTCATTTTCCCAAATCTTTTTTTCCAGAGCTTGTCTGAAAATACGATCAAGTGTGTGACCTGAAGCATGTGTGGGCCCACATACTAATTGCTGCAATCCTAATCCTTCCAGGTGGTCAATACAGGCGTCGGCAATGGGGTCTTGTGAGGAGTTGGCCCAGAGATTGAAATCCCCGAGCAGCAAAAGATGTTTGCTGATGAGGGTGTAAGTGGAGAAGAAATCCGCCCATGATGATAGCAGCTGCGATTTTGGGCCCGGCGGCCTATAGCAGAGCAGAACGTGGACGGTCTCCTTTGAATTTGCTTGCAGTTGCAGAGTAAGGGTTTCCATGAATGGAAGAGGGTTTTGGCGGACTGGTTTGGTGATCGTAAGATGAGTCTTGTGGATCACCGCCAGGCCGCCTCCTCTTTGCCCTATTCTGTTTTCCGTTATAATACGGTAGTTTTCTGGCACCAATTCTCCTAGAATGGTGTTACAGTCGGCTGTGAGCCAGCTCTCTGTAATAAAGAGGCAGTCTAGATCCTTTTGTTGAATGAAGTCGCGGATTTCTAGTCGGTGTTTTACTGCCGATCTTGTGTTGATCAGAGCACATGATATGTGCCTGAGCTGGGGTAAATGGCTGAAATGTCTGACCGTCGATCTATGATCGATTCTCAATAGTCGCTCAGTTCTTAGGGCCTTTTTGGTGATGGCTGGCAGTATTGCGGCGCATTGCCTCAAACTCCAAATGGTATCGGCAGAATATTGCCGATATGCCATGATCGCCAATGCACCGGGGGGGGGGGGGTTTGGGGCAGTGGGGAGAGGAATTGGCTGACTCCTCTCTCCTGGCTTGGTCCAGAGGAGGGCAAAAAAACCCTGTCAGAGCTCGGCCAATATGCTCCGGTAGGGAAAAAAATTCCTTCCTGACCCCTGTAAGAGGCGATCGGGTAACCCCTGGATCAAGCTTCTGTGTGTTGGAGCGACGGGGGGGGGGGGGCTAGGGCTGAGAAGGAGAGCCTGTTGCTGGTCTGGTGGCTGCCTGCTCAGGGATGAGGGCTGACAGGGGGCTTCTCTAATAACCTGGGGGCTGAAAGGGTGAAAGGGTGAAAAACAGGGCCGGGTAACTGTCCTTCAGGGATAAGGGGGGATTCCTGGGAGCTGGGTAAGGACAACTGAGACGTGGGGAGCAGCGCGCCGTTAGGCCGCAAGTGAAGCCGCGGTCTTTCCTAGACCGCGGCCCCGTGATTCAGGACGGCCTGAAATTTCCACGAGGAGGTGGCGGGAGGTGGCGGGAGGGGGCCCTTGAGGATGATGGAGGTGTGGGAGTGCAGGGGGGCAAAGAATGGAGCAATGGAAGATCTGTGTTGCTGCGGCTTTATCCTGAAAAGGACGGCCGTCAGCAGCTTTGGTGGAGGGCTCTTACCTGTGGAGAGCCAGGGAGCTGAGCTGGAGGAGCGGAGAGATCAGGGGCGCAGGACTTTCCAGGGCTGGGCTAGAACTGGAGTGTGGACTGAGCTGGCCGGGCTGAGAGGGACTCTACCTGTCTGCCTCCTAAGCCTGCCTGGAGCTAAAGCACACACGCTCCTACTCCTAGGAGACGTGCGCCGTGGGAGCTCCTGTAGCTAATCCACCTGCCTCACTACCTCACTGAACTGATCCCGAGATTTTAGCTGCCCCGCCTCTGTACTGCCACCTGGCTTGGTGGCCATCTGTAAGCCTGGGGGCCCCATAATCTTCTATTGCCCAGGGGCCCCATGAGTTGTCAGTCCGCCCCTGGTCACATCCTTAGATCTCAGGGGTTCGTGCTAGGACTTGTAGTCCTTCACTTTTGGGGGGATCACATTCTTAAATCTCAAATGGACTTGTCCTCTACTAGTTGGGGGTGGGGGGGATAACTTTTGCACAAACCAATCAATATACGTTGTCCTCCACTAGTTGGGGGTGGGTGACACATCCTCAGCTCTGAGGGGTTTATGCTGGGAGTAGTCTGTCAATTTTGGGGGATGTGACCCTCCCAAAAGTGAAGGACTGCAAGTCCCAGCATGAACCCCTCAGAGCTGGGAATGTGTCACCGACCCCCACCCTCAACTAGTGGAGGACAACAAGCGTATATTGATTGGTTTGCGCAAAAGTTATAGCGTCCACAAACAATAGCATTTTGATTTCGATTTTTTTACTAGTAGTGGCAGCAATCAGCAACTTATAGCAGGACTCGTGCCATAGAAATTTGTAAAGAGGAGGAGCTAGTAAGATGGCCACGCCCACGTGGGGACATTAGAAATACTTCTGCATCCAGGTGTCTGTGGGAGTTAAAAGTGCTCCACTAGTGGCCGAATAGCACCTCTAAAACGACGGTAAAGCGACGCTAATACGGCTCAGTGTAAAAGGGCTCCAACTGATATACAAATGTAAAAACTTCTGATCTGCATACTTGTGCTGGAATATTAAAGTGGTTGTACAGTAGGTGACTGGGATATTGTGTCAATCTCGCTCCCTTTCTCGGCGAGATTGAGCACTTGCGAGCCCCATCGAGGGAGCCAGCGCCGAGCTGGCTTGCCGCGATGGAGACAAAGCCATCATAGAAGCGACGGGGATCCGACGCGGATTCCCGCCAATTCTACACGTGAGCGGAGTTTGTTATGAATCCTGAGAAGGAAGTCCCCGCCGGATTTTAAATAAAAATCCGGCATGGGTTCCCCCCTCAGGAGCATAACAGGCCCTTAGGTCTGGTATGGGTTGTAAGGAGACCCCCCTACGCCGAAAAAACGGCGTGGGGGTCCCCCCACAATCCATACCAGACCCGTATCCAAAGCACGCCGGCCGGCCCGGTCAGGAGGGGAGTGGGGGGCGAGCGAGCGCCCCCCCCCCCTCCTGAGCCGTACCGGGCAGCATGCCCTCAACATGGGGGGGTCAGGTGCTCTGGGGCAGGGGGCGCACTGCAGCCCCCCACCCCAGAGCACCCTGTCCCCATGTTGATGAGGACAGGGCCCCTTCCCGACAACCCTGGCCGTTGGTTGTCGGGGTATGCGGGCGGGAGGCTTATCGGAATCTGGAAGCCCCCTTTAATAAGGGGGCCCCCAGATACCGGCCCCCCACCCTAAGTGAATGAGTATGGGGTACATTGTACCCCTACCCATTCACCTGCAAGAAAAGTTTAAACACAAATAAACCACACAGTGTATTGAAATATTTTATTAGTTGGCCGCCGGGGGGTACCTACCGGAGCATGATGGGACTGCGACGTCACAAGACAGGCCTATATAAGTCGCTGCGAGCCGCGCGCCAGCCATAACAGCGGAAGGAAGCGTTGCGTCAACATCTGGAGAAGAAGAAGAGAAGATGACGTCACAGAAGAGGGGACTCGCCGACGCCAGTAATTGAGCTAACACGAAGATAGCGGCGGCGAGTCCTGAAGAAGAAGAAGACCCCCGGAGAGCGGAGAAGACCCCCGGAGAGCCGTAGAAGACCCCCGGAGAGCGGGAGAAGACCCCGGAGAGTAGGAGAAGACCCCCCCGCCGCCGAAGATGTCGAAGGAAGCCCGCCGGGTGGTGGGCGCTTTTATCAAAGCGCCCCCCCCGGCGGCAGAAGAGAACCAGACGGCAGTGAAGAACAGCGGCACCCACCCCCCCGCAGAAGCCCGCCGGAGGGGGGCGCTTTTATAAAAGCGATCATACACACCCCCCCCGGCGGCCAACTAATAAAATATTTCAATACACTGTGTGGTTTATTTGTGTTTAAACTTTTCTTGCAGGTGAATGGGTAGGGGTACAATGTACCCCATACTCATTCACTTAGGGTGGGGGGCCGGTATCTGGGGGCCCCCTTATTAAAGGGGGCTTCTAGATTCCGATAAGCCTCCCGCCCGCATACCCCGACAACCAACGGCCAGGGTTGTCGGGAAGGGGCCCTGTCCTCATCAACATGGGTACAGGGTGCTCTGGGGTGGGGGGCTGCAGTGCGCCCCCTGCCCCAGAGCACCTGACCCCCCCATGTTGAGGGCATGCTGCCCGGTACGGCTCAGGAGGGGGGGGCGCTCGCTCGCCCCCCACTCCCCTCCTGACCGGGCCGGCCGGCGTGCTTTGAATACGGGTCTGGTATGGATTGTGGGGGGACCCCCACGCCGTTTTTTCGGCGTAGGGGGGTCTCCTTACAACCCATACCAGACCTAAGGGCCTGTTATGCTCCTGAGGGGGGAACCCATGCCGGATTTTTATTTAAAATCCGGCGGGGACTTCCTTCTCAGGATTCATAACAAACTCCGCCCACGTGTAGAATTGGCGGGAATCCGCGTCGGATCCCCGTCGCTTCTATGACGCACTCGCTGGAATGTGCTTTTACTATTCCAGCGAGTGCGAGATGTCGGCAGCCTGTCGCCGAGAATCAGCGCGATGCTGTCGTGCTATAAACACATTCTCGGCGGCAGGCACTGTATAGGGTAAAGGTTTTTTTTTTTTTTATCTTAACACGGTACAGCTCCCCCAAGCCAAATATTTACCCGAACCAGATCTCAATCCAGTGCTGTGCCATTGGCTTCTGCTGTTGTCAATCAAATCTAGTGACGATGGAGCAAGGGGGGGAATGGGGAAGGGGCAGGGCCGAGTTGCACTGTGTATGACAATGGACATACACAGTGCAGGTAGGAATCAAGCCTGCACAAGTTTACCCATGGCAAAAATGCAGGAGGAGCCAGGAGCACTGGTGGGGGACTCCAGAAGAGGAGGACAGTGCAAATTTGTACAAAATCATTGCACAGAGCAGGTAAATATAACAAAAACCTATACATTTACTTTAGTTCACACTGGCATTAAAAGCATGCGTTTGAGGGGTGTTAAAAAAATGCCCCGCAAACTCCTATGCAAATGATAAGATGGACACATTATCAAAAATTGAACCTTAATGTCGAGTAAGGAGGCATTTAAAGCCTTTTAACGCCTCCCATTCAATCTTATGGTATCACTTTGCAAATGCTCTGGCAGGCATTTGCGGCGTGGATGCGGTGCCATTGCGGGGCGTTAAAATGTGTTTATTTCCTGCAATATCACTTCCCATTTGGGATGACCCTGCAGTTCGAGTCGAACATCGGGTGTTCGTTTGTTCTAAAAGAAACCAACTATATGGTGCTTTTGTGGGAAATTTGAGCGCTGCGTTTAAATATAGGCATTTAAAAATAGGCATTTGTGGAGCGGTTTTATTGTGCCTTATCGCTTCAAAACCGCATATAGGGTGTTTAGGGAGCTGTTTTGATATGTCATTACCATTTGTAAAACTCCAGTCTAACGCCTATAATAAAGCTCATTAACGCAAGTCTAACACCCATACTGAGGCGCCGTACACACGGCAGAGAACCTCGACGGGCAGAACACATCGTTCCGCCCGTCGAGGTTCTCTCCCGCCGTCGAATTCGGCGACACCCGACACCCAACCAGCCATTCTTCCAGGCGGGCCGTCGAGGAAATAGAGAACATGCTCTCTATTTCGGCTCGACGGGCTTCCCGACGGGAAGCTCGCCGAGACCGTACACACGGCCGAGGTCCTCGCTGGAATGTGCATTCCAGCGAGGTTCTCGCTGATTTTCAGCGAGAACCTCGGCCGTGTGTACGGCGCCTAACGCTATAGAAGCATTTGTGAAGTGTTAAAACAAGCCCTAACTAAAGTACTGAAGTCTTTAAACCAATTTAGAACCAGGCAACTAGCGTTTTTAAAGGGAGAGTTTGGCCATGGTTTACACTAAGGTCTATTATAGCCAAAACCTTTTTATTTATTTCTTTAAGAGAATTGGGAATGGTTGAAACACTTGTCAGTTTACTTTTTTGCTTTCTGCGTCCATTAGAGAGATTTCCCTCCTCAACCTGTGGCAACAAGAGGAAGGGAGAGGAAATCTCTTCTTGTACAAAGAGTTTTATTGAAGAAACACATCAACAGAAAAAAAGAAAGGAATACAAATGAAAAAGCAGTGGTGGACACACCATAAGCTATCACATAAGACATCAGAAAAGGTAGTCCATAGATTTGAAATCAACCTAGCACTTAGGAATCCAGAGGCGAATCCGGAGGACCAGCTATAGAATGTCACCATCTCAAGTGGCCTGCTAAATCAAACTAATGCTGGTTTAGGTAACATACCGGTGAACACACCGGAGTAAATGTATGACTTAAAAGCGAAATAGTGTTTCGTACATAACATTACAAAAATAAAAAAAAATTCAAATAGGCACATAGCAGAGGATAGCAGTATTCAAAATGTAAAATATACAATGCGTCATGTGTCCAAGACCAACAGGACCAAGCCCGTGGGTCCGAGCCACAAAGAACAAAGAAAAGGAGGAGGAGAGAAAAGAGAACCAGCTAGAAAGATAGCATGAACAAGTAGGATCGAAGAGAAAGAGGAAAAAAAAAAGGGGGAAAAAAAGGGGGGAAGGTCCACGGGGCGGGGGGAACAGAGGCTAATCAAAGAGAAAGTAGTGTTGGATCAAATCGGGAAGGGTGGTTGTAGGCCACCCATGGCTGCCATACCCAGAGGAATTTATCGTGGGTATCTGCTAACACGGCAGTAAGTTTCTCATTAACCATAATATCATTAATGCAGTTTTTAACTGCTTCAAAGCTGAGGGCCGGGGTCTTCCAGGCCCTTGCTATGGTCAATTTAGTTGCAGTAAAAACATGCGCCGTCAACTGGCGTTCAGGGCGGAGAATCTCCGTGATTGGTTTCCATAAGAGGGCCTCAAAAGGGTCCCTTCTTAAGTTGGCATTAAAGAGGTTGCGGAGCAATGCATAAACTCTAACCCACAATCTGCATACCCTGGGGCAGGTACACCAGACATGTGCCATTGTACCCTCCTGAGAGCATCCGCGGAAGCACAAAGGGGAGTAGGATGGTATAAAACTCGCCAGCCTGGCAGGGGTATAGTACCACCTATAGAACACTTTATAAGCGTTCTCCAGGAAGAGAACGTTTGTAGAACATTTAGACAATGCCGTGGTCATAGCCTGCCAGTCTTCTGGATCGAGTTGCTTCCCAAGCTCAGCCTCCCACTGCAGGTGATAAGGTCTCAATGGCGGCTTTCTAGAGTTGATAATCGCCGTGTACACACAAACCGATGAGAACGGTCTGATGGATTTTTCCATCGGTTAACTGATGAAGCTGACTGATGGTCAGTCGTGCCTACACACCATCGGTTAAAAAAAACAATTGTGTCAGAACGTGGTGACGTAAAACACAACGATGTACTGAAAAAAATTAAGTTTAATGCTTCCAAGCATGCGTCGACTTGATTCTGAGCATGTGTGGATTTTTAACCGATGGTCGTGCCTACAAACGATAGTTTTTTCGCTATCGGTTAGGTATCCATCGGTTAAATTTAAAACAAGTTGGCTTTTTTTTAACCGATGGTTAAATAACCGATGGCGCCAACACAAGATCGGTTTTGACCGATGAAAACGGTCCATCAGACCGTTCTTATCGGTTTAAACGATCGTGTGTACGCGGCATAACAGTCTCATCTTGTTCTGATTACAAATGTGAAATATTACACTTCACATCTGTCCCAGTGACAATGGTCAGGGACACAGACAACAGTAAAAACATATGTCCCTATCCAAAGAAAAAAATACTTTGACTATACATACAATTCTTTTTTTCCATGGCACGTCTTGCTTCTGATGTTCTCAGTTGCAAAGATATCATCTCCCTACAGTTACTACTTCTGTATTACTTTCCCATTCCTTTTAGATTGTAAGCTCTCATAAGCAGGGCCCTCTTATACCTGCTGTTAGTAAAGAAGCCACGGATTCTCTTTAAATTGAACAATGGAAAATAAAAAAATAGCAAAATTGGGAGTCCTGTGCAAAAATTCCTTTAGTTAAAAAAAAAATCTTGTTAAAGGGGAGTTCCAGCCAAAAATTGTGTTTATTAAAAATCATCAGCTACAAAAAGTGTAGCTGCTGGCAGTTAATAAACAATCACTTACCTGCTCCAGCGTTCCAGCGACGCGCCGACCGGGGGTCCGCTCCCCTCCTCCCCTCCCCAGCCGGCGTCCTCATCACAACTGTGGGCACCCGGCCGTGACAGCCTTCGGCTTCACGGCCGGGCACCCACTGCGCATTCGCGAGCGGCACTGTGCATGCGCGAGCGGCGCGGCCCACCGCTGATTGGACAGGCGATCGCATGGGACCTGTCATGTGTCCCATGCGATCACCTACAGGGAGGGGCTGCTGTAGGCGATTAAGCTTAATCGCCTAACCAGCCCCTCGGCGGAAGCAGGAAGTGGGACAGGAAGTCCCACTCCTCCTAAAGCCCCCACTCCCCCCCCCCCCAAAAAAAAATACATGCCAAATGTGGCATGTAAGGGGGTGAGGAGTGGGATTAGCGGAAGTTCCAATTTTGGGTGGAACTCCGCTTTAACAGAAATCAAGTCAGATGAGTGTCAATGGTTGTAACTGTACTTTTACATTAAATATTCCATGCTGTTGGGGATATTTCACAATCCAGGGAAAAGTGGATTTTTTTTTCATATCCCGTAGTTGGGAAGGTCAGGAGGTTGTAGAAAATTATGGCATTTTGTAAATAAGATAGTGTCATATTTGCTGATTGAGCTGTCTAGGAAATGCACATTAGCATAGTCATAGATCTTAAGGCACATTGTAAATATGAGGTCAGCAAAGGTTACAGCATCCATCGTTATCTACTCTTCCTGTATCCCCGGATGGTCATGGATAATCATTTCTTATATATATATAAGTAGCCCCCACTTACAAGTAAACATATTTAATTGTAAATATGTGGCATTCTTTTACTTTCCATGATAGATAGTCAGCTTATTATTGTGTGATACTACTTATGAACTCATCTGTTTTAACTCTGCATTCTATGTGAAGATTCTGATAACACTAGTGCTTACAACAGCATTCTCACCCATACGATGGAGCACTTGATTAGCATCATGACAGATTCTGTAAAGAAATCAACATCTAGATTTGAGCTCATGTTGACTTTTGGCCGTGATTCAAATACATGAAATTACGATTTTCAGCATATTGATGCCTAAAAAAGCCTTCACACTTCACAGATCTAAATCCCCTCGGACAGAGAACGCGGTGACGTGGCGGTGACATTGACGCCGCCACATCACCAAACCAGGAAATAAAATGCTTCCATGCATGCGTCAAATCCATTCGACGCATGTGGGAGATTTCTGTCTGCTGGTTAGTCGTACTAACCAGCGGACATGTCCGACGGACATGTTTCCAGCGGACAAGTTTTAAAGCATGTTTTAAAACTTTTGTCCGCTGGAAACCTGTCCGCTAGGCCGTACACATGATCGAATCTGTCCGCTGAAACTGGTCTGTGGACCAGTTTCAGCGGACATGTTCGATCGTGTGTACGCGGCCTAAGATTAGATGTCCAGCAAATCCCCTCCCCTTACATTAGATGTCAAGAGCCACCCCACCATCAGAAGTTGAGTCTCCCACTCTCCCTTACATCACAGTGAACCCCCTTACCTTATGCTGCTGCTGGGAAGAAGCTGGAAGCATTACTTGAAAGCAAGAAGTAAGGGTCTGAAGGAGAACCAGAGGAGGGCTGGAGCTCTCCAGCAGCTGCAGAAGAGGTACGAGGGCCACATGAATTGGCCTTGTGTTTGACACCTGTGCTCTAGCTGATCCCCACAATACTATAAGACCATGTAGAGAAGGAGTTGGTGGGAGGAATCACTGATCGCAGCATGGGATCAGGAGATAAAAGCTCCCTGAAAAGATCAATTTCTGAGGAAGACCGCAGCAGATGATTTTTTTTTCCGAGAAGCAGTTTTTTTGGCTGCCCAGGTGGTAGGAGGAGTGAGTAGTTAGGCTGGCCATATATTGGTAAAATTTGACAAGAAAACTCTCTTTTTAAAAAAAAAAAAAAACATTTGTTAAATTTTCTATTGCTGGGGACACATTGCCGTTCATATTCGACCATATAGACAAGAACATTTGAAGTCCCAAGATTTTTGTTGTTTCTTAGCTGAACAAACACAATTTTAATGCCGCACACACACGATCAGATTTTCCGATGAAAAAAGTCAGATGGACTTGTTTCATGGGAAATTCCGATCGTGTGGGGGCGTGGCCGGAGGGGGCGTGGCCGGACCTTGAAGGAAGATGGACGCTTGATCTCTCAGCTCCTGCCACCCCGGGACAACTTTAGCTAGAAAGAGAGCACCCAATCCACCCCAGCCTTACTTACAACCATGGGCACAGCGTCGAGAGCCTCCTCTGCCTCACGGTCCAGATCTCCAAGGGGGAACCCGGACCTTTCGGCCCAAAATATCCCGGACATGTTCCGAGCCCAGAGAGGCAACATGGCGCCTTCCCGCCAAGGCTCAGGTCAAGGCCTGGCGCTACCACCGCTCCAAGCCCACTCGGACATTGTGCTCAGGCCGTCACAGGCGGCTCCGCTACCGAACCCTTCGCCGCCGGACTCCGGGGCACCCGGCCACACGCAGCAACGCGCCCTCACCATAGAGGATTTACGGAGTGTGGCCACCGACATAAAGGATACCCTAGCTGCAGCCATCTCCGAACTACGGCTGGAAGTCCGCTCCCTTCATGACAGGGTCACCCGCACGGAAAAGGTGGCGGGAGACCACGAACGCATCCTACACCGAGCGACCGAGAAGGTGGATGACCACACCCTCAAATTGCGGGACATAAACCGCCATTTGGAAGACCTGGACAATCGGGGTCGCAGACACAATTTGAGGGTCCGGGGCCTGCCCGAATCGGTGGAAGGTGACAACCTTGTACCAGCAGTTGTGGAGCTCTTTAACTCGGCCCTCGGTAGACCACCTCAGGCACGCATCGATATGGAGAGAATCCACCGTGCCTTACGCCCCAAGGGAAGGGAAACGGATCCCCCACGGGACGTAGTATGCTGTCTCCCAGATTTCAGGCTGAAGGAGGACATTTTGCGAATGGCCAGGGGTAAACGTCTGACCCACCGCGATTCACCGATTCAGATCTTCCAGGACCTGTCGGGGATCACGCTTCAACACCGCAGGGACCTCAGACCTCTGTTGGAGAGCCTCCGAGCCAAGAACATTGGTTACAAGTGGAAATTTCCATTTTGCTTGTCGGCCTCCCACCAGGGCCGCACTGCACTGCTGAAGGTCCCGGAGGACCTGCCGCGTTTCTGTGAAACCCTGGGGTTGCCCCTCATCGCGGAACCAGCCTGGTATTCGGCCTACCGTCAATCGGTACATCGCTGGCCCGCATCGCGTTCGGAACCGATGGAGACGCAAGCTACCGGATACCGCCGTCGCCGCTCCCCATCGGGATCTCGGAAACACCCAGGCCCGCAGGCTCCTCAGATGGATCAAGTGGCCTCTCCACCGCCGGCAGCCAGGAGAGCCCGGCGGGATCACTGAGACCCTCCTAATGCCGTATGCAGCCGCAGTAATGTGCTCAATGCTGTTTAGGATGTTAGCCTGCTCAACTCCGGATACATGAAGTTTCCATGTTGGATTGTGTGAGTACGTGTGCCCTTCAGTTTATTTTCGTTCTGGTTATGTTTTTTGTTTTTTACCCGTGTGTCGCTGCGCCCGCTAGTGCCCACGTTGCACCGGGGACTGGGGGCCGGGTGGCAGCGATCGGAACATGCTAGGCCGCTTTGATGGGCGAGGCCTTACACCCCTTTCAACGGGGCCCACCGAGTGACTATACTGTATATGGCTAGGACAGGACGTGCTTACTGCAAGGAGCCCACACTACTAAAGCGCCTGCCATTCACCACATCTCACGGGATAAGCTATCACACGGCCACGAGCTGACATCAGTGATCCCACCCCCTGACCGGAGTACGATTTAAAACTACACAGCCCAGGATGTTGCGCGGCAGACACACACGCATAAACTACGCTTCCCAGAATGCCTGCAACATCCCGGAAGCCCCTTCGTCTCCACGCATACGTGCCTCCGCCCGGTCAGACGGAAGGAACGCACGACATCCGCTACCAAGCCCCTCCACATCCGCTCTGAGACACTGTTGGATTACCTATGTCCGGGGATCTAGGCTGACCCGTCATACCCCTGGGCTCCGGGACTAGAGTACTGCTAGCTGTCCGGCTCTCCAGGAGGAACATAGTTCCATCACTACCCAGATACCAGAGACTGTATGGTTGGGGAAAGAACCCCGGCTCGCCGAAGTGAAGTACAGGAGCGGCACACGGATGCTCCCCAGACAGGGCTCATTCCCCCGAGACTGTGCACAGCTCTGCGATCCCAGCTAAGACCATGTTGTAGACTTTAGGGGGGACTGTTATCCGATGTATTCCTGAAGGGCGCTGAGGTCCTCCTGACTGGTAATACTATAAGCCCGCCCTCTCGGGTGCTCGATGTACTCTGACCCACGGGGATGATTGCTCCGAGGAATGGTAATACCTGTCGATGGGGTCACAATAGGTCACCGCCTTCCCACGCCCTGCATTGGGGGGCTGCCACCTCAGTGCTACATGTTTATAGCAGCATACCGGCCCATGCTCAAGCCTGGTACACCCGGGTTGCGCGGTTGGCTGGGGGATCTCCTCAACCCCGATGGCCGGGGGGACATACCTTCCTGGCCCGACGGGTGGGACTCACGCGGCCGGGGGTGGTGGAGGAGGGTATGTTGCCGGGTGGGATGTTCCTGCCGTGTAGGGGCCCTCGGACTCTTTGCCCGGGGGGTACCCAGGGGGGGGAGGTTCGCTCCTCAACCAGGTAGAGTTACAGCTCAGTTTCCCGGGTGGTTGGATATAGGCCTCACATCATTTTATGATTGTTCTGGGGTGGTATGTGACCGTCTCTATTTTGTTATCGATTTTATTGATTTTATTGATTTGTTTATCGGTTCTAGTTCTGCATTCTGTAAAGTTCGTTCTCCTGACAGTTCTCGTCCAACCCCCACGCGGCGGTGCCAGGGGACGAACGTGCCAGTTTTGACTGGCGTGCGCGTCTAGGTGGCCCCGCTCCCACCTACCTTAGGTTCCCACTTCCAAACCACCGTCCTTTCTTCGCTGCGGTGACCA
This sequence comes from Rana kukunoris, assembly GCA_029574335.1. Taxonomy (NCBI): domain Eukaryota; kingdom Metazoa; phylum Chordata; class Amphibia; order Anura; family Ranidae; genus Rana; species Rana kukunoris. The sequence goes on along the minus strand of CM056050.1, from coordinate 138,363,067 downwards.
TATACCGCATCCTGACCCGACGGTGTGATTGAACTTCCACTCCCCCCCTCCCCCCCCCCTTTTTTCCCTTTTTTTTTTTTTGTTTTTGTGACAATGACTCCCACACTTGACAGGACCATCCCGTCCCTTGACCTGGGACCCCCCGCCCTACGACTGAAACTATACTCCCTGAACGTCCGTGGCCTTAATACACCTGAAAAGCGCTCCCTACTTCTCACCACAGTGTACAAAGACAGACCGCAAATAGTCCTGTTACAAGAAACGCATTTCAGGTCAGACAGTATACCAACCCTGAAGAGCCAGCACTTCCCAACGGCCTATCATGCCACCAATGACACCTCAAGATCCAAGGGGGTCTCAATATTACTCGCAAAACACTGCCCCCTACAAGTAGAGGACATTCTTAAGGATCCGGACGGGAGATTTCTTTTCCTTAAAGGGAAAATCCATGATACTCCAGTGACCATTGCTAACATTTACGCCCCTAATTCTAACCACGTCCCGTTCTTTCGTAATGTTGGCCAACGTCTCGTAACCTTCCAATCGGGTATGCTGATACTAGGGGGGGACTTTAACGTCCCTCTGACCCCTCTCCTTGACACCTCGAACGGGTCCTCTTGCTTGACATATCGCGCTCTCCGAGCGATCAAAACACAGTTGCACTTGCTAACTCTACACGACTCGTGGCGTACGCTGTTCCCGACGGTCAAGGACTATACGTTCTACTCCCCCCTACACACCAAATATTCAAGAATTGACTTCCTTTTTCTCTCTCAGGCGGACCTGTTTCGCCTGACTGACGCTACTATAGAACCCATGGTGCTCTCGGATCACCACCCGATCTCCATGACGCTCACTTGGCAGGGTCACCGACCGGGTCGGTCTGTCTGGAGGATGGATGACTCACTACTCCTGGACCTGGGAGATTCGGCCGCCTTATCCACTAGCATTGAGCAATACTTTGCCATCAACTCGCCCACTGAGTTAGCGCCTGCGACGGTTTGGGCGGCGCATAAGTGTGTTCTCCGAGGCGAACTAATCTCCCTCGCGGCAAAACGGCGCAAATTACGTTTGGCCCACATCAACGAACTATCTAACAAAGTCAGATCCCTTGAGCTGGTCCATAAACGTTCCCTGGCGGCAGATTCACTCGAAGCCCTGCTGGAGGCTAGAAACGCCTTACGAGCAGAACTTCATTCCAGACTGTCCCGCAAATTCGCCCTGACACAGAAATTATATTACGAGTTTGGCAACAAACCTGGGAAATTGTTGGCAGCTGCCCTTCAAAAGAAGAAAGTGGCCAACACGATCCACTATGTCACTACTCCCACAGGGGAAAAAATACGCAGGTCTGACCTGATCGCCAAACAATTCACATCGTACCTCTCCTCTCTGTACAGTCTCCCCACCCCCAACGACACAGGATCCCCCCGATCATGAGCCCAGCTTGTCGACCAATTCCTTTCTCAGTATGGGTCCCCCCCCTCCCAAGGCCCGGACTTCACGCACTTAGACGCACAGGTGACAGTGGACGAAACTCTTAAAGCACTACAACAATTGAAACCGGGTAAAAGCCCTGGCCCGGATGGTCTCACCTCTGGTTATTATAAGGCGTTCTCATCCCTGCTACTCCCCCATTTTGTCAGAGCATTCAATGATATACCATTCTCTCCCGCTACTGGCACAGATCTGCTGGAAGCACATGTCACCCTACTTCCCAAACCAGGAAAGGATGTCACACTGGTCCCCAACTACCGGCCGATTTCACTGTTGAATGTAGACGTGAAGCTTTATGCTAAAGTACTGGCCAACAGACTACTTCCCTACATTCCGACCCTGATTTCTACCGACCAGGTGGGTTTTGTCCCTGGCAGGGAGGCCAGGGATAACACCACGAAAGCAATAAATATCCATCACTGGATGTCCACGTCCAACACCCAGGGGTTCATGCTCTCCCTTGATGCCGAGAAGGCGTTTGATAGGGTGGCCTGGGACTATATAGAGGCGGTCCTACACAAAACGGGACTACCCGCTCAATTTATCCGTATGGTTATGGCCCTCTACTCGGTCCCTACTGCTAGGGTACGGGTGAACGGCAGGATCTCGGACGCCTTCTCGGTACACAATGGCACAAGGCAAGGCTGTCCCCTCTCTCCCCTGATTTTCATCCTATCCCTGGAGCCCCTCCTTAGACGGTTACGGGACAACCAGGACATTAAGGGTGTCACGATAAGGCGCAAGCACTACAAGGTAGCCGCATATGCGGACGATATATTGCTCTTTCTGACAAATCCCTTGATTACATTACCAAACTTGCTTAAAGACTTTAATCTCTTTAAAACGCTTTCCAACTTACAAATTAATTTCGGTAAATCCTCCGCTCTCAACGTCTCCCTCCCACAGAATCTGGTAGCCCAATGTAAGCTAAATTTCCCCTTCAAATGGGAACCCAATGAAGTCACATATTTAGGTATAAAGCTACCTGTCAAGCTCGCTGATTTGTCTGCTAGGAACTTTCTACCCACCTTGCATAAGGTGAAGGAGGACTTGATCGAATGGAGCAAAGGTAATTTTTCTTGGTTTGGTAGGGCGGCCATTTTAAAAATGAACGTCCTTCCAAGGCTCCTCTACCTGCTGCAGGCAATCCCTATCAAACTCCCTCCTGCCTTTTTAGCTTCCTTTAAGTCCACATGCAATACCTTTCTGTGGGCCGGACGCCCGGCTCGACTGAAATGGGATAGGCTCACCCTTCCCAAACTTAAAGGCGGCATTGGCCTACCGGACCTTGCCCGCTACCACAAGGCCTGCCTACTGACGAGGGTGGTAGATTGGCATCTCCACGGAGCAGACAAGGATTGGGTGGCACTCGAGGAAGCCTTTGTGGGTTTCCGGATCTCCCACCTTCCTTGGATTGATCCGACCCTCACCCCCAAAACGTGCGTGAACCATCCTCTGATTAATCCCGTCCTGTCCTGCCTAAAAGTCACGAATGACGGCACGGATACAGCCCGTTTCCCTGGTCCTCTAACGCCACTTAACCACAACCCGGGGTTCCCAGACGGGGTCGGCACGGTCGACCCCCAGTCCCCGCGGACAACTCCTTCATTAAGGGCGTTTCAGCTTTTTAATGGTGGAGTTCTACTCTCTGAATCCGCCATGGCCCAGAAATTCCCTGACTTTCACATTCCCAGATTCAAATTCTTTCAGCTCAGGCATTTCCTACAAAGCACGTCATCGCCAACCAGTTGGTGCAGGGACTTTACGCCTTTAGAAAAGATATGCCAGTCCGCTGAGCCACAACGACACCTGATTTCTACCCTGTACTCAATCCTCACTCCCCGAGCGACCTCCAACGCTGACATTCACGGTAAGTGGGAAGCCGATCTTGGGTTCCCCATTTCCGATGATGAATGGAACTCGATTTGGGCCCATACACACAAGGGTTCTTTGAATGTATCGGCACAGGAAAACAGGTACAAGCTATACTCGAGATGGTATAGGACCCCCAGCAAACTTCACAAATTCTTTCCCACAGTCTCCCCCACCTGCTGGAGATGTGCAGCAGCCGAGGGTACTCTGTTACACATATGGTGGGAGTGTCCTAGACTCCAACCATTTTGGGAGGGGGTTCACGCCCGTATAGCCAGTATCACCACATACACTCCAGACTACACCCCGGCGCAATACCTGCTACACCATACATCACTCCCTAACTCAGTCTACCGCAAATCCCTAGTGCTCCACCTGATAAACGCAGCCACACAGTGTATTCCACTGCGCTGGAAAAACCCTCAACCGCCCACCATCGTTGATTGGCAGGATAGGGTGAACAAAATCGAAGAGATGGAAAGACTTATACATCAAGCTCGTGATGCCCCTGAGAAATTCAGATTTACATGGGGCTGCTGGGTCCACTACAGGGAGTCCCTCATCACATGCTCCAGTTCGACCCCTTCGGACGCGCCCCACCTTCACTGACGTTCCCAGACCCACTTACTCTGACGACTGACTGACTATCCCCGAAATCTCCCTCATTATTACCCTCCCCCCTCCACCTCTAACACCTTAGACATGAGCCTCAGCACTAATACAAGAAGAGCCAATGATAGGATGGCTCATCCGGTCATGGAACCCCGCTGAGCATGGGAATGTTGAGCACCCTTTGCCGAAGGGTTACAACATAAACTCGGGTCTCCGCCCGGACGGCTGGGACGCGGCACTTGTCAGGACCGGGCTAACTCACCTTTGATTTTAGACCTTCTAATATACCCTCCCGCCTACAGTTATGTTCCCTATAGGGGTGGGCGGGGGTTGGGTTCATGCACGATGGTCCCCCTTCTATGGATATAGCTTGATGTGCTGATTACGGTATTATGCTTTTTCTCTTTGTATCACTCAACTGTAACATGTATTTGACAGCATTGTAATGCACTACTGTGACTATTGTATCCTTGTTTTGTTTGCTACAATAAAAATTATTTGGAAAAAAAAAAAAAATTCCGATCGTGTGTGGGTCCCATCGGACTTTTTTCCATCGGAGTAAAAAAATAGAACATGTTTTAAATTCTTCCAATGGAAAAAAATCTGATGGGAAATTCTGATTCTCTGTGTGAAATTCCGCTGGAATGCGCAGAATCAAGTCGACGCATGCTCGGAAGCATTGAACTTCATTTTTCTCGGGTCGTCGTAGGATTTTTTTTACGTCACCGCGTTTTGGACGGTTGGAATTTAGTCTAACAGTGTGTATGCAAGACAGCTTGAATGAAAAAATCCATCGGATTTTAGACCATCGGATACTCCGATCGTGTGTACGCGGCATTACTGTTAATGTGATCCTTAGTAGGTAAAAAATATAAAAAACACAGTCACTAATAGGTCTTCCAAGGTGTGGCGTAACAGATGTCACATAAAATGGTGGTGTGAAAGGTATATATGGTATCCCAAAAGTAGGTGGATGCTCCCTTCCTCAGATGGAGTAATCGGAACGTCCATGCACTGTATTTATGGCTTTTTGTCAGTTGCATCTTTTGTGAGTACCCACTTTTATACAAAAATGTCTTCTTATTAAATATCTCTGGTAATGCACTAGGTGTGCGCGCATTTCTGTTTTTCTTGTAGGAAAAAACTATACTGCAGTTGTATACTATTGAAAAGGATGGGAAATTAAACATTAAGTAAATCTATACATTGGTATGGCAATAAAAAGTAAATTAGTTGCAGTCAAATGATGGGCACATTGAATGCTCTGTTAAACAATTGTCAATCGTTTTAAAACAGATTTGGCCAGCTTTACTCTTTTCTTTTACAGGATCAGGTGTCAATATAAGGTCCAGCCAAGCATTTATGGAAGAATCTGATTCTTTAAAATCAAAATATCAGAATCATACACAATGATAATATTGGTCAAAGTCTAAGGCCGCGTACACACGACTGAGAAACTCGACGGGCGAAACACATTGGTTTCCCCATCGAGTTCCTTGTTCGGCTGTCAAAAAACTCGTCGAGCCAAATTTTCCCATTGCCCATCGAGGAAATAGAGAACATGCTCTCTTTTTGGTTCCTCAACAGTTTTCTCGGCGAAAAGTGTACACACGGTTTTCTCGGCAGAATACGTCTCCCATTCAGTTTCTTGCAGAATTCTGCCGAGGAAACCGGTCGTGTGTACGCGGCCTAAGCCAATTGAGTCTTAGGACCTACTTCCTGTTTGGCTGTGGTCTGTGGTCCGGCTTTTCCTTCCCTCTGCCTCCCAATGGAACCTGATCCAATCAATAGGCAGCATCATCCAGTGAGTGCTATGCCAAAGAACTGGATGGCATTAATGGGTGCCCTTTATTCATTCAGATGGTAAGGCATATGATCGCCACCATCCCGTCCATCTCCCGTGCTGGGGGGGGGGGGCGATCACTGACTTGCCATCAGTCTACCAAAATATTGAGCACCAGCCGCCACTGATTACAACACCACATATCACCTGTGTTCTTTCACCTTTTTTCTTTATTTTGGAAACTTCTGAACACTTGTGGCAAATTCAGCTGCAGAACTGAATCAGAGAGTGTTGCAGGCTGATTGAAGGAGTCACAAATCCCTGTAGCTCAGGTAATAAGCTCTTGTAGCCCTGAGTGCAGTGTGCTTATCCCTTCCAGCCCTCCTCTCCAGTTTATTCAAGTGGGTGACATCTTTGTGGGCTTGTGATAATTGAAACGTATGGACAATGGGTAGTTCTGAATAAAACCAGACTGCAAGCTGCTTTCAATAGAACAATAATTATGTCACATAACAGGACAAAAGAGATGGATGGATAAATGGAGAGGCCTTCAGTATCAATATATGCCTAGAGTAGACTCAACCTCAGCCATGGTCATACATACAGTGCAGAAAATAAGTATTTGAACACCCTGCTATTTTGCAAGTTCTCCCACTTGGAAATCATGGAGGGGTCTGAAATTGTCATCGTAGGTGCATGTCCACTGTGAGAGACATAATCAAAAAAAAAAATTCCAGAAATCACAATGTATGATTTTTTTAACTATTTATTTGTATGATACAGCTGCAAATAAGTATTTGAACACCTGAGAAAATCAATGTTAATATTTGGTACAGTAGCCTTTGTTTGCAATTACAGAGGTCAAACGTTTCTTGTAGTTTTTCACCAGGTTTGCACACACTGGAGGAGGGATTTTGGCCCACTCCTCCACACAGATCTTCTCTAGATCAGTCAGGTTTCTGGGCTGTCGCTGAGAAACACTGAGTTTGAGCTTCCTCCAAAGATTCTCTATTGGGTTTAGGTCTGGAGACTGGCTAGGCCATGCCAGAACCTTGATATGCTTCTTACAGAGCCACTCCTTGGTTATCCTGGCTGTGTGCTTTGGGTCATTGTCATGTTGGAAGACCCAGCCTCGACCCATCTTCAAAGCTCTAACTGAGGGAAGGAGGTTGTTGCCCAAAATCTCGCAATACATGGCCTCGGTCATCCTCTCCTTAATACAGTGCAGTCGCCCTGTCCCATGTGCAGAAAAACACCCCCAAAGCATGATGCTACCACCCCCATGCTTCACAGTAGGGATGGTGTTCTTGGAATGGTACTCATCATTCTTCTTCCTCCAAACACGGTTAGTGGAATTATGACCAAAAAGTTATATTTTGGTCTCATCTGACCACATGACTTTCTCCCATGACTCCTCTGGATCATCCAAATGGTCATTGGCAAACTTAAGACGGGCCTTGACATGTGCTGGTTTAAGCAGGGGAACCTTCCGTGCCATGCATGATTTCAAACCATGACGTCTTAGTGTATTACCAACAGTAACCTTGGAAACGGTGGTCCCAGATCTTTTCAGGTCATTGACCAGCTCCTCCCGTGTAGTCCTGGGCTGTTTTCTCACCTTTCTTAGGATCATTGAGACCCCACGAGGTGAGATTTTGCATGGAGCCCCAGTCCGAGGGAGATTGACAGTCATGTTTAGCTTCTTCCATTTTCTAATGATTGCTCCAACTGTGGACCTTTTTTCACCAAGCTGCTTGCCAATTTCCCCGTAGCCCTTTCCAGCCTTGTGGGGGTGTACAATTTTGTCTCTAGTGTCTTTGGACAGCTCTTTGGTCTTGGCCATGTTAGTAGTTGGATTCTTACTGATTGTATGGGGTGGACATGTGTCTTTATGCAGCTAATGACCTCAAACAGGTGCATCTAATTTAGGATAATAAATTGAGTGGAGGTGGACATTTTAAAGGCAGACTAACAGGTCTTTGAGGGTCAGAATTCTAGCTGATAGACAGGTGTTCAAATACTTCTTTGCAGCTGTATCATACAAATAAATAGTTAAAAATTCATAAATTGTGATTTCTGGAATTTTTTTTTTGATTATGTCTCTCACAGTGGACATGCACCTACGATAACAATTTCAGACCCCTCCATGATTTCCAAGTGGGAGAACTTGCAAAATAGCAGGGTGTTCAAATACTTATTTTCTGCACTGTAGGTTTATTTTGTGGGGAACTTTATTGAACTGTGTTGAAGGTGAAGTCAAAGAGAGACAACTTTTTAAAATCAGTTTTGGCCATTTTCAAGGCTTATAAGCTAGGATTGTCAAAGGAATGGGGGGTGAGTACTAGACGTGTACTAGCCCTGAGTGCAGTATGCTGATCCCTGCTGGCACACCTCTCCAGTTCATTCAAGTGGGCGATATCATGTGACCAGAGGGGAGGACTGGCAGGAACCAGAGCACCAGAATAGGTAGCTGTGTCACAGAAGCCCTCCTGACCCTTCAGTACTGTGCCTCCAGACCCCCCAGTACCATGCCCTCCTGCGCAGCCCTCCAGACTCCCTGCACTATGCCCTCCAGATCCCCTGCACTGTGCCCTTCAGACCCCCCTGCTCTGTGCCCTCCAGACCCCCCTGCTCTGTACCCTCAAGACCCCCCCTGTATCGTGCCATCCTGGCCCCTCTGTACTGTGCCTTACTGACCTCTGTACACTGCCCCACCCACTAGTGACCTTCGGGGGCTGGATAGTTGTCTAAAAACAAAGACAAACAAAAAAAGGCCATGGCACCCCAGTGATCTCTGATCTTTTCCGTGTTGTCATGGTAGATCTCCACCTCTAAAAGTTTGTCTTCCTCTGATGTATGCAGTGTACTACAGCAAAAACGATGTTCAATTATAATGTATAAACTGTAATTATACATAATGAGATGTATAGCCATGTATAGAAGTGCAAAGATTAAGGAAACAGAGGTATGGTGGACAGACCTAGTTTTGTTGGTTGATTGTCAAGCTAATGTAGCCAATAGGAACCCTAGTGTTCAGCCAGAGTTTTCTAGTAATTCCTGGAGCTATAGCTGATTTACCTCCTGTCTGATGGTGCCATTGTCTTGTCAAGCTAGTTCCCCTATCGATATGGTTCCCTGCTTGACTGCGCAGGCGCAGACGAAGCCCACGAAAATCTCCGAACCTGATCAGCTGTTCTTCAGGTGTACACTGCGCATGTGCGGCTTGGGCGACATCCATGCTCATTCCTTACCATCCCTGTGGACTTGGAGGATTTAAAAAAAAAGGGCCAGGAGGCCGAGCGAGCACAGCCGTGAGCGAGCGTGAGGCCGACTGGCCACTTACAGCGAATTCCACATCACCCTGAGGGGCGGCTACACCTGAAAACAGCTGATCAGATTTGGTGATTTCCATCGGCTCGGATTGCACCTGTGCAGTCAAGGGGGGAAACATATCGATAGGAGGAACCATATCGGCAGATCACCTGTATAGTTTGGAGGCCAGTGCCACTTTGCAGAGCCATCAACATTGCACCAATTTTTAAAGTATCTGTAGGGGGACGTCCTAACCACTGCTCTAAGTGGGGTTTGTCTTCCTGCTGATCGCCAATGTAAAAAGCATTCTTGACCCCCAATGCAGTTTATTAAGATGTAAAAATAATTTCAGGGGTTCCTCAGGGGTAAATTGGTTGAGAAAGGCTGCAATAGGAAATTGTGTGAAGAGTTTTACTGAGCTTGTCCAGGAGAAGAGCAGAGATGAAAGGAGATTGTCAACATCTTGCTGTTTATGTGTGCAACTGACAATAAAAACAGCCAGTATGGGTATCTTGCTTAGAGGAAAAGTGATAAGACTATATGACTGGCACTTCACAAAGGCTCTTCTTCTCTGTGTGTGGGTAGCATGCAGTAATGAGTATTGTAGAGACAGACCGATCTCAGAGAGCAGGGACCATATAGTGTCTGTTCAAAGATCACATAAATCTTTCTGCTTGATCACTGGCCAAGTGTCTGAAATGGCATGCGTTTAATGGTCGACTTCTCGCCAAAACAAACAAAAATAGGGGAAAAATGTGTTCAAATATGGGTCCTGGTTTGCTAAGGACTTTTGTTTTTAGAAAGATAAAAGAAAATCTGCCATTATGGAAGTATGGGGGCTGCAATTGCTGACTAGTGTTTGATGAAACAATCCCTAAAGCAGAACATCTTATCTTTAATTGGCTACTTAGCTGTAGATCTAGAACAGGCAGGCAGCCAATGAAGTGATTTAACATGAGCCACCAATCAGTGAAAGGTGACAGCTTTGCAGCTTACTTATTATTTATTTATTATTACGGGGATTTATATTGTTCCAACAATAAATGCAGAGCTTTACATACTGTACATTCATACCAGGCTTATGCACTGTGTGAGTGAACATGATCAACCACAGTGTTTTTTTTACTAAAGCTGGAAATTGCAAACAAAATCTGCTACAGCTCTGTATAGAATCCAATCCCAATCAGCTCACAGGTTTTATTGTCAATGCTTAAAGTACAACTAAAGGCAAAACTTTTTTTTTCCGTTTAGGATAACGTGGAGAGGGATTAGAACACCTGTCAGTTTTTTAATGCTGTCTGCACCTCCGTTAGGGAGATTCACCCTCTCTATTTGTCCTGTTTACTGGTTTTATTGAAAGTAAAAAACAAATCCTACATTTTGGGTTGTCGCCAGAAAAGTATTGTATATACTCGAGTATAAGCCACGTTTTTTGGCCTTTTTTGGGCTGAAAATGACCCCCTTGGCTTATACTTGAGTCAGTACCTTGCCCATTGCAGAATCCGATCTGTGTACCCGAGTCTGTGACATAGATGGCAGCCGTGCAGTTTTAAAAAATCCTATTCTTCCTTGTGCTTAGGCGGAACACTCTGTTTCCCAGAAAACAATGGCCCGGATTCACAGCGATGGGCACATATTTACGCCGGCGTAGCGCACACATAGTACGCTATGCCGGCGCAGCACGGAGAGGCATACGCCGGTGTAGCGTACATTTCAAAGGCTGGCGTAAGTGGAAGTAGGTGGAAGTGGGCTAGAAGTGGGCGTGATCAATGCTAATGAAGCGTGACCCCATGCGCCAGACAAGTACTTAAAACGAACTGCGCATGTGTTGAGACGTGGACGTATCCCCGTGCGCATGCTCACAACCACGTCGGAACAACTGCCTAAGATACGCCGGATCACTGTGTACGCCGTTAACGTAACCTATGCCCACGTAGGCTTGAGTTCCATGGTGCATAGCTCTGCATGTCTAGAGCCTGCGCCGGGCGCACGTACGTTTGTAAATCGGTGTATTTCCCTCATTTGCATATTTGAATGGCTAATCAAGGTCTGAATTCAGCCCAAAATAAGTGCTGGAATCGGACCTGAAACGGTGAACGGAGACGCACCGAACTCCTGCTGTGAGCCGCATGCATGTCCTAGTGTGGACCAAGCCTAAAACCCAAAAGCAAACATTAGACAGCTGCATTTGTTTTCTTTTTTGCCTTTATTTATTTTATTTTTAGGTCCAGCCAGTAAGCTGTCCTGCAAACCATTTGTCACAAACAGGGGTGCCTACATCGTTCAGCTTTTATGTATGTTAAACCTTTATCTCAAAAGGAAAAACAAAACAAAAATCTGTAACTGCTTCAAAAGTGTTAGCTAGAGTTTTACGTCAATTTGTTAGCATATCTAAATCTGCTAGTGTAGCTAACGCTTCCTTTCCCCCAGACTGACAACACTGCTGTCCAGAGGGGTGTCTGTGCTCCTTCATCCAGAGTAGTGGCACTCTAATACAGGAGGTGTCCTGAATCACCAGGTGAAAACAGAGGGGGGAAAAACAAACAAAAAAAACGAATGCAGCCACCACTTCTAATTAGGGTTGCATTTTTTTTTCCTACTCATCTTTTCTGACAGAAAGTCCAGCTGCTCCAGGATGGCACATCAATATGTGCCATTGACAGAAAGTTTTTCGTGTCTCAGGAGCATGGAGGAGATTCCAGGACAGAGGCAGTTACTCTAATAGAGCTGGGCAGAGCCGTAAAAGTTCCTTAACCCATCAGCAGGACTGGTATCTGATCCTTTGTGCAAGGAGGAACAGGATGAGCACTGCCAGAGCCCTACAAAATGACTTCCAGCAGGCCACTGGTGTGAATGCATACCTCCCAACATTTTAAAAGGGGGGGGGTGTCGCCAATCGAATCAAAGTTGTTTTGGCACCCCATGCTTTTCACAGATGAGAGCAGGTTTACCCTGAGTGACAGACGTGAAAGGGTCTGGAGAAGCCGCGGAGAACGTTATGCTGCCTGTAACAATGTTCAGCATGACCTGTTTGGTGGTGGCTATTTAGCCAAGAATTTCTAGCCAAGTTTCTTTGACAAAAGTCGATTGAAAAATGGACTTTGGTTGAGTTGGGTGGTGCTGACAGGGCTGCCCACACAACAGGTTTCAGGTGATGCAGGAGGGATCCTCTTAAATTGGATCTGTGTATTGTCAGCTTTAAACCTCCAAGGTTGTGTTGCAGTTTATGTCCCTATTGCATAGAACATGCAAGGAAATTTCCCCCAGTGAAAACAAATACCAATAAAAACTTGATGTAATGTCAAAGGTTCTAACTCTTCCCTTTATATTTAAAAGTGAAAAAATACCTTATTCTGGAAGTCATAATAATTGTCACATACTGTACATGTGAATATTAGATTAGTCCACTAGAGGGAGCTGAACACAACAGTGAAATATTCTATAGCTCACTCCTATAGACCTTTACTATAATTGTCTGTTAAGTCATTAGAGCCCAAACTAACAGAGGTCAAAGATGTCTCCAAAGTGAATCTAACATGTTGGATAATAAAAAAATGAAAACATAAATAAAAAAATAATCATAAATATCGCAAGTACCTCTATTATAAATTCCATTTATTGCCTATAATTGATTGCATTTTTACTCTTTTCTTTTTCCGCGAGTACATTTCCTCGGGCAATGATGACCAATGTTGACCTTCTATTTCTTCATAAGACAGAAAAGTTGCATAGTTTAAAAAGTGATTCACAGTTTTATTTTATTACATTTTTTGTCTGCTTTTCGCAAGTGAGCTTTTTCTCCCGCGTTCTCACATAGAGAAATCTATTGAAAATGACAAGACATATAGAGGGGTTAGGTAGAATTTCATTAGCCAGGCACTTTTGCTACATCTAATAAGAGAGAATATCCTCTCAAAGATAGCGACTCATCATGGAGAATCGATATTCCAACACGGGAGAAGTGTCCGACCGCCAGGTCAATATTACAGTGAGACTACTTGGGATGTATCAGAAAAACCTTTACTACAGTACATTATTTCAAAATAAAGAAGTAACAGGCTGGATGACTTCAGTAATGTGGATTATCTAGGGATATATGTATACTGTCCCAACATATGGCATATTTTATGAGTATGTATAAATCAACATTGCCATGGGGACTTCCCAAAACCCCAATTTTTTAATAACTTACTAGTCTTAGGTTAAAGTAGATGTAAACCCCCAATTGAGTGACAGTTATTGTTGCTAAAGCATCGTGTATCATAAATAATTGCCATGAGTTATTTTTTATCTGGTTTTCACATTTTTTTTTTCATTTATTGCGACTCAGTACTTATGGTACTCTGCAGCCACTTTGCTGTCACTTGCTGTTTAACCACTTTAGCCCGGACCATATTGCTGTCCAATGACCAGAGCACTTTTTGTGATTCGGCACTGCGTCGCTTTAACTGACAATTGCGCGGTCGTGCGATGTGGCTCCCAAACAAAATGGACGTCCTTTTGTTCCCACAAATATAGCTTTCTTTTGGTGGTATTTGATCATCTCTGCAGTTTTTATTTTTTGCGCTATAAACAAAAATAGAGCGATTATTTTGAAAAAATTCAATATTTTTTACATTTTGTTATAATAAATATCCCCAAAAAATGTATAAAAAACATTTTTTTTCCTCAGTTTAGGCCGATACGTATTCTTCTACATATTTTTCGTAAAACAAAAAATCGCAATTAGCATTTATTCATTGGTTTGCGCAAAATTTATAGCGTTTACAAGAAAGGGGGTAGTTTTATGGCATTTTTATTAATATATTTTTTTACTAGTAATGGCGGCGATCAGCGTTTTTTTTCAGTCCCGAGACATTATGGCAGACACATCGGACAATTTTGACAAATTTTTGGGACCATTGCCATTTTTATAGCGATCAATGCTATAAAAATGCCATTGGCAGTGAAGGGGTTAGGGAAGGGGGCAGGGAGGGGTTAAGTGTGTTCCTGGGTGTGTTCTAACTGTATAGGGGGGTGAACTCACTAGGGGAAATTACTGATCTTCTGTTCATACATTGTATGAACAGAAGATCAGAATTTCCCCCGCTGACAGGAACGAGAGCTATGTGTTTACACACATAGCTCCCGTTCCCCGCTCTGTAACGAATGAGCTCGCGTGCCCGGCGGCGATCGCGCCCGCCGGGCACGCGCGTGGGACTCGGGGGATGAGCGTTGGCGTGTGCGCGCCCCCTAGCGGCCGCAAAGATGCGGACGTATAGCTACGGGCTCTCGCCCAGCAGTGCCACCGTCCCGCCGTATAATGACGGTTGGTGGTCGGCATGTGGTTAAATGCATGTGATCGAGTCACTGCTGCCAGGGTGGATTTGCGATTGGTGATAACAGGAGACCATGCCTGCATAGCGAAATGGCTTTTTGTAGCCTTAAGTGCAGTATCACAATTAGGGATGAGCCGAACACCCCTGGGTTCGGTTCGCATCAGAACCTGTGAACAGACCAAAAATTTGTATGAATTTTAGAACCCTGTTAAAGTCTATGGGATTCGAATGTTTGAAATCTAAAGTACTAATTTAAAAGGCTAATATGCAAGTTATTGTCCTAAAAAGTGTTTGGGGACCCGGGTCCTGCCCCAGGGGAGTTTTGTGGACCTGGGTCCTGCCCCAGGGGACATGTATCAATGCAAATTTTTTTTTCTAAAACGGCCCTTTTTTCAGGAGCAGTGATTTTAATAATGCTTAAAGTGAAACAGTAAAATTGAAATATTCCTTTAAATGTCATACCTAGAGGGGTGTATAGTATGCCTGTAAAGTAGCGCTTGTTTCCTGCGCTTAGAACTGTGCCTGCACAAAATGTAATTTCTAAAGGAAAATAGTCATTCAAAATCACTTGTGGCTATAATGAATTGTCGGATACCAGCAATACAGAGAAAAGTCATTCATAAAAAAAGAATGCATGGGGGTCCCCCCCAAATTCAATTACTAGGCCCTTCGGGTCTGGTATGGATATTAAGGGGAACCCTGCGTCAAATTAAAAAAAAATTATGTGGGGTTAACCCCAAATATCCATTCCAGACCCTTCAGGTCTGGTATGGATCTTAAGGGGAACTCCATCCCAAATTAAAAAAAAATGCTGTGGACCCCCACACATTTTTTTATGAATGACTTTTCTCTGTATTGCCGGGAGCTGACAATTCATTATAGCCGCGAGTGATTTTAAATTACTTTTTTTCGTTCAGAAATTACACTTTGTGCAGGGACAGTTCTAAGCATGGGAAACAAGGGCTACTTTACAGGCATACTATACATCCCCCCAGGTACGAAATTTAAAGGAATATTTCACTTTTATTGTTTCACTTAAAGAAATTATTAAAATCACTGCTGCCAAAAGAACTGCAGTTTTTAAACCTTTTTTTGCATTGATACATGTCCCCTGGGGCAGGATCCAGGTCCCCAAACACTTTTTATTACAATAACTTGCATATTAGCCTTTAAAATTAGCACTTTATGGAAGAACTCCAAACCACCCACAACAACCTTCATGATTTATTGATGGCATCTGTATTAATATCTAAACCCCAGGGAGGCATATCTCCCACGATGACAGCCTCACTTGAAGCCTGGATTACCCTAACTAAAATACCCCAGAAATATCATACTTTGACGTCCATTCCACTACCACTTTCATCCCTGAAGGGTGTCCTATTGGACATAAATGTAGCTCCATGGGTCAAAATGGGAATAACCCATATCTCAGATTTGATGATAGGTCCCAGTAGAAAGACCTTTAGATCACTCCAAATAGAATTTGGCCTGGGAGAGACGGAGTATTTCCCGTTCGTGCGAATACATCACTTTCTTGGGACCAACCCGCCCCTTGCCATACAAATCCCATGGAAGGCAGCCTTATATTTTACTAAACAAACCACCAACATCAGAGGTATTTCTCTATTTTACAATACCTTGGGCAATAAATTATTGTTTGAAAAAACATCTAACGTAGAAGCGTGGGAAAAAGACTTTGGTACATCATACACCCAGGAACAGTGGCAGCAAACTCTACAAATTACATATACCTCCACCAAGAGCGTTAACCTCTGGGAACAATATCAAAAAATACTCCTGCGGTGGTACTTAACACCGTATAGGATCTCGAGATTTAGTCCCCAGACGTCATCGCTTTGTTGGAGACGATGTGGACAAGTGGGAACTTTATTTCACATTCTATGGGACTGTCCACAAATACGGCCTGTTTGGCACGACGTCTTCTCCCTGATCACACAGATAATACAAGTATCTATCCCACAGACCCCAGGGCTAGCAGTCCTGTCCTTGGGAATGGATTCTATCCCAAAATCAGTTAGATTATTGGTATCCCAAGTGTTGCTAAGCACCAGACTGGCCATCACCCGTCACTGGAAAGATCAGAAGGCCCCTACAATGCAGGAAATCACCATAACCAACACCCACATAGGCTACGAACTGATGTTCGCAGCATCTCAAGGCAAATATATTCAATCCAAAGAGTGGTGGAGATCGTGGACTGAGTGGTACACAGCAAGCCCTGATTGAATTAAAGTAACTTGTTTATCCCAGGGTTTTAATAGCTATTAATCAGAAGTTATTGATTAAGCACGGAATTGGATCCTATTGTAGTTTTACATATGTTTTTGGTTTTATTCATGTTTACACTCTCTTCTTTCCCCCTTCCCATTCTTTCTTTTACCTTCTCTTTACTCCTCTAGAACCTTCTCACCTCTTTTATCTCCTCTTTTCTAACCTTTTAACTCTACAACCCCTTAACACCAGACACCTCTTTTCTGCACAATTTCATGACTCTTGAGATTTGACCTCATGGGGGGGCGGGGTGGGGCTGGGAGACCCTCCTGAAGGGGCACAGCTTGACCCCGTAGGGGTGCCTAGGGGGTTCTCTCCCCTCCCCTCGACCCTGACCCTCCTTATGATTTCCTCACAATTTCTTCATCCTGGAGACCACCTAGATCCCTGGGAAAGTCACTTCTCACTATGTTACCTGAGAAAAAATGTATCTCTGTATTTTGATGTAGCTATACTATAATTGTGTTACAATGCGATTGAGATGTCATATTCTGTTCTATTCTATATTCTCTCTTGATTACCTTTATGGTACCATTTGTTATTCATCATACTTTAAAATTCAATAAAAATTATTGAAAAAGAAAATTAGCACTTTAGATTTTAAACGTTCGAGTCCCATACACTTTAACAGGGTTCTAAAGTTCACACGAACTTGCCGCGAACACCCCAAATAGTTCGCTGTTCGGCGAACAGGCAATGTTCGAGTCGAACATGAGTTCGACTCGAACTCGAAGCTCATCCATAATCACAATTAAAAGACAGCATTGTCACCCTGCAACAGGAAGTGCAGATTTTGCAGGTAAAAAAATGTGCATTGATTATTTCTTGTCCAAGGAGCCTGCAAATCATTGAACCCACAATCAGTGGATCGTGAGTGCAATGACAGGCTCCTGCAGACATTCAGTACATCTTTCTGCATGTATCCCAATACGAGCAGACATTTACTGAGCTGCAGGAAGAGTCAATGAACTATGATGGTACTTATCAGCACCTGTGCAGTTCACTGATAACCACAAGTCACCTGCCTTGGGATTTGTAGTTTATTCATTCACAGCCGTGCTGTTTTTTTAAATCTAAAAGAAGCTGCAGGGGGAAGAACCCCTGCCTACTGTCACAGGTATGGGTGCATCCTGGATTGTGAACTGCTGTAAAACCACTTTCTTTTGTTGATGCTGTATTGTCCTTCTGCAGTGTGCACAGGGTGAAACTGAATATTCAGTAATGCAGCAGTCATCTTTAAATATCGGGTGAAAACTCTGAGAGGCAAAGTGACTGAAAACCTTTTCCCTGGGAAGTTGTGCTTTGAATGCATGGTGAGATCAGACAGGGCATTCTTACCATTTGTAAGGAAGGAAAAGAGCGATTGTCTCAGTAGGACTAAAAAAGAGATAACAAAAGAGACCTGGGGAATGCCCAGGGAAAAACCAAGCCTACTTACTGACCAGCTTGCAAAACAACTAATTAACCTGTCTAACAGTACAGTATGCGTTAAAAACAGGGGTTTTGTCTGCACGCATTTGCCAACGCATGCGTGAGCCACAGAGACGCGCCAAGGCACCCCTCAATCTGTGGTCCTAACACTAAACAATGAGTGTCCCCACAGTGGAGGCACGTGCATTTTAATGGATAGAAAGGGGCAGGTGAACTGAAGAGCAGCCCAACCCTCCTTAAAGGTACAGGACCACACCAAACACCCAGCATGTAGCTCAATGGCTGCAAAGGTGTTGGTGCATTGCTGGACCAATATAAACACCACAGGTGAAGCATAAACCTGTCCACCGCCCCCATCTATAGCTGGCCATAGCAAAAAAAGAGACATCACAGCAATTTACCTCTTTCTGACTTGAATCATGTCCATTCATATTCAGTGCGGCTGAGGCTGCAGAGAAAAGGACTGGGTAATCTCTGTCCTCAGTCCCTTTCTCTGTCTCAAAGGGGAGATGTCAGGGGTCTGTTTAGAACCCCGATATCTCACCAAAGCCCCTCCCCCAACAGGGCTGATAAAAAAATAATAATACAAAATTAATTTTAAATTTTTTTAATAAATATTACAAATTTTACAAAGTTTTACAAAGTTAGAATTGAAAAACAAATAAAAAAATATATATCAATAATAATAATATTAAAAAAAAACATTATTTTTTTAAATAATAAAAAAAAGTAAAACAAAAATTAAAAATACTGACACAGTCTAGGCATCATCAGTGCCCATCAGTGCTGCATATTAGTGCCACTGTACATGACATTTAAAAAAACGTATTGGTAATTGGTATCGTCGAGTACTTGAAAAAAAATTATCGGTACTTGTACTTAAAAAAGTGATATTGGTGCAACCCTAAATAATAGTGCTGTATCAAATAAAACAGACACAAAAGTAAAGGCAAACTTAACATATTGTCACCCAATATGGTTGGTAACTTGGCAAACAAAAAATGGATTAACAATGGTAATTACAAAATTTGGCAAAAAACATAATTAACAGTAAGGACAAGGCATATGATGACATTGGGTATCCAGATCAGCATAAACAGTATTAATGCCACATATAGTGCAGCAGTGAGCAGTAGTAAAGTTTAATCTACCGAGTGTTTGAACTATACTGTCAGAGTGCATTGATGGAAGCGATGCTAGTCCTAGACCAACCGGGTATGCACTGTCCAAAAGAAAGGAGAATGGTAGCAGAGGGGGCAGGGAAGTAAATTGCTGCTTGCAAAATAAATATTACGGGAGGGTCAGTCCTTTGAGATGTTAATTTCCCAGCAATCGTTGGGGGCCTTAAACCATGTTTGCACTTAAGGACAGTCCCAGTTAACCTGCATGCAGTATAGTTACAATATAGGTATGGTATACTCTCAGTACAGGTTCAAGGTAGATGTAGTTCATATACAGTAAAGGTTTGGTATAATGTGGTATAGGGTTGTAATAGGTGCAATCTTAGGCCTTGTACGTTCTCATCTGTTAACCGATGAAGCTGACTGCTGGTCTGACGTGCCTACACACCATCGGTTAAAAAAAAAACATTGTGTTAGAACGCGGTGACCTAAAACACAACGACATGCTGAAAAAAATGAAGTTCAATGCTTCCAAGCATGCGTCGACTTGATTCTGAGCATGCGTGGATTTTTAACCGATGGTTGTGCCTACTAACGATCGGTTTTGACCTATCGTTAGGCGTCCATCGGTTAAATTTTAAAGCAAGTTGGCTTTTTTTTTAACCGATGGTTAAATAACCAATGGGGCCTACACACGATCGGTTTTGACCAGATCAGACCATTGTCCTCTGGTTAACCTATCATGTGTACGCGGCCTAAGTCTGGAATAAATGCGGTATAAAGTGCAGTATGAGTGCGGTATGGATCTGGTACACTTGGTGTCATGGATTCGGTGGCACAGTCCCTGCTAGCGGTATCAGCAATGTTCAAATAGCCCTCTCACCAGTCCCTAAGATGCTGAAGTGACCTCTCACTGTAGAAGGCGGCTCCCTTGGTTTCTGCCCGTGAGCCTTCCGTGATCAGTAGTGAGAAGCAGTGGATACTCAAATCTCCCTGTTTCAACGTGCAGATTCTGTGATGTGGGTGGTGGTAGGCTGCCCATGGGTGGACCGTGCATTAAGGGCAAATGGGCAACCCCCATAGATGCATAATGGATAGATTCATGCATTGTGGAAGCCACCGTGATCTCAGAAGGACATGAAGATGCTGCAAGATGTCTGCCACAGCCTGTCCCTCTGCCCGATGTGCTTGATAATCCCCAATGTGCCCACCCGATCGGATAAGTGCCAGTGGACCGACAAACAGCGGGGATGAGGCTTGAGGTGCTGCGGGGGTGGTTGATTGCCCCCGAACAAAAAAACACCAGCCGCCATGGGGCTGCCCCTGGGTTTTCTCACTCCTAGCCTCAGGCTAGGATCCTCGCTGGTATAGTCTCCCACTAGCAGGCGAATATCCCGACAGAGGTGCTCTCTCTCTAACTCCCTCATTGCCAAGAGGAAAAACTTTCCCGGGCAGTTTAAAAATAATACTCTCTCCACGCCTCCTACTAAACAGTGCCTATTGGGATCTGTAGTGTAACTATCATAGTGTAATCATTATATAGCTGTTGTCTCAAACTACCACTCCAAGGATTCTCAGCACTCTGCATAGAAGTCTATGGGCTTGCTTGGCTTAAGCTCTCCTCTTACTGGTCAGGAGGATTGTGCAACATAACATCAAAATCTCAGTAGCGGGAGAGAAGAATAAAGGGAAATATCTTCTTCTCCATATTGCTTTAGCCCAGTGCCTGGCTACATGTATACACACATACTGTACATTAACCTGTGTGCACAATTGCATTGCACACGAAAATTGGCCTGTGTACACATAGGGCCAGATTCTCAAAAGAGATACGCCGGCGTTTCGTAGGAAACACCGTTGTATCTCTGTTTTTTTTACTGGGTATCTATGCGTGTGATTCCTAGAATCACTTACGCATAGATACAGTGAAGATCCGACATGTGTAAAACCATTACACTGGCGGATCGTAGATGTAATGACATCGCTGGCCGCTAGGTGGCCTGTACGTTGTTTTCTCATTTGCCTATGCAAATGAGCCTAATCCGACGATTCCCGAACGTTTTTACGCCGCCCCCTTGTAGTTTACGTCATTTCCGTACGCGTAAGGTTACCCCTGCTATATGAGGGGTAACCTTACGAAGTTCCATCGTTGCTATGTTAAGTATGGCGTTGGGTCAGCGTCGTCTTTTTCTGACGGTTACGTTGTTTTACTAAGTCGTTCGCGAATAGGGATTTACGTAAACGACGCTCACGTCGGTTTCATTCACTTTTTCCGACGTGAGCTGGAGCATGCGCACTGGGCTATTTTGAGGCCGGCGTATGCGCAGTTTGATCGACGCGGGGGCGCTCTTAATTTAAATACAAGCCGCCCCCTTTTAATTACGTGGGGATACGCAGAGCCATTTACACTACGCCAACGCAACTTACGGAGCAAGTGCTTTGGGAATACGGCACTTGCTCTGTTAAATTGCGGCGGCGTAGTGTAAATGGCTTACGCTACGCCAGCGGCAATTTTACGGGAATGTACCAATGTACACAGTTACAATACACATTGCACATTCTACATTGACCTGTGTACACACATACATTGCTCACATGCATTGACCTGTGTACACACATGCATTTCTTACATACATTGACCTGTATACACACATACATCCCACACATTTTTTTGCCTATGTACACACTTAGGCCTTATTCACACAGTTGTTCCTATAGGTTTACCCATACTAAGGGCCATCTTTGCCCCTATGGGATGCATAGGTGTTCCGTACATCCACGAGCAAGCTGTCCCATTTATGTGTCTGCACAGACACTGCTGACCCCAATTTGACAGCCGTGTGGATGTGTGTCCCTGGATGCACACTGTCTGGGTTTGGGGACATGTACTTGTACAGCTGTGAAAATGGACCAGCGAGTATGTCCGTGCAGCTCCTGCTTCCCAACAAATATGAATAGGGCTGTCTGCACATGGATGCACAGAACACCTGTGCATCCCATGCAGGCAAAGGAGTCCATTTGTAATCATGTAGGTACGCCCATATAAATGAGGCCTTACACTGCACACATACATTGACCTGTGTGCACACACAATTTGCACACACACACATGTGCATTTTTCTGTTCCTATTGTGTTGAAGGGGTAACTGTCAACTATTAACTGTTGATGGGGTAACTGTGACAGAAGGGAGCTTCTAAAATACAGTGGTGCTGAAAAAGGTCGAAGTGTCCTTTAACAAGCTGGAACACCCCAGCCCCTTAGCAGATCGTCCCTAGAAATTATACTGAAATGTTGGCAAGCAGGCTACAGGGAATAATGTGTATAGATCGCTGGCTTCAGGGCACAGTTCTCGATTGACAGCAGCAGGAATTGTGTGCCACAGCCGTCCTGATGTGCTGTTTGCAAGCATATGCATTGTGTCCCCAGAAGTCCCTTGTTGATACTAAAAGTTGCACGCTTTCAATAATTGTATCTTAAAACAATGCTGCTGGAAGTTTCCACACCATAAATATACTTTGCCCCTTGACAATTCATCACACCAGCCTTACATTTTTCCTTATTACTTTGCTTTGTAATTCAGTAAAGTAAAGGTGAATACATGAGGTAATTTGTTTTATCCACTAAGAACAAAGATTTAGTAATAAAACTATCCATGCCATATAGGTGTGCGCTGCAAAACAGATGGAAGTGGAAAAAGTTTAGGTGAAGCGAATATGGACTCTGTTATATGAGTTATCTTTGTATCAAGCATGGCTTTATCAGTCATTATGAAAGTATGGGGTTACTGCTTTTATCTGCAGTAATCTTGATTGTCCTCACTACTTTGAGCCACCAATCCAATCTGGCACAAGTAGGCAGTTTTGGTGAGTCAAAAGTCTTTATCTGTGTACTTGCTCTTTTTTCAGCACATTGTTGTGTTAAAACACGTAAACGTCACCGAGTTCTAACACGATCGTTTTTTTAACCAATGGTGCGTAGGCACATTAGACTATCAGTCAGCTTCATCGGTTAACCGATGAAAACGGTCCTTCGGACCGCTCTCATCAGATGGACTGATCGTGTGTACGCGGCCTAACAGCTTAGAACAATTTTCTGTAGTTCCACTGAGCCCCGTGGTAGATCATTACCAATATTGATGGCAATGCCAGTCTCATTATTGTCAAACTAAAGCTGGTCATATGCTGATATCATTATAAAAAAATTCAAATAGACTATTGCATCCACGCCAATACAGTTTGGTTGGATAAACTTGCAGTGTCGGCTATTGTATTGTGACAGCTGGTGCCAGCAGCTGCCAGAATACCTAAACAGCAGCTGCTGATTGCATGCAGGTGATATTCAGCTGACAATTTCCTATCCAGCTCCTCAACTTTCCAGGATGTTACATGAGAATGTGTCTGCAGGTCCAACCACGAAGAGCATTTTGGACACTTTATCAGAAACCAGACAAAATTCTCTCAATGTGTGGTTGTTTTTGCACTCAAGTGACGCAACGTGTCGGGTAAACCAGTGGCGTCACTTCCTGTGTCTGCAATACCCAGAAATCGGTGAGGAGACTTTTAGCAGAGCTGTTTTTTTTTTTTTACGCATGCTGGTACAAATTGTTTTTAATGTGAGTGCCTAGTGTTTATCTAAATAAAAAGCCACATATATTAGCAGTATTGTGCTATGGGGTTTCTTTATATTTGAGCAAATCAGAGGTGAGCAGTGGGATTTATTGATCCAGTGGGATGCAGAATTAGAACATAACATACTTTTGAAAGTGCTATGTGACCTTTATGGTGATATATAGAAAGTAAGTGGCCAATTCACTTACTGGTGGCTGGTCGAGGATAGTTTGTTTCTTCCTGCATGGAGGATCACCCACCACTGGAAGTAGACGTTGCTGGCAATAGAGGAATGTTTTACTAACCTGGGGCAATATGTTGTATATGTTTATGTTAACAGTTTTTTTTCACCTGTTGAATCACTATAGTGGGTGTGAGCACGATAACGAATGAATTAAGGACTCTTGTATAGCATACATTGCTATTTTAATTTTTTTTTCAATTTCATTAACATTTGTTTTGGGTTCTAATTATGTATTGGCACACAATTTGAACAAGCTCACCATTCATATCCAATATAGGTTTGCACGTATTGCTGAAATGAAACAAGATAAACATTTTGTATGCCAGGGAAAGGCAACCAGGGATTGACAAAGTTACTAAAGGTAAATAGTATCCCCAGAGGATAGTGATTGTGGTGAAAATCTATTTTGCATAGAATACCTAATTACATGCAGGGAAAATAAAAAGATAAGCAAAGTATTTTTGCTTTCACATGATGAACTGATCCTTTAAATTCTGTATTTGCCTGCTTATTTATATTATTTCTTGGTTATAAAAGTCTACGTTTCTGTTTATGAACAAATGATGAAGGAGGCAATTGGTAAGGGGACACAAGACTGCTAATTAAAGTTGCATTCCCCGACAGTGCTTGGAAAGCATTGGCTCTAAATTTAGCCATCTCTAGTAATGAGTATGTCACCAGTTGAGTGGCAATGATTTCACTGCTTCATCTCCTACAAATACAGTCCAATGTGTAAAGCTAATTCAGTTTCATATTTCAAACCTGATATACATGTCTGAATTGGTGATTAGTCATTTTAATGACACAGCTTCTTAAAATCCTGCATATGCATCAAAACTGGGATGTTTAGACTCTAAGAAATATGCCCACGTTTCTCAAACAGGGCTCAAATGGGCACTGGCCAAATAAAAATGATATACAGGGTTTCCTGAACTTCAGGTGCATTTTATGGATCATGCATCACTTTTACTAGCTCAGCTACTAAAAATGATGCATATGCACCAAACTTTTGTAAAAAGAAAATGTTCTTATCAAGTTTAGCATTAAACCAATTGAAGCAAAAAAAGTGCATGCATCATAAAAAAGGTTTTGTTTTGCCTTAACCAAGAAATGTGAGGAATATAGAAAGATTTGTTAATATGTGAATACCAAAAAAGCTTTTGCAGGTGTTTATACTCATAAGTAAAAATAAAAAAATACCATGAAAGCCATATTTCCTTAAAGAACTGCAGGAAGCAGAATATTGTAAGGTAATGCTTTTGCACATTTTTCCTTTTCTTAAAATATTTTTTTATAAAATATATTTAAAATTACAGAAATATGTAGGCCAGTGCAGTCTACTTTCTCCACTGCATGTGGTGCTCAACCCCAGAGGCATTGTAGGGGAGAGGAAGTCAAGAGGAACATGGTTCATCTATGGCTTCCAGGGTCACTGGGAATGAACAGGCTCACACACGGGAGCCGTTATTTTAATAATGCTTAAAGGGAAACAATAAAAGTGAAATATTCCTTTAAATTTCATGCATGTTTACCGTGTTTAGAACAGTCCCGCAGCAAAATGACATTTCTAAAGGAAAAAAAGTCATTTAAAACTGTTTATCGGGTGTCGGCAACACAGATGAATGTCAAACGGCATGGGTTCTGAACCAAAATTAAAAAAAAGAAAGTTGCGTGGGGGTTCCCCCAAATTTTATACCAGGCCCTTCAGGTCTGGTATGGATATAAAGGGGAACCCTACATAATTATTTTTTAAAATGGCGTAGGTGTCCCCCTCAAAATCCATATCAGACCCTTCAGCTTGGCACAAGTCCTCTATTAAAAAAAAAAAAAAAGTCCAGCGATGAAAATCTCGCCGACGACCAAAAAAAAAAGTTGCAACAGTTCCGCCTCCATGGGATGAGTGATGCTTCTCCCGTCGTGACGGCTGTTATATAGCTGAGGGTGGGGCCATGCAGTGAGCTAAACGGGGCCATGCAGTGACCCCGCCCCCTCGGATGCCACAGGGGTTACAGTGTTTATTTCATGTTGGCAGTGATGGGGGACAGATGTTTTATGGGGACACATACATGTGTATGGGGACAGGGATATTAGTGGTGCTTGGTGTACTGTTTGTGGGGTGATCTGTAACAGCTCTCTGTGTAAAATCATGCTCAGACAGAGAGCTGCGACAGATCTACAGATCCCCCCTCTCTCTTTGTGCACTGAACTCTCACTGAGCTTGCAGGGAGAACTGTCACATGTCTCTGTTTACATTGTATCGGCTGTAATTGGACACAGTTGTCACATGATCTGGAGGGCCAATCACAGCACCCATATCCCGATCTCTGCTTTATTTTATCAGTCTTAATAACACAAATTCCACCTATGCACCACCATCAATTTAGATCAAAAAAGGTTGCTAGCTAGCACCCAACAGGTGCAGTGCCATCTACTAATAAAATGAATTTATGTAGAAGTCCAGTGTCCAGTGTGCATGAGGCCTTAGAATGAGGTATTTAAGCGGAAAATAAGGCTGGAGAAGAATGAAATGGCCTCACACAATACCACACCTAAAATTGAAATACATCAAAAAATACATAAAAAATAAATACATAAAAAAGAAATACATCAACAATTTTTAGACAATACACAAATTCTGTCATAAATATACATATATTATACAAATAAAGTGCATCAATACTAGTATGTGAGTCCCAATAAATCCAAAAACGTCAGTGAAAATCACCATTGTGATTGTGTGTAAATACCACACTGCAGTACAGTCCGATTTCAAGTGCAAATACTTGTGACACCTTCTCCTACACATGTTCCCACTGTGCACATCTCACACTGGGGTACACCAAACCACTTATCTTGTACAATGGACCTTGCATACATACACGCATCAGCAGCGGCAATACACAGTCGCATTTTACCCTTTCTTCGACCACTAGCGCTAGGCAAGAGTAATGTACATACACACATCGCCATCAACACCAGGGCACCACCATGTCACCAGCAACACCAGGGCACCACCATGTCACCAGCAACACCAGGGCACCACCATGTTACCAGCAACACCAGGGCACCACCATGTCACCAGCAACACCGGATCACCACCATGTCACCAGCAACACCAGATCACCACCATGTCACCAGCAACACCGGATCACCACCATGTCACCAGCAACACCAGGGCACCACCATGTCACCAGCAACACCAGGGCACTACCATGTCACCAGCAACACCAGGGCACTACCATGTCACCAGCAACACCATGGCACTACCATGTCACCAGAAACACCAGGGCACCACCATGTCACCAGCAACACCAGGGCACCACCATGTCACCAGCAACACCAGGGCACCACCATGTCACCAGCAACACCAGGGCACCACCATGTCACCAGCAACACCAGGGCACCACCATGTCACCAGCAACACCATGTCACTACCATGTCACCAGCAACACCAGGGCACCACCATGTCACCAGCAACACCAGGGCACTACCATGTCACCAGCAACACCAGGGCACCACCATGTCACCAGCAACACCAGGGCACCACCATGTCACCAGCAACACCAGGGCACCACCATGTCACCAGCAACACCAGGGCACTACCATGTCACCAGCAACACCAGGGCACCACCATGTCACCAGCAACACCAGGGCACTACCATGTCACCAGCAACCAGTAGCTCACTTGTTATACCCAAAGACTAGACATGTGCACAGAAAATGTTTTCGTTTTTTTTTGTTCCGTTTCGTATGGTCCCGTCTGTTCGTTTCCGTTCGTTTTTCGTAAGACGCCCGTTTTCCCGTTCGTTCCCGTTCGTTTGTCGTACGACGTGATTTTTTCGTATTCCGATCGTTTCGTATTTCCGTTACCGTTTTATTTTCGTACATGCGGGATGATTTGTTATTCTGTTTAATTCATGTTCGTTTCTTGTTAGACAATAATTATCGTGAATTTTCGTCAATTTGCATTCTGTGTATCTTGAATGCTTTTCTTTTGTTAGTGTCAGTTGTATGTTCATTGTTCAATGACATCTATAACAAAAGAATTTCATTATGTATATTGAATGAATTCCTGTCTGTTATAGGTGTCATATCAACATACGAAAATAACAAAAGAAACATGTTCAAATGCAAATCTTTTGTTTATGTTTTTTTTAATGGCCAGAGAGTTAGGCTGGCCATACATGATACAATTTTCTGTGCAATTTTCTTTAGATTTACCTTCAACTATGTAGTGCAAGGGCCTGCCTGATTGCACACAATTGAAAGTGTTGTTTAGTTTGACCTCATATATGGTTTTTGGTAAATCTAAAAGAAAATTGTACAAGAAAATTGAACATGTATGGCCAGCCTCAGTGACTGAAAGCAGCTTCTCTTTTGTGCAGAATAGTGAGTACACTTGTACAGTAAAGCCTAATAAACTTTTCTGTGGATTTTCATCTGAAGGGAGATCAGTTGGCCAGACTTCTGAACCCAAAAATGGTTTTCTGATGCAGTTTAAAAACAAACGAATTTTCTGAGAACGATCGGAAAACGATCGTTTTTATGTTTGTTGTTAAAATAGTCTGACCAAGTGTATGGGGCTTAACAATACTATTGTTAAGCCCCATACACTTGGTCAGACTATTTTAACAACAAACATAAAAACGATCGTTTTCCGATCGTTCTCAGAAAATTCGTTTGTTTTTAAACTGCATCAGAAAACCATTTTTGGGTTCAGAAGTCTGGCCAACTGATGTCCCTTCAGATGAAAATCCACAGAAAAGTTTATTAGGCTTTACTGTACAAGTGTACTCACTACTCTAGTACTCAGCACAAAAGAGAAGCTGCTTTCAGTCACTGAGGCTGGCCATACATGTTCAATTTTCTTGTACAATTTTCTTTTAGATTTACCAAAAACCATATATGAGGTCAAACTAAACAACACTTTCAATTGTATGCAATCAGGCAGGCCCTTGCACTACATAGTTGAAGGTAAATCTAAAGAAAATTGCACAGAAAATTGTATCATGTATGGCCAGCCTAACTCTCTGGCCATTAAAAAAAACATAAACAAAAGATTTGCATTTGAACACGTTTCTTTTGTTATTTTCGTATGTTGATATGACACCTATAACAAAAAAATTGCCTTCAGTATTTTGAATACACAGAAAAAAGAAAAAGGAATTCATTCAATATACATAATGAAATTCTTTTGTTATAGATGTCATTGAACAATGAACATACAACTGAAAACGAACACAAAACGGATTCAAACAAAATACACAATGCAAACCTCTTGATACAGATTTAATTTTCGTTATTTTGCCATTTTCGTTTTGTCGTTTTTTCCCGTCGGATCGTTCGTAATTGCGGTCGTTCGTTATGCGGCTAATCCGTTATCCCGTCGTTTTCGTATTCTGGTGCTTTAATATTTTCGTATGTACACATTATCCCGCGGGTACGAAAATGAACATTTTCGTACGAAAATGACATTCGTACGAACGGGAATGCACATATCTACCAAAGACACTTGCGCTGATCACCCCCCGCGCTGATATTCATTTGCGGGGGGTGCCGGCCTGACACCCCCTGCAGTTCTTAAATTCCGACCCCCGTTGCCCTATGGACCAGATGCCCATGCATACATATTAAGGTCAAAAACGCTTAAGTGCCTTTAGGGGAAAAAGCATACATTAGTGCCCATCAGTACCACCTATCAGTTTAACCTCATAAGTGCCTCTTCATCAGTGCCCAGCAGTGCCTCCTCATCAGTGCCCACCAGTGCGGCCTCATCAGTATGGCCTCATCAGTGCAGCCTATCAGTGCCCATCAGTGCAGCCTCATCAGTGCACATCAGTGAAAGAGAAAAAATACCTTTTTTTCTCAATTTTCATTTTGTTTTCATTTGTTTAGAAAAAAAAATACCACCAAAAGAGAGCTCTATTTGTGTGGAAAAATCTATATGAATGTCATATGGGTACAGTGTAGCATGACCACACAATTGTGACTCAAGGTGTGACATCACTGAAAGCTGAAAATTTGCTTAGCCAGGAAGGGGGTACAAGTGCCCAGTAGGCAAGTGGTTAAAGAATGGATTTTGTATTTATTTTTTAAATATGAAAGGTATAGAACTTTCGCAATTTTTAATAAAGAGAAAATAAAGGAAAATAAGAATTTTAGAGGCACAGGTGACGGGGAAAAAAAGTCTTTAGAACCTCTGAAGGATAATTCAGAGTTTAAGAGAGTTTCAGTTTTTCTACAATCAATAAACTCTTCAGCATGATATCCTATGTGTCCATGCGCACAAGGGCTGTTATCAACTGTTTTTGGTTGGGGCGTTTTTTGGCTGTAAAAAAAAAAAAAAAAAAAAAAACATTTTTCAGCTGTTTTCAGCTATAAAAACGCTGTAACGTCAAAGCCTAAAAATGCCCAAATGCAGATAAACGCTCAAAAACGTGGCTCACCAACTTTTTTTAAAGTTTTTTGATCAATTGGGATTTTTTTTTTTTTTTAAATGATAATGCTGAAAACCGCTAAAAAAAATGGTATTGCAAAAACCTTGGAAAACATTGAAAAACTCACTGCAAAGCTACTGCCATTTTCTTAACGTTATTATTATAACGTCCAGTGTGCATGAGGCCTTAGAATGAGGTATTTAAGCGGAAAATAAGGCTGGAGAAGAATGAAATAGCCTCACACAATACCACACCTAAAATTGAGCCAAGAAGGAGTCAAACTTTCTTTAGAGTAAATTTATAAGATCTGGGAAAGAATCATATGCATAGACAAGACCAGAATAATGGGAATACTAAGGGGAAAATTGTGATCAACAACATTCTTATCTTAGGCAAAACAGAAGGCAGGGCTTTTATAATGGTCCTCAAATTTCATCAATATAGGACTAGGGAACATTGAGAAGATGGGAGATTTGATCATCAAATCAGATTTGCCTTCCTGAAAATAGAGGGAACCCAAGGGGCTGTTTTGTTTTTTGAGAGAGACGTGCCTCCCAATGAGGGAGAATCCCAAAACCCTCAAATGGAATGATATATGGAGTACAAAGAAAATACATCACCACTGCTATCCATAAGAAGTATCAAATTAGGAACTTAATTTCCTGTGATTCAGAGGGGTTTGGCTATATTGGAATGCCCTTGTAGCCTCCAATATGTGGCAGAACATCTAGACCCTTACAGGTACTGTACATTTGGGAGAATATATCTGTAATAATAAGAAAGGGGAAAAGAAGCACAGTGTATTTTAAGAGATACCACAATCAGGACCCCAGTGGGTTAAAATTGAGAAGTTGAGAAAGTAGAAAAATATTAGAGGAGGTAATAAAATTATACAACTAAGGCGTAAGGAATCTCAGTGGATTTTCAAAACTGTAATATTAACACCTAAAGGTCTTAATATAGACTTTGATTTTAATTGCTCAATAAGTGATTTCAAATCTGGTATTATATATATTATGAGTGATTTTTATTTTGTTTACACTGTAAATATATTACATATGTATACATTACATGCTATAAGTTAAGTCAGTAAGACATAACGGCTCAGAGATATTATGAGTCTAAAAACTGAATTATTAGTTAAAATGAATGTATAATATAATTCAATAAGTAAAATACCTAGAACATGTATTTATATTACATTTAATAGTCTATATACTGATATTAATACGGAGAAATACAAATTAAAAAAGGTAATAGCACTGTAATAGCACCTGTGACTTTTTACTTTCCATTTATGTAATGCAAGTCCCAGTATCTCTATAATGTGGATAGAGCAGCCTGTTACTTCTGTTAACCGCTTGCCGATCGCTGCACACACTTTTACGTCAACAGAATGGCATAGGCAGGCAGATTGGCGTACAGGTACGTCCCTTTAAATCTGCTACCCAGCGTGCCTCGTGAGCGTGTTCGCGGGGTCCGTGAACACTATGTTCCCGGGCGGCCCGCGTTTGTGGTCGGCAAAGGATGAACAGGGGGATGCTTTTGTAAACAAGGCATTCCCCTATTCTGCCTAGTAACACTGTCACTTATGGCTGTTCCCCGTGATCGGGAACGGTCATCAGTGATGTGTCATGTGTAGCCACGTCCCCTAACAGTAATAATCACTCCTTAGGGAACACTTAACCCCTACAGTGCCACCTAGTAGTTAACCCCTTCACCGTCAGTGTAATTTTGACAGTAATCAGTGCATTTTTATAGCACTGATTGCTGTAAAAATGACTATGGTCCCAAAAATGTGTTAAAAGTATCCGATGTGTCTGCTATAATGTCGCAGTCACAATAAAAATTGCTGATCGGGGCGTGACCGGAAGCCAGCCTGGAAGGAAGCATCCCCTGAGAGCTCCTCTCCAGCCCGTAGCTTACAGGCAAAAAAACGGGGGTATACGCCGCCATCCATGGGCGGTTCGCGGACCACCAGATCCAGCAAAGCAAGGGGATCATCCCAACCCCCGCCAGGCTCCGCTACGACACTTAAAGACTACTTTAAACCGCCCGACATGCCGCCGGGCGGAGGGGACAAGATGGCGCCAGACGCAGCCACCCTTAGGACAGAGACTTCTCCTCCTCGCTCCCCCTTGCCTGACCATCCGGAGCCATCCCCGACCCGAGCGTGGACCACTGCTCCATCCCTGAGCCCGGATGGCTCACAGCCGTGGGTGAGTGAACCTCAGCACCCCCACCCCCCTGCAGCGGATCACGAGGCACAGGCCGCGGCCCTCCTCACCTCTCCGGAGCGGGACACCCCATACACGGGGGCCTTCCCCCTCCTGCTACGCACGGCCCCGGACCCTGAACAGCACAGCGGTCCGCAGATCTCTCCCTCACCCACGTTTGAGGAGGATTTCCCGGTCCTGCAGGCCTCCTCACGCTCCCAGGCCTTCATGGGACTCCTAGAGCGCAGCAGCTCCTCTGCTGAGGCCAGGCCAGGCTCTACCTCCCCCGCAGCTCAGGGACAGACCCACCCAACCATCAATCCGGGGAATGGGGATCAGTTGGGGAGTTCTCCCCCCTCATATGCCTCTATGGCCAGCACCAGTGCGCCCTGGCACGGGAGGGCCCCCACTCCACTCGTGGATCAGGCTGAGGCCTGGTCCAACCCATGGGACTTACCCCAGCAACCCCCCCTCGAGGCCAGACAGCACAGGGAATCAGCTCCCTCCCGCCATCCATCCCCCACTGATCCACTACAGCCTACTTATGATGTCAGGGGACCCCCCTACCACCCCCCCCCCCACCATGGCAGTCTTATTTGCAGGCCATGCCCACGAAAGATGATTTTAAACAGCTTGTTGAGGACGTTAAGGCTACTTGCCAGGCTGAAATTCAAGTTCTCCAAACGGGCCTCAAACACTTAACTGACAGAATGGAAATGGCAGAGGAGGAGATCCAAGAGACCAAACTGGCGGTGCATCGCACCCAGATTCAGGCATCAGACCACCGTCTCATGCTAAGAGACATGCAGCGGCATGTTGAGGACCTGGACAACAGGGGGCGCCGCAACAACATCCGCATACGCGGTCTCCCCGAAGCAGACGGGGCAGAAGACCTGCAGCTCACCCTTCAGAATTTATTTAATGAAATACTGGGTGAACCACCAGACAAGACCATCGAGATGGACAGAGCCCACCGAGCCCTTAAACCAAAGAGCCCAGCCTCCAACCCACGTGACGTCATATGTCGCATAAACTCCTACAAGTTGAAGGAAAACATAATGCGCAAAGCCCGTCCCATGCGCAACCTGGCCTTTGACAACAACCCCCTGCAGCTCTACCCGGATCTCTCTTGGATTACGTTGCAGAAACGACGCCTACTACAACCCCTGCTCCGCACCTTACAGGACAAGGACATTGTGTATCGATGGGGCTTCCCCTTCAGCCTGTCCGCCAACCACCAGGGGACCTCAGCCACTCCACGATACCCAGAGGACCTGGACGACTTCTGCAGAACCCTGGACATCCCTGTTCCCCGGCTGCCGGACTGGGACCTCGTGGCCACACCACCCCCCCCCCCGCCAGTAGTCTGGCAGAGAGTCCCACCGTCTAAACGCCCTAGGGGCCGAAACCCTGCCCGCAACTCCCCCAGGCCCGGGCACACCTAGGATGGTAGCCCTGGCCACAAGAGTCGCCTTGAGCACTGCATGAAGCCCTCCTGTTTTGCTTTTGTTTTTGCTTTTGATTCCACTTCATCACCTTACCCCCGGTTGCCCCAGCCTTACCCCTACGCCACACATCGGGCCTGTCTCGGATGAGACACCGAAGAGGCTGCCCTTCTGATCACGGACCCCCCCATGGCTTATAGCCTGAGAGTTCCTTCTCCCCTAACCCCCACAGTGGAGTCTCTCCACACCACCCCCTCGCCCCCCCGACCTATGTTCTTGGACTTTCTGGTCGGGAGGTCCTTAAGGAACTGTTGGGACCTGAGGGCCCCCGGGCCGCTTGGGCCCTCACTGTTGAATGTTGATGTGTTCTCCTTATGTTTTGTTTTTGCTTTCACCCTTTTCTTTCTTTTCAGATATCTCTCTCTCTCCACTCCTGTGCAGGCAGCACCCGACAACGCACCCTGATGGCTGTCGCCTCTCCCCACTCACCCTCCCAGAACCTGATGCAGCGCGCCTGACTCCAGCTAAGTACAACCCACGATCTCTCCACCCACAGTATGGCTAAGTTGCTATCTTTAAACGTACACGGGCTTAACTCCAATAGGAAACGTCATCTAGCACTTAGGGAATTCAGGCATTCAGGAGCGGAGATTACAATGGTACAGGAATCGCACTTCTCCAAGGGCGATTCCTTTACGTTTGCATCCAGGTACTTTCCCTTAGTATACCAGGCCTTTAGTTCATGTAAATGGGCAGGGGTCGCAATCCTGGTTAAACATGGCACCCCCTTCACATGCACAGACTCCTACATCGACCCTCTGGGCCACTTCATCATTCTGAGGGGAACATGGCACTCACGAGACGTCACTCTATGCACTCTGTATGCTCCCAATGCACATCAGCACAGATTTCTAAGCCGGGTTCTTACCCGCCTGGCCAGATCCCCCCGCGACCTACTGGTGGTGGGGGGGGACTTTAACCTCCCCCCATTCGGTGGCCTGGGACCGCATGGTGGTGAATCCCCGGGCCTCTCAGACGAAAGCCCTGCAGGACTCTAAACTCTTCCGTCAGCTTACAAGGAAACATGCTCTATTCGACGCATGGAGGGCGCTTCACCCAGGGGATCGCCAGTTCACCTTCTATTCATCCCCCCACCACACGCACTCACGTATAGATTACTTTCTAGTCAACAATACTACATTACGCATCACTAATTCCGCACAGATCCTGCCCATCTCCTGGTCCGACCATGCCCCCATCACCCTGACCCTTGACCTCAATACTCCCATCCGCAGGCCCTATAACTGGCGTCTGAATGACTTTCTCCTGAAACACACCCCCTCCAAAATGGAAATAGACTCTGCCCTGCAACTCTACTTTAGCGAAAATGACACGCAGGACATCTCCACCACCACACTGTGGGCCGCTCACAAGGCGGTAATCAGGGGACGGTGTATGGCCATCTCCTCGGCCCTCAAGAGGAATGCCGAGTCGGCTGGAAACAGGCGGAAGCGCAGCTCCGAGCCCTAGAAATTCGCCTACAGACTTCCCCCTCCCTGACGCTCCTTAAACGTATCACCCTGGTACGGTCAACGCTCCGGGACCTTGCGCTGGGTCGAGTCGAGAAAGCTCTAGTATGCCTCCGCCAGGTATATTATGACAAGGGCAACAAGGCACAAGCTCTATTGGCGAGGAAACTAGCGGACCGCTCGCTAGCGTCCACCCCACACCAGGTCCAGGATAGTTCGGGCAATATTCTTTCACACCCTCAGAGTATTGCAGACGCCTTCGCAGCATTTTACGCTGACTTGTATAACAGGCCGGAAATCCCCCATGACCCACCCCCCCCCCCGACCTGCTAGATAGGATGACACAATACCTAACACGGGCGGGCATTCCCCGACTACAACCGGACGACCTAGACTCCCTTAACGTCCCTATTACAGGTGAGGAGCTGACCATGGCCATTAAGTCCCTACCCGCCCATAAATCTCCGGGCCCTGATGGATTCCCATATGAATATTTTAAGACCTTCCTCCCCACACTCCTCCCCCACATGACGAAGCTCTTCAACGCCTTTCTGCGGCAGACCCCCATCCCGCAAGACATGCAGCGCTCATTCATCACCCTCATCCCCAAACCAGACAAGGACCCTTCACTATGCGCGAGCTACAGGCCGATAGCCCTACTGAA
Organism: Rana kukunoris; assembly: GCA_029574335.1. Classification (NCBI taxonomy): domain Eukaryota; kingdom Metazoa; phylum Chordata; class Amphibia; order Anura; family Ranidae; genus Rana; species Rana kukunoris. The sequence goes on along the minus strand of CM056050.1, from coordinate 138,326,683 downwards.
CTCTGATCTCAAGATCTTCACGAAGGTCCTCTCCCTCCGCCTAAATGTAGTTTTACCCTCTTTGGTCCATAAAGACCAAGTGGGCTTTGTCCCCCTCCGCCAAGCGGGGGACAACACGAGAAAGGTGATTGACCTAATTGATGTGGCGAGCAAGGAGGGCCCGGAGTCTCTACTCCTGAGTCTGGACGCAGAAAAGGCGTTTGATCGCCTTGGCTGGCCCTTCATGTTCGCCACGTTAAAACATATGGGTTTTAGGGGACCTTTCCTACAGGCGGTCCGACACCTCTACACCGACCCGATCTCACAGGTGAAAACACCCTTTGCCACTTCATCCACCTTCCCCGTTAATAATGGAACCCGTCAAGGGTGCCCCTTCTCCCCCCTCCTCTTTGCCCTCTGCGTCGAGCCCTTAGCAGCGACGATCCGAGACAATCCGGACATTTGAGGTATCCCGGTAAGGGGGAGGGAATTTAAAATCTCCCTCTTTGCCGATGATATCATCCTGACACTGACGCGCCCCCGTATCTCCCTGCCCAACCTACACAAGGAATTAGAACGCTACGGGGCCCTCTCGGGATACAAGACTAATACGTCCAAGTCCATGGCCATACTGATTAATATGCCCGAACCAGAAGCCTTACACTTGCAGTCCGTTTTCCCATACCACTGGGAGCGAACCTCCCTGAAATAACTGGGGGTCCACCTGACCCCAAGCTTTGCATCCCTATATCAAGCCAACTTCCCCCCCCTATACAGCTCAATAAGGGCGCTGATCCATAAATGGAAGTCCCACCAGATATCCCTATTGGGCCGGATAGCGGCCATAAAGATGGTTGTCCTCCCAAAACTATTATATCTATTCCAGACCCTCCCTATCCCGGTCCCCTATGCTCATCTACGAGCCCTACAAGCCGACCTCCTCCGGTACGTGTGGAACTACAAGCGCCACAGGATCCCACGTTCGGTTATGACGGCATCACGAACCGAGGGAGGCCTGGCCTTCCCAGACCTGGTCAAATACTACCAGGCCTCACAACTCCGGGCAGTGGCATCATGGTTCCCCCAGAAGTCTTACAATAGATGGACGGAGGTGGAAAAGATCTGGTTGGCACCAATACACCCCAACAACCTCCTGTGGAACGCGAATGCGGCAGTGGAGCCCGGACGTTTACTGGGCTCCATGCGGCAGCTTCAAAGTACCTGGAGGAGGCTAGCCCGAGACGGTCAACTTCAGTCCGATAGCTCCCCGCTGACCTCCTTCCTCTACAACCCCAAAGTGCCGACCAGTCTCACCCACCAGATGTCCTGGCCCTGGGCCTCGCGAAACCTATTCCACTTTGGCCATCTTATAGACCCCAGATCCCGCACCCTACACTCCTTCACTGATCTCCAAGCCAAACATGACATCCCACGACAAGCCTTTTTCAGCTACCTACAGATCAGGCACTATGCCCACACAATGCCCCGGCTCCTTTTCTCAAAACCGACCCCATTTTAGCGAATCATACTTGAGGGCACAGCCCGAAGGGGCCTCATATCTAATATTTACCAAATTCTCAATGAATACCCCTTACAAACCAAAGGTAAACATGCATATATGCTCCGATGGGAGAGAGAGCTGGGGGAGGTGCTCTCGGAGGATGAGTGGAGGCCGGTTTGGAGGCAGGCGGCCAAAAGTTCGATCTGCACCCTTTATAAGGAAAACATGTATAAAATACTGTTCTTTTGGTACCTGACCCCGGACGTCCTCCACAAGATTTACCCCTCCACCTCTGACCGATGCTGGCGTTGCAACCAAGCCAAGGGCACATTGCTCCACCTCTACTGGACATGCCCCCTGATTGTCCCATTCTGGACTCAGACACGAGAGCTCCTATCCCGCCTCCTGGAGGCACCCATACCCCTCTCCCCGAAGCTGTTTTTGCTGGGCCTATCCCAACCTCGCATAGCTAAACCTTACAAGAAACTGTTGAGACACATAACCACGGCTGCGAGGTGCCTAATAGCGCTCCATTGGAAGAAACCAATCCCCCCATCCCAAGAAGCCCTTTATGCTAGGGTCAAAGATGTAGAACTTATGGAAAAAATGACGGCTAGGATCCGGGATAGGTTGGAGGACCACGACCTGGTCTGGGAGAGGTGGCACGTGGAGGAAGACCCGCCGTGAGTCGACAACAGGTCACCAAGGTACACTACTCCCCCGATAATCCTGCCTGCCCCCCCCCCCCCTCCTCCCTCTCTTCTGTCCTCTCCCCTCTTCTCCCTTTCTCCCTCGCCCCCCCCCCCCTCCTCCCTGTCTCCCTCTCTTCACCCCATCCCCCTTTTTCTATCTCTCCCCTTTTTTTATCTTTTTTATCTTTTGAATCCCCAATTGTGTTACAAGTTACTGATAGCATAAATAGATACGAAACCATTGTGTAAACCTAACTAGCTGGAATTTCGTACACCTTCTTATCTAATGCACCTGAACTGCTGCTATGTTTTGTAATGACCTTTTATGAAAATAAAAATTGTTATTTAAAAAAAAAAAAAATTGCTGATCACCGCCATTACTAGTAAAAAAAAATATTAATAAAAATGCCATAAAATTATCCCCTATTTTGTAGATGCTATAACTTTTGCGCAAACCGATCAATAAACGCTTATTGCAATTTTTTTACCAAAAATATATAGAAGAATACGTATTGGCCTAAATTGAGGAAAAATAATGTTTTTTTATATATTTTTGGGGGATATTTATTGTAGCAAAAAGTAAAATATATTGAATTTTTTTCAAAACTGTTGTTCTATTTTTGTTTATATCACAAAAAATAAAACCCGCAGAGGTGATCAAATACCACCAAAAGAAAAGGACGTAAATTTTGTTTTTGAGCCACGTCGCAATTGTTAGTTAAAGCGACGCAGTGCCGAACCACAAAAAGTGGCCTGGTCTTTGACCAGCGTAATGGTCCGGGGCTGAAGTGGTTAAACTATATTTTCTTCTGTGCCTTCAGTAGATTGTTTCCTACCTGTAGTATTTACTCATTGGAAAATCAGGCAACTTAGTTGGCTTTTTTGGTCAGGCAAAGGGAACTGTAAAGCAAATGTGATGTTAGGTATTAAATGTTTGTTTTGAAAACAAAATGTGTATAATATATATTGAGAAAGAGATATTAGGCTCCATTCACATCTGAGCGTATCGATTTAGTGGCATTTTTCAAGCGCTTTTTTTTTTGCTTTTCTTGCAGCTTTTTACAAGCTTTTTTTTTTTTTTTTTTTAAACATTTTAGAAGAATAATATAAGCGTTTTACAGCTTGAGGCATTTTGTTTTGCCAATAGGAGAGGGAGAGGAAATTGGGGGCGGAGAGCTGATATTTGAGCAGGCATTTCTATTGAAGTCTAAGGGGCCAAAAATGCTTGTAATCTGCCAAAAAGAAGCTCATGTACTTTTTTGAGCTTCAGGCATTTTGCTTCAGGCGACAGAACGCTCAGATGTGAACAGGGGCTATTAAAATTAATGGAATTTGGCTTGTTGAATGGTTTAGAGCTACACGCTTCAAGCAGAAAATTGCTCAGGTGTGAATGGGTTCTTACTTATGAAGTCGGTAAAATATTAACACATATTGATACACTTATTTACATCATGCTAATCTGTTTTACATGTCTGTAAACACACTGAAATAACTTTACATACCCTACAAAGCAGTGATTTATTACATTATGATTGTAAGTACTATATAACTATTAGGGATGAGCTTGAACAGTAAAAAATAGGGGGCATTCGTGGGAAATCCAAGTGCTGCAGAATGCCCCATAATGCACTGTGAGATCACAGTGCATTGCTGTATGATGGTTGGCCAAAGCATGCACCTGACCTGCATGTTTTGGCCAATATCAGCGCGCGATGCTTAGAGAGTCATAATTGGCCAAAGGCAGGGTTCCTTTGGGCGATCATGGCTCAGGGGGTCTAAGTCTACGCCCCACACTATACAATGCTGCTTACAGAGCAGCCGTGTATAGCGTGTGAACGGAGATAGATTGAGCTAGATTAGACAGCTAAGGTTAGTTATTGGCAGTGTATTTGATATATATATATATATATATAGAGCCAGATTCAGGTAGGAGAGCGGACGATCATGAATTGGCGTACGATCATGAATTTGCGTGTCTCGCTGATTTACATATTCTCGGCGTAAGTCAGCGGGAACGCCCCGAGCGCCCATTTTAAAATTGCAGTTCCGATACGACGGTGAAATACAATTACGCCGCTCGTATCTGAACTCAATCCCGGCGTATCTTGTTTTCTGCATACAGAAAACAGATAAGCCGGCTCAAAGTGAGAGTTATGCTGGTGTATCACTGATACTCCAGCGAAACTCTACCTGAATCTGGCCCATACAGTATATATTTACTCTGCATTTAGCGTAGACTATATATTCAGTGTAGATGCTATATTCAGTCAGTGCAGACAGTGTAGTTTATATAACACAGTGTATGGAAGTGGTTAAGGGGAACCCTGCGCCAAAATAAAAAAAATGGCTTCGGTGTCCCCCCAAAATCCATACCAGGCCCTTATCTGAGCATGCAACCTGGCAGGCCACAGGAAAAGGGGGCGGGGATGAGAGAGCGTCCCCTCCTGATGCTCTCAACATAGCACCTTGTCCCCATGTTGATGGGGACAAGGGCCTCATCCCCACAACCCTTGCCAGGTGGTTGTGGGGGCCTGCAGGCGGGGGGCTTATCAGAATCTGGAAGCCCCTTTGTAACCCAGATCCTGGCCCCCTATGTGAATGGGTATTGGGTACATTGTACCCTGCCTTCATTGTACCCCTCCCCTTCTGACATCATGTGAGGTCATGTGATGTCAGAAGGGGCGGGGTCACCCGTTTACATCGCCCTTTCCTATATAACAGCTGTCACTACAAAAAGGAGGCAGAATTTTGTTCTTTATTTTTCGGGTCTGTCTGCGCCATGATTGAAGATGGATGGACATCGCGGGAGACTCTTTAAAAAATTTAATACATGAATTGTCAAAAACTGTCTCCCGTCGTTTTTTTGGTGAATGGGTAGGGGTAAAATGTACCCAATACCCATTCATATGGAGGGGCGGGATCTGGGAGCCCTCTTGTTAAAGGGGACTTCCATATTCTGATAAGCCCCCCCACCTTCAGACCCGCACAACCAGCGGGCAAGGGTTGTGGGGATGGGGCCCTTGTCCCCATCAACATGGGACCCCAAAGCACCCTCCCCATCATGTTGAGGGCATGTGGCCTGGTACAGTTCAGGAGGGGGGCACACTCTTCTCCCCCCTTTTCCTGTGGCCTGCCAGGTTGCATGCTCGGATAAGGGTCTGGTATGGTTTTTCGGGGGAACCCTACAAAATTTTTTGCGATTATTTTTTATGTATATTGCCGGGATCTGGCAATACATTACATCCGTGAGCAATTTTAAATTACATTTTTTCCTTTAGAAATGTAATTTTGCTGAGGTACTGTTATAAATATGGGAAAGATGCACTACTTTACAGGCAGACTAAGGGGACGATATTTAAAGGAATATTACATTTTTATTGTTTCACTTTAAGCAGTATTAAAATTACTGCTCCTGGAAAAACTGCAGTTTAAAAAAAAAATTGCGCATCGATACATGTTCCATGGGGCAGTACCTGAGTCCCCATACACTTTTTATGGCAATAACTTGCATATAAACCTTTAAAATTAACACTTTTGATTTCTCACATACGTGTCCCATAGACTTTAACGGTGTTCGCACAATTTTTTTGTCTGTTCGCATTTTCTGGTGTGAACTGAACCGAGAGGTGTTTGGCTCATCCATAATAACCATCATGTGGCTATAATATAACAGAGTTTTTTTTTTCTACAGTATATAGTTGGGGGGTCATTTTACTTTTTAAAGCCTTTTCTCCAAACTCCTTTGAACTTCTTGATAATTAAAAGATTAAAGTTCCAGTTCCTGCAGAATTAACATTTTCATTTCATCACTAATACCAATTAATCCCACCCCCTGTTATTTGAGTTTCTGTTGCATAGTGGGGTGCAGGTAGCTTAATTCAGGAATAGAATACAGGTGAGACCAGCCTCTTACAGTATTCTGATAGCTGTGATCTGTGCCAGTTATCAGTCTGCTATCAAACACAGCAACCTTTATAGATGTAGATTATCTAATGCTGCTGAGTGGATCACTTGGGTCAGGTCTGGATGCTACCAGCCAAGGGCCCCTGGTTCTGTAGTTAACAATCTAAATGGCGTTGGCATGTATTCATTGTGTAATTCATCATCTGTCACTGCATAGCTGTGTTAAGTCTGATTTTTAAAAGTAATAGATTTGGCACCTTTTTTGACTTGAAAACAGCTTGGTAAAAAAAAAAAAAATAGAATTAATTTTCAAGAAATGGCCATTTATAGGTGCAACTAAGTGACTCATTAGGTTGTTCGCTCCAGAAAAATATTTCTAAATAGGTAGGAGCAAGGAAGGTTGCTTGTAATATCTCTATGACATTCATTCAGATAAGAGCAGAGATAACTATGTCTATGAGAAAAATGAATGGCTCTTAAAAAAATATAATTTAGGCAATAGTTGTTCGCCATTATCTGAAGCACTTTCGGAACAGAAGTAGATGATTGCCTTATAATGGTACTCAGTGCTATATTTATATCTGACCAGGGTTAAGTATAGTTTACATATTGTATTGTGTTTAAGGATTCAAATTTAGATTTAAAATACCATCTTTGGTAACAGTCACCTAAAGAAGGAGGAATTAGGATTTTACTGTTACTGTAGTAGCTACAAACATCTTATACAACAGATTTTTTTATTCTTTTTTCAAGAAATGTGTGTTTTATATTTGTGTATTGCATCTTTGTAGAAGTAGAATTTCAAAAACTTTTAGGGTGCAGAGCACTCATACAAAGTCAAGATGTTACTTTAGTGATCATTAGCTCAGTTCACTTATGTTCAATTTAACAGTGACTTGAATCCACTACTTTGTTTCTTGTACAAATCAGTTCTAAGTAACAAATGTCACATTATACATCACCCATTGTATCTTGTTTGGTTCTGCTTTGAGATATATTTGTAAAGCAGCTTTAAAGAATATCTAAAAGCAAACATTTTTTTAAGTTTTGGACAGAGAGGAGAGAGATTAGAACACCTGTTGGGTTGTTATGGCTGTCTGTGCTCCCATTAGGGAGATTCACCTTCCTCTATTTGTTCTGTTTACTATTATGACCGAAAATGAAAGTACTGGTAAATCCCACATTTCGGATTACTAGAACAGGTATAGAGAGGAAATCTTCCAATGAAGACACCTGTGATTCTTTCACTTGGGAGGGATTTTTTTCTCACTTCTTATTTTAGCTATGGGAAAGGACATGAAGGGAACTCTATGAAATAATTCACAGATGGCAAGAAAACACCGTAAGCATAACTAATAAGAGTAGGGTACAGTTAAAGTGATTCTAAAGGGTAGACCTAAGGCATTGCAGGGGGTGTGCCTGGGTACATCCTAATCACTATGTGTGGTGCCAAATCCCCCTACTGCCCGGGCTCACCCCCCACTTTACTTTCAATAGTTTTATATTAATAATCAGAAAAAAATATATTGACAAAGTTGCAGGCAGAGCCATCTGTTAACATCAGACAAAGCAATTATTCAAAAGACACATTACATGTTGAAGATAAGAAGGAGTAGATGTATCTCAGCAAGTTATTGCGGAAGTTAAAAACTCCAGAGGAAGGAGGGAACCCGCCAACCCCAGCACCCCTCACGGAATCTAGCTGTGCCGGGCAGGTAAGGTCCATCTCCCCCCAACGGAGTTCACCCCCCACTTTTTGGCCTCCCACCCCGCAGTGCTGATGGCTTCCCTCCTCTCTTCCCCCTGGCTGCTGCAGGGGATGTTTAAAGATGGAGAGCGCTGCTGGCTTCCCCCTCCCCCCTCTGCTGCAGGGGATGTTTCAGGATGGAGCAATTTACCAGCCCCTTCCCTTTGCTCACTGTGCTTACTATGCTTCAATGTGTGAATGAACAGAAAGCCACTCAGCACAGAGTACTTCCCATTCATTCACTGCCCCATGTCACTAAGGCTGTAGAGAAAGACATGTGTGTTTGAGCTTTGGGGTGCACACAATAGGCTACGCACACCTATGGGGTAGACATTTTTTACCTTAATGCCTTCCACGCATTAAGGTAAAAAATGTCCCTGTAGTAGTATCACCCCCTAGGCCCCCTTAATACTTATCTGATTCCTCATTTGATCCAGTGCTGTGCCTGTCTGTAGCGGCTTTCTTCCATCCCTGTGCTCTCACGTGCTTTGCTGAGACAACGGGAACCATTAAAGGAGTTGTAAATAAAAAATGACTGTTTAAAGGGTATAGAGACATAATAGTTAACTGATTCCTTTAAAAAATGATTAAAAATAGATAAAAATCAATCATATATTGTGCCTGCAGTTTAGTTTCGTTTTTAGACTAGTTTCAGTTTGTTCTGTGTGTACAGAGACACACAGAACAAAAACAAACAAACACAGTGTTTGTTTTTAAAATTAATCTGATTGGTTCTATGGAGTTTTAGACACATAGTAATCACATCTTCTTGATCATGGACCACAATGAAAATGCCTGAACAGCTCCTACTGTACAGAAGATTTATAGATGATTGTATCATCATCTGGAAAGGTGACGAGAGCTCCCTAATACAATTTTTTGGAAAACTAAATAGTAATCAGAAAAATATTAAACTTACTTATACTATTAGCAACACAACCATTCAGTTCCTTGATCTGGAGATCACTATGGAAAATCAACAGTTGAAAACCAAAACTTACTTTAAGCCGGTCCAGAGAAACAGCTACATACCTGTAGACAGCTGTCACCATGACCCATGGTTAATCAATATACCCAAGGGTCAATTGTTAAGGATCCGAAGAAATTGCTCAGATCCGCAGGTATTTTTGGATCAAGCCAAAATGATCGGAACGAAATTTATTGATAAGGGTTACAATAAGGATTTCATTCAGGAACAAATTACTAAGGTATATGAAACCCCACGCACCTCCTTAGTACAAGACAAAGTAAAACAAAATAGGCTGGAATTTGAATTACCTATTATTTTAAATTATAACATGCAACATAAGCAACTTGAAGCCATTCTAAAAAAGCATTGGCCAATACTAAAAGCGGATAGGCAACTACAGGGAATTTTACCTAGCTATCCAAGGGTGGTATATAGAAGAGCTCCAACCCTAAGGGATTTGGTAGCGAAAAATATCCCTGATCCGCCAATGAGAAATAATTCACTTACCTTCTACCAGGGAAAAGGTTTCTTCCCGTGTAAACGGTGTTTTGCGTGTAGACATACCAATTTTAATGGACAAAAATGTTCTAAATTTATATCCACGGTTACTAAAAAGGAATATGACATAAAGGACCTGATTACCTGTAGGACTGAGGGGGTAGTTTATGTCTTGGAATGCTCCTGTTCGCTTCAGTATATTGGACGGACTAAGCGACCAATGTGGAAGCGTATCAGGGAGCATGTCCAAAATATCCAGAAGGCCTTCCCCAAACATAATGTGTCCCGACATTTTGATGTGTGTCATCATAAAAATCCCAGAGAAATGAAATTTTGGGCCATTGCCAAATACAACCCACATTGGAGAGGCAGTCATAAAATAAGGGAATTGAGCAAATCTGAGTCTCGCTGGATACATGAGATGCAAACTCTATCTCCCAATGGCCTGAATATTGATTTTGATCTTAATTGTTTCATTTCTGATTTCTAGACTTCGTTTATTTGTAATTTTTAATTATTAATTTTATGACTATTTTTTATCTTCTTTTGGGTCTTAGTGATGGTTCTATTATTGTTGCTTACTATTAGTGCAGTTTTACATGTATTAACAACTATTTATTATTATTTTTATTATATATATATTTCTAATCAATGTATTTAGTATAATATATGGTTATGTATGCTCAGTTCAGTACCTAGCCACTAGAGGGCGCATTTAGGTATGTGTATTGGAAATCAATAGTGTTTTAATCTTTTTAATTTATGACTAGATATATGTATTAAAATTTTGTATAAAATTTTGTATATCCGTGTATCTGCATTTGCGCTCACATAGAACCTACTATGTGTAAGTTTTTGTAGCCCCAATGATGTTTGCCTTTCCCTGTTGCTCACTCCGATGACACGCTGACACCGAGGAGGCTATTTAAACATAAGCCATACTCAATCACCGTAGCAACCCATGAATAAGTCGCGTGCCCGTGACGTAACGCGTAGGGAGGAGCCTACGATCGTATCCGAGTCCATCGGATCGAGTTGAGGAGACAGCGCACTGAGTGGCGTTTCATGCTTATACTAAGCGGGGATCCGTGAGTGCATCTGTTGATGGTTTTTTGGATCGTATTATCCGCCTGTTATCCGATGTTTGTGCAATGAGGTTTTTTCTTCTTTTTTTCATATTCATCTGCTACGAGTGCCTGATCACCTGATTCTCAGTTTGGGATCCACACTCTTAGTGAAGGAGGGCATCGTTTATGTGTTTTTCCTTGTATGGAATCCGTGCTGCTGCCTTCACTGTGCACTTGATTAAGGACTAATCACATGTATTTAAACACATTATGGAGACTGTTTCTCCCTGATTTATTTGTTTGTCTGTATGATTTACACTATTAAGTTAATATCAGCGCATCCTATATTATTAATTAATGAAAAGCTACCATGAGTTTTTTCATATAGAGCTAGACAAGCAGGTAGTGTGGAGTTCAGCAAGGGATTACAGCAACTTCTAAGCAAAAAGAGGCATGGAGGACATGAAAGCAGGACTGCTATAAGGTAAAGCAAGCTATTTAGCATTAAAAAAATTCCTTTACTGATCCTTTAACTGATTTAATAGTAAAGATTTTCATTGTCCTGTAAATACTGCAATTAATATAATATTTTGTGCCGCCTATTCTGTGCGGCTATTGTAATGTAAAGAAGGGTTATGACAGTTTACAGGGTATAGAGACATAATAGTTAACTGATTCCTTTTAAAAACAATTAAAAATAGATAAAAATCAATCATATAATGTACCTGTCGTTTTTGCATGTTATCCTGTATCTGTGCTGTACAGCCATAGAGCAGTGATGGTTTGGAAAACGAAACTAGATGCTCCCAGTACTGTGGTCCTCAGGAAACAGACAACCAGGAAGTGTCCAGAACAGAGGAGAATTACAGCAACATCAGAGTAAAAACTAACAATGAGGACATGAAACCAGGACTGCAGTAAGGTAAAGGAAGTCATTTATCTAAAAAAATGTTTCCTTTAGTGATCCTCTAACTCCTGCTGTTGCCAATCAAACACTGTAAGGAGGTAATGGGGGTGGGCCGAGCCCCACTGTGTGTGTCAATGGATGCACAGGCTATGCAAGCAGTGTCCTATACGAGAAGTGGAAGAGCGTAAAGACGGAGGGTCCCCAAAGAGGAGGTTTGGAGCTGCTTTGTGCTATACCATTGCACAGAGCAGGCCAGTATAAGATGTTTGTTATCTTAAAATAAGAAAATCTGAGTTATTACAACAGCTTTAAAGTAGGAAAATGCAAGCTTTATTCGCATTTAAAACAGAACACAGGAAGCTTATAACATCTGTCATATTTTTGTTTGTTTTTATTTGCCATATGTGTCCCATAGCCAAAAGAGGTAGTCAGAGGAAATTCCTCCAAAGAGAGGGAATTCCTGATTTCACCAGAACTTGTGCTCCATTAGAAGATTTCCCAATTCCCATTACAGTGATCAACCCAAAATTAGAATTTTTCTTTCACTTTCACTCTCAGTGATAATGGTACAGTCAAAGTAGTGTTACACTTCCGTTGTGGACTGGTGTAGAAACCCCTGTAAAGGGACGTAACATTTCTGCTCTTGCCCTGGGGAACTGGTAAAGGTTTTTGATGGATTCCTACCTGTTTTCCAAGGTATCTATTTTAAAGATCTTGGGGCAGATTCACAAAACAATTACGCCTGTCTAACTGGTGTTAGACAGGAGTAATTTCAAATTTCGCGCGGCGTATCACTAGTTTGAATCCTCAAACCATGATACGCCGGCTTCGGGCTTCGATCCGAGAGGCTTACGTCTTCGTAAGCCTTCGGATCTACGCTGCCATCTATTTGCGGCCGCTGGGAGGAGTTCGCGTCGTGTTGGTGCGTCGGGATATGCAAATGTGTTTTTACGGGGATTCACGAACATACGAGCGGGCGTCGCAATCGTTTTCGTCTATTTTTTACTACGTAATGTTAGAGCAGCTTTTTGCTGCTCTAACTTTACGTAGCCCATGTTAAGTATGGCCGTCGTTCCCGCTTCGAATTTATTTAAATTTTTATTTTGTTTACGTAACTCGTCGGGACGTGGATCGGCCGTAAAGTACGCTACATAAACAACGAATGACGTAACGACGTGATTTCGCGCAATGCACGGCGGGAAATTTGCGAACGGAGCATGCGCAGATCGATCGCCGCGGGAACGCGCCTAATTTAAATGTTTCACGCCCCCTACTCGCGCAGATGGATTGCGACGGGAGAAATACACTACGCCGCCGTCGTTTACCGGAGAAAATCTACCTGAATTCCACGTAGAGCAAGGTAAAAAACGGTGGCGTAGTGTATTTCTGATACGCTACGCTACGCAAAATGTCTGTGAATCTGCCCCCTTGTTTTGAAAATAAAGAATACTTACCAGAATAGACTCTTTTAGAGATTCACTATGCATACTGCAGCAAGAGATTCTTGGAAATTCTTATTTTTTTCAAACAAATGTCATTGTTTAATTAAAGCTGAACTTTGCCCTAACAACGTTACCCTCTTAGCTCTCTTTCCCCATACGCAGTAAAACACTGATAATTGTTTTTTAAATGATTGTCTTATGGCCCGTACACACGATTCGTAAATCAGACAACAGATCATCCGACTTTTTTCGCTTAATAGTGGCAAGTAGAAATTGACTAGGTTACTGAAGTCACGAAAATTCTCATACGACAGAAAAAAAATTAGAAGTGATGTCATGTGTTGTAATGTATTTGTATTGAATTTTCGGACGACAACTATACTGACTAAACGAAAATCGTACGATCTGGTATCGCACAAGAAAAAGTTACATGCTTGTCCGATCAAATAATATCAGATGAATTGTCCTGATCGGCTCTCGAAAGTTCTGTACAAACGATCCAATTATCGTAAATTTGCGTTGAAAGCGGTATTTTTCATCCGATTTTCGGATCGTGCGTACAGGCAATAGCTGTTTAAATAAATAATTTTCTGCACTTAAAGTCATCTTTTCCTAAGTAAAGTGTACCGTGCCCAAGTGCCTGAGCTGCTGCAAACATTGCACATCACGTTCGACCTGCTTATTAGGGACTACATTTCCCATGACTCAATATGAAATGCATTGATGTTTGTGCATTCAGTGGCTGCGGGAGAATTGTTATCGAGTGCTGTAGAGATTATACCTGTCACAGAAAAAGGGGTGACTACAGCACATCCCTGCTGCCTTCAGTAAACTACATAGAGGAGGTTGTACGACCTAGGGCCATTTCTCAATAAGGGAAAACAGCAATGCCTGGTTGCATACACAGGAACAACAGTGAAACATAAAGAATAGGGGGCATGTTGAAGGGATAAAAATATGGAAGAACAAACTCTAAAAACTTTTATAACACTTTTATAATGATAATCTTTTCCCCCTGGCTGGAGTTCAGCTTTAAGTTATTTAGAAAGAGACCTTGTAGCTTGACACGTAAGGAAATCTTTTAATCCTGTTATTAAATCTACTATACTTCACTCTACTATTCATATTTGAATAAAAATGTCTATATGCACATACTCCAGGGAACATGCTAACCACAGCCCTCTTTTTGGCATAGGCCACTGGCTAAGGAAGAAAGGTAATCATGCTTATGCTTCTTAATTGATCAGTAATAACTGATCGTCACTATAGCATTGGCTGATTAGTTTTACCACCCAAAAAAAAAATACGCCTTTTATTAACCTTTTTAGCTATTTGAAGCAGTGATTGGTTTGTGGTAATGTGGTATAAGCTATAGTATACAGTATGACTGTAAATGTAGAATGTAAAAGGGCATTACTCTCCATTGAAATAGTAAGAATATAATACAAGTAAAATATCTCTTGTGTGTTAACAACTCTGAATTTATTCAATAATAATTATAAAATATAATAATTATAAAGCACTTCACCTATAAAAGGGAATTTTATTACTCCATATTCTTTGTTAAATTTCATCACCTCTTTGATCCTGAGATATCAATGTCTTGAATTTCATTGAGATGTGGCGTAGTTTCCGTGACTCGTGAGCTTGTAATGAGAATCTGAGATTGGGCGTGTGTGCTGTTCATAATCCTGCTGATAAGATTTCATAAACACATCTATGCTCTCTGAAAATTACATTTCCATACAGAGTGTCATAAAAGTGACTTCCTCAGGCAGCAGGTTCCTGAGGGCTATATATCAGCAGATGATATAATAATAAAGTGGTATGCTTGCAGAGTATGAATAAGAAACAGGCTATGCTACTGGTTTGCATGGTGCATTATTTGAGATCTCATGACCCTCAGAAGAATAGAGAATTCTCAATTTTGTATTCACTCTATTGTCTCACATTGTTTAAATGGGAATGATATTTTACCTACTTTAAAGGAAATGCAGGGCAAAATTTGTTCTTTCCTCATCCCTTCCTCCCTGCTCGTTGTTAAATTGTGCTTACCTGGTAAAAGCAGTTACACTCATCCAGGTCCATCACTGACACCAATTCTATTTGCAGGGACTGCCAGTCCCATTCCACACATTAACCCTCACTGTCTAGTAGTGTTGAGCAGAATATGCCATATTCGAATTCGCGATATATCTCGAATATATAGTCGAATATTCGACATATATTCGCTAAATACGAATATTCGTGATATTTTTTGGAAATTAAATGATTGCGAATTTTTCGCGAATTTTTTGCGAATTGCGAACGCGAATATTCAAGAAATGCGGAATGGAGCACTCTGATTGGCTCAGAATATTCGTGATATATTACAATATAAAATAATTGCGAATATTCGAGAAATGCGGAATGGAGCACTCTGATTGGCTCAGAATATTCGTGATATATTACAATATAAAATAATTGCGAATATTCGAGAAATGCGGAATGGAGCACTCTGATTGGCTCAGAATATTCGTGATATATTACAATATAAAATAATTGCGAATATTCGAGAAATGCGGAAGGAGCACTCTGATTGGCTCAGAATATTCGTGATATATTACAATACACAATAATTGCGAATATTCGAGAAATGCGGAAGGAGCACTGTGATTGGCTCAGAATATTCGTGATATATTACAATACACAAAAATTGCGAATATTCGGCAAATGCGGAAGGAGCACTCTGATTGGCTCAGAATATTCGTGATATATTACAATATAAAATAATTGCGAAATTTCGAGAAATGCGAAATGGAGCACTCTGATTGGCTCAGAATATTCGTGATATATTACAATATAAAATAATCGCGCGATATCGCTATTACGGAATAATCGCATTGCGATTTTTCGGCAATATAAAATGAGCGCTGCAGCTACTCGGCCCAAGGTCTCTAATCATACCAGCAATGCTTTTAGACGTCGATGGGGATCTCTAGGATGTGATCTGTTCTAAAAAATTTTTTAAAACATTCGAATATTCGAAATAGCGAATATTCGCCGCGATATTCGCGTTATTCGCGAATACTCGAATATTCAATATTCGTAGCGAATATTCGCAATGCGAATATTCGTGAGCAACACTACTGTCTAGTCCCTTCCTCTAATCTCAATCCAAGGTCAGATCTCTTTTGGATCCCCAGGGGGCCCCTCCACTGGCTGACTAATGGGAATATTTCATATCGCTCAAGCAGTGACATGGACACCTAAAGGAATGATCCCAGCAAGAAGTAAACAGAGAGGAGACTCAACACTGGATGACCATATGACCATGGCTTTAGGTAAGTCAAAAAGGGAACCTACTGTAGAAAATTTTCTGAGAGAGAGGTAGAAGGTCTTTCAATTTTATTCCAGAATTAGGCTTTAATAAACCCATTTTGAAAAAAAAAATATCTAAAAGTTATAGTACTAACTAAAAAAAAAAAAGATTTCATTTTGTTCTGTTCCCCGATCCTCTATATTAACTGAAGTCTTTCATTTTATTTTAACTTAAGCTGTTTTTCCTAATAATGGCTCTGCGTTCAGAAAACCATTCATTTTATTCCTGATACATTTAAGTGGGAGAACACAAGCATTTTCTTGGAAAAACAGTAAAACTTTTATATTGTTGAACAATGAAACACAAATCGGCTTAAAATGAAAGTCAAAGAACAATAAATAATTTTTAACAAAGTAACCCCCTGTGAAAACCTTCACTTATAAAAATGAATAATGAAAGTACTGTAGTCCTTTTGGTACTCTGCCTAACAATTCTTGGACCACTATTGTGCTATACTGTACTACTTTCACTATTGCTTGGCGTTTTTTAAACATGATCACATGGCACAGGGCCACTCAGCTGATTAGCAGAAGCAGGGTTCACCAGGATTTGTTGCTATGCAGGGGTCCTGCAGGGGCATGGACCTCTGGAGGTTTCAGTATGTTTTTCAGTTGCTTCCAACCCCATTTCTTACTTATCTTGGAAAGCAGCAATCCCTCATCAGCAGCAATTTATTTAGCCCTTTCCCAGACAGAAGGGCTGGTATTCCCTCAATACTCTTCCAGATTATTGTTCACTAATATTTAACAGTTTGTCTGACTTAACCCACTGGGTTAAACTCCACAGGGATTGGGCAACCTTTATAAATGCATAGGTTATACCTTCATTCCATTTCTAGCAAAGTCCACTGGAAACAGAATAACATTTATCTGCAGGAACCCTAGAAAAATAGAAAATACTGGGTGTATAAGACGACCCCCTAAATTTTACAGTTTTTTTAAGATTTTTTGCCTGTACTCACTGTATAAGATGACCCCCCTTCTGAGGCTTCATATTTCTTCCTTCTGGAGCCATATCCTTCTTCTTGCTGGAGCCATATTCTTCCTTCTTGCTGGAGCTGGAGCCAATCACGGCGAGTGGTGTATTCTATTAATGAATACAAAGCCTGCTTGGATTGGCAGAGGCTGTAACATCATCAGCCCACACCTCTCTGACTCTCGAAGTCAATCCGAGCAGGCTACTGTATGTAGCCTGCTCGGATTGGCAGATCTTGTTACTCCAATTCGAGCAGGCTTCATTTGAATACATCAATCACTGGGGCTGGCTTAGCGTTATATCCTGTATGTAGCCAAAGCTACATACAGTATTACTGCACATCCAGTAGGCATCCGAGCAGCTGGCCCGGCGTATAAGATGACTCCTGCTTTTTGGCAATTTTTTTTAAGTGTAAAAGGTAGTCTTATACGCCAGCAGATACAGTACTACAACGTAAGCTAACTAATCCAAGGAATTAAACAGAGCACATGTAGTGAGTCCATACAGCACCATAAAATGATTCTTAAAATCAGGTAATAAGGTCATGCTTTTCCTGCTGCCCCCTGGAGGAGGGGTTATTGCAGACGCTAAAGCTGGTTACATATGATGTAGCCATATGACAACAAAAGAAAATTTACTACATCGACATGATGCAGTTAGGTACCATGCTGCCAATAAGCCTCTAAGGACAGAGAGGCACTGAGGTCCTCCATTAGTGGCATCTGCCCTGGCAGGAGTTTTTCGATTTTACTGTGACTCTATCACTACAACCCATAGAAATTCTTAGCAAGGTGAGGAGTGAGATTTAGATAGTTAGTGTGTGAAATGTCAAGAATGCAATAATGTAAAATGTAAGGCAATGATGTACAAGGTAAGGCACATTGATTTGGAATAATGATTGCTACAGATGAAAAAGAATGTCTTGATTTCCATTTTAAGTCAAGGAATGCGAGAGATGTGATTATGTATTCTTCTGCATAGTCTTTAATGGGGGTGGGACTGTATTAAAGCTACAGAAAGTCATTCTGTTTAAGAGCTGTCATTGTTCTCACTTTGAATTGTGTGCTTTCCCAGAATAAAAGCTTGTACCAATAGTCCAGATTTTCATCATTCTCAATAGAAGCAGATTATTATACCATGTTAGTTACTGATGAAAGCAAAAAGGTTTAATGAAGAAACCTAGCATGTTGTGAAAGCTTGCATTTTCACTGTATTGAGCTTGTCAGTAAAGGCTTTAACTTTTTTACTAACTTTTTGCCAACTGACTCAGTAAAAGTTTTGTATGAAAAAATAAATCATTAAATTAGTAATATTTCCAGGTAGATCAAGCTTTTCTGAGTTGGTCTGTGTAGGTCCTTACTGAGCAATGCTCTCTCTCTCTCTCTCTCTCTCTCTCTCTCTCTCTCTCTCTCTCTCTCTCTCTCTCTCTCTCTCTCTCTCTCTCTCTCTCTCTCTCTCTCTCTCTCTCTCTCTCTCTCTCTCTCTCTCTCTCTCTCTCTCTCTCTCTCTCTCGTGTTTTTTGTGAAATTAATTACTGAAAGGCAGCCCCTGCAGAGACTTCACCAAGTAAGTGCCACCCCCTAGGACCTGATGCAAAGTGGGGGAGAATGGCAGGTCGTGTGGTGGTGAGGAGCTGGGACAGACTGAGGCTGGGACTCTGGCGCTCGGTGCCTGGGATGGTGGAACGATAGTAGAGACCACGCTGTCCCAAACTTTTCCTATGTCTTGTATAACCCAGCTCCTCACTTCACTCTGCCGGCTCCCCGATCCCTGGGCATCCTGTGACACTGCTCAATGGCTGGGATCTGGGGTCACCAAGTAACTACCCACCTCCTGGATCACCTGTGCTGCCCATCCCCACCTCACCTTTGCTTTTTACCCCTGTGCCTGCCTGCTGAAATGCAATCATCATCGCCCCCTAGTGGGTTCTGTCCATTAAGGGTATAATGCTCCCTTTAAATAAAGTGCCACCATCCCTTACCCTTCCTGTGGCCTCCATTCCTAGGAAAGGTGATAATGGTGAAATCTCTGACATACCTATCAGTAGCAGCAATGTGCTTGTCCAGAATATGAAAATCAGAAAATTATTGGGGGGTGACACCATGTTTTAGCACACCAGGTGACAACCCTAGTGAAGCCAATGTTGCTCCTGTCTGCCACCGGAAGAAGCTTTTAAAAATAGAGTGTGAGGGTCAGCCACCAAAGTTTTAAATATATATCTGACCTCTGACCTGGGAGGGGGTGTGCAGAAGGTTACTGGGGAGAAGATAAATGTTTGGGATAAGTGTTATTTTCCTGGGTCTGCTACCCCTGGGAGGCAGCCAGTGTGTATTACTGAGAGTTGCTGCTGGGCCTTGGCATGTGCTTGGCTGAGGGCCCGAAGGAAATTTTCCTAAGGAATATTGCTTGCGTGTTTTACCTGTGGAGGCTTGTCTGGAGAAGGATCTTTTTTCTCCCTCACTAGAGAGTTTTGCATGGAGGCTGGGTGCCAGACAGCTGACATTATGAGTAGGACCTGATCTAGAATTCCAGGTGTGCCTGTGCTTTGGGGAAGTGAATGCCAGAGGTTGCTATATGAAGGTTTGTGGTCCCTCTGTTTCTTCAGGAGTATTTGAGAGAGTAAATTAACTGCAGAAAAAATAGGTATAGCATACTACAGCAACATGTTATAAGGGAAGCATATTATTACTTAAAGTGATACTATAGTCTTGTTTTTTTTTCTTTCAAAATAACAAACATTATACATACCGGCTCTGTGAAATGGTTTTGCACAGAGCAGCCCAGATTCTCCTCTTCTCGGTTCCTTTTTTGGCCCTCCTGCCCCTCCCTTTTGTTTGGTGCCCTGACAGCAAGCGGCTTTCTATGGGGGCATCCGAGCCGCAGCTCCATGCGTTTATTCATATATGGAGCTGTGGTACAGTCCGACTCCCTCTCACTTCTGATTGGCTAATTGACTTTGATTGACAGCAGCGAGAGCCAATGGCACCATTGCAGTGTTTCAGCCAATCAGGAGGATGTGTCCCAGACAATCGAGGCACTTGTGCAAATCTCTGGATAGAGATGGGGATCAGGTAAATATTAGGGGGGCTGAGGGGGGTTGCTGCACACAGGTTACATTTATCATTTAATGCATTAAGAGAAAAAAAAACTTTACAACCATTTTAAGGTTAGAAAGATCTAACTGCCAATAAAGAAGATTAGCTTACCCAGCAAATCCAAGTGGATAGGGAGGAGAACAGCACACATAAGAAAGCACCAGAGCCAAATCCCCCCGGCAGGGATGGGGAGCGAAGTATGTGGAGGAAAAATGGATGTCTGTATACAGTGGAACCTTGGATTCAGGAGAACGCTCGTAATCCAAAATACTTGCATATCAAAGCGAGTTTTCAAAACTGAGTATTTCCGTGTCTTTCCAAGCATTTTGGCACCGCTCGGCTCTGGCGCCCACCTCAGACCAAATGTGGCAATGCACACCACTTTGGCCTGAATTGTGATCGTGTTGAGAGACAACACTCGCAAACGTGTTAAGCTGCGTACACACGATCGCTCCATCCAAAGAGAACGGTCCGATGGACCGTTTTCATCGGTTCACCGATGAAGCTGACTGATGGACTGACTTAAAACACAACGACGTGCTGAGAAAAATGAAGTTCAATGCTTCCAAGCATGCGTCGACTTGATTCTGAGCATGCGCGGGTTTCAAACCGATGGGCGAACGTACTAACGATCAGTTTTGACCTATCGGTTAGCCGTCCATCGATTGAATTTTAAAGCAAGCCATCTGTTTTTTGACCTAATGATAACAGACCGATGGGGCCTACACACGATCGGTTTGGACCGATGAAAACGAACCTCAGTCCATTTTCATTGGTTTGAACCGATCGTGTGTACGAGCCTTAATTGTTCTTAAAAATACAGTGCTCGTATTGCGAAACGCTTGTTAACCGCATTTCTTGCAATCCGAGGTTCCACTGCAATTGGATTAAATTGGCAAATTAAAAAAAAAACTTTAATACGTTGTTCGTAATGTCTATGGTTGTACCATGAAAGTCTGCAATGACTCAAAGACATGTTTCCTTATACATTTTCTGCAACTAAAGGCCCCTTTCACACATGCAGACCGTATTTCCTCTTTTTCATCCATCCGTGTACGGGTCAAAAAGGGACATACATTAATCCCTATGAGATAGCGGGTGTGATCGGATGAACATCCGCTCACACCCGATCTCATCGGTATTTTTCCATCCGTCTGCAGAGCGGATCGGGTGAACACGAACAGACTGTCCGCGTTCTTCCAATTCCCCCATAGGGGAGAGCAGGGATCTGACAGGGCGGTCCCTGGACAGTGTGTGGGGACTGCCCTGTCATCTGCCGGCTCAGCGGGGATCAACAGAGAGATCCCCCTGAGCAAGCGGATACATGTGTACCGATCCTTACAGGATCCGTATATGTCCATCAATGCGATTCCAGAACGATTTACATGTCTATGGAGACTAAATTCGCTACACAACACTGTAAACTCGCACAAGACCTTTTTTTAATCGCATCGCATTTGTAGAGGAATCACAACACATGTATGTGAACGACCGTCATTGAAAACAATGGGCCAGATTCAGGTACACGTACATTTGCGCAGCGTATCCGAGATCCGCTACGCAGCCGTATTTTACCAGGCTCTAGAACGAATTCTGGTAGATTTTTGCCCGTACGATATGGCGGCGTAGTCTATTTCTCGCCGCGTAATCGAAATATGCGATTAGGGGGCGTGAAGCATTTAAATTAGGCGCGTCCCCGCGGCGATCGACCTGCGCATGCTCCGTTCAGAAATTTCCCGCCGTGCATTGCGCGAAATAAAGTAGATACGTCATTCGTTGTTTGAGTAGCGTCGTTTACGGACATTCCTATTCCCGGACGTTTTACGTCAAAAATAAAAAAAGACGTCGGAAAACGTTGATATTCGACGTGGGAACGACGACCATACTTAACATGGGCTGTCTAATATTAGACCAGCAAAAAGCTGGTATAGTTTTACGCAGCAAAAAGATGACTAAAGATGCCGTAAGAGATTGCGATAGACGTTCGTAATTTCGTGGATAGTCGGCAAAGGCTCATTTGCATACCCCGACGCGGAAAACGACGGGAACTCCACCCAGCGGCCGCAATTTTATTGCAGCGTAGATCCGAAGGCGTACGAACACGTAAGCCAGTCGGATTGAAGCGCAAAGCCGTCTTTTCATGGTTTGAGGATTCAAACTAGTGAAAAAACGCACGTAATTAGAAAGTACTCCAGTCTAACACCAGTTAGACAGGAGTTACCGCTCTCTGAATCTGGCCCAATGACTTTATGGATGACATGCGAATTAAGAATGTTTTTGACGCATCACATTCGTTATGAACTCGCATCAGTGTGAACCGGACCTCAAGGCAATGCTATGGGCTGAACATCTTGGTTCATTTGGAATACATTCTCCAGAGGTGACCTGTGATGGTAAAACCAGATCTCACAGCCTACCTTACAGAAGTAAAGAGCTGGTGAGGGATCAAAGTTTGACATGCTTTGATTTATTTATTAACTTCATTTATTATTAAATTGTATGGCTTCAAATATATTCAACTATCACATTTATAGCCGACAACAAATTAAAAACTTTTTTAGGATATGAAGTTTTTAATCTACAACTGGAAAACATAGTGGCCTTCACCTTACTGACAAAACGTTATTTTCAAAATTCCATAACCTGCTATTAAGTACTCAGAATATAACATTGACTTTTATGATATTCTTTGGTGATCTCCATTATCCTATATTTTACAACAGGGGGTATAGCCTTCCCATTCCCCCAACTGTAGTTTACAACTGGATGTGTCATATATATTTGTCAGTAACTTATACTAGACCTCAGTGTGGTGTTATTACTCTGTCAGTTTCAGGTTCCCAATGGACTAATGCCCACCTCAGCTTAGCTCTCCTGTCACTTACTCTAATTAGGCTCCTCGTTAGCTGTAGATGTTCAGCGACAATCTGACACACTCAGCGGATTCAACAATTACTTACATTCTTTAGATATGAAAGCCTTACTGCTGAACAACATGTAAACACTAGATGTGACTGGCTCTCCGTTTTATATGGAGCAGAGGACAAGCTGATGAACAAAAGCTGAAATATTTATTAGTGAAGAGCTGCCAAGTTGTTAATAAAAACAGAGCACATTTGCATATTTATTAATTCAGAGAGAAGAACTATTTATTTGGAAGAAAGGTTGTTTGTTTTCTGTGATTAAAGCTACATGCAAGATGTCGTTTTGTCAGGATTGATAACCCCTTTCCTGGCAGAATATTACACCTATTGTAGATTCTAGTTATATGTGCAGAACTACAAAAAGCCAGATAGAGCTTTATGCTAAAGTACATGGACATTTGAAGTGTTCTTTCCATGTGTTCACCAAACGTTTGCCATTTGGATACCATCTATTAACACTCATTTGTAAGGAGGAATAAGCTGGTTTCCTCAAAAGTTAAATAGTACCCTAGTTTGGCCAGTTATGTTACACTTTGGTCTTAGTAATATGAAGTACACATATTTCTATATACACTATATTGTCAAAAGTACACGCACATGAACTTTAATGTCATCCCAGTCTAATGCTGGCCATACACTATACGAAAATTTGGCCGATATTCGGTCGTTAAGAAAGATCTTTTGTTTTTTCGAACAGTTAATGGGCACAAAATCGATAATCGTTGGGACGTTTTTGAGTCGAAAAAACTAAGGACAAGTTTGGAAATTTTCTGCTGAACAAAAGATAAATCGGAAGGTTAATGTGTTTCCGTCCAAACTTTTTATTTTATTTATGTCCACTGAACAATTTATCGATCATTACATGATGGCACTATCATTTGCGCTCACAACTGAACGGTTGTTTTTCAAAAGTTTGTTCGGACTGCCTTTGCAGTTATAACAGCTTCAACTCTTCTGGGAAGGCTGTCCACAAGGTTTAGGAGTGTGTCTATGGGAATGTTGGACCATTCTTCCAGAAGCACATTTGTGAGGTCAGGCACTGGTGTTGGACGAAAATGTGTTCTGTCGGGTTGAGGTTAGGGCTCTGTGCAGGTCAGTCAGGTTCCTCCACCCCAAACTCGCTCATCCATTTCTTTATGGACCTTGTTTTGTGCACTGGTGCGCAGTCATGTTGGAACAGGAAGGGGCCATTCCCAAACTGTTCTTACAAAGTTGGAAACAAATGTCTTGGTATGCTGACACCTTAACCCCCCTGGCAGTATTCCTGAGTCAGGCTCGGGGTGGAAATCCTATACCATTAGCGGTATCCCCAAGCCAGACTCGGGATCGCTCGCAGTATCCAGGCAGGCAGAGTTACTAACTGTGACGAGACCCTTTGCTCGCCCAGGTCCTGCTCTCCCGACACTCCTCTGCTTCTATTCGATCAGCTTGCAGATTGCAACATCTGATGGTCCAGTCTTCCAAGATTCCGGAGTCCGATCTACAGCTATGTGCCGATCGAACCCATTAGAACACACACCAAGCGAGTTGTATGTATGTTCAGACAGAACTCCTTTATTGAAAGTACACAGCACACTTTTATACAGAATTTGGAACATCCCGCCCCCAACAACCGCTTTCTTATTGGTCCTTTTTAAAGTCCAGGCAGTCTCCCATCAGGTCCTCTCCCATGCAAATGAGGACTTCAAAATGTCTCAGCAGAGATTGGTCCCAAAGCTTGAATAGCATGACTATGTGTGTTGAGACAGAAACCCCCAGGGGGAAATTACTACAATGGAGCAATCAGAACAAAAATTAACATGAGCCAATTATCTAAGCCTGACGAGGTGACTAGGCGTCTCGTCTCTGACAACGGCTATTCACCTGCAACACAATGGACAATGAAATGTCTTTCACAAGCCACTTAGCATTTCAAAATTCCTCAATAGGCTGATTCCATTGCAATCCACATCTAGACAGACAGAGGCATCCTGCAATATGTCCTATCTACAATGTCTCATCTTCTGCAATACATGAATTAGGATTTCACGTAGAAACACTTCAGTATTTCACGGTCCATGACACTAACCTTGTCCCTGGATCCTGCAATGTGTCCCCGCTGTGTGATCGAGCTGCCCCCTCGCTCGATTCACACAGTGCCTGTGTTCCGCCGAGCTCCGTTCCCTGCGACGTTATGACGCACGGGGGGCGGAGATCTGCACCAAATTCAAAAAAGTAAATACACAGTACATATACAGCATACTGTAATATTATAGATTACAGTACTGTATGAAATAAATACACACACCCTTTGTCCCCAGTGGTCTGCCCAGTGTCCTGCATGCACTTTTATATAATAAAAACTGTTCTTTCTGCCTGGAAAGTAGAGATTGTCCATAGCAACCAAAAAGTGTCCCTGTATGTCAAAAGTGGTTTTAGACCAGCTAGAAAACAGAGATAATAAATTAGAATCACTTGCAGAATGAAGTGATAGCGATTTGTGGGTTAATTCGTCATTAAACATTCAAAGTAATGACAGCGACAATTCTGCAGCTGAGCAAATTTCACTGTTTTGATTACATTATTGAATAATTTTTATTATTATTATATTATTATTTGTTATAATTATTTATAGTTATTTATTAAATTATAATTTATGATTTTGTGTTTTAAACTTTATCATACCCGAGATGTCTACTAGACTCCTGTTTGGACAGATTTAAGTGAGTTATTTCTAAGAATTACAGACCTACAATATAAAACGCCAAATTTTCATGCAAAATAATTGTACCGCTTTCAGCACCTAAAACCAGAAAGAATCATACCACCAGGAAGATTAAACGTTCCCTTAGCCAAGCCCAACCCCTCAAAAAAAAAAAAAACACAACATAATCCCCCTCCACCAAATTATTTGAACCAGTGTACAAAGCAAGGTCCATAAAGACATTGATGAGCGAGTTTGGGGTGGAGGAATTGGCCTCACCAGTGCTTGACCTCACAAATGCGCTTCTGGCAGGATTCTCAAAAGTTACCCATAGACACACTCCCAAACCTTGTGGACAGCCTTCCCAGAAGAGTTGAAGCTGTTATAGCTGCAAAGGTTGGGCCAACTCAATATTGAACCCTACCGACTAAAACTCGGATGCCAATACTTTTGACAATATGGTGTATTTCAGTATGATAGGTTTGGTACTAGCTTCACCACCAATTTAGTAACACTCTTTGATCTAGTAACTCTTTTTATTACTTCTGTCAAGCGCATGTAACACTCCTGTTCCATGACAGCTGTAGCTCTCATTCCAGCATCCTGATTATGGCTAAGCTACATTTTCCCTGTCTGTCTCTCTGTCCACCTGCAAGGTGATTGATGTAATCAGCCTCTTGGTGGAAATCAAACCTATTTTAAGCCAATGAAACCCTCAGTTTCTTGCTTATGATAGTGTTTGCAACCTGTGCTTCAAGCTTCCTGTTTGGTTTGTCTGCCCTGTTCCTGTACCTGGACTTTTGCCGGCTCCCAGCTCTGCCTGCTAGTTTGGATTCACTTGTTGCCAACCTACGTTTAGATTTCAACTATGCACAGAACTTTGCCTGCCTTGAACCTGGACTGTCACTGACCACTCTGCCTGTCTGCCAAATGCAGGAACATGTTCGCTGTGCTCAGTTCAAGTGCCTGTCTGCTGTGCACAGTTCAAGGCTGGCCTGGCATTACAGCCAGGCACTAAAGCATTGTGTATAAGACCTAGGGGCAACCAAGTACTGGTAGGCCTACTTGCCTTTATAGGAAAGGGAGCTGCTATAGGCGATGAACACAGAAGCCAGCTATAGTGCTTAATAAAGAAGAGGTCTGCACCATCTAGTTGACTATATTGTTTGGAGATCCCATCCCAAATACGTATGGTAAAAAATTGATTCCTCAATTTGGGATTTTAAACCACAAGCAGTGATTTATAAAAAATTACAAATTTACAAACATTAACAATGGTAAAAACCGCTCTGTTGATTAACAGCTTTCGGCCTTTCCTTTCAGCTGGCTATACATCTGCCCCCCAATTCATGCGTTTGTTTTTACCATCGTTAATTTTTGTCATATATATATATATATATATATATATATATATATATATCAATAAGTTAGTATTTTTTTATATATCACTGATTGTGGTCCATTTAAAATCCCAACTTGAGGAATCAATTTTTTACGCTATAGTGCTTAACCACCATTGCTAGGGGTAGACATCCTTACAGTGTTTATAATATGTATAAAGTCTCAGTTTAGGGTTTATGTACAGAGGTGTTGTTCTCCTGCCCTAAAGATACTTCAAACACAGATCAGCAAATTTCTTTTGCCCACACCAGATTCTATTATAGTGCTTTTAGATTGTAAGCATGTTATATGCAGCTTTCTCATGTCAAATGCTGCATTTTGCTTTGAAACATATGCATTGAGTAGTGCTGCATTTGAATAGAAAAGGACTGCTTTTGAAATGAACCCTCGTCTACACTAAGCCTTCCTGATATAGATTTGTTTAATGACCAAAATATACATAAAAAATACAGTAACCACAAATAGACAGAGATAGAAAGAAAAATATTGAGGTGCCCCTCCCATGTGTTTACCAAGAGTTTGCCATTTGGTTGCCATACATTCACAATGATTTGTAAGGAGGAATAAAGGCTTGTTTCCTCAAAAGTAAAACAGTTCCCAGTGTCCTGTGACATATTGCACACTGAGGGCCAGATCCACAGAGCCAGTATGCCGGTGTATCTACTGATACACCGGCGTACTTTCAAATTACCCGCGTCGTATCATTAGTTTGAATCCTCAAACCATGATACGCTGGCTTCGGGCTTCGATCCGACAGGCTTACATCTTCGTATGCCTTCGGATCGTAGGTGCAATAATTCTGCGCCTGCTGGGTGGAGTTCACGTCGTTTTCCGCATTGGGTATGCAAATGAGCTTTTTAAGGCAATCCACGAAGGTACGAGCGGCCGTCGCATTCTCTTATGTCGTCGCTAGTCGGCTTTTTCCGGTGTATAGTTAAAGCTGCTATTATCCGGTCTATAGTTAGACTTGCCATCGTTCCCACGTCGAAATTTCAATTTATTTTTATTTTTTGCGTAAGTCGTCAGTGAATAGGAGTGTACGTAATTTCCGCTAGTAAAAAAAAAAAAAACGACGTTTCGATGTAATTTCGCACAATGCATGGCGGTAAATTTCTGAACGGAGCATGCGCAGTTCGATCGCCGTGGGGACGCGCTTCATTTAAATGATTCACGCCCCCTACCCGCCGATTTGAATTCCGCCGCCAGAAATACACTACGCCGCCGTAACTTAAGGCGCAAAATCTTCCAGGATTCGACTTAGAGCCAGGTAAGATGCCCCCTCAAGGCACCAACGTATATATACGTTGATGTGCCTGTCGATGCCATTCTGCCAACGTAAATGTACATGCAGCGGTCCTTAACTGGTTAAATTAAAGCTATAGGGTGTGCATATTTTGTACTTATTTCACTATCATAGGCATGGCGTTAGCCTCACCACCAACATAGCTACACTCCCGGGTGAACGTTTTAATACCGGTACTCCCAGTGTTTGTAATATGTGATAGTATTATTTTATATGTGGCCTACATTGCCTCAGCTTAACCACTTGCCTACTGTGCACCTACACCCCCTTCCTGCCCAGACAAAATATAAGCTTCCGGCATTGCGTCGCTTTAACTGACAATTGCGCGGTCGTGCGACGTGGCTCCCAAACAAAATTGGCGTCCTTTTTTTCCCACAAATAGAGCTTTCTTTTGGTGGTATTTGATCACCTCTGCGGTTTATATTTTTTGCGCTATAAACAAAAATAGAGCATCAATTTTTAAAAAAATGCAATATTTTTTCCTTTTTGCTATAATAAATAACCCAAAAAATATATAAAAAAAATATTTTTTCCCTCAGTTTAGGCCGATACGTATTCTTGTACATATTTTTGGTAAAAAAAAATGCAATAAGCGTTTATCGATTGGTTTGCGCAAAATTTATAGCGTTTACAAAATAGGGGATAGTTTATGGCATTTTTTTTTTTTTTTTACTATTAATGGCGGCGATCTGCGATTTTTTTATTGGGACTGCGACGTTATGGCGGACATTTCGGACACTTTTCTGACATTTTTGGGACCATTTACATTTATACAGTGAACAATGCTATAAATATGCATTGATTACTGTATAAATGTGACTGGCAGTGAAGGGGTTAACCACTAGGGGGCGGGGAAGGGGTTAAATGTGTGTCCTATGAGTGTTCTAACTGTGGGGGGAGGGGGGGTGACTGGGGAGGTGACCGATTGTGTCCCTAAGTACAAGGGACACAATCGATCTCCTCTCTCCCTGACAGGGACGTGCAGCTCTGTGTTTACACACAGAGCTCCACGTCCCCGCTCAGTTACTGAGCAATCGCGTGTGCCCGGCGGCGATCGTTGCCGCCGGGCACTCGCACGGGATCCCCGCAGAGCGGCGGGTGCGCGCGCGCGCCGCCGGCAACGCGCGCGCCCGCCCGCGGCTTTAAAGGGACATCACGTCATATGACGTGATGTCAGGATAATGTAGTCATCTGCCCGCCGTCATTTGAAGGTGGGCAGATGACAAGTGGTTAAAGTGGATGTAAACCCTCCATACACCCAGTGAAGTGAACAGCCTCAGATGATACACAGAGATTAACCAACTCTCCCTACATAAGTTTTATACACACAAAACTGGGGTATGCCTGTAAATATACAGTTTTGAAAGTTGAGGTCCTATTAGGAGACTTTCTCTTCCTGATTAACACAGAGTGTGATGTCTTGGCATACAGCCAAGGTAGATACAATTGCTGATTGGAGGAAAGGCACACATCCCCTCTCATCATAGGCAGAGACTCTCAGAGCTGTTTTCTAATAGGAGCTGCTCTCTGCTAATCTATTTTAGCAACCTTCTTTAACAAAAGATTCAGGCTGCTTCTGTCTAAAAAGTAAAAAAATATGTCAGGAGTTCTCAGGCTGATAACAGAGGAACCGTCCAGAAGAGAGTTATAAGACTTGGTTCATTGAAAAGAGATAACAAAATACTGCAGATATATGTGCCCAGCTCAAATTTCATGAATCAAGTTTACATCCACTTTAAAGTGGAGGTTCACCCTTTAACAATTATATAACATTACATCCGGCATACTTGCGACATGAACAGTATGCTGGTATTTTTTTTCCCCCAAACTGGTCCATCAGCAGAGCCTCAAGAGGAACCCTATGATGGCCTCAGCTTCATATCTCGCACAGCTGACATGGTACATACATATAGTAGTAGGCACCTAGAGTGTCAAAAGATGGTACCTTGTAGCAGTGTGTCAGTTAATAGGGGCATAGAGCAGCAAGGATTGCAAAGCAACCAGAAAATATCTTGCGGGTTCAAGTATAGTTCCCCAGTAGGTTTTCTGCACAGAGAAATGATAGCAAGGTGAAACACAGCCAGCGGGAGCAGCTGTAAGCACTGAAACTGTCAACACATTTGAAACCCATCTTTCAGATAACCTTAACAAAAAAAAAAACAGCTGACAAATCTACAAGTCAAACTTTTTAATCTTCCAATTAACAAATTATGGATTGGCACTACATACAAAATACAACTGCACCTTCCCTGCTTTCACTGATGCAAACAGTAACATCAGTACCCATAATTGCAGTAATATTAGCACCTATAAATGCGGCCTTACCAGCACCTATAAATGCAGCCTTACCAGCACCCATAAATGCGGCCTTACCAGCACCTATAAATGCAGTAACATCAGCACCCATAATTGCAGTAATATCAGCACCCATAATTGCAGTAATATCAGCACCCATAAATGCAGCCTTACCAGCACCCATAAATGCGGTCTTACCAGAACCCATAAATACAGTAATATCAGCACCCATAATTGCAGTAATATCAGCACCCATAAATGAGGACTTACCAGCACTCATAAATGCAGTAACATCAGCACCCATAATTACAGTAATATCAGCACCCATAAATGTGGCCTTACCAGCACCCATAAAAACAGTAACATCAGCACCCATAATTGCAGTAACATCAGCACCCATAATTTCAGTAATATCTGCACCCATAATTTCAGTAATATCAGCACCTATAATTGCAGTAACATCAGTACCCATAATTGCAGTAATATCAGCACCCATAAATGCGGCCTCACCAGAACCCATAAATGCAGTAATATCAGCACCCATAAATGCAGAGGAATCGTGCGGTGTATGGGCACTTAGCAGGAGGGAGAGAGTGGCCTCCATGGGGACGCATCATGCGGTGTGCGGGCACAGCACTGGACAGAAAGGCAGAGTGGAACGGAACATCAGAGACAGTGACTGCGCTCAGTGGAACACAGACAGGTCACACTCACTGGCAGTGGCACTGTGATGATCAGAGACACGCAGCGGTGCAGGGGATGTTTCCTCATAATGGATACAGTCCTCCTCCACTGCTGCGCCAGCGCCTCTGACACTGTACAGAGGGAGAGAGGGAGTAGGATCACCAGCGGCCTGTCTGCTTAGCACACACTCACATGATGATGACTTTAAGGCCTCTTTCACACTGGGGGGTGGGGTATCGGTGGTAAAGTGCTGCTATTTTTAGCGGCGCTTTACCGTCTTTTTTGCGGTGCTATTCAGACGCTAGCGGGGCACTTTTAACCCCCGCTAGTGGCCGAGAAAGAGGTAAAAAATGCCTGCAAAGGGCTGCTTTGATTTCAATGGGCAGGGGCGATTTAGGATCCACTCCTACAGCGCCTCAAAGATACTGCTTGCAGGAAATTTTTTAATGTCCTGCCAATGCACCGCTCCAGTGTTAACACACAGGAGTGAATCGAGCCACTCTTTCAGGGCTCTTGGCAGGCGCCTCAGTGAGAAAGGGGTCTTATGCCGCGTACACAAGATCATTTTTCAGCATGAAACTTTGATTTTCAAAAAAGGTTCTGAAAAACGACAAAAAAAAATCGAACATGCTGCATTTTTTAACGTTGTTTTAAACTATATCGTTTTTCGTGTTGTAAAAAATGATCGTGTGTGGGCTAAAACTACGTAAAAAAGCCACGCATGCTCAGAAGCAAGTTATGAGACGGGAGTGCTCGTTCTGGTAAAACTACTGTTCATAATGGAGTAAGCACATTCATCACGCTGTAACAGACAGAAAAGCGCAAATCGTCTTTTACTAACACTGAATCAGCTAAAGCAGCCCAAAGGCGAATGGAACTTCCCCTTTATAGTGCCGTTGTATGTCACCACGCTTTGCTAGATCATTTATTAAAAACGATGGTGTGTGGGCAACATCGTTTTTAATGATGAAGTTGGGAAAACGTTTGTAGCACTCACCCCCGAAGGAGCCGCTGATTCGAGGACTTTTTACACTGGAGCGGTTGGCAGGACATGAAAAAAAGTCCTGCGAGCCGCATCTTTAAGGCGCTGTAGGAACAGTGTACACACTGATTCGAAAGGGCCCCTGCCAATTAAAATCAATGGGCAGCTTTGCCGAACCGGCAGCAATGTACCGCTGCAGCTGCGCTTGGCGGGCAGTTTTAACCCTTTTTTGTGCCGCGGGTGGTGTGCTGGCAGGACGCTCAAAGTCCTGTCAGCCGCATCTTTGAGGCACCCTGCTAGCGGCTGAATAGCGCTGCAAAGAACAACAATAAAGCGCCGCTAAAATAGCAGCGCTTTACCGCCAATGGCGCAACGCCCCAGTGTGAAAATAGCCTAAGTCATCATGTGCTGGGCACAGTCCCACACAGAAGCATGCAGCCAATCCAATATAGTGCTCAATATGGATTAAATAAATTATAATTATGCATAGCCATAGATATAAATAAAGTGATTTGTGCAACAGCAGGTACTACTTGCACAAATCACTTTATTTAGGATATCTATGGCTATGCATAATTCTAATTGATTTATTCCCTATATTAAGCACTATATACTGTACACATGATGGTAAAACGTGTGATGTGAGTGTGACTGTTTGGAATATAGTACAGTAACTGCTGCAGTGCTGCCTGGCTGTGGTTTCCAGAGACTAGAGTCTATTAGCCGAAATTCACATACATCGGCGCATCTTTATGCTGCCGTAGCGTATCTCTTTTACGCTACGTCGACACAACGCAGAGAGGGAAGCATGGAATTCACAAAGCAAATGCTCCCAACTTTGCGCCGGCGTAGCATATAGTCGTAGGCGTAAGGCAGCATAAGTGGAAGTGGGCTGGAAGTGGGCGTGATACATTTTAATGAAGTGTGACTCCATGCAAATGATGGGCTGAGCTTCAGACAAGTACTTAAAATGAACTGCGCATGCGTCGTACCTTGGACGTATCCCAGTGCGCATGCTCACAATCACGTTGAAACAATTGACTAAGATACGTCGAATCACTGCCTACGACGTGAACGTAACCTACACCCAGCCCTATTCACGTACTACGTAAACTACGTAATATTCGACGGCGTCCCTTCCCTGGTTCATACCTTTGCATGAGTTGCGCCTCATATCTGGGGATTAACTTTACGCCGGACGTAAACCTTGCGCAAACCGCTTAAAACATGCGCCGGGCGCAAGTACGTTTGTGAATAGGCGTATCTCCCTCATTTGCATATTTGCATGGAAAATCAATGGGAGTGCCAAAAGGGTCCAGTGTAACTATGCGCCCACTATACGCAGGCGTAGACAAGTTACGTTGGTCGGATGAAGCCTATTTTTTGACGTATCTAGCTTTGTGGGTCGGCGCATAGATACGACAGCGCACATTTGTACTTACGTCAGCGTATCTGGAGATACGTCGGCGTACGTGCTTTGTGAAACCGGCTATAATTGTCCAAGTCTCCTTTCTGTCAGACTAGACAATTCTTCTTCTCCCCCTCACCTCACGAGTGACGATGGTGACATCACCAACACGCGCGCACTCGAGGAGATGATGCTGCGCTGCGCATGAGGAGGGTAGGCGGAGCAAGTCATTCTGCAAGTTAGGTCTGGGCAAAACCATTTAAAGAAAAGCATGGGGGCACCTGCGGCCCGCACCTGCCACTCTCCTACATGCCAGCCAGCATAACAGCATAACAGTACTTGTTAACGAATTGCCGTGCCGTTTTTCTTGCCAACCCCCCCACCCCACATGGCGCCCATGGCACTTGCCATGGCTGCCATAGCTTGGATACGCCACTGTATTTAAGTCTTCCTTTCTATGTCGACGACTTTGTTAATTATCTTACTGTAATTATTAGCATGAACACTTTTAAATGGTTCTCTGTATGCTTGCTTCTACAACCTGCTAAATTTATGAACAATAAAAAATACAAGATAACGATTCTGATGGTGGCAGAAGAAGATAATTGATAATTAATTATGTGCATTGCTGATGTTGATAGATGAAGAACAAAGGTGCTGGCACGCGGGGCAGTGCTATCTCTTTGTCGGCTGCAAACAAAAACGCAATTATCTTTTTTGACTCTCTGTCAGAAAATTGGTTACAGTTTGTACAAGAATATTGAAAGGAGAAAACGAAGGTGGCTGGCATTTTGTATTCAATTATTTTTTGGCATAGAATGGTATTCACGAGAGATATCTGATAAACTGATATTGATGAGCAATTCATTTTTTTTCCCAGAAGGACAAAGAGTTTTTCTTAACTTCATAATGAAAACATATTTTGTACACAGGAAATATTTCTTTGATATTTTTCTACAAGCTGCCTTCTGCTATTTCTGCTAATGTGAATTGTGCTTTGCCTTCTGAAACATTTTGCTTTGTGTCATTATGAACATAAGCAAAAAAATGAATGATTGATTTATATCCTAAAGGATAACATATCAGATTGAGATTCGTTTTTGCTTTTCAAACTCTTTGCACATAAGCCATGGGACAATATTTTAACGTGAGTATACATTTTGAGACATTATTGCAGCATTTACGGTAACTTAAAGAGACCTTGTCAACTTGCATCTTCTGGGCAAAGGTGTGTGAAGCCTACTTCCGATCATCCCTATCATGCGACAACACTCATGGTTAATGACTGGCTTCCTGTTCCGAGTAGTTCCGAGTAGTGCAACAAGTCTATCATCCATCCTAATCCATGTTGCTGAAGTGGTCATTGGGTTCCACTTTAAGAAACCTACTCAACTTACATATTCTGTGCAAAGTGACAACATCTAGATGAAACCTTCAACCCTGCTTCCATCTTATGATCACCTTCACAGCATATACAGTATCTCACAAAAGTGGGTACACCCCTCACATTTTTGTAAATATTTTATTATATCTTTTCATGTGAGAATACTAAAGAAATGACACTTTGCTGCAATGTAAAGTAGTGAGTGTACAGCTTGTATAACAGTGTAAATTTGCTGTCCCCTCAAAATAACTCAACAAACAGCCATTAATGTCTAAACCATTGTCAACAAAAGTGAGTACACCCCTAAGTGAAAATGTCCAAACTGGGCCCTGGAAGCAAATAGAGATCCCGGAAGTAGTAATATCTACTTCAGCAATTTTCAGCTTCCTGGGGCTTCAGACAGGTATGGTATATACATAGTTACATTGGTCCAAGCTGGACAAGCGTAACTATGTATAACATACAGATGCTTGGAAATATTCTTTAATATTGAACATGACCTTGCTTTCTAACTCAGGTGCATTGCCTCAATATGTTAGGGTGAGTCGTAAGGCAATATATTTACTTCAGTACAGAAGTGTGTATGTGCACTAAGTGTATAAAGGTACTCCCTAAGAGCATTAAAAATGAATAAACTGCCTTAAAACAGCATGCACTAATGCATTGTACTGCTTTGCGCTATTGCATATGTGTTAGCACAACATTAGTAGTATCAGTAGTATCAGGGCTTTTTTAAGCAGGAATGTGGGGGAATGCTTGCTGCTGGGGGATCTATTTTCACTGGTGGTCCTATGTTTCTAGGAGGGAGAAATTGTTGCTGGGAGGGATCTACTGTTAAGGGGGAGGTCTATTGTTCCTGCCTCCTGGAGGGTCTATTTATGCAGTCTGCTGGGACATTTGTTGTTGCTGACGAGGCTCTGTTTTTGCTGGGATGGTATTTTGTTGTGTGGGCTCTATTTTTGCTGGGGTGAGGTCTATCATTGCTGGGGGGGAGGGGGGGCTACTGTTGCTGGTGTAGGGTCTATTGTTGCTCACTGCAGGGGATCTATTTTAATGTCTTTCTGTGTTATCATTAACAAATTCTGTGCAAAACTGATACTTGGTTCTGTATTCTTTAAACTGGGCGGTACTGGGAGGTCGGTAGGAGGTGGAACCAAAGAACAGTGCTCAGGGGCGAGTAGGGTGAAGATCAGAGTTCCTGAACCTATTCTCGGAGAAAAAAAGGCCTGCGTAGTATGAATGGATTCTTAGAAAATATCAAATTGGGTTAGTGCAGACAGAAATGACCATCTCAGCGACATATGCCCAAGTTTGTGATCATTAAAATTCTGAATGATATTGCCCTTGCTTATACATAAAATGGAAAAGGTCATCCAGAGCAATTAACGTATAGTTGGCGACTTTTAATTAGTTTAGATTAATGAGGAGTTTAATAGCAATGCTAATATGTAGCAGCATTGTGGGTGAGAATAATTTGAACTATAATTGGGGACCACGTTATGTCTATGGGACATGGAGGAGCTTTGTTAGTCTGTAGGCTTTACCTTTTTGACATTAACCCTCACTGGAGCAACACTATTTAACAACACCGCAAACTCCACTGTGGGATGTGCTCTGAATGATGATGGTGTATGATTGACAATGGCAATGTCCAGTCAGAAGCCATCAACACCCATAGAACATCCCACAATGAAGGAATAGGTATTGGTGAGTAGTGCTGCTTCACCAAGAGAGAAGAGTTCATGTCAGAGAGGAAAGCAGCAGTGACACACTGGGGAGAATTATTAAAAAGAGACAAATTCTACCTCAACTGGTGCCGTTGCCCAAAGCAACCAATCAGCTTTCATGTTTTCCAACTTTGAAAATGAAAATTGAAAAGCCAATTGGCCATGCTCCAGTTGAGAAAAAATTGTTAGTTCCCCTGTAGTTCTTCTCAAAGCTTGCGTTTTTTCCCTCTGTCAATCCCGCTGAATGGTCTCTCGCTTTTAAACAGTAGGAAATATTATGAGCTTTTATCTAAAATAGCTAATCAGTGGAACAATTATTCTCTTGTAAACTCTCCATCCAGAATAATCCGAATGGTTGAGTATCAAGGTTTTAAATGGCACAAAACGTGCAGTATAGAGAGCCTCTAGCTACAGGGGCATACCTAGAGCATTTGGCTCCCAGGGTAGTTTCTAGATCTGACAGCCCCTCAGCTTTACATTTTGATACAAGATATGGTCAGAGACTGCAGACATGATACAGGAGATAGACAGAAACTGTGAGCATGATACAGGAGATGATCAGAGCCTGAAGAGATAGGCAGAGATTGCTCTTCCAGGCTGCCTCTCACAAAAGATAACTCTATTCTCACGCTGGGTTATTAGGTTTCAACTCACAGGGAGGAGTAAACCTGTAGATTAATTCTGATTCAGACATTCTTTGTGTACATATACATGTGGTATTTTCCTGCTCCCAACCCAGTCTGTGTCACAGATGTTGGTTTTCAAGGTCAGTGTGAGAGGGCCCAGGGCAAAGCTGTTGAACACTATGCTGTATCATTCGTGGCATACCCAGTACAGGGTACAGGGTCCAGTGTGTAGGAAGGTCAGTTATCCCAATGGTAGAGCAGCCACGTTGTGAGTCCTGAGTTCTGCCAATCTGTGATGTTACCACACGCCCGCCCCCTGTCCAAGCCCTTGTTAAGCCTGCCTAACTCCCGAGTCCTGCCCGACAAGCCTACCCGAGCCCAGCCTTCAGTTCCAAAGTTGACGTGCGGCCATATTTTTCAAGGGCAGCCGCTGCTCCACCAACAGATACCAGACCGGGAGCCTGTAGCGGCCCAACAACCCCAGCCCACCGGGCAAGTGCCTGGTGTGCCCTATGAACAGTGCAGGCTTGCCTGACACCCCTAAGTGGCACTGGCCTGACACCCCCCTATGTGTGGCACCCAGGGTGGACCACCTCCCTGTTGGTACGCCGCTGTCTAGCTGTCAGGCTAACCATACAACATTTAATTTCATCCTATGCCTCCTGCACCATGGAAATGATTTACTAAAAGTTCACTTTTCATAGTACATTTTCATTTAGCTTATGAATAGAGTGAAAATTTACTTTGCGAATAATGATCAATCTGGATGGAAAATCTTCATCTCATTGTTGTCAGAACAACAGCATGCAATGTAAAGTTGTTAATAAACCGACAATAGTGTATGCATTATACCTATCTATGCAGCAGGTGGCGCTGTGGTATTATAGTGTATAGTTCTTATATTATGATATAACAGGATGTATTGTCTATCTATGCTCAAAGCACTCGTTTGTGTACTCTTCCTGTCTGTCTCCATGATAATAAAAGGCATGTAATATATTTCTCCATAAAAGTAAAGCCGTTTGCTGTATCCAAGAAGCTTCCAAAGCATGATTTCAATACTGAGCTAATACTCAATCACTAAGCTGAGTAAAGAAAATTTGCGCTTTGCAAAGTGAACATGCTCTACTCCTTTAGTAAATCAACCCCAATGTCCTTCATTTTACAATAATATATTACAATATTCAGAGCTTATAAATTGCAGATTGCCCATTAATAATTTACAATATAATTATGTGCTCTCAGACCACCTTGGCATACATCAATTTTTTTATGGTATAATGGATTGACATAATTTATATACTGGTCTGTTTTCTGTGTACACAGCGTGTGTTCTATGGAATATCAATGAAGTCAGATAAAACAGTAAAACAATATCACTGATGTTCATATTACAGTCCTTGGAAGCAATGTCCAATCCAAAAGTAACAAATGTGAGATACATTTCTTCTAGAAGGGTTCTGGTAGCAGTCAGAAAGCAAGTCTAGGGATTTGATTTAAAAAAAGGCCAATAGACTTCCACAAAAAACTGTTTAAAAAAAGGCCAATAGACTGTTAACTTTGCAAGGGAAGTTGCATTTTGCAAGTACATTTTCCCTGGAACTTAGTGAATGTGATAACGTTTCAAAAGGAATAAGAATACCCAGTCAAAAAAAATGTTTTCCTTCTGCAAGATTGGATGATGGGAGTCAGAAAAGCTTTACCTTGTTCACTAAGCACGGGGCAAATTCCCTAGCAAAGTGAAAAGCCTATTTAGCTTTAGTAAATTAACCCCTATGTCTATAAATTTCAGAACCCTTTAAAAATTTTAAGCATCAATCAATCACCAGTATTCTTTATTCTCAAAATTATCTAATTAAAGCCAAGATGTTCTGCACAAGCTATTCATGTAAAATTTGTTTGCGGTTTCTGCCTCAAGTATCTGGAACAGTAAGGCCGGATTAACATTAATGCTTGGGGGAACGTTCATGTTGCTGCAACTTGTGGGAATGCCTGTTATGTGCATCATGCCATTTATTCCCAAAAGGAGATTATGGAGTACCTGGCCACTTTCAGGTTAGAGATAGGCAGCATCAAAGAGAATCTAGATCCCTGGATCTGGCTCCATTCCCTGTTTGATGTAGGATTTCAGGGTGCTGCTCAGGCAGGAGCAATAGAGCTCTTACTGACTGATAAGCTGTCCAGTAACTTTTATTATTACAGAATCACTACACTATGCTAGCGTGCAGTAGTTTAATTCAAATGAATGAGCTACCTTAGAACACAGGTTAATGCATAATATAATGCATATGAACAACCATATATTAATGCATAGCACAAATATAAATAGCCCTAAGCATTCTGACCCTCTGATTGGCTAGTTTCAGTCACACCTACCTTAAAGTGGTTGTAAACACTTACAGACCACTTTTACCTACAGGTAAGCCTACATTAAGGCTTACCTGTAGGTGCAAGAAATATCTCCTAAACCCAGAGCTTTTTTTCTCAAAAAATAGGTGCAGGAACTCAACCACGACCCGTTCAGATTTCACAAACAGTAGAAGGGTCTTAAAGGGGCATTAAATACCAGAATTGCATTACATACAGTGTGCAGAGTTCAGGGGGTTACAAAGCAGTCACTTGTAAACACAGAAACCAGACTTCTGTGTTCACATGTGATTGTGGTGAGCGGGCACCAAAGGGTCTGAGCCAAAGGTGGTGGAACTGAGTTCCACCAAGTTCCCCCAGAAAAAAAAGCCCTGCCTAAACCTACACAGTTTAGGAGATATTTACACTAGAGACTTGCGCTGTAGACAACGGCACAGGCGTACTTTAGAAACGGTATTGTGCCGTTTCTAAAGGAGGATGTGCCGTGACTGGCGGCTCCCACGTGCATGTCCCGTGACGTCATCGCGGCTCCAGCAAATCACATCGCCGTAGCTGTCAATCCGGGAGAGATGGCGGCAACGAAGGAGGGGAATGAGGACTGCTGTGGAGGCTTAAATCTCAGGTAAGTAATTCAAAATGAGCTAGTATGCTATGCATACTAGCTCATTATGCCTTTGTCTTGCAGGGTGTTTTTTTTTTGCAGAGAGTTTACTTCCTCTTTAAAACTGGTACACGTTTTTTTTCTGTTTAACCCAGTGTTCAACCATTTTTTTTTTTTTAACCGCCCGATGTCTCCCAACATTCCGTCTGTGTGTACCAGGCTTTAGACAACAAGATGTCCATCAATTGTACAAGCATTCCTGTAAGGATCTCTTATCTTAAAATGGAAGTCAAGCACAAAGCCCTGTACACATGATCTGAATATCGAACAAAAAAAGATTGTATGATAATCTGATTGTTAGTACACAGCTTCCGTCTGAAATTTTACGAAGGGATCTCCCCTGCTAAGCTATTGAGTTGGAAAGGTGGACTGCCCCCCCTAAAACACACTGGTTAGCACTCTCAGCCATTGGCTGAGAGTGCCAATTGAATGCCGACCAGTAGACCTTTTCCAGTCATGCCCCTTTGACAGAAGCAGGGCATTCGGCCAGCTTCTGTTGGACCAGCTGTCGTACACCCGGGCCGAATGTTGGCCGGTTTCTATTGACCCAACCAATACAGCCCAATATTTGGCCCGTGTGTGTACAGGACTTAAAGTGACACAAAAGATTTTTTTTTATAACAAACATGTCATACTTACCTCCAGTGTGCAGTTTGTTTTGCACAGAGTGGCCCCAATCCACCTGTTCTGGGGTCCCACGGCGGCTCTCGTGGCTCCTCCCCGCATTGGATAAACCCCTCTGGGAAGCGCTCTCCCAATGCCGAATGCCAGACTCGGCTCCGCCCCCGACGCCCGCGTCATTGGATTTTATTGAAAGCAGTGGGAGCCAATGGCTGCGATACTATCTGTAACGGAATGACCCGTGACAACCAGAGACTTTGGAAGGATGAGAGGTACTCCTGTGTCAGCGTCACTAATAACTCTTGGGTCTAAGTTCACCCTGTGCCCTTTTGGGCATAGGGTGGCTAATAAATCATAATTCATGTATTACATGGGATGGGACATTACTGATAGTTCATATTGCAGGATGTCTTGAGATATTACAAGTTGTTGGCTTATTCAATGTGGGGACACATGCTTTTGAGAGGTGTTAATTGCATCTACTCCTAGACATTTCATTGTCCATTGTGTGAGGCTCTGTGTTTACGCTTACAAGATTATGTATTGTACTAAGGATCAGACGTCTCTCTTCAGGTGTAATGAATTAGCATGTCAATCATGTTTAGTAAAGGAATGTGTTTGTGTAACAGGTGAAAGACCTTTCATTGTGTTATAACACGGTTTAAAGCCTATTGATGCCCATGTGTGAATACCTTTCTGTCGGAGACAGACCGTCTGTCTAAAGATGTGGATTGAGGTGAACTCATTGTGTGAGGGTGTTTTGGTTGAATGTCATTATCTAAAGCAATGTGACTTCTCAGGGGTAGTTATTAGACCGGTGCCAAAGTGTCTCTCTAAAATCTGTATGGAAGCCCCCAGTGTGTAATAAGGGGGTGGAGATTTCATTGTTCCTGTGATTAACTTTAACATGCTGTACTGTATACATAAGCAAGCTAAGTGTACCATTAAAGTGTTCATTCATTTTGAAACCAGTACCAGAGCTGTGTCTCGGTTATTCTGGGAAATGGGATGGATCGGGTCCTGTTGGTTGGAGTGTCAGATAAGCTGTCTTGTCTTGGGTTGATGGAAGATTGTAAATGGTGGCGACCGTTACACTATCAATCTATCCAATCAAGAGTCGGGAACCCGTAGAGAGAGCGACGATGGGGGCGTGCCCGCGGAAATTCGGGGCTCAGGTAAGTAAAACGGGGGGGCTGGGGGGCCGGACACTGCAAGGTGTTTTTTCACCTTAAAGTGGAGTTCCACCCATTTTTTTATGTTTGTCTGTGCTGCATGCCCTAATTTCATAGTGTTCAGAATGGACAATTTTTATTTATTTTGTTGCTTGTAAATACCTTTATTTTGTAACCCTTCATTACTTCCTCCTCCTTATTAGCCTAGGCTATTAAGTCACAAGGCTATTTGCAAGGGTTTCTGGGATAGGCATCATGTTTCCCAGTAGTCCTTGCAAACCTGACTGAAACCTATTACATTGCTTGGGCAGCACTGAGCATGTGCGAGATATGCAAAGCTGAAGTCCAGGAAGTCATACAGTCTGGCTTCATGATGCCCACACTTAAGATGGCCACGGTCTATTTCCAGATTATAAACTATAATCTAAATGCTGTAACAACTTAACAAAACGGACCTTAGTTTACAGACTAACTTTACTAGAATACATTAAGCTTGTGAATTACAGGGGTATTTATATTTAAAAAGTGAAATTGTGGGTGGAACTCCCCTTTAATGCATAGGATGCGTTAAGAAAAAACACGAAGGTTTACAACCCTTTTAAGATACTGTAACTTGTAGCTGTCTAGCTGTCCCTGACATTGAGCACTCCCTACTCACCAATGTCATTTTCGTATAATTCTTACTCACTTGTGAGAACAGAGAGTAACTGCAAAAAAACAATTATATTTTCTGTGCAGCTGCATATTGGTTCATTATAGAGTAAGCACGTGAAGAGGAAAGCAAGTAATTAAATAGACATGGTATCCTGGTGATTTTTTCCACAGCAGAGAACTGTTATTATGAGTAAATATTTGTTTATGCAATAGAATTAGCTAAAAAAGTGATGCTAATAGAAGGAGAGATAAATATTAGAGAACTGACTAATTTCATTTTAATTTTGTTAAAACCTTGACTGATGTGGTTATTAGTATTAATAATTTATAATTATAATTTAAATTAATAATAAATGTTGCCATTAAAATGATGGTAAATACTGAAATATACTGTAGGATATCCTATTACAGTTTTCAATCCTTTTTTCAAACAATTGCAGCATCATTCTGTCCTTATTTTATTTTCACAATTTCTTTTCTGAATTACCTTTTTCTCTGGTCCTTGCACAAAACTAGAAAAGATGGATTAAAAATGGACTGAAAACGGAATGAAAAGGGATGCCGCATTTTTCATCGACAACGTTACTCTAAAGATGGAGACCAGCAAGGACAAAGCTCGGACGTGTATTTTAATAACAGATAGCAACCGCACGGGAGAGAAACCCAATTATAAAGTTGTCAAACAGGCAAATAAAAGATTTCCATTTTACAACAGTTTCTTTCCAGATTTCAGGAGAGGAAAAAAATGGATCAAAAACGAAAGAAAAAAGTAGCCTTATACAAACACTGGTAGTGTCAAATCTATTGTCAATGTACAGATTTCATGATAAATCTATATTATTTACAGGAAAATAGATATAACTTTTGTAGAATTCGTGTCAGAGTTGTACACAGTAAAAAAACAAAGGGGATAAAAAGTGCGTCATGCAATAAACGAATACTTACCATAAGTTGATTCTCACTGGAGGTTAGATCTGAAGGTGTAAAGGTTAAGAAACAAGTATAAAGGTCAGAGTAGAATTGGTGACACATATGGCCTCTGTCAATTGTAAAGAAAAGCTCAGCTATGCTATGATTTATCAATAAATTTATCAGTGAACATCTAAAATGCACTAAGCTTGCAGTAGGCCTGATTTGCTATTTTCTAAAATATCCTTAACCACTTCAATACCTGGCACTTTCTCCCCTTCCTGCATAGGACAATTTTCCGCTTTCATCGATGTCGCACTTTTAATGACAATTGCTCGGTCATGCTACTCTGTACCCAAACTAAATTTTTATGATTTTCTTCCCACAAATAGAGCTTTCTTTTGGTGGCATTTGATCACCTCTGGGTTTTTTATTTTTTTGCTAACAAATAAAAAAAGACCAACATTTTTGATTTTTTTTCTTTGTTTCTGTTATAAAATTTTGTTTTCTTCTTCACTGACATGCTCTGATGAGGCTGCACTGATAAGGAGACACTAATATGTAGAATTTATGGGCACTGATATGCAGCACTGATGGGCACTACTAGGCTACACTGATATGCAGCACTGATGGGCACTGATGAGGTAACACTAATGGGCAATGATGAGATAGCACTGATGGGCACAGATGAGGAGGCACCAATATGTAGAATTGATGGGTACTGATAAGCAGCACTGATGTGCAGCACTGATGGGCACCGATAGTCTACACTGATGTGCAGCACTAATGGGCACTGATGAGGTGGCACTGATGGGCACTGACGAGGTGGCACTGATGGGCACTGATGAGGAGGCACTAATATGTAGAATTTATGGGCAATGCTAAGCGGCACTGATAAACAGCACTGATGGCACCGATAGGCACTTTGATGGGCACTAATTGGCACGTTGATGGGCACTGATTGGCGATTTAGGTGGGTTAAAAACTCACTCAGCTGGCAGTTGATG
This sequence comes from Rana kukunoris, assembly GCA_029574335.1. NCBI lineage: Eukaryota > Metazoa > Chordata > Amphibia > Anura > Ranidae > Rana > Rana kukunoris. The sequence goes on along the minus strand of CM056050.1, from coordinate 138,281,738 downwards.
GTCCTGATATCCTGAATATTCAATATTCTAGGCTTGCCATTCTCTCTTATAGAACACAGTTTGAATGGATGTAGGCAAAAAGATTGCTTTGCAAAGGGGATTTCCTCCGGAAACTAGTAAATCTGGTGAAATTTCACGAGGTGGCACTGATGAGGAGGCACTAATATGTAGAATTTATGGGCAATGCTAAGCAGCACTGATGGCACTGATAGGCTACATTGATATGCAGCACTGATGGCCACTAATAGGTGGCACTGATAGGTGGCAATGATGGACACTAACAGATGGCACTGATAGGCAGCACTGATAAGGAGGTACTGACAGGCATTACAGATGGGCACCGATTGGCATCTGGGAAGGGCACTGACAGGCGTTACTGATAGGCACTTTGATGGGCACTAATTGGCACTTTGATGGGCAGTGATTGGCGTATTAGGTGGGTTAAAAACTTACTCAGCTGGCAGTTGATGGTCCTGATATCCTGAATATTCAATATTCTAGGCTTGCCATTCTCTCTTATAGAACACAGTTAGAATGGATGTAGGCAAAAAGATTGCTTTGCAAAGGGGATTTTTTTCCGGAAACTAGTAAATCTGGTGAAATTTCACTTTGCAAAGAATATGTAAGGCAAATAAATAAACAGCTTTTTTGATTGCACATGATTGAATGATGAAAGTCAGCAGAGCTTCACCCCAATCACTTAGCTCTGGGGATAATTCCCTTGTAAAGTGCAGCTTCCCTTGCAAAGTGAACAGTCTATTTGCCTTTAGTAAATCCACCCAATAGTCTTTGTAATCAGATGCAGTGTTTGCCATTGGCACCTAATGCTGAACTTCAAACAAAAAGCTGAATACCTAGATGAAGCACAAGTATAAAACCATTCCATCCTTATGCCGCGTACACACGGTCGTTTTTTGCGATGAAAAAAAAACGACGTTTTTTGTGAAGTAAAAAACGACGTTTTTGAAACGTCACTTTCAAAGACGATGTTGCATACACACCATCGTTTTTTTCACAAAAAACGAGGTTACGTTCACCACTCTTTTCCATTGAAGCTCGCTTCATAACTAGCTTCTGGGCATGCGCGGGTTGAAAAACGTTGTTTTAAACGACGTTTTTGCCACACACTGTGATTTTTTGTGAAACAAAAAACGACGTTTTGAAAAACGACACAAAAAATTCAAGCATGTTGGAATTTTTTTTTGGTCGTTTTTTTTAAGACAAAAAACGACGTTTTGCCCACACACGATCAATTTAAATGACGTTTTTTAAAACGTCGTTTTATTTCATCACAAAAAACGACCGTGTGTACGCGGCATTAGTTTTTATCAACCCTCTCACACATTTGCATGCAGCACACTAGACTGACTCTCGCCTTCCCCTAACTGTTGTATTAGGATTTGCAAGATGCTAATACCAAAATCAGGTACTTATATAATTTAAAGTGTAACTCCATTTTTATTGAGAAAAAAACGATTTCCCTCTGAAATATATACATTGCAAGAATGTGTTTGTCTGTGCCCATGTGCTAAGTAAATCTGTATGGGAGTGGTTTTATAATTATCAATCAGCTGCTGCACCTGCAGGGCTCTAATAAAGACAATTGTAGAGTCTGCATCCCTTTAAATGGGATTTCCCTTTGGGAGTATATCACCAAAAACGAAAATTTGTGTTACAGTAGATGCTAAAAATCTGTTTTGTATCAGATGAGAACGGTCTGAAGGTTAAATAACCGATCGTGTCAGAACGTGTGACGTAAAACACAACGACCTGCTGAAAAAAATGAAGTTCAATGCTTCCAAGCATGCGTCGACTTGATTCTGAGCATGCGTGGATTTTTTTTTTAACTTTCAACAAAGGTTTTATTGAGACAAAAAAAGACATTGGTGTGCATACATAGGATACAGTAGTAGGATACAAAATTAAGAAGAAAGGAACACAATGCACATATCGTTCAGGTAGCAACTACACAGCTGTATAACCACCAACATTTTAGAATACATGTGGAGATGTGCATGAGAAGGACGCCTACTAGCCCTAGAGCTCATCGCTATCTAGTGATGTAGTTGAGAAAGCGCTATGACCCATCTCTCCGAGCCCACCTACCCATCAGGCCGTCCCCTCCCGATCATGTGCATGTATCAGGGTCATTAAGCCAACGATCCCAGATTTTATTGTATTTCTCCGGACATTCCCTGTTAATGTAAAGGTGCTTTTTGTATGGTAGAGTCCCATTCACACCCGCTCTCCACTCCGACCATTTAGGAGGCGAGGGCCTCATCCAGTGCCGAGCTATGACCTTTCTTGCTATAAACAGCGTCTCCTGCAGGAAGGTTTTGGTATGCCTATCCAGAACTACAGGGTATACCCCCAGGAGACACTGTTTTGGGTCCAGGGATATGGGTGAGCCCATATTGTCATGGAGGAAGGTAACTACCTGAGCCCAGTATCCCTGGATCTTGGGGCACGACCACAACAGATGAAAGAAAGTGCCTATTTCAACCCCACACATTGAGCAGGACGGAGATTGTTCCCTTTTATATCTGGCCACCCTGACCGGGGTGAGGTATGCCCTGTGGACTATAAAGATCTGGGTGAGCCTATCAGACAATCTGGGTGATACCTCCCGGCAGGACTCTAGAGCTTCTTCCCACTCCTCGTTGTCCATCTCCCCTACCTCCCTCTCCCAGCGTGGTTTGAGAGCAAAAGCCACCCTGCCTTGCATAGGGGCTGACAACATACTGTAATATGCCGATATTAGACCTTTAGGATCCTGGCTCCTAGCGATAGACATGACGTGGTTTGGGGTAAGCGGAGGGATGGTTTGCGGGAACTGTGTCCCCATAGCATGGCGTACTTGAAGGAATCTAAAGAACATGTGGTTGGGGAGTGCATATTCCTCGCGTATCCTGTCGAATGTTTTGAGGGTGCCGTTCAGGAAAAGTTGGTGTAGGTAGAGAATTCCCCGTGAGCTCCAGAGTCCAGAGTCCTGAATCTCACTGAGTTCCCTCAGGCGTTTGTTATGCCATAGTGGCGTGAAATCATTATGTAGTGGTATCCCAATTTTATTGGCCGCTAAGTCCCATATGCGCCTATAGTGTTGCAATAAGGGTTTGACCTCTCCAACTGAATCTATGCTGCCGGTCCCGGCAGCTATAGCATAGAGTGGGTCCCCAGTTCGCCGCGCCCATTCGGGGCAGATCAAAATTCTAAACCGGTCACTATCAGTCTTGTCTAGGTGAAAAAGTTGGGAGAGTTGGGCTGCGATATAATAGTTATTAAAGTCGGGTAGGGCTGTCCCCCCCATATCCGTCGGATTCTTGAGTGACTGCCAGGGTAGCTTATGTCTGTCATTTCCCCACACAAAGGGCCTAAGGAGGGCTTCCAAGGTCTTAAAATGTCTCAGCGGGAGATACGATGGGGAGTGCCAGAGTGCATAAAGTATTTTAGGTAAGAGGACCATTTTTATAAGGTTTATACGTCCCCACACTCCCAAGGGTAGGCGGGCCCACGTTTTAAGTTTAAGTCTAACCATGGAAAAAAGGGGTTCAACGTTAAGGGAGGTGTAGTCTGCCGTGTTTCGGGTTATGTTTATCCCCAGGTATTTAATTTTCTCGACCCTCTGAAGTGGTAGATTAGCCTGGGATTCGGATGGGGGAAAGCTGTCAAGTGGCAGAATCTGTGACTTATCCCAATTAATTTTCAGCCCAGAAAATATTCCGAACTGTTCTATTGTCTCTAAGGCTTTATGCAGCGAAGGGCCAGAGTCCGCTAGATACAGCAGCGTATCATCCGCGTATAGACTGATTTTTTCTGTAAGTGTGCCCACACACAGTCCTCTTATCTCCTGGTCTGCCCGGATAGCCATAGCCAGGGGTTCCGCCGCCAGTGCATACAGCAGCGGGGAGAGCGGACATCCCTGTCTTGTGCCTCTGCTGAGGTCAAAGGGGTCCGAGGACCATCCATTGGCCACTACCCTAGCAGATGGAGCCTGATATAGTAATTGTGTCCACTTGATGAAATTTGGCCCGAATCCATAGCTCTCGAGGCATCTCCATAGATAGCCCCATTCCACTGAGTCGAACGCCTTGGCGGTGTCGAGTGTCACCACCACTCGTGTTCCCAGGTCGTCGTGCTCGGCTTGTAAATTAATAAAAAGTCTGCGCAAATTAAAGGAAGTGTTACGGCCGGGCATAAAGCCCGCCTGATCGGGATGAATGAGGGAAAGTACAACTTGGTTAAGGCGCATGGAGAGGACCTTAGCCAGTATTTTAATATCCACTTGCAGAAGTGATATGGGGCGATATGATTCTGGGAGACTAGGGTCCTTCCCGGGTTTAGGTATCAGGACAATGGTGGCTTCCTGCATAGATGGGGGTAACACATGGGTCTCAAAAAGCTCCTTAAACAGCGCCAACAGTTTAGGTGCGAGTATCTCACTGTAGTGGGAATAGAATTCTACCGGCAACCCGTCTGACCCTGGTGATTTGGAACGAGCAAAGCTCGCGATTGCAAGGTTTATCTCGTCCATGGTGAGAGGGGATTCTAGGAGGGTAATCTGTTCCACTGTGAGGTGTGGGAAATCGAGCCCCTCGAGGAATCGAGCCATAGGTGCACTGTCTGACGGAGCTGTTGACTTGTAAAGGTTAGTAAAGAAGGTTCTGAACCTGGAGCACACTAGGGGGGGATCCGACACCCCCATACCCCCCTGATCCCGTAGAGTGATAACAACAGGTGGCCTATCTTCACAGTGCACCAGGTAAGCCAGTAGTTTCCCGGCTTTCTCGCCGTGTTCAAAAAGTTTCTGCCTAGTAAAAAACATCTTTTGTCTAGCTTTGGTATATTGTAGCTGGTCCACTACCCTGGTCTGGAGTTTCAGGTGGTTTGCGTTTAAGTCGGTCGGGTCGTCCGCATAGGCATGTTCGGCCGCAGAGAGCTCCGCGACCGCAAGGTCGAAAGCCTCGGAGGAGTCCGCCTTGATCCTGTTTATGCGGGAAATCAGGAGAGAACGGGCATGGAGTTTGAACGCTTCCCAAACAATCGATGGGCTGGCCGAGTGGTCATTGTTAGCAAAGAACATCCTCCACTCTTCTGAGAGGTCATCCTCCTCCGGGAGTAGGGATAGCCAGAAGGGGTTCAAACGCCACGTCCGGGGAGGTTTGTCTAGGGGAACGCTTAAGGTGACATAATAAGGGCTGTGATCTGAGAGCAGTCTGGGACCGAAGGCCGCGTCTATAAGGCGCGAAATAAGCCCCCCAGAAAGTAGGATATAGTCAATCCTGGAAAGGGTTTTGTGGGTGGACGAGAAACAGGAGTATGCCCGGGTATTAGGGTGCCTATGCCTCCAGGAGTCTGTCAGGTGAAAAGTGGTGGTCAGTTTAGAGAATTTAGTCATTGCCACAGTTCCTGTTGAAGGTTGGGAAGGAGACATCCTATCTAATGCATCATTCATTGTGGCATTGAAGTCCCCCAACCATATTACCTGTACAGAAGGGTGCTGTGCCATAAAAGCAAGACCCTCGTTTAAGACGGATACACTAAAAGGAGGAGGGACATAAAAGGCCAAAACGAGGAGTGGCTCACCCAGTATCTTAGCTGACAAGAAAACATAGCGACCCTGTGGATCAGTGCGCACCTCCCCCAGCGTGAAGTGAACAGATTTAGCGACGAGGACAGACACACCTCTGGAGTGCGACGTGTGGGTGGAGTGGTATGCCCATCCCACCCAAGGGCGACGGAGCGCCAACTGTACCCGCCCCTCCACATGCGTCTCCACAAGGACTATTATATCAGCTCTTTGCTGCTTCAAGAATGTTAGGACAGCTGTGCGCTTAACTTTGTCGCGGAGCCCCCGCACATTCCACGTCAATAATTTTAGGGACGCCATACATTGACAAGGGGGAAAGAACAGTGTCCCGGCCTAGACCGAGGGATCCCACAGGCCCCCATATTTTTAAACCCTCCCGGAGAGGCCCACGAATGGACCTGCGGCATATGCCATAAGGGCTCCCTGTAGAACACATTGCTGGCCTGAATATGAATAAAACCTTTGTGACATATCTGTAAACTTAGAAACAATAAAGAAAAAAAACGATAACCCCCCTCCACCCCCCTCCCCGCCCTGCACCTCTCAAAACTGGTGCGGGCATGTACCCAAAACAGAACCAAATTAACCATCCCAGAGTACAGTGTAACATACAGAACGGACAGGCATAGTTTATACAGAATCTGGGATGGTCGTGGGGAACATCTTCGCTGCACTGTGCATGGTAGGGTAGGACAGCTAGGTTCCCAGCGCTCCCGTCGCCGGCATAATTCGGGAGGTGTGTGAGCCCTCCAACAGGCTCCAGGAGTATGATAGTATGTATCCGGTATATAGTCGTGCTTCACTGACGTCCGAAAAGGTATAATGAAGGGGGTGAAAGTTTTGCTGTAAGTACAGAGCAATCAAGGGAGACTCATCTAAAGCAGGGGCAAACGAAAAGAAGTCTCACGCAGGGGATCGGGAGGTCTGGTATCCAACAGAGACATTAGGTACAGATAGTGTCAGTACACGATTCCTCTTTAAAGACCGGGATGCTGCCTTGAGATTGGCGAGGGTGCGAGGTAACATCCCCTACGAGAATGTCACGGTCGCGGTGTTCCCAGACTTTTCGGCGGCGGCGCTGGACCTCCGCCGAAAAGTCTGGGAACACCGCGACCGTGACATTCTCGTAGGGGATGTTACCTCGCACCCTCGCCAATCTCAAGGCAGCATCCCGGTCTTTAAAGAGGAATCGTGTACTGACACTATCTGTACCTAATGTCTCTGTTGGATACCAGACCTCCCGATCCCCTGCGTGAGACTTCTTTTCGTTTGCCCCTGCAATCCCTTAGATTGTTCATGTCTTGCCTGAGGAGGGAGATATCCACCTTTACCTCCTCAATTTGTGTCACAAGAGTAGTGCGGCAGAGGTTAATAGCCTCAAGGAGCTTTGCAGTGTCTCCCGCCGGCCTCGCTTCCCCCGCCTGGGCCGCGGCGCCATCTTCCCCCTGATCCACCGGGTCATGTCGATATTGGGCCAGCTTAGCCTGGGCCGATTTGTTCGCTTTCGGCGGGCATACTCTGGGCATACTCTGGTGGGCATACTCCGCAATACTCTGGGCATACTCTGGTGGGCATACTCCGCAATACTCTGGGCATACTCTGGGCATACTCTGGTGGGCATACTCCGCAATACTCTGGGCATACTCTGGTGGGCATACTCCGCAATACTCTGGGCATACTCTGGGCATACTCTGGTGGGCATACTCCGCAATACTCTGGGCATACTCTGGTGGGCATACTCCGCAATACTCTGGGCATACTCTGGGCATACTCTGGTGGGCATACTCCGCAATACTCTGGGCATACTCTGGTGGGCATACTCCGCAATACTCTGGGCATACTCTGGGCATACTCTGGTGGGCATACTCTGGGCATACTCTGGTGGGCATACTCCGCAATACTCTGGGCATACTCCGCAATACTCTGGGCATACTCCGCAATACTCTGGGCATACTCCGCAATACTCTGGGCATACTCTGGGCATACTCTGGTGGGCATACTCTGGGCATACTCTGGTGGGCATACTCCGCAATACTCTGGGCATACTCCGCAATACTCTGGGCATACTCCGCAATACTCTGGGCATACTCCGCAATACTCTGGGCATACTTCCGCAATACTCTGGGCATACTTCCGCAATACTCTGGGCATACTTCCGCAATACTCTGGGCATACTCTGCAATACTCTGGGCATACTCTGCAATACTCTGGGCATACTCCGCAATACTCTGGGCATACAGCGCCCCTGTCCCCGTGAGCTCGCATGCAGAAGCGAACGCATACGCAAGTCCCGCCCACATATGAAAACGGTGTTCAAACCACACATGTGAGGTATCGCTGCGAACGTTAGAGCGAGAGCAATAATTTTGGCCCTAGACCTCTTCTCCAACTAAAATGATGTAACCAGTAAAAATATTTAAAGCGTCACCTATGGGGATTTTTAAGTCGGAAAGTTTGGCGCCATTCCATGTGGCCACGCTGTGTAAAAGTCCCACACATGGGGTATCGCCATACTCGGGAGGAATAGCAGAATGTGTTTTGGGGTGTAATTTGTGGTATGCATATGCTGTGTGTGAGAAATAACCCGCTAATATGAAAATTTTGTGGAAAGAAAATAAAAATGAAAAAAATCTTGATTTTGCAAAGAATTGTGGGAAAAATTACAACTTCAAAAAACTCACCAGGCCTCTTTCTAAATACCTTGGAATGTCTTCTTTCCAAAAAGGGGTCATTTGGGGGGTATTTGTACTTTTCTGGCATGTTAGGGTCTCAAGAAATGAGAGAGGATGTCAGTACATCAGGTGTGATCAAATTGATCAATTTTCAGTAATTGGTACCATAGCTTTTAGACCCTATAACTTTCACCCAGACTAAATAATATCTAAATTTTTTTTGTTTTGTTACCAAAGATATGTAGCAGTATACATTTTAGGCCAAATTTATGAAGAAAAATTACTTTTTTGCAAAATTTTATAATAGAAATGAAGAAAAATTCTTTTTTTTACAAAATTTTCGTTCTTTTTTCATTTATAGTGAAAAAAATAAAAACCGCAGAGGTGATAAAATACCACCAAAAGAAAGCTCTATTTGTGGGAAAAAAAGGACAAAAATTTCATTTGGTTATAGTGTTGTATGACTGAGTTATTGTCATTCAAAATGTGAGAGCACCGAAAGCTGAAAATTGGTCTGGTTATTAAGTGGGTTTAAGTGCCCAGTAGTCAAGTGGTTAAATGTAACCATATTGCTACACTTAGAGGCGCCTCTCTTCTCCTTTACACTCTGTAGCTCCTTGCTTCTAATCCCCTTGTGGAGGCTTACGTTTATGGATGGACGGTTTATGGTTACACAACCTATCACATTGCTATAATCTTTTTATATGGACTATAAACTGTTGGACTTATGAATAAATGGTTGTGGAACGAATCATCTGAGTTTCCATTATTTCTTATGGGAAAATTTGATTTGATATGCAAGTACTTTGGATTACAAGCATGTTTCTGGAATGAATTATGCTCCCAATCCAAGGTTTTACTGTATTCAGGAATGAATGTAACAGTTTAAAGTCATTCAGAAGCCATCCACACATGGGACACCCATCATTAGAAGTAATTTATGAGTACCTAGTAAATATCTAAAAGTCATTCTTTCACCAAAGTTCACACCTCTTTTTGCATTATCTCATAATAATATTAAAGTGATACCAAACGATATCTTTATTCTATAAAAATAATCCATACACAGCCACTACTTAATGGCTCTGTAAACTATTTTTCATGAAATGGTTTCTTACTGTCATAGGTGTGTGCAGCCTATTGTATTAGGGTGTGCACCCCAAAGCTTAAACAAACATGAACACCACCTGCTCTCAGAGGGAGGAGGTTCTAATGGTGGGAGACCATTGATTGGAAGCATTTGTTACACCCTAAGTATAGGTATAATGTGTTCCTACAGTTGAGCCTAGACTTTAATATAATGGGGGAATTTACACTGGCCACTGGGACCCCAATCACCCACCTGGTGCCACCCCTGGATAATGCTAATGCACATGGGTTGATTAGGGTGTGCCCAGGCACACCCGACACACCCTGTGTGCACGCCTATGCTTACTGTGTTTTTCTACTTCCATGTAACATCCTTTGTGATCAAAAAAGAAACGTACTGTATAGAGTTGGAGGAAACTAAGAGAAATAGAATGTACTTTGAGGTTAGAATACATATATGAATTGAATTGTCTTTTTTTAAACTAGGGTTATTTTAGGTGGCCAGCAGATAATGGCATCCTGGCTTATTGTTTGGTCCTGACAATAATGTGCTGGGAGTGTCTTCTGCTATGCATGGGGATTAGGGTTGCCACCGCATCCCTTTAAAACAGAACACTGAGTGAGTTTAATTACCACCATAATCAGCCACAGAACCTGTGTAATTCATATGTGTTCTGTTTTAAAGGGAAGAGGTGGCAACCCTAATGGGGATCGATGTATTGTTATAATGATTTCTATAGTAAATGTGTACATGCATGCTGCCACACTTAACATAAAGGCTGCGTTCTAACCATTTCTTGATGTAGTGTTGTAAAAAGAAAAAAAAAGTCCTTTGTCACTGGCCGGCATGGGTTAGCAGTATAATCTGTGTCCATCAGCACTCTGGGTGACCAGGGCTGCCTCTATAGATCCTGTTACATTGACAAGCATAAAGAGCACTAATCAGAGCAACAGATACATAGAGCCAGAAAATCACTGGCTGATGTGTCTTTGTTCAAATATTGATCACAGATTTCCGACAATGCCTTCCTTCCCCTCTCACTGCGATCAGTGAAGAACTGACCAGTAGAAGAGTGTCTGCTGTGCTCATTACAGAATCCTCAGGAAGAATGCATGCATATTCTGGGGGTGAGATGCTTAATTGCATTAACAACTCTTCACCCGTAGGAAACAACTGTTATCACTGATGAACATGGGCTGTGAACTGAGCTTTAATGAGCTTTGAGGCATGGCAGCAATATCATACAGGCACCTGCAGGAGTTTGGTTACCATAAGCTAATGAGCCCCATCAGGTGCTTTGCTGTTTAATGAGCTCTAATGAGCTCTTGAATGTGTGGTTAATGCAATATGGAAGCACAGATCGCTGCAGGAGATTGCATATCCTCATATACTGGGCATCCCTTTATATTAGATGTTCAGCTCCAATTGTGCACCTGGGCCCTTTACTACCCCTCTCCCAGTGAGTCCACAAATGGTTCAGTTGGGTTAACTGTTACTGTTTAACAGGCTATGCCAGGCACTTGTTTGTACAATATATTTTATTTGCTGTCCAGTGACATAAAACTACCATGATAAACACATATTCATTTCTTTCACAGGGAGATGGATACATAATACGGCTATTTGTATATGCAGAAGTCAATCTCATCTCATTTTATACATATTGTATTCATGAACTCTAATGCAGAATGAATTATTAACCTCTTGCCGACCGCGCTATAGCACAAATACTGCTACAGCGCAGTCGGGTTGTTTTGGGACGACGTCCCTGGGACGTTCTTCGTGAACTTCCGTGATTGTGCGCCCCCTGAGACGCGCTTGTGGAAGTTTTTGTGCTCGCCGGGTCCACAGGACCCGACGCAACACGGGTCACGGTGAAGAGCCAATGATAGCCGCTCTTCACCACCTGATCGCTCCCTCCAATGAGGGAGCAGTAAAATGTAAACAAAAAAAGAGGTCATCCTGAGGTCTTCTCTTCTCTCCTCACACCAATACAGCGTGTGAGGAGAGAAGTGATTTTTACAAGTGAGTGCCATCTATATTGTGCCCAGCAGTGCCTAGCAGTGCCACACAGTGCCACTACACTACCCATCAGTGCCCCTACAGTCCCCATCTGTGCCACCAGTGCCACTACAGTCCCCACCAGTGCCACTACAGTCCCCACCAGTGCCACTACAGTCCCCACCAGTGCCACTAAAGACCCTATAACTTTCACCCAGACTAATTAATATCCCAATTTTTTTTTTTTTTACCAAAAATATGTAGCAGTATACATTTTAGGCGAAATTTATGAGGAAAAAATACTTTTTTGCAAAATGTTATGATAGAAATGAAGAAAAATTCATTTTTTTACAAAATTATTTTTTTTTTTCATTTATAGCGAAAAAAATAAAAACCACAGAGGTCATCAAATACCACCAAAAGAAAGCTCTATTTGTGGGAAAAAAAGGACAAAATTTTCATTTGGTTACAGTGTTGTATGACTGAGTTATTGTCATTCAAAATGTGAGAGCACCGAAAGCTGAAAATTGGTCTGGTTAGGAAGGGTGTTTAAGTGCCCAGTGGTCAATAGTGTTGAGCGGAATACGCCATATTCGATTTTGCGATATTGCGCGAATATATAGAAGAATATTCGCGAATATTCGCTAATATCAAATATTCGTGATATTTTATCCAAAAAAAATTTTGCGAAATTTCGCTAATGCGAAAATGATTGTGAAATTCTCATAAATGGAGATCATTTCCTGTATTATAAACGGAGATCATTTCCTGTATTACTAAACTAATATGCACTAAACACTAACTCTACACTAACTCTACTTAAAAGAAAGGAGAATAAGGGGGAAAAGAAGGGCAATATTCCTATTGTGCAATTATCTTCTCCGCCCTTCTTTTGCATCAGAGCCAATCAGAATAACTCGAATATTCGGCAAAAGGAATATCGCGCAATATTCCTTTTGCCGAATATTCGAGTTATTCTGATTGGCTCTGATGCAAAAGAAGGGCGGAGAAGATAATCGCGCAATATTCCGTTTGCCGAATATTCGAGTTATTCTGATTGGCTCTGATGCAAAAGAAGGGCCGAGTAGCTGATGCGAATCTTTTATGTTGCCGAAAATTCGCAATGCGATTTTTCGGCAACATAAAAGAATCGCATAAGCTACTCGGCCCAGGGTCTCTCTCTAATCATACCAGCAATGCTTTTAGACGTCGATGGAGATCACTAGGATGTGATCTGTTTTAAAAATAAATTTGAAAAAATACGAATATTCGCCATAGCGAATATTCGCTGCAATATTCGAGTTATTCGCGAATACTCGAATATGCATTACTCGTAGCGAATATTCGCAATGCGAATATTCGTGAGCAACACTAGTGGTCAAGTGGTTAAAGAATAACATGTGTTTGAAGACAGGCTTCAGTGATGGCAGTGGTGATGTGCTGTCTGATAGTCTGTTCTAGATAAAAAATATTTGTGGGGAATTCAAATATAATGTTGCAATTTTGAGATCTCCAATGATACGATCTCCCAATTGCAACAGGTCATCCATCCCTCTCAATCGTGTACCATTTCTGTTTTATCCTCATCTCCTATGCACACACATTCTTATATGGTAAAAGGATTAGAACTAAACCCTCTGTCCTGTATAGCCAATAAAAAAGCTGCCATCTTATGCCACGTACACACATTTTTTTTCACTTGCTATTTACTAAAGTCATGAAAATTTACTAAAGTCATGAAAATTCTCATATGACAGAAAAATTATTTGGGAGTGGTGTGGTGTATTTGTATTGTATTTTCGGACGACAACGGTACTGACTAAACAAATGTTTTATGATCTGTTTTATAATTTTCTCCTTTCTTGCAATCTTTGGATTGACATTGAATAGAGCAGTCCCCTCACAGATGCTTCCACCAATCAGTGTTAGGCCCCTTTCACACCTGCGGACCGTATTTCCGTTTTTCATCCGATGTATCCCTATGGGATTGCGAATGTCAGCGAATAAACATCCGCTGACATCCAATCTCATCGGTGTCCGCTATGCTCCGATTCTGCAGATGGTGGAAAATCCTATTTGTCCATCCATCATCGGATCGGATGAACATGGACAGGCGATCCGTGTTTATCCAATCCCCCCCATAGAGGAAAGCGGACATCTGACTGGGACGGCCCTGTCATCTGCCAGCTCAGCGGTTTCTGCTGAGCAAGCGGGTGTTAAAGGTACAGATCCTCACGGGATCCGTATGTGTGAATGGGGCCTTAGGCCAAAGAATATTACTTCTAGCCCTGAAAGGTGTGATTGTAACCAATCCAGCCCTGCCTACTGGCACTCACATAATGAAGTTGTTTACACTACGAGCACCTAGGGAAAATCCTAAGCAAAGTGAATGGAAGCTAGACATGCTTCTTAGCACCGTCTTAGGCTCCCAACACACGACCGGTGTTCACTTTTCGCCGAGAAAACCGTCGAGAAACTCGTCGAGCCAAAAAGAGAGAATGTTCTCTATTTCCTCGACGGCAATGGGAAAATTTGGCTCGACGAGTTTTTGGACAGCCGAACGAGAAACTCAACGAGAAAAACGATGTGTTTTGCTTGTCGAGTTTCTCGGTCGTGTGTACGGGGGCCTCACACAAGGCTTTCTATGCAGCTGCAGGTTTGGGGGGTGAAATAGGAGCAGCAAGCAGTGGTTGAGGAGAAGCCTTCTACATCCGTGGAAGTGATGGAGGTGACTGAGAAATAGAAAGCTGATTACTGAAAAATGAAGGAACAAATTGACAGTGCATCAAAAGCCTAATTAGGTTCTCAGTGTCAACTTTTAGAGCATATGTTCAGACTGGTTTTGGTACTGTGGTTACAGGGTCACTTTAAAAACAGTTTATATCGTTTTTTGCAGTTCTTCGAGTGATGATATCAAAATACAATCTGTACATTTTATGGATTATATAACTGTAGCCGAAAGTCATTTTTATGCAGTTTGTTGTATTCTTGATGGGTATGAAAAGAACATACTGAGCAGTTTGCTGTTTTATGCTACCCAGGAAATATTGAAACTCAGCTTAAAGTGCAATTAAACCAAGTAATACAATTGTTGTAATCCTTGTCACTCTTTACTTATTTTATCATTGTAAGCACTTTAGACTTCCTTATAGCTTCTTGTAGTTCCCATTGCACATCGCATTGATGGCATCTCTGAGCTTCTGGTTTTGGTAGTGGAAGTGCGTGTATGAGCATAGTAACGTACCCTGCATATTTGTGCATTTTAAGATGCTAACATTTGAATGTGTTATAGAAGTAAACACTCACAAAAAGGATGGTAGAGAGTTTGCAGTTTTTGCGCTATAAACAAAAAGAGACCGACAATTTTGAAAAAAAGAACAAGATTTTTCGCTTTCTGCTATAAAACATATCCAATATTTTCTTTTTTAGAAAATCTAATTTCTTTATTAATTTAGGCCAATATGTATTTTGCTGCATATTTTTGGTAAAAAATAAAAATAAATAAATAAGCGTATATTGGTTGGTTTGCGCAAAAGTTATAGGGCCAGATTCACAGAGCCCTTACTCCGGTCTATCTCCTGTTAGACCGGAGTACTTTCAAATTACGCGCGTCGTATCATTAGTTTGAATCCTCACGGGCCTTACGGGCCGAAATCTACCTGAATTCGTCTTAGAGCCAGGTAAAATACGGCGGCGTAGTGTATCTCTGATACCTGAATCTGGCCCATAGCGTCTACAAATAATGGGATATCTTTTTGCAATTATTTATTATTATTTTTTTCACTACTAATGGTGGCAACCAGCAACGTCTACCGGGACTGTGAAAATCATACACCCGACATTTTTATACTATACTAAGCTGGTGGTGTCATGTTTTGGAGACCATATTGGTGATTGGATGTTCGTTAATGTCATCTGAACACTCATTAAGAGGAGTTTTTCAAACTTCCATAAACTTTATATCTGAGAACTGTATCACTATATCAGTATATTAGTGTATCTGCACTTGGATTCTGCTACACACGGGTGTCATATAATTGATTACTTAGCATGCTGTTTTCACAACATAATTTATATCAAATTTGTTTGATGTTTTTGATATATGCATTTTTATTCATTATAGGTTATTATTATTTATAACGTGCCTCTTTTTTTGACTCATTAGTTCTGGTCTGTGAAAAAATATCTTGCAGCAGGGCCGTTGCTTTCCATTATGATATTTTTTTGCACTATTTTCCATCGTAGTGATTTATTGTTATTTCCGAGCGCGGTTTTTGAGTTGGTATAGTATGACATTGAAAGCACTTAATGCTGTGGAATTAGGGTAGGACTGTTGAGAAAAGTTACCACTGTGGTTTTATGACCATATACAGTAGAATACTAAGGACTGTAGCGTTAGGTAAAGAATGTTGAGAGCAGCCAACTTTCTGTAGTGAGGTAGGATTGTAAGGAAGTGGTACCGTGGGATGTAAATTAGGACAAAAAAGAGAATTTAGAATTGTAGAACACTGAGACCTCAGACACACGACCGAGGAACTCGTCGTAAATGAAACATCGTTTTCCTCGACAAGTTCCTTGTTAGGCTTGTCGAGAATCTTGACAATCTTTCTTTGTGTACACACAGTCAAGACAAAATCTCGTTGTTCTCAAACGCGGTGACGTACAACATGTATGACACCACTATAAAGGGGAAGTTTGATTCCACTGGCGCCACCCTTGGGGCTGCTTTTGCTAATCTCATGTTACTGCGTGTTAAGTAAAAGTTTGGTGAGAGACGATTTGCGCTGTTCAGTCTGTTACAGCGTAACGAATGTGCTATATCCATTACAAACCCTACTTTTACCGAAGGCACGCTCCCATCTCATACTTTATTCTGAGCATGCGTGGGTCTCTAAGCATAAAAACGAACATGTTTCTCATCGTAAACCAGCCCGACGAGAAACATGATGAGCAAATTGAGACTCCCGACGAGGAAAAGGAGAACTTGTTCTCTTTTTTTCTCGTCGAGTTCCACAACAGTTTTCTCGACGAAAAACATACACACGACCGTTTTCCTCTGCAAAAAGCTCTGCCACCAAGTTTCTTGATGGATTCTATCGAGGAAAACGGTTGTGTGTACGGGGCCTGATAAGAATTAGGAGAGAAGTTAATAGAGAGTTGTAAAGTGTAATTCAGGCTGTGAACCCGAGTTGATATTGTTAAAGTTAGGGCAGTTTATTACATTTAGTATATAAATTGTAGTTGGGACTGGAAAGGATTTAGGTACAATTAATATCTGCATTAAATAACTCTTTTATGTGAAACAATTTTGGATGAATTGAAACAACATACAAAAAATTGGTCCTATTTATTTTTTGAAGGTTACAAAATATGGCATTTGGGAAGGCTGAACTATAAAGGAAGTAGTAACATACCTGGGTATAGGATGTGTAGTAAATTAGAGATTACAAATTTTATCTCAATGAATGAGATCCAGCAGAAGCCTTTTTAATATCTACAAGAATGCATTTCAGTGAACCTCAAGCAAAGCCTCTGTTGGCCATCTTGATGCCTTACATGCTGCTCATATATCTGGTTTATAAAACACAAGGGTGCATTTCATCAAGGAGCTGTATTAAAAATTGTGCGTACAGCATGTGATTTATTTCTGAAAGTCTCAGCATCCGTGTGAGATGAAACACAGTTCTTTGTCAAGTTTCATATTTCTGATGCAAATCTAGAAGGCAGAGGAATTCATACTGGCTCAGTCTTATTTATTTATTTGACACGTGTATAACAGAGTAAAAATAGCATTAAACAAATTGATTCACCCTATTATCACATGCACTTTAAATCACCCATCTCACTGCTCTTTCTGTCTGACTCTGATGAACCATTTCATACACTCATGTTTTTTGTTGAATTATAGTACATTGACATTATGGCTAGGATCACATATCAAACACCAGTTTTGTACCCTACTTTGTCGGCTGCATTTCTGTGTATCTAGACAAACAAAGAGATGGAAGTCTCCCTCTCAATGGCCAGAGGCAGAGTAAGCTGAAGAGAGCACATAAGTGGTTTAAGAGGCAGGGTGTATCACCGAACTTCGAAATTCCATTCACAATAAAGTGCAGGGGGTCCGTGCTTCGAGTCCTGATGGGATTAAATGCAATAAACAAAAAAAACAAAAAAAGAAGAAAATTTCTCTGTGATATCTAGAAAAGACTAAGGTCATCACAACAAATATTTCAAAGGATAGAAGTGCTACTGTCCTCGGTGGGACACCATAGAAAAGTATTACCAACATATTGCTGATCAGGGGTTGAGTAGGTTATGTGGAATAGAGAGATAAAAGGAAAAAACTAGATGAAAGTAGACAGACAAAGAATAAAGAGGGTCATGGTATAAATAAATGAATAGGGATTATGGCAGTTGTGAGAATTCTCTGCACTATGAACCATATTTAATATATTGTCTCCAATGTGGGTAGCAAAACTCAGTGGTGGAAAGGAATTTACTATGTGTTAAAGAAAGACAGTATATAAATTAATATTTGTAGTTAGTACATACTGGTAATAATATGTTTTATTTAGAAAAACATCTCAAAACATGAAAAAAAGCATCACCCCCCCAAAAAAAAACTGTTTGGATTAGGGAAGGGTAATGCCTTGTACACATGATAGGAATTTCTGATGGACTAAAATATGATGGAATTTTTCATCAGAACTCCGATCAAGCTGTCTTCCATCAGTCTTGCATACACACTGTCAGACAAAATTCAGACCGTACAAACCGCGGTGACGTAAAACACTACGATGAGCCGAGAAAACGAAGTTCAATGCTTCCGAGCATGTGTCGACTTGATTCTGAGCATGCGTAGGAATTTTCTCCGACGAAGTTCCACACAGACAATCAGAATTTGCCATAGGATTTATTTTGTAATTGTAATTTTTATTGAATTTTTTTACAAATACATGTAAAGGTGAACATAATACAGAAAAGTATCATCATCTCATATAGAAGAAGACAAGCGTCTAAGTGGAGGATGTCAAAATCAGAAGAAAAAAGAAAATCAAGGGGGGGGGGGGTACACAATGGATCTAGACGTAGCATATATGTAGTAATAGTATATATATAGTAATAAGGGTATGCAGGGCAATCATCCGAACATGCAGGAAGTGGTTGCCTAAGAGACCTTAATAATAGTTCAGGAAAGCGATTCAGGATTGAATGAGGAGTTGTCCCCAGGATCCCAAATCTTTGAGAATTGAGGCTTCCCATAGGATTTTATTTCATCAGAAAAATTTAAAACATGTTCTATTTTTTTACACTGATGGGAAAAAATCGTATGGGCCCACACATGATAGGAATTTCTGATGGAAAACTCTGGGCACCCACCTGAAATATTTTTTTTGTTTGCTTACATTTTTCAGAAATCTTAAGTCACATGACACCCTGGGTTCATTTTCTTTTTAAATTTGTTCCAGTGGTGGACAGTGCTCAATCATATGCAGAGTGGCACTGACATTATCATGTCTTCTCTGTGCCAATACATTGTTAGTGCAGGGTTCCATAGTGACATCCCCTTGTGACGCCCTGCACAGTATTTCTTCAGTCTTCCGAAATTAATCATACTGGACATAATTTAACATGAAATATTGACGACATCTTATGGGGGAGAAGAGGTACTGTGGGCCACAAAAAAAACATAAGAGGTTTGTATTTTAGCCACAGATTTATTTAGGGAGGACTATTTTCCATTTTAAAAAGTTGCCTGAAGTTGGTCTTTTAGGTTCGGTTCACACTGCAGTGCTGTGATACTTGTAAGAAAATAAATGGCTGCACATCCAGGAATTCCGATTGCCTTTTATTGTTCAAAGTGATAACACCAAAGACACCAACACAAGGTCACATAGACGCGTTTCACACAAACATCATGTGCTTAATCATGATTAAGCACAAGATGTTTGTGTTAAACGCGTCTATGTGACCTTGTGTTGGTGTCTTTGGTGTTTTCACTTTGAACAATAAAAGACAATCGGAATTCCTGGATGTGCAGCCATTTATTTTCTTACAAGTTTCCCACGGAGGAGGGCCGGATATTCCACCTCAGGTTATCATCACACCTGGAGCAGCGTCTCTTTTTCTTTGCAGCGCTGTGATATGTTGCGAATTTGTTCAGTTTTTTTGTCCTGTGTGAGGTGCGAATTAACTGTGAATTTACCACAATTTTAACACGATTTTACCACAAATTTCAGTAGTTGGACAGCTGCAATCGATGTTCTAGCCAATGGAATAATAAAAAAAAAAGGTGTTAACTTCCTGTGTACTTCCTGGTTTTTGTGGGGAGTAGTGTGGTGGAATTCGCACATATCTGAACCAACAATGCGATTCCAGAACGATTTACATTGATGTCTATGGAGACTAAATTCGCAACGCAAAGCTGTAAACTTGCACAAGACCCTTTTTAATTTTGCATCACATTCGTAGAGGAATCGCAACGCATAGCTGGAATGACCGTCATTGAAAACAATGACTTTTTGGATGACTTGCGAATCTAGTTTTTTTTATAACGCATCACATTCATTATCAACTCGCACAAGTGTGAACGGGGGGCCTTAGACCCCTTTCACACTGAGGGCATATTGCAGGCGCTATAGCGTTAAAAATAGCACCTGCAATCCTTCCTCAAACAGCTGCTCCATTTGTCTCCAGTGTGAAAGCCCTCAGACTTTCACACTGGAGCGTTGCGCTAGCAGGACGGTAAAAAAATTCCTGCTAGCCGCATCTTTGGAGCGGTGAAGGAGCAGTGTGTTTACCGCTCCTCCACTGCTCCTGCCCATTGAAATCAATGGGACAGTGCGGCTTTACCGCCCACAATGCACTGCTTCAGCAGCGCAATGCGGGTGGTTTTAACCCTTGCTCGGCCGCTAGGGGGGGTTTAAAGCGCCGTGCTAGCAGTCGAAATGCACCGCAAATCTGCCCATAGCATCGGCGGTAAAAATAGCGGGGTTTTCACTGCAGATGCTATGGGCAGCTCAGTGTGAAAGGGGTCTAAGTACGCCAACTGGTGGCACAAAGTGAACACCATAAAAATTATCAGAGCCCCTCAGCCAGCAGCCTTTTTCCTTGATTGGATGTACATGAAAAATGGTTAAGGTTAAAGTAGAAACAGAGGTTCATAGTGTACACCTTAATTTGCCCGGGGCACATAATTTTTTTCAAACCTTCCAACTCTATTGCTATGCTTCTGGAATAAAAAATAACTAATGGTTTCTTTTGAGATCTCAAGTGAGGTTTATTGAATACAATTTGAAGCCTTCTTATTGGTTGATTTTCATTTTTGGTCTTGTTAATGAACGCCGGGTATGCTTTCAGTGAACATCTTGTGCATGTGCTTTCTCTTTTGCCAGTACAATATAACCGGTTTAAAGTATTCATCGAAATTGCACTTGAAATTGGAACAAAAATAGAAAGGTATAGAGAATAAGGAACAGAAGATAGTGGAGAGAAGCGGGAAATGAAAATGGAAGGAATGGGGAACACTTCTTAGAAGTGCTAATTAACGTTCCCCAGGCGTGTCCTGCTGTGCTCTCCACTTCAGCTTTTAATGAGGACCTGATGTACCTGTGGAATGGCAGATTTTATATTTTACCTGGTAACATTCTCACTGAGGGTGACCTGGTAGTGAGGCCAAACACTTAACCCTCTGATTGTTATAAACCCTATGTTATGATAAACCTTCTTTACATCACAATAGCTGCACAGAATAGGCGGCACAAAATATTATATTAATTGCAGTATTTACAGGACAATGAAAATCTTTACTATTAAATCAGTTATGCTTTTACAAGCACATTATTGTTTCACAGTACAAACTAAAAATTGAATTGATGTATTATTTGGAAAAAGGGCAATCTCAGCCTCTGAGGGCACTTTGATTGTTTTCTGTGGACTCTTTTATACTCTCTGGTATTAGAAGTTGATTTTTATTAACCACTTAAGACCCGGACCAAAATGCAGCTAAAGGACCAGGCCAGGTTTTGCGATTTGGCACTGCGTCGTTTTAACAGACAATTGCGCGGTCGTGCGTCGTGGCTTCCAAACAAAATTGGCGTCCTTTTTTTCCCACAAATAGAGCTTTCTTTTGGTGGTATTTGATCACCTCTACTTTTGCTATAATTATCCCCCAAAAATATATAAAAAAAACATTTTTTTTCCTTAGTTTAGGCCGATACAAATTCTTCTACCTATTTTTGGTAAAAAAAATTGCAATAAGCGTTTATCGTTTGGTTTGTGCAAAATTTATAGCGTTTACAAAATAGGGGATAGTTTTATTGCATTTTTATAAAAAAATTTTTTTACTACTAATGGCGGCGATCAGCGATTTTTTTCGTGACTGTGACATTATGGCGGACACTTCGGACAATTTTGACACATTTTTAAGACCATTGTCATTTTCACAGCAAAAAATGCATTTAAATTGCATTGTTTACTGTGGAAATGACAGTTGCAGTTTGGGAGTTAACCACAGGGGGCGCTGATGGGGTTATGTGTGACTTGAAGTGTGTTTACAACTATAGGGGGTGTGGCTGTAGGTGTGACGTCATCGATTGTGTCCCCCTATAAAAGGGATGACACGATCGATGCTGCCTCCACAGTGAAGAACAGGGAAGCCGTGTTTACACACGGCTCTCTGTGTTCTTCAGCTCCGGGGACCGATCGCCGGACTCTCGCCCGCGCGACCCCACAGCTGGGCTTAAAGGGCCACGTACAGGTACGTGATTGTACCCAGCCTGCCATTCTGCCGATGTATATCGGCGTGAAGGGGTCCTTAAGTGGTTAAACATACACTATATTACTAAAAGTATTGGGTCGCCTGCCTACACACACATTAACTTTAATGGCATCCCAGTCTTAGCCTGTAGGGTTCAATATTGAGTTAGCCCACCTGTCCTGTTGCAGCTATAACAGGTTCAACTCTTCTGGGAAGGCTGTCTGCAAGGTTTAGGAGTGTGTCTATAGCAGGGGGATTGAATTAAAATTCATGGAGGTCCGATTAGTAAAATTTTCTTCTAGCCAATGACCAAATCACAGTTTTGTGTGGTAACTCTTTACATCACAGCCCAGGTGTGCAGGCATGACAGTCCATTCATTTGCATGGGCTGCTGTGTCTGCATTTTCTGCTGGAAAAAGGTCCTGGCACCTTTTTAAAAATGCAGCCGCATGGAAACTGCATGGCGCACATTTTCCCCACCGCAGTACTGCCCCTTTCACATATAATAACCCCACATACAGTATTGCCCCCTTCACATATCACCCCAAACAGTATTGCCTCCTTCACATATCACCCCACACAGTATTGCCCCATTCACATATCACTGCACACACAGTATTGCCCCCTTTACATATCACTGCACACACAGTATTGCCCCTTCACATATCACCCCACACATTATTGCCCCTTCACATATCACCCCACACAGTATTGCCCCTTCAAGTATCATCCCACACAGTATTGCCCCCTTCACATATCACCCACACACAGTATTGCCCCCTTTACATAACCCCCCCACACAGCACTGCCCCCATTCTCCCGTTCCCCATTCTTCACAGTTCCATATATTTTCCTCCATTCACTATCCTACCTTTCACAAAGCAGAGAGCAGGAGGCAGGACAGTCCTGAAGGCACAGTAGCACTGGGTGGGGCGCAAGAGCTGCTGGGTTGACTTTTCAAAAAACTGGTGATTGGCTGCTAGGACCGCCTTCTAGCAGTCAATCATCTCTCGATTAACGTGACCGGCAGATACCTCTCTCCATGCAGTGCTGGTCCTGCCCCCAGTCCAGAATTGTCACGCCTTCTTCTGTCCGCTCCTCTATACTCTGCTAATGATAGCGGAGGAGGCTGGGGACATAATTGGCGACTAAATGACGCAATCTCGGAGGTCTGGGAAAGAGAAGCAGCTCAGGCCGGCGCTGACCATGGGCCACCATTTAGTGATGCCCAGTCTATGGGAATGTTTGATCATTCTGCCAGAAGCGCATTTGTGAGGTCAGGCACTGATGTTGGACGAGAAAGCCTGGTTCCCAGTCTCTACTCTAATTCATTCCAAAGGTGTTCTATCGGGTTGAGGTCAGGACCCTGTGCAGAGTCAAGTTCCTCCACCCCAAACTCACTCATCAATGTCTTTATGGACCTTGCTTTGTGCACTGGTCCAATTCATTTGGTGGAGTTATGGTGTGGGGTTGTTTTTTAGTGGTTGTGCTTGGCCCCTTCACTGGGCAAAGCTAGGTATGATGAGGATATGATGATAATGTATGAGTATGATGAGGATTGTCCCATTTCATGTTCCCACAAATTAAGAGAGGAGAATATATTTATGCATTGTCAGTCCAACCACAAGTGAAACATCAGTTACAGATAAAGTCTGGTGCTATAATTCCCTTTCTGCAACTCACTTATACCATTTCTTTCTATCTTTCTTTCTTTCTTTCTTTCTTTTTTTCTTTCCTTCTTTCTTTCCTTCTTTCTTTCTTTCCTTCTTTCTTTCTTTGCAGTTGATTTAGGACAGTGATGGAGAACCTTGGCACCCCAGATGTTTTGGAACTACATTTCCCATGATGCTCAACTACACTGCATGAGCACCATGGGAAATGTAGCTCCAAAACATCTGAGGTGCCAAGGTTCGCCATCACTGATTTAGGGTATTCTCTTTCTCCCCCCAAATATGGGATTACATATTTACGCCACCTACTTCCTAAGACTGTTTACAGTGTATCAAAATCTGGTACCATATCAAGGCTTTTTAAACGTATTCCTACATAATATTCTCCCGTTTCCTGGCTTTGTTCCCCTCCATGTCGAATATTTGGACGTTATTGGCTTTCAGGAAGTGCTACCATTCCAAATGAGAATTCCTAAATCACACAGGTTCCCAAGAAATGCAAGGAATGGCTAGTTATGTTAATCTAGGACAGTGGTCTCCAAATTGTGGCCCGGGGGCCAGATGCGGCCCTTTGCTTGTTTTTATCAGGCCCTTGGGGTATTTCATCCACTAATATCTACATTAATTCCACCCCCCCCTACTGAGACCATTGAGGGGGCACAATTACACCAACAACGGGGCACCATTCCTCCCAGTGACACCAACAATTGGGCAAAAGGACACCAATGCTGGGGTACAATTCCTACCACTGACACGAACGATGGGTCACAACTCCTTCCACTGATGTTGGGCCCTTTTTTACTCCCAATGGCCACAGTCCAACCCCCCTAATGTCTTAAAGACAGTAAACTGGCCCCCTGTTTGGAAACCCCTGATCTAGGATGTATCAAAAACTGACATATCAATTATGGATGGAAAAATCTTGAGATCTTCCTACCTTTCCATATGTGATTACTGCTATGATTTTGAAAAAGGGATTCTTTGTTTTTCTGTTATTAACTTCCACATTTGCACCATGCAATGGAAATGCTTTGCACTTTACTGAATAACTGCTTTGTCCTCCCAATCATGGGTTCTGCTGCTGCTCTCCATAATGGTTAGTACTAGGTGTCTCGCATAAACCACTATAACCAACATACAGGTAGATCCTGCATTCTCTAGTGATTGTAAATTGTTATTTTTACTTTTTTTTTTGTCCTGAATTAAAAAGCTTTTTTACTGCTTGTTGACTTTTTAGCAGTGCATATACTGAATTTTAAATAAAATTGCTGTAGGTACATAAAAAGATAAAAACAACTGAAGGTTTACAAATGGTGTTATCCTCCTTGTAGCCATATTCTGCCAGGTACTTAGAAACAAAATAGCAACATTTAACAGATGAAATTATAATGTGAAGATTTTAGGGGAAAATAAAATACTGCATAAGTGCATTTGATTATACAAAGAATTAAGCTCTAAGGCTGTAAGGCTGTTAACATTGGATAAATGTATTATTAATGATACACATGAGCTGTGTGTATTTTAGCCGTTTGTATTAAAACATTTCTTCAGCTGTGCTATAAAAATACCGTACTGGAAAATCTGCTGATTACAAAATATCATACCTTTGGGCGACCTTCCCTATTGTGAGACAGTCATGATTGTCCAAGTCAAACAGTTTGAGATTGGTGAGTCTTTGACTAAATTTCATAAGTTGGCAAGTTTAAATGTTATAGACAGTAAGACGTTAGGGGAATCGGCTTTCAACCATGTACGTACTGTCTAGATAGATAGATAGATGTTCTGTTTTTTAATGAAAAAAAAACACAATAGCAATGCAAGTTTCAATTTCTGTTGAAGGTGCTTCAGACCTTGGATCTGCTTATCATGGAAGCTGTTGGTTCTCCATCTACATGATTAGCTCCCGCATCGGTGTCTTCTTTGCAGACTTGGTACTTGGAAAAATCTCCTCCTGTTGCCTATAAGTAGTTTGGTATCTTATTCTGTCTTCTATACTGGTTGCAGCCCAGCCTGTTCTCTGGGTCTGGAAGTTATTCAGTCTGCCATCTGTTCTAGTTATCGCCCTGTGTTGCGACTCCTCCTGAACATCTTTTGTCTTGGACCCTCCTTGGCATTATTCATAAGGAGGAGAGAGAAGCGCCAAGCCAATCCTTTAAACAGCGTATACAGTATCCCCTTATGGACCGCCGCATGTACATTTACGTCAGCAGAATGGCACAGGCAGGCACATCAACGTATATATACGTGCCTGCCTTGACGTGGGTCAGGGGTCCGATCGGTACATGCGGCGGTCCCCGTGGCTGTACGAGCAATCCGGGACGAGGGGGCGTCTATTCGTTTTTGTCCGCCCCCTCCGGATCGCTCCCAGCCAATCCGCGCACTCCCCCGCCCTGTCACTTCCTCCTCCTGTGTAAACACAGGAAGAGGGAAGTGATGTGATCTCTGCTCTCGGCGGTATTTTCAACCGCCGCTGAGGAGAGATCACATCACACAGTAAGTCTGCACAACAGCACACTGACACCAGGACACACAGGCAGACTTAACCCCTTGCGATCACCACCCCACCCCCTCCCCCCTGTCACAGTGTCACTGAATGCAGTGATCATATGTATGATCACTGCAGTTAGTGTCAGTGTGACAGGCAGTTAGTGTCAGGTTCGGGGTAGCCCCCGTACCCCCCCTAATCAATTTTTAACCCCTTGATCACCGCCCTAGTTAACCCTTTTACTCCCTATTGTCAGCGTCACGAAGCGATAATTTTTCTGATCGCTGTATTAGTGTCGCTGTTCCCGCTAGGTAGCTATTTTTTTTAATTGGGATTTTTTTTTTACTAAAGACATGTGGCTAAATAAATTTTGGCCTAAATGTTTGACTAAAATTTAGTTTATTTGATTTTTCTTATAACAAAAAGTAAAAAATATTGATTTTTTTCAAAAATGTCGCTCTATTTTTGTATATAGCGCACAAAATAAAAATCGCAGAGGCGATCAAATACCACCAAAAGAAAGCTCTATTTGTGGGAAGAAAAGGACGCAAATTTTTTTTGGGAGCCACTTCGCACGACCGCGCAATTGTCAGTTAAAGCGATGCAGTGCCGAATCGCAAAAAGGGGCCTGGTCCTTTAAATGCATTGTGGTCCGGGTCTTAAGTGGTTAAACAAGTATAAAACAACACTAAAATCTTGCATGAAAAATGTTGGAGCACTTGCAGAGTGCTAGAGCGGGTGGGAACTTCCACATGCAGTGTCACAGGAGCACAGGAGGACTGCCGGAAAGTCTTTATTGAGGGATTCACGAGCGCCGTGTGTTAGCCGCAGCTGGAGCCTCCATTAGCTGAATAAATTCCTAAGCTATTTAAAGTATTGGCTTGATGCTTTTCTCTCCTTTTTCTTTTGTTTTGTTTACAGTGATTGGGTTCCCCAGCCCGTGCCTGAAGCAGCCTTGCTCACTTTACAGCCTCCAATTAGAGACTTTTTTAGAGACAAATTTTTAGGGGTTTTTGGAGAGCACTGACTATCCTTCTTCCGATGTGACTGCATTGATTCTTGGTATTTGGCTTCTCAGGTACCCATTATTGTCACATGGTGCAAAGAGAGAGTTCTTATCTTCTGGGTACAACTTGAGCTTTCTGTCTTTCCTTGCAGGACTGATATTCGTGATCATGTTGCTGTGTTCTGCATGTGCAAAGCACAGGTTTATTTAATAAGTCATGAATTGATTAAATTTGAGGATTGTAAATTTCAATTGACACACAGGACATCTAAAAAATCTTTATAAGGGTCCATAATGATACCTGGGAACTTTTAACTCACTTTGGGACAGGTGAGTTAGGGGCACAGTCATCTGATGACACCAAGGTTCTATACCAATCCATGAAAACCAATATGTATTATAGCAGCCAAACAACAAACTGTTATGAAATAAGATTATTACCATTTTTAAGTTTATCAGATGTAAAAAAAAAGTATTAATTTGGATTTTATATGTGTTTATAAGTAATACAGATGTTAACCTACATTAAGAAATAATTCATATACACTAATAGGTGAATTTATAGAGAGTGTCCATGACATGCTTTAAATTTGTATTGTGTTGCTTCAAAACGAATGTCAGTTCACCACATATCGCGATTCACTTAGACCGGTGTGTCTGTATGGACATTCAATCCTCAGTGCAATTGACCTCCCTTCCTGCTGCTGCACCTGTCACAATGTCAGCAAAACATTGAGTAGTTCTTCATTGGGTGGGGCTGGATGCGGAAGGTAAGACACTAGTTCCCCATCAGGTCTGCTCCCCTTGGGATTGACAGCAGGCAATGGGTAGATCCATAGACAGCCTGCTCTTGAATCAGCCCACTGCCTGCTTTCAATCACAGCGGTATTCCTGATGGGGGACTGGCACCTCAGATTGCCCATAATGCTCTACCTACTGTCAATGTCACTGGATACTAGAAGGATGTCAGATGTGAAGCCAACAGCATCCTTAACAACCCTTAATAGGTAGAGAGGAGTAACAGTGGCAAACATGCTGCTCTGGTACACTGTGCACAGGGACAGGCAATCTGCCTGTCTCTGTACAGCATCATACAGTTGATTTTAATTATCTTCAGTTTCATTATTTACCAACTAGAGGTAATTACTTACTCTTCCACTTTGTAAAAGCAGTGCTTTTAGGAAACAACATTAATCTGCAGCACATGCCTATAAGCTACTGAAACAGGCAGCAGGGATTTCTAAATTTGGTGCAGTACTTTGTAAAGAGCCATATTGTCAGAAAAGTGTGGTTAGGGCTTTATCAATCTCCCCCCATCCCCTCCTGTGTTAAAAAAAAGGTCTATGACCATTAAACGACAAGTAAACCTACATTTGTAGATGCTTTTATTAAAGAGCTTTTAATGTGGTTCACTAATATTTATTTCATGTTATGTCTTGTGAAGATATAAATACAGTGAAAGCCTTTTGTGATCTGTTTTATTTTATCTGTTAACCACTTCAATACAGGGCATTTTCACCCCCTTCCTGTCCAGACAGATTTTCAGCTTTCAGCACTGTCGCGCTTTAACTGACAATTCAGCGGTCGTGCGACATTGCTCCCAAACAAAATTGATGTCCTTTTTTCCCCACAAATAGAGCTTTCTTTTGTTGGTATTTGATCATCTCTGCGGTTTTTATTTTTTGTGCTATAAACAAAAATAGAGTGACAATTGTGAAAAAAAAAATTACTTTTTGCTGTAATAAATATCCCAATTTTTTTTTTAAAACAAATATTTTTTTCTCAGTTTAGGCTGATATGTATTCTTCTACATATTTTTGGGAAAAATAACACAATAAGCATATATTGATTGGTTTGCGCAAACGTTATAGCATCTACAAATAAGGGATAGATTTATGACTTTTTTTTTCTTTTACTAGTAATGGCGGTTATCGGTGATTTTTGTCAGGACTGCGATATTTCAGTGGACAGATCGGACACTATTTTGGGACCATTCACATTTATACAGCGAACAGTGCTATAAAAATGCACTGATTACTGTATAAATATGACTGGCAGGGAAGGGGTTAACACTAGGGGGCGATCAAGGGGTTAATGTGTTCCCTAGGGAGTGATTCTTACTGTGGGGGGAGGGAACTGACTGAGAGAGGTGACCGATTGGTGTCCCTTTACACACAGAGATCCACGTCCCTGGATCTGTGAATGCCGATCGCAAGTACCTGGCAGATATTGCGGCCGTCAGGCACGTGCATCGGCAACCCGCATGATGTAGTGGGCACAGAGGACTTCCTCCCGGCAATTGAGCACCGTGCTGTAGACGTCTTTTGTCTATAGCGTGGCTGCGAAGTGGTTAATTTCAGCTAGAGGAAACTAATACAGACATTGGGCCGGATTCACAAAGCACTTGCGCCGACGTATCTCGAGATACGCTGCGTAAGTGTAAATATGTGCCGTCCTATCTGTGTGCCGTGCCCACAGAACTAAGATACGCCTAAAAACTGACTTTATCTGACCGACGTAACTTGCCTACGCCGGCATATAGTGGGTGCATAGTTACACTGGATGCATTTGGCACTCCCATTAATTTTCAATGCAAATATGCAAATGAGGGAGATACGCCAATTCACGAACGTACTTGCACCCGGCGCATGTTTTAAGTAATTTGTGTAAAGTTATTCCCCATATTGGAGGCGCAACTCATGCAAAGGTATGGACCAGGGAACGAATGCCGTCGAGTTTTACTTTGTTTACGTAGTACATAAAAAGGGCTTAGGTTACGTTCACGTCGTAGGCAGTGAATCGACGTATATCTTAGCCAGTTGTTTTGACGTGATTGTGAGCATGTGCACTGGGATACGTCCAAGGTACGACGCATGCGCAGTTCATTTTAAGTACTTGTCTGAAGCTCAGCCCATCATTTGCATGGGGTCACGCTTCATTAAAATGCATCACGCCCACTTCCAGCCCACTTCCACTTACGCTGCCTTACACCTACGACTATACGCTACGCCGGCGCAACGTTGGGAGCATTTGCTTTGTGAATTCCATGCTTCCCTCTCTGTGTTGCGCCGGCGTAGCATAAAGAAGATACGCTACGGCGGTGTATGTGAATCCGGGCCATAATCTTCATCATTTTCTATGGGAGGACTTGTCAGAAAGTCATCTGTACTCATAAAATGTTTCTTTACAGAGCTGGCACTTTTGGGCCCACTAATGTCTAAAATTGACCTGAGAACTATCATCTGGGATATAATGAAAATCTCACAGTGGCTTTAAAATCTGTATGCAAGGGAAAAATGCAGTTACAAATTGAGCATAAGCAGCCATGAAATGAAAAAAGTCCTAGCGCCTTTTAGCACTGTGCCTCTGGGCTGCAAATGACCTCCTGTCCCTTGTTAATCTTAGATCTGTAATGCAGTTTTTTTTAAACACCACTGCTTGTTAGTGAAACAATTACACTTGATGAGATTCCAGGTGTAATTAATCCACTCCGACAGCCCAAACCACTACAGTCTTAACCCTGCAGAGTACCAAGAGACAATTAAAAGATCAGTAGGCAGAAGACATACAATACCAAGTAAAGTATATAAATATATCTACTGTATCTATATTCTGTATCTATCTATCTTTCTATTCATTATCAATTCCCTCACCCTAAAAATGACTCTAATACCTAGCACACCTCTGAAAATTAACCCTTTACATTAAACCTGTGTTAACTTAAACTTGTATCTAATCGTTAACATCCTAATCCCTGACCATGAGCCCTACTGTCCCTTAACCCTTAACTATCTTTAACCTACCTAAAACCAAAATCATCTGATCTGGTCATTACTGATATAGACAAATACTTAGGTCGAAATTCATACCAGTCTTAATTATAAATGGTGCAGATTCATTACTGTGCCAAAACAAAGTTCTATAAAATTATGTGCCCCCATCTAGATTTGCATAGTGAAAATCTGTCCGGACAATAATAAAAAAAACACTAAAGAAAAGCACAGGTTTAGTTCGGACTTGGAAACAGAAAACAAATTCTCCCACGCACAAGAGAATAACCAAAAAAGTAAATTTTCCATAAGGATGATACCAACAATGGAGACACTGGCCTTGCTGCCCTTCATGGATGAAGATATCCTAGTGGCAAAAAAGAGGAAAAAAAAACAAAGGCGCACCAGCCTAGTGTATTACCGTTAAAAGATTTTAATACATTTAAATATATATACAAGGCCTACTAACAAGTGTAGTAGAAAGAATCGCATTTATGCTTAATCGACATAAGCTGCAGCAAGAAGACCTCGAACGACACTCCGATCAGTCATGGAGAAAGTAAAAGGGGTCACTGCCGGCTGACGAGTTTCGAAGCTCTAATCCTCTTCATCAGAGCCCAAAAGTCAGTTCGGACTTGGGTTTGAGTCCAGAAGGAAGCTGTCAATTCTATCTGGTATTACCCAATCAACTGCGGCCAAGGTATTCATGTACACAAAAAGGTGGGGGTGCTCATGACATCATTGACCTAATTGTCAATTCACAATAGTGCTAGTTTTTGCCTAGCAATACTTGTAAAGTATTCTAAGGTGTCTTTGTAATGTGGGGGTGGTGCTAAAAAAACAATTCAAGGGGAATGAAGATTTTTGAATAGTTACATTTCCATCTTATGTAAAAATATACCGATTTCACATCTGTTGTGTTTATACCTGTGAATTAATTAACCAATGTAAATAAAATAGATTTTTTTTTTAATAATCAATATGGGTGCATTTTTTAATATTGTTTTGTTTATTTCAAAAGCTGGACTTCGCCAGGCACAAAGGCACAAACCTGAACAAAAATGATAAAATCTGCAGTAAGAGAAGTAGTAAGAGAAAGGCCTTAAAGCAAAGACAGTGTTGTCCCATATGGAGGTAGTAGGGTGCAATCAACTAAATAAATCCTGCATGAAAAGCAGTGGTAAGGGTCACAAGAGGACTTCTGCATACCCACTGTCAATGACACTGATTAATTAATAATTATCATCTGTTTTACAAGGAAAATACCAAACACTTTTCCCTCTTGTTTTCGCTGCTGCTGCTTACACCCATGTAATCATTAATAGTGCTGCTAAGTGCCAACATTGCTTTATCCCTGGCACGTCTACTCCTTATCCTCCTTTGCTTTGCCAAATAAGCAATCAAACCTCTAAAAATTAAACAGGGCTGAATCTTTAACTTTTGGAAAACATCTCTGATACTGTCTTTGCATTTTAGATTGTTCTTGTTGATGCAAAACGGTTCTGCTGCCGGGCAATTTTTAAACATCTGTATCTTAAGGCTGAAGCTCTACAATTTATACAGTATATATACTGCATTTCCACGAAAATTAGCCTGGCTCTTATATTCATTTTGGCAACAAAAGACACAGTAGAGTTTATTTTCTGGGTAGGTCTTACCATGTAATGTGCTGTCTCCCCCCCCCCCCTCTCTCTCCCTGCCTGACAGGAATCCCCAGTGTAAACCAAGTTAAAATGCTTGTAAAATCCTATAATCCACTCTATTACAGTAGTATATAATGTATAATGTATGTGTTTCTGTAATATAATTGTGCCAAACACCTTCGTTATAGCGCCACTCTGCGCTCCTGCGACCCGCCGGAATTCTCCTCCTGCATTTATATTACAGAAACACACACATTGTACATTATATACTACTGCAATAGAGTAGATTATAGGATTTTACAAGCGTTTTAAACTAGGGATTATTTTCAGGATAGGGCTTATATTGCACCCCTCCTGGAAAATAACGCTAGGTCCTATTTTCGGGGGAAACACGATATACACATATATAAATAAATAAATATATATGTTAAAGAAAATAGCTGCTCTGCAATATAAAAAAACAATAAATATGGTGTGTACTAAAACGCAGTATCTAAGATCACATATACTCCAATTGACATAATAAATAAATGGAGTGTATATGATAGATGTGATGACCAATGTGAACAAACAAATTGAAATGACAGCTGACCTGTCCATTCTCAATATTGTCAAACCAACTAAAGTACCATCACATGAAGTGGAACTGAAATCCACTTGCTAACACCAGTGCTAATATTGTGAAAATAAGTAATGAAAAAACAAATTATTAAAATTAAATAAAAAAAGTTCAAATGCTCTGAAAATCCAAGTGTTATGCCGCGTACACACGATCATTTTTTGTGATGAAAAATAACAACGTTTTCTGTGAAGTAAAAAACGACGTTTTTGAAACGTCACTTTTCAAAGACGATTTTGCATACACACCATTTCCATTGAAGCTTGCTTCATAACTAGCTTCTGGTCATGCACGGGTTGCAAAACGTCGTTTTAAACGACGTTTTTGCTACACACGGTGACTTTTTGTGAAACAAAAAATGACGTTTTGAAAAACGACACAAAAAATTCAAGCATGTTGGAATTTTTTTTGTTGGTATTTTTTTTTAAGACAAAAAACAACGTTTTGCCCACACACGATCAATTTAAATGACGTTTTAAAAAACGTCTTTTTTTTTTTCATCGCAAAAAACGACCGTGTGTACGCGGCATCAGTTTCAATATGAGAGTCCTCTCCAAACGTGATATCTGTGACTTCAAACAGACAAAACACCTCAAAAAAAGAGATGATCTCAGATTGGGAAAGGTTCCTCCACCAGTAGATATACTGCCGCTTACCAGATTTAATGATCTCGTTTTAAGGAGATCACATTTGCCACTTCCCGATTGGGTGTACCTCAATGAGATTCGCAACTCAACGGCTCAGCAGTTCCACATAATAAGGCAAAAAAGAAGCTCCCATAGCGTAATCCAGCTAATAACACTTTATTAAAACAAATAAAACCAAATATACACTCACATTGTGTAGATGAAAAATAGCGTGTCAATAGCGTGTCAAATTGTGACACGCTATTTTTCATCTACACAATGTGAGTGTATATTTGGTTTTATTTGTTTTAAGTCACAGATATCACGTTTGGAGAGGACTCTCATATTGAAACTAACACTTGGATTTTCAGAGCATTTGAACTTTTTTTATTTGATTTTAATAATTAGTTTTTTCATTACTTATTTTCACAATATTAGCACTAGTGTTAGTAAGTGGATTTCAGTTCCACTTCATGTGATGGTACCTTAGTTGGTATGACAATATTATCAATGGACAGGTCAGCTGTCATTTCAATTTATTTGTTCACATTGGTCATCACATCTATCATATACACTCCATTTATTTATTATGTCAATTGGAGTATATGTGATCTTAGATACCATGTTTTAGTACACACCATATTTATTGTTTTTTTATATTGCAGCGCAGCTATTTTCTTTAATATGTTTCCTATTGTGTGTATCTCACATTGTTAGTTGCAGCGGCAATTTGCATGCATATACATTTATTATTTATTATTAAGACAGCACAGTATTTTCACTTTTTCAATATATATATATATATATATATATATATATATATATATATATATATATATATATATATATATATATATATATATAAATAAGGACACCTACCTATGGCTTGCGTTTGCTTGTCCTGCCACTGGCCAATTTTTACCAAACTGTACCTGTAGAATGTAGCGCTAGTATTTTTGGAAAAATTGGGGATATGGGAATGGGGTGCCGGGAATGTGGAATGGTGGTGTGAATAACTTCTTAGACCCCTTTCACACTGGGGCCGCCTGTGCGTTAGTGGTAAAACGCTGTTCATTTTACGGGTGCTTTACCACCGTTTAAGTGGTGCTCTTCGGGGTGCTAGCAAGACACTTTTAACCCTCACTAGCGGCTGAAGAAGTGGTTAAAAACGCTAATGTTGCAGCAGTTTGGAAGCACTGCCCATTCATTGCAATGGGCAGGGGCGTTTTGAGAGCGATGTATGTAGCGCTCCCAAACCACCCCAAAGATGCCGCTCGCAGGACTTTTTCTAATGTTCCGAAAGTGCATCCAGTGTGAAAGCATTAGGACTTTCACATTCGGGCGGCATGGGAGGCAGTTTTCAGGCACTTTACAGATGCTAATTCTAGCGCTAAAGCGTCTGAAATCTGCCTCAGTGTAAAAGGAGCCTTATGTGCACTTTGTCTTCACTCCCTTTTTTACCTTTTAAAACGATGCAGTGCACTGCTGTGAATAAAATGGAACTCAAAACTATGGCATCAAACTGTGTTACCCACCTGAAATTGAGGAGTTTAGCTCTATTTATGAATTTCTGCTCTGTATTTAGATTGTTGCAGCTGCTACTACTGCAGGTCACAGAAGGCCTAATACTATTTAATAAAAACCCATGTCACATCTAAAATGTAGGTTAGGGCGCTGTTTGTAAGTAAAGATGACTAAGGAAAACCTTGTCTAATTCTAAAACCCCGAAGATTTGATTTTAAGCATATTTATGCAGTTTTAAGGAATCTTGAAACCTCTAATTTATAAGTTGTGCATTTTTCGTGCTTCCCTTTAAAATCCCATGAAACGTTCCCTCCCATTGTGTTTTTTTTTTTTTTTTTTGCACTGGCAAAGGTTCAGCAGTGCTCAGCTTTCTAAGTTATTTGTTTGGCAATGGCTTAGCAATCAGTCCCTCAAGGAACCACAATTGTCCATCAAAATTCATTCCTCCCTCCATTGACTTCAATGCAATTCGACAACTTTTTGGATTAGTTTTGCCGAACTCTTTGTAATTAGAATTTCAGCTGATTTGTTTATGGCTGATATATTGCTCCTTCACTCCAGTTATACATACCTAAATTTCTGTCACATGATGAGAGTTGTCTCCCTCTTCTCCAGTGTCAGACAGTCATCAATGCTGTGTGACATGTGAGTGCCATTTTACACTGTGTGTTCAAGATACATGATGACACTAGTCTAGACAGTATGGCCTGGGCTCACAGGACGTGGTTGATTGATGCTGGATATCATTTAACCCAGAAGTGAGTATTGAAAGAGGATGGGGCACTGGAGAATGTAAGTAATGTATTTTTAACTTGTTTCAAAAAAATTAGGAACGGAATGGGGAGGATGAAGTGGGGCTTTCCGTTATCAATATGTAGCTTTATTAATAAGACCACATGGTATGACCACTGCCCATTTCAATACAAAGAAAGATATATAGTAATCAACACAAGCAATATATGTTTATATTTTTTAGTTTATTGGAACAGCTACTGAGTCTTTTTATTGGCACAAGAGAATGCCACAGGTGGGAAATTTCAGTGTTCGGCCAAGTCAGATAGGTGCCAATTCCATTCCACCACTTCTTACAGAGTCCATATAAAAAAAAATAATAAGTTCAAAGAGATATTTACAGTCAGAAAGCATTTGTTGTATTTTGTACATAGAGAACCTTAGCTTGGTGGACACATAATCTTTGTATGATCATTGTTGTAGACACAACAATTTGTGTGTTGAGTAAACTGATTAAGGTCAGTGGCAAAAGCTCAGGATCCTGTCTGTCTGAATTATATACTGCAGCCAGAGCATCACGAACAGAGCTCAAGGGAGATAAATAGAGGGCAAAGCCAGCCAGGAACATAAGAGAAAAGGAAAAATTGTTACGTTTTAAACTGTAAGCAGATAACAAAAGTACACTAAAATACATCTGCCCTGCAATTGATCAAAAACATCTTTTACTAGTAAAGTAGCTAAAGAATTTATTATTTTTAAAATACTTTAACAATTTTCTCATTTTGAATAAATTAAAAACATACATGTAAAATATAAAGAAAAGGGTTGGTCAATGCAATACTGATTTTACTTTTCTGTAGAAGCTGGATGGCTAAAACCAGTTTTTCTCAACTCCAGTCTTTAAGGCGCCCCCAACAGGTCATGTTTTCAGAGTTTCCCTCAGATAAAAGAGCTGTGGTAATTACTAAGGCAGTGAAACTGATCAAATCACCTGCGCAAAATGATCGAAGGCCTGAAAACATGACCTGTTGGGGTGCCTTGAGAAACACTGGGCTTTATAGTCTATCAGAGTGGTTTCCAGAACTTCACACCAGGCATCCCACTCTTTTATTTTTTTGTCTTTATGATATGTAGTGCTATCAATAGAAATAGTTCTTCAGCCTGGTGAGATAAAAAAGGAGCCATATGGCTAAAATGGCATGTAACTTCAGAGTTAAGCCTAAATGATGGCTTCAAGATTATTTCTATGGTCTCTGGTCCCTGGTACTTATGTGGTTTCAGCAATACATCATGTACTCTATATGCATGAAAAGCAGCCTTAAAAAAAAAATATATATATATATATATATATACACACACACACACACATATACACATTTAAATGCAGTTTTAGGCATCCCAGTCCTTCACATTTGACAAGGGGTGGGGATGTCTGATAGCGTCATTCAGTTAGTATCTACCTAGGTACCTTTTGCCAGTTGGCACTTATTTATTGGACAGCAGGAAAAACTGTATATTGGCCATCATGGTAGGCAGCATTGAAAGGCTACATTAGATATAAACAGAGCCATGGATGAATTCATGGTAAAAAAAAAACAAGCTTACTTACTGATCAGCTTGCAGACAACCAATTAAACCTGTCTAACAGTATGTGTTAAAAACGGGGGTTTAGTCCACACCCATTTGCAAATGCATGCGTAAGCCACAGAGCCTCGCCACGGTACCCTGGTATCTGTGGTACCTAAGGCTAACTTATAAGTGTCCCCACAGTGGAAGCACATGCATTCTAAAGGATAGGTGAGGGCAGGTGGACTGAAGGGGAGCCCACCCCTTCTTAAAGTTACAGGATTACACTGATCACATATCAAAGTAGCTCAATGGCTGCAAAGGTGTCAGTGTGTTGCCTGACCAATACACACGACAGTGAT
This sequence comes from Rana kukunoris, assembly GCA_029574335.1. Classification (NCBI taxonomy): domain Eukaryota; kingdom Metazoa; phylum Chordata; class Amphibia; order Anura; family Ranidae; genus Rana; species Rana kukunoris. Next base: position 138,243,626 of record CM056050.1, on the reverse strand, counting down.
ACAAAAAAAACACCACTACCCCCTTCTATAGCTGGCCACCGCCATCACCATAGCCCATTGGAAGGCTACATGAGATATAAACAGGGCCATGGATGAATCCATGAAAAAAACTAAAAAACAAGCTTACTTACCAACCAGCTCGCTGACAACCAATTAAACCTGTCTAACGGTATACGTTAAAAACAGGTGTTTAGTCTGCACACATGTGCCTCCACTATGGCGACACTCATAAGTTAGCGTTGGGTACCACAGATACCAGGGTGCCATGGCGAGGCAAATGTGTGCAGACTAAACCCCTGTTTTTAACGCATACCGTTAGACAGGTTTAATGGGTTGTCTGCGAGCTGGTCGCTTGTTTTTTCCCATGAATTCATCCATGGCCCTGTTTATATGCAGTATATAACAGAAAATGCAATAGGTTTAAATGGAAAAACTGGACACAACTCTGGAGTAGAAAAAATCGTGAGACTTATAGGTTGGTGGGAACATAGCTGATAAAATGGTAATGTTGCAGTCCTCAAAAGGTGTTTTTTTTTTGCATTCCTCTAGATCAGGGGTCTGCAACCTTTAAGACTTAAAGAGCCACTTAGACCAGTTTCCGAAGGAAAAAAACAAACTGGGAGCCGCAAAATCATTGCGACATTTAAAACAAATATAACACTGCATATATTGTTTCTTACCTTAATGCTATATACAGTATCATGCAGTCAGCAAATGCAATACTGTACAATATCAGATAAGATTCCACCTTCACATGCCCAGCAAATGCAATACTGTCTGTCTGTAGTACAATATCAGATGAGATAATAAGATTCCACCTCCACATGACCAGCCCGGCCCCAGCTCCCTGCCCTAGACTAGGCCGCCCCCCCCCCCCCCAGTCCCAGACACTTCCAAACACATGCCGGTCCTCACCTGTGCTGCTCTTACTGCTGTCTGTGTCGTCTCGTCTCTCTCTCTCTTCGCACTGGGGCCACGGTCGGTGCTGATGAGTCTTTTAATCCGGAACAGAGCCTCCACAAGGGAGATGTCGGCCGCTGAGCTGAGAGCTCTCGTCGTGACAGGCGGGCGGGAGACTCCAGGCGCGTGCATGGGCCAGCGCCACCCGGTCACATGACACGCCGTGACCGAATCACAGGCCAGCTCAGGCCTGTGGCCACATGACCCCCCCCGCGCAGTAGATGTAATTGCGGTAACACCGCCCAAGTAATGGGAACGGCGTTATCGTGAGGGTAAGAGTAATCAGGTAGATTACTATTTACCCTCAAAAGGTGCATCGTTAGGTAACAGCGTTTATTTTAACGCCGTTACTTACAACACTGGCCTCCTCCCCTCGCTAGCATCTCCCCCGGAGCCACAGCAAAGGTTCAAAAGAGCCGCATGCGGCTCCGGAGCCGCAGGTTGCAGACAATTGCTCTAGATCAACTGTGGGTATATGGAGGTTTTGTATTTGAGTGCATTGCTTGTCTTTCTTTTTTTCTCTGTTGGTTAAACTGGATGGACTTGTGACTTTTTTTTAACCAGATAAACTATGTAACTATATAAGCTTGTGTTGCATGCTCTGCAATCTGGGAAATGGTTTGCAATTAATAAACTACAGCTTAGAAAGATGGCCACTATCACTGTGCTGTCCAAATGACCACCAATCAACTGTTACACATACTTATACTGTACATTTTGATGTCTTTCTAACAATTTATAGTCATTTAAGAAAATTAGTGGCTGCTAGCTTCCTGAAATTTAGTAACACTAGTCTCCGACCTATGTATTTTCAACAGAAATCTGGACCTACTATAATCTGTACATCAAGGGATTCACACCTTTCAACCGCCTAGATACTCTGTCATTTAGCAGTTGAATGACAGTTCCTTCAGCAGGGGTGGGCCTAATCTTGACATCTCAAGAAGCTCTATAGAAACTCAGGGATCTATTTGAAGAATAAAGCAATTGATTGCAACCATCACATGCTTCTTGTACTTCAGCACTGTCATTATCTTCAAAAACATTTTCAACCAGGTAAGGTTTTCTTTACGTGACAGCAAAAATTATAACTTTAGTTGCAGCTTCTAGGCTTGACTTTAAGGGCGCTGAGTGCACACAGTCCTGCAGACACCATAGACTCCTAATGATGCAGTGAATGAAAACAGAGGCACAGACATGAAGAAGCTGTATTGATTTTATTTCTTTTATATTTCAACACATCGACATTTTGGGATATATTCTTTTCATCAAAACTGAGAATGATTCATAGAGGGAGAATCACTCAACAACAGAGTGTGTTCAACTATTTAAAGCGACCCTGTAGGTCTACAACATTGCTTTACTGTGCTGAACACTGCAGGACAGAGACACCATAAGGTGTCCTGCAGCTCCCTAAAAATCAGTTTTCCATTCTTGGCAACACTACAGGAGCCCACATAAACGCCTATGCATATATCTACCGGTACTTATGAAGCACTACCCCTGAAGGAGCTGCTGGTTTGTTTTGGGTGTCATGTTACCTCGTGGCTCCTCCGCCGTCTAGGGGTGTATGGTGAAAGTAGCAGTAATGGAATGTCCACGCCAATTGTCTTTTTCTGTGTTCTTTATTACCCAGCCGGGTAAAAACAATAGGGCGTAACAATAGGGAAACAGTCCTGCTTCCAACAACACTTTGTTTTCTTTGCCACTGTAGCCAGAGTGGGTATATTGTATCTGGACGGGCCTCTCTCACTGACCTGGCAGCCAGAGTAGCACTCGGAACTTAGGGAAAAATCTCTGACACAGACCCTCCTTAGAATTGAGATAGCGGAGATAATCCTCCTTAATAGACTTTGCGCCTGGATCTCCTTTAGGTGGTTTACAGTTAGGTTACCGACTGATAGGTGACCAACGTCCAGCCTTTCAGTACTTGGTTACCTTGATCCCCGGTGGGTGGTCGAGACCCTATTGGATTGCCAGCCTCTCTTGGCTCTCCTCAGGCGGACTCCTCACCGAACAGCTTGCTTTCAAAGAAACAGCGCTTGGGATCTTCTTAGGATTGGGGACCCAGTCGATCACTGGGGCCCAGCCACAGCTTAAATGTTCCAGACCAACGTGGTCCCGGAACCAGGAACACTGCGTGGCACATACACCCTGGCCTGGATGGGCCATTTCGCTGGGGCGCTGTGATGTGGTCCCCCTTAAGGTGGGTGCCACACTGGAAGAAGACCCAGACCAATGGCGTCTATCTCATAAATACCCTCCCCCAGCATGCACCGCGAGGAAAACCCCTCCTGCTGGGGAAAAGCACCCGAACCTCGACTCCACTGCTGCCACCTGTCATCCTGGGGTGGAATCAGCACCCCAGAAGCGACAGAATGAGCCCACAGTACAGCCAAGCTGAGACAGAGACCCGAATTTTAACAAATTAGCCTGGTCATAGCTAACTAACTCTCTGACCCCCTCTAAATTTAAACTAGCACCTTTTCACTTAAAAAAACAGTATTTGCATAGGCTTGACCATGCCCCCCCATGTACAGTGTTTGAGTATTGCCTTTGGGTAGAGGAGGGTGCTTGTCTCCTGTTTGCAATAGTCGTCATGTTGGAGTCTTTAGCAGGCTACCACTAACTATAAGGTGGGGGCACTAATTAAGGTGCCCTATGACGTCTTCTGTTTGGAGGATCGTTTTGAATCGCCACTTTTGTCATACTACGGGGTTGCTATAATGGTTTTTAGCTTTGTTGTGTTATTTCTTACCTTCTGTTATGTTTATAACTGTTATGTTACTGTTAGAATATCTGGTTGGAGTTTCAGTGTAACCAGTTAAATGGTATTTATTTTCCCATTTTTAAATTTAACATGTTTTACTTTTGAACAGTGTGTGTTTGTGATATGTGCGATCACAGCAAATTTCATGTGGACATCTGCAAGTCAAATTTGAATGTCCACAGAGGGAAAAGGGTTGGGAAGAAGCAGATCATTTTCCCATAGGCTAATCGAAAACACATTAAATAGCAGGATCCATGCCTGCATATACTCCACAGGTGATGTTTAAAATATTTGTAGATTGCAGGTTGAGGAAAATTAGATAAAAATAAAAATTATTATGATGAAAATAAAGCATGTCTCTGCTATGATAACAGGCAGCTAGCTGTACCCGTCCACGTTGGTCTGTCATTCATATCTTGTATTTTCCTTTTTGGAAAAAACAAATAGTTTAGCGCTAAACAAAATGTTTAACATTTTCTACAACAAACATACATTTCCTACCACTTAGCTTTGTTATACAGTAAAATAAATCTAATTAAAATGCTTCTAATCATTAAATGAAATAAATGGTAACAGCATACACTTCATTGTAAACCAGCAATATTGTAATCATACAAACAATAGTTAAAGTGATATTCAAGTCTTGTGTTTTATAAGGAAAAAAAAACATGTCATACTTACCTACTCTCTGCAGTGGGCCTCCTCTTCTCAGGTCTCATGCCGTTGCTCTTGGCCTCTCCCTCCTTACCAGGTGACCCCACAGCAATCAGCTTGCTATGGGGGCACCCGAGCTGAGCTACTGCTCTGTGTGTCCATTCACATACGGAGCTGCAGCTTGACCTCACCCCCTCCGTCTAATGATTGGTTCACTGACTGTGAATTTCAGCAGTGGGAGCCAATGCCTCCCGCTGCTGCCAAAAGCCAATCAGGAGTGTAAGTCCCCCTAGAGGCAAGGCTATGCTGGATCAAGAGGGGGCTCAGGTAAGTAGTAGTTGGGGGGGGGGGCTGCTGCACATGGACGTTTTTTTTACCTTCATGCATAGATGCATGGAGGTAAAAAACCTTGGGCCTTTACAACTATTTTAATATTGAAAATTCCAATATACTGTAAGCTTATTCAAAAAATCTCCTTTCATGTTGTAAAAGCTGTCTGCCTGCTGGCCGTCTCTTTCTAGAACTTCTTGGATTCCTTGCATTTTTTGCAGCTATTACTCTGCTGTTTCGGTCATTTGCTAAGCACTACATATCCCATGATACCTTCCTGCCTGCAAGCAGTGATTTCTGTACTGGCTCCACCTCCTGAAACTCGTCCTCTTAGCACCTTTTCAGTTCAGAAGACAGGCTCTCTGAATCTGGCTCTCACAGTCACTGAGTTTAACCACTTTGCAACCGCCCTATAGCGAAAGTACGGCTACAGGGCGATTGCTTAATTCTAAGTGGCCGTTAATTAACGGCCTTTTAGAATCACGCTCCCGCGCGCCCCCTGAGGCGCGCACACTCGAACATCCGTGACCGCCGGGTCCGCATCACGGATCACGGTAAATCGCCGTTGATATCGGTGGTTTACCACGTGATCGCTCCATCCAATGACGGAGTGACCACTTGTAAACAAAGCGGCGTCATGTGCTGACGCCGGTTCCTCCCTCCTCTCTCTGTACCGATCGGTACAGTGTGAGAGGAGAGGGGAGGGAGCGGATGGCAGCGCCAGTGCTGCGGGCTGGATCTGTGACAAATGTAGTCACAGATCCATCCATCCCTCCCTCCCTGCTCAGCCATCCCTGCTGCAATACTCTGCAATACTGGGCAATACTCAGCTGGGCATACTCTGCAATACTCTGGGCATACTCTGGCAATACTCTGGGCATACTCTGCAATACTCTGGGCATACTCTGCAATACTCTGGGCATACTCTGGCATACTCTGGGCATACTCTGGGCATACTCTTGCAATACTCTGCAATACTCTGCAATACTCTGGGCATACTCTGGCAATACTCTGCAATACTCTGGGCATACTCTGGGCATACTCTGGGCATACTCTGGGCATACTCCGCAATACTCTGGGCATACTCCGCAATACTCTGGGCATACTCCGCAATACTCTGGGCATACTCCGCAATACTCTGGGCATACTCCGGCAATACTCTGGCAATACTCTGGGCATACTCCGCAATACTCTGGGCATACTTCGCAATACTCTGGGCATACTCCGCAATACTCTGGGCATACAGCGCCCCTGTCCCCGTGAGCTCGCATGCAGAAGCGAACGCATACGCAAGTCCCGCCCACATATGAAAACGGTGTTCAAACCACACATGTGAGGTATCTTTATATAATGTTTTGGGGTTCTATGTAATTTTCTAGCAAATAAATGATGATTTTTACATGTAGGAGAGAAATGTCAGAATTGGCCTGGGTGCTCCCTGCATGTTGGGCCTCTGTATGTGGCCGCACTGTGTAAAAGTCTCACACATGGGGTATCGCCATACTCGGGAGGAATAGCAGAATGTGTTTTGGGGTGTAATTTGTGGTATGCATATGCTGTGTGTGAAAAATAACCTAATAATTAGAAAATTTGATGAAAAAAAAAATCTTGATTTTGCAAAGAATTGTGGGAAAAAATGACAACTTTAAAAAACTCACCAGGCCTCTTTCTAAATACTTTGGAATGTCTTCTTTCCAAAAAGGGGTCATTTGGGGGGTATTTGTACTTTTCTGGCATGTTAGGGTCTCAAGAAATGAGAGAGGCTGTCAGTACATCAGGTGTGATGAAATTGATAAATTTTCAGTAATTGGTACCATAGCTTGTAGACCCCATAACTTTCACCCAGACTAAATAATATCCAACATTTTTTTTTTTTTTTACCAAAGATATGTAGTAGTATACATTTTAGGCCAAATTTATGAAGAAAAATTACTTTTTTGCAACATTTTATAATAGAAATAAAGAAAAATTATTATTTTTTGCAACATTTTGTTCTTTTTTCATTTATAGCAAAAAAAAAATGCAGAGGTGATCAAATACCACCAAAAGAAAGCTCTATTTGTGGGAAAAAAAGGACAAAAATTTCATTTGGTTACAGTGTTGTATGACTGAGTTATTGTCATTCAAACTGTGAGAGCACCGAAAGCTGAAAATTGGTCTGGTTATTAAGGGGGTTTAAGTGCCCAGTGGTCAAGTGGTTAAGGAAGTAAATTTATGTGGATCTTCCAAATGTTAATTTACAAACTTCAAGATTATTCAGAATAATAGGAGTTTACTAGAAATAAAAATTGAAATACAATGTGGAAACAAATATAGGATTTTTTATGTTGTGATCAATACGCTTTATGTAAAAACCCTGATATGCAAAGTTTGCTACAAGTTACCTACTCTCTAGGCTGTACATTATGGTACTGAAAACCCTAGCAGTAGAACTTAAAGTAGAACTGGGCCTGAATATGGACATTCTAATATTTTCGTGATCTTATAATGTAGTAAATAGGCTTTAAAAGAAGCTCATCACTGACCTCTGTAGCTCCAGGTACATTATAGAAATGCATCCCCAAAGTTCACCTGAGAAGCACTGTCAGTCAAGAGGGATGTCAGCACTCTGCTCTCTCCCCCTTGTTGTACACTTGTTGTTTGTTTACATAGCTAGCAATCTGTCCAGTCACTGCTGGAATGGGGGAGCAGAATTTCTCTGTGGAGAGAGGAGAACTTTCCAGAAGAACAACCACCTCTGCAGCACTCAACCAACCAGTCCTGTATGGTAGAGTGGCCAGACATAAGCCACTCCTCAGTAATAGGCACTTGTCAACCCCCCTGGAGTTTGCTAAAAGGCACCTGGAGGACTCCCAGACCATAAGAAACCAAATTCTCTGGTCTGATGTAACAAAGATTAAACACGTTGGCCTGAATGGCAAGCCTCCTGTTTGGAGGAAATCAGGCACCACTCATCACCTGGCCACTACCACCCCTACAGTGAAGCATGGTGGTGGCAGCATCATGCTATGGGAATGTTTTTTCAGCAGCAGGAACTGGGAAACTAGTCAGGATTGAGGGAAAGATGAGTGCAGCAATGTGCAGAGACATCCTTGATGAAAACCTGCTCCAGAGAACTCTGGACTTCAGGCTGGATGTGGTGGTGGTTATCCTTAAGCCTGGTAAGCATCCTGACTTGTGTTCCTCATACAGACCGATATCGCTCTTGAGCACAGATGCCAAAAAGTGTTTGATTCTGTAGAATAGGGCTACTTCTGGGCTGTCCTCCATAAGTTTTGGTACTTAAGTCCCGCCTCTACTATTGCAACTCGCGTAAGTGTTTTGATCGCTTGGCCTGCTGCCAGATCCATCCTGCTCTTGAGCTATCCTTGCATACTGTTTCCTTACTGGTGCTTGCCTTGTTCCTGTACCCAGTCCTGATTCCCTCTTTTTACTGCATTGCCCCTGTTACCCTCGCTTCCCATATTCTACATATTGTATATAGTTAGTTTGCTAGGTTTCTGTTATAGGGGTATTTTTGGTTGTGGGTCACCTGTTTATGTAATGTTATGCTATTTGCTGGTGTGTGCATGTCTTTTTGCTTGCTTGATTGCTACTTCATTATACATTGTTTGGTCTCAGTTTCCTTGTGTAGCTGCATATATTGTACCTGGTCATCTCAGCTCTTGAATCCTGGCATCATAACTGAGATGAATTGACACTTGGACTCAGTATGCTGCTCTAGTTGTACTTTTGAATTTCCTAATAAATATCTTCTACATGTAAAATATATATATATATATATATATATATATATATATATATATATAACAAATGCAGCCACTGTTCAGCCCAGGGGCGGATCCAGAGTCTAGTCTTGGGAGGGGCACTACCAGAAAATATTTTTTTGGGGGGGCAATTTATCAGGGAAATGGTGTTAGTGCTTCAATGATCACGGCACCATGGTTGTTATGGTGTCAGGATGATTAAAGCACATTATTTATATTATTACATTGTAATATAAAATGAATTTGGTTCAACTCACCATAATGCAGAATCAGTGGGAGCCCCGAGTGTGTCACTTGCCACGTCACCTGTTATCAGATGCAGCTTGTCACTTGCCACGTCACCTGCCAAACGTCGCGGATTGTCACTTGCCACGCCGCTTGCCACACGTTGTGGATTGTTACTTGCCACATGTTGCGAATTGTCATTTGCCACGTCACCTGACACACGTTGCAAAATGTCACTTGCCTGCCACCAGATGCAGATTGTCGCTTGCCACGTCGCCTGCCACAAGTTGCAGATTGTCACTTGCCATGTCACCTGCCACATGTTGCGGATTGTCACTTGCCACATCACCTACCACATGTTGTGGATTGTCACTTGCCACAAGTTGCGGACCTACTCTTCTGGAACAATGGCTGGCAGGACAATTTCCTCCATCCACACTAAACAGCTGTTCGATTCTGATAGAAATTAATATGTGCATGACTTACTTTATATAAAATATTTCTTTAGAAATGTAGTTAAATATCTGTGTCATTTATTAGAAACACTAGTTTCAATGCCTCAGTTGATGCCTGAAATAATGTCTTCAACTTTCAGCTGTGTCATTCATGTGAAGTGACTTATAATAAATCCAAATAGGTACACCCTGATGACATGCTGAATGTGACAAAATTTGTAAGTGCGGGAGCTTCCAGTGTCGTGTCACATGTCACTCATATTGGCTATTTGGAACGCAAGCTGGCTCTGGTTTGGATTGGAGTAGCAGCGGTTCCACGCATACACCGGCAAATTATTCCATGATCCGAGCAGGCACTTTAATTGTCAGTGCAATACATTTTATTATGTATACGTTTTTCATAAATACAGTAGGTGATATGCTATCATGGTTTCTTCGTGTTTTTCTTTTTTAACCTTATGGACATGCTAAGTGTTGGCTCCTGGACAGTGTTATTAACAGCACAATACTAGAGGTACAAGTTCTGTTTTTACCTTCCTTAGTACATTCTCAGGGGTTATCGCTAATTGGTGAGTGCAGTCCCTGTTGGGGGCACTGGTGGTGGCAGCAGTTGGATTGCTGTGGTGGAATCTTTTTGACTTAGAGCACCAGGTACTTTTATATAGAGGATTTGTTACATATGGGTTTTGCACACAAGCACTTTGAAGACCGCACTTTATATGGATTTTGCATATTATGCCGCGTACACACGATCAGTCAAACAGATAAGAACGGTCTGATGGACCGTTTTCATCAGACCAAACCGAGCGCCATCGGTTATTTATCCATCGGTTAAAAAAAAGCAAACTTGTTTTAAATTTAACCGATGGATACCTAATCGATAGCAAAAAAACGATCATTTATAGCCACGACCATCAGTTAAAAATCCACGCATGCTCAGAATCAAGTCGACGCATGCTTGGAAGCATTAAACTTAATTTTTTTGAGTACATCGTTGTGTTTTACGTCACCACGTTCTGACACAATCGTTTGTTTTTAACCGATGGTGTGTAGGCACGACTGACCATCAGTCAGCTTCATCAGTTAACCGATGGAAAAATCCATCAGACCGTTCTCATCGGTTTGTGTGTACAGGGCTTTAGAGTTTTCTTTGATTTTGCACTATAAGTTTCAATACACATATTGAGATACAGTATCTGAAATGTATCTGAAATGATATACTCTTACGATATTTATTTTGAATGTAAGTATGTTGATGTAAATGCATGAATTTTTATGTACATAAGGGATTTGAGTTTCTAGATTCTTACATTTGAATGATTTTTGAACACTATTACTTTTTGATATTTTTGGAGCTCTTTTTTCTATATTGACATTGTATAGTAATGGTTTATAGACAATTGAGAGCAGCAGCTACCCTTAATTACTATTACCATTTGCACATGTGGTTTAGCACTTTTTTCACAAATATTACTTATTAATTATGTATATTTGATCATATAGGAACTTTCTTTTCTAAACATACAATCATAACTTCCATCCAGCCAAGTGTTCATTAAATTTGCTATAGTATAATCCAGGGGTGCCCTACCAGTTGCCCAGGGGCCACATGTGGCCCGCGATTCAAAAGGTTGGGCACCCCTGGTATAATCCTTGTCATCAAAACTTGCAGTTTTCTGACTTTGTTTAGGAGACTTCTTGTTAACATACATTTTAAACTTTTATTGCCCCACTTAATGCGGAAATACCCCAGACTATTTATCCCTGCTACATGCCCATCACTTGTAGGTGCACAAGATGACTTTTTTTTATTTATTTTTCTATTTTGTACACCATTTTTATTATTAATCAATCCTCCGCCTCCAGATCCTGATTTTAAAACTCCTCCACTTCTCTAACAAATCCTTTGCACAATGCACCTTGCTCATTTGTACCACAGATCCTGTAACCAACTAAGATGTCAGCTCAGTAAAAAGTAGAACTTTACGCAACATACAAAACTTAATATGTTATCTGGGCTGCCAATTAAACTAACCTTGCACAATCAGTTTTTACCCCTATAGCCCCTAAATATTCCTAAAAAATTGGTAATATGGTGTCAAAATATTAACACTTTGGGCCCAATTTGGACATATTTACTTAGGGGTGTACTGACTTTTGTTGACAGCGGTTTAGACATTAATGGCTGTGTGTTGAGTTATTTTGAGGAGACAGCAAATTTACACTGTTATACAAGCTGTACACTTACTACTTTACATTGTAGCAAAGTGTAATTTCTTCAGTGTTGTGTCACTCACTTTTGTGAGATACTGTAAATAGCCTTTTTACTTACTTGTTTATCTTCATAAAGTTGATCTCTTTGGTGTTATACATGGGTCCTCAACCTTTTCAAACGGCCAGCTCATTTTCCTTTAAAAGGTTGGGGAACCAGACTGACCAGTAAACAATGCCCTAAGGTTGGACTCAAGTGGCAGGAAAAAATGATCTATTATTGGTGTCAGTGGAATAAATATTGCATTATTTTTGGTCTCAGTGAGAATATTAAGGCCCTGTGGTTGATATCCCTAAGGGGTTTCTCATTGTGGGTAGATAAGGCTTAAAGCAGGGGTTCACCCTAAAAAAAAATTCTAACATTACAATGAGCTGACTTGTGACATGGACATTATGCTGGTCTTTTTTTTTTTGTACATACCGTTTTATCTGTATTTTCCCCCTGGATTCCTCGCGGGAATGGGCGTTCCTATTCACACGGTAAGTGATTGATGTTATTCCGACCAGCGCATACAGCGCGCTACGAGTTGACGAAAGAAGCTCGTGACGCGCTGTATGCGCCGGTCGGAAGAACGTCAATCACTTACCCTGCGAATAGGAATGCCCACTACCGCGGGGAATCCGGGGGTAAAATACAGATAAAACAGAAAAAAAAGACCACCATAATGTCCGTGTCACAGGTCAGCTCATTGTAATGTTAGAATTTTTTTTTAGGGTGAACTCCAGCTTTAAGGGCAAGTTAAAGGCAAGCAGAAAGCCCTAACCAGCCAAGGCCACAGTTTGAGCATGACTAGTTTAAATTCTGGCACTGATAGTTTTCTAAAATGTTATATTTGAGGTTCTAGGTTTGAGTTTGAATCCTAGTTCCCTAACATAGTTTCAAGACCTTTCAGTTTTCCCTAACCTTGCCATTGCTAGCAATCCATGATGTGCTGAACTTGAGCATCCAGAAGACAATCCATTGTTCAGCTTTCTCAGTCTTGCTAACAGAGTCCACAACAGTATTCCTACATTCCAGGAATATATACATTTCACAAGATGTACACGACAGCATTATCAAACATGTATATACATTGTAGGTTGACAATGGCTCCCGCTGCTCTCAAAGATTCCTGTGAGAGGAGGAAATGAAGGAAGATGACACGCAGTGAGGGCCATCACCGGATCAATCAGAGGATACATGTAAAGCTGCGTACACACGATCGGTCAAACCGATGAGAACAGTCTTCTGGACCTTTTTCATCAGACCAAACCGATCGTGTGTGAGCGCCATCGGTTATTTATCCATCGGTTAAAAAAAAAGCAAACTTGTTTTAAATTCTACCGATGGATACCTAACCGATAGCAAAAAAAAAACGATTGTTTGTAGGCACGACCATCGGTTAAAAATCCACACATGCTCAGAATCAAGTCGACGCATGCTTGGAAGCATTGAACTTCATTTTTTTCAGCACGTCGTTGTGTTTTACATCACCACGTTCTGACACAATCATCTTTTTAACCAATGTTGTATAGGCACGACTGACCATCAGTCAGCTTCATCGGTTAACTGATGGAAAAATCCATCAGACCGCTCTCATCGGTTTGACCGATCGTGTGTACAGGGCATTAGTGTTTAGTGCCCGGAGGGGATAGAAAAGGTAGCTCATTTTAAAAAATGTTACCTTAATACAGGGAATGCATTGAGATAAAAAAAAAAATTGTCTTTAGAACTACTTTAATTGCTAAATACATGCAACAAATGGCATCCTATGGTGTAAACAATAAAACGTGGTATGTAGTAGCAACTGATCTTGCATTATTGCACATATTGGGGGAAATTTATTAAAACTGGTACATTTAGAATCTGGTGCAGCTGTGTATCGTAGCCAATCAGCTTCTAACTTCACCTTGTTTAATTGAACTTTGGCAATGAACCCTAGAAGCTGATTGGTTTCTTTGCAGAGTGGCACCAGATTCTGCACTCTTCAGTTTTAGTAAATAACCCTGCTTGTCATTGTGTGTGGTTAATTGCTATTACTACTACTGCATGCTGCTTGTGTAGATTACACCATGGGAAGTCATTTGTTCTATTTGTTAAGTGACCAATCACTACTAGTGATTTCAGCAGCATGTCTCACCTACTAAAAATTGTCTATGCAGCTTTAGACTCAAGCAGTGAAATAATCCCTTTAAAAATGCCCCTGCACTTTAACCCTTTGATCACAGAATGTTGTTGTTCACCCTACAGTGGATGTAATCTGTGGTAGGTTAAAAATAAAAATAACTCTACTTTAATGATTATGCTCATCTGACATTTCAGCAAAACCTTCACAATTGTCCATCAACTATGCTCAGGCGATATTAATTAGAAAGACTGAGAGATAATTGGAGCACCTTGTACCTACTGGAGTAGTTCATGTTTAAAGGGCATATAGCCAGCCTGCAGTATCAGGTTCAATAGGTTAGTGGCAATGCAGGAAGAGTGAAATCAAAAAAGCACCATTTTAGTTTGGGCAGACTCCACCTCTTGGAGCAAGCCCCCTCTTCCCTACATTGTTAAAAATTTGAAAAGTGTAAGAGCATGAGTGTGGCTGAAAATATCAGCACCACATCCCTATAGCAACTGCAAAAAAACAAGTATAGAGGTGGGACTTCACAGGTGGTAAAACCCCCCTCTCAGAATTACCACCAATACATATGTAAAGATAAAACAGACTTTATTACAAATAGAATATTACAAAAAAAGACACCTTGGGGGATGTAATCCCATTAAAAACAAGAAATTATATACACACATAATACTCCAACCAGTACTGCTCTGAAGATAGAGGTCCTTCCCTATGTGTATACTATACATTTAGAACGTATCTATATCGATTGTTGCAAAACATATCAGGGCAGGAAGGATTAATCACGTGTTTCACCTGGTCAGCTTCTTCAAGGGTTCAAGGGGGTGTGTGGTTAGAAAGAGATTGATGCAAAGGACAAATTATCTCAGGAGTATCCAGGAGGTGCAAATACATTCCCCTTCAACACAGCTAGACAAATTACACAGGTGTGGATAGACAGGTAGGTCAAAGAACACCACCCTTGGACTACAAGGCTGACCCCAGGTATGGGGAGCAGAAGGAAATCAATTTCTACACTTATCAATACCATAAAAGCAGGTGGTACTATGATCCCACAGTAAGGTGCTTGAAATGTATGCCCACATGGATAATCTAATGCCGCATACACACGATCATTTTTCGGCATGAAAAAAAAACGTTGTTTTTCAGCATGTAGAAAAAACAATGTTTTTCCAACTCCATCATTAAAACGACATTGCCCACACACCACAGTATCTATGAGGCACCACCATGACAGGGCAAGTGGAAAACATTAGCTGTATTGTGATTGGAAACATGTGGGTTGACCGTGTTTTGTGTTGGACAATGGTTGTATTGAAGATGTCTGAATTTCTCTTGTTACTCAGTGGACTCACTTTATTCCGTGTCTTACACCTGAAAAATTGTAAGTAAAGCAGGCCTTTAGATCTTCCAGAAAAGGGGCGGAAGGTGATGGTACTTATACTTTGCCATGTGAGGACATGTGGTACATTGACTCCCTCTGGGAATGGGGATTCACCAGGGCGAAGTTGGGCCTTGGCCCCATTCACATCCAGCCTGAACGTGAGACCAGACAGGTCATTGGTGTTGGCTTTTAATTTCAGCTCCTGGGAGGTTTGAGAGAAAATACAATTTCTTATTACCACACAGAATGATCAGAGGCTCCATTTAAGTTCAAATAAGAACCTTGCTTAAACTAAAGCCACTTGTGCGATAAGCGGAGTCACAGCAGCAAGCATAAGTCATAATTCATTGACTATTTAAAGCAGTATGCTTTGTTATACTTTGAACAACCTTCTCACTGATTAAAACATAATGAACTGGAGTTTAATTTTTAATTAGTACTTTGATCATCCTATTTATTGATGTTATGAAGTGCAAATATGTAATTCTTACGCAGTACCGGTTTTATTCTAAAGATTCTTTACAAAACTAGCCTCATATGAAAATTGTTCTTCCAGACGGAGACCTAATATATTGTGCTCAATGTTCAAAGCCATCTGTAATAAAGGGGGCATATCACCAGTTAACAATGCGATGCAATTTTGCATAGTTTTGGAAAAATTCAGTGGTCAGGTCAGGCCGATATGTTCAGCCATACTATTATGTTTATGGTTTGCTTAGGACAATATCATATCAATATGTTTATTGCAGCTTTATAGTAGATGTATTTACAGACAGCATATAAAAAAATGTAGGCAGATGAAATCACAGGAGCTTGATGTGTCCTTATACTCTACCGTATGCACTGCTATGCAGGCCCAGTTTTATTTTAAATGGTCTAATCCACTTCCGTATCTGGAAATAATCTCACCCCATCCTATTACACTTTTTACATGACAAATGATCTATCTCTTATCAAATTCTTTACCCAAAGGATTAATTCTTGGGATATACCTAGTATCTCCTAGATAGGTCACATACATGCGATAAAGATGTATTTTCTGCTAAAACTCCTCTATCCATTTAAAGTTCTCACAGTCCTTGTTCCCCCAGCCACACTTCGCTTCCTTCAGCGGCTCATTTTGAAATTCATTTGGGCTCAACAAGGCCACACCTCAACAGACGTGTACTGTATAGACATGTGTGTGTAAATGAACAATGCCCATTCCCAGAAGCGCAGCTCTGGAGCAAGCCTGCTCAAGTGCCTCCATAGCAAGAGGTTTGCTATTGAGGGCACTCAGCAGAAGGAAAGAGCCACTATGATCGGTTGGAGACTCAAAAAGAGAAGGATCAAAGCTGCTCTGTGAAAAATCACAGAGCAGGTAAGTATAAGATATTTTTTATCAGTTTATTTTTTTTTAAGTTACAACCTTTACAATCACTTTACCCCTCACCTCTCGTATTCTGTCCGCCTGAACATTAATCCTTTCACCTCCGTCCTGCCACTGTATGTGATTGACACCTTAACCCCTTTGCTGCCTCTTTCCTATGTGTATGACCTGTACATTACACATCTACTGCACCTACCTAATGCTCTGTGTTTAACCCCCCAGTACTGGCATGTTTCTTTATTTACAAAAAACTGAGATCATCTTGGGATGACTACTTTTTACAAAAAGGATCATTTTGTAAAAAATATATTTTGGCAGTTTTATTTCGACAGAAATTAAGGGGAAGGTTATCTTTTTTACTTTGTTGTCTTTTTTTCTTTTTATATAAAATAATAGAAAATCCATTAGTTAATAAATACCACCAAAATAAAGTTCTATCTATCTACCTAAAAATAAAAATAATATAAAATGTATTTGGGTACAGTGTTGCATGGAGCAGTAACTGTCAGTCAAATTGTCACAGTACTGAAAACTGGAAAAGGGCCTGGTAATGAAGAGGCATAACAGGCTGGTACACAAGTGGTTAAAGAACTTTGTCACCACCTTAAGCAATTAGCTTGGTCCAATATAAGTATACATATCTGATTTCAGAAGGGCTACTGGGAACGAGTGTTTTAAATCACTGTAATAGTCATACGGCTCACAATGAGAGTTGTGATCTTCTGGACCTTGGGCGAACAGCTTCCCCTCTGCACAGTGAACCTCTGTCATTCGTAAAACCCCTTATTTTTATTGTAAAAAATACAAGGCATTCCATTAATAGTGCCAGTGCCTAAGAGAGTGACCCTCTGTGTTCAGGGTGTAGAAGGAAAGCCGCTTGCACAGAACGCAGAAGATTACACCTCTCACTGTATGTATGGGTGGGCTACTACAGTGATTTTCAGCATCCCAGGCACTTCCTATATATTAGATATTTTTTTGTCAGAAAGAGAGATCACTATAGTATAACTATGTAAACAAAAATTGGGAAGGAAAGAGACTATACCTGCGACAGAAAAAATTACATATTGTGTAGAAAAAATGTAATGAATTCATTAGTATCAAAAAGATGGAATGAATTCCAATTAAAATAATTTTACCAGGGGTTCAGGTTCCCCCCAACAAGGAAATACACTGAGCCACTTTGACATTGCATGTCTAGCATGATTGCATGTAATAAAAACCAAGTACCACATAAAACAAATATCGCAAAAATCATCCGGACGCTAAGTATTCTGACACACAAGGGACTACTACACCTAACCGCCTAAATGAATTAACATTCTATCTATGGTAGTTCTCCTGTGTGCTAACCCCTTGGAAACTCGAGCTGGGGGAGATAATATCACTAGCGGTACTAGATGTCTGTCCCTTTAAGAGGATATCCATATTAAATTCTTGGTGGAGTTGTAATAATTCCTGCACAGTATAAATAAATAGTGAATCCTGCAGTCCCGTTTATTCATGAAGGAAAGGGCATGACACTGGTGCCCTGTGAAAGGAGAAATTCCTGGGTATTTTGAAAGATGTTGATTAATGTAGACAGTTGCTTATTGGGCAAAGCCCTACAGTTCTTATTCCCCAACGCTGAATCTGAGGTATCTAAATAGATCATCAGTTAATAACGGTGTTGAGAGTACGAAATGTGAGGCCATACACTGTGGCTCTGCAGGTTGAAATTGGATTGAAGGTACGCACCTGACCGGTGATTGATGGCCACTTGGCATTCCTTACAACCATGCAGTGCGTGTGTATAATGGCCGACCCAGTGCATTATCTATGCTGCTCATAGGGAGATATACGTGCTCTTACTAGGGATCCTGAGTTGGCTAGAGATTATAACAATAATACTTAGGTTAGGCCTAAGTCCAAAGCCACATCTTTGCATCCGGGCTATACAGACATGTCAATCACAACCAAAGACATGTGTATTTTACCCCTGCCCGCCATGTGACGCCAGCCATAACAGGTCTGCATGATGAGTGTCCAGCTCCCCACTAGTCTCATTGGTTTCCAGAACTCCAGTGTAGTGCAAAGGCGGCTGAGTGCTTGCTCATGTTGTGGGGACAATGGGATCCGCTAACTGGCCTGTACGACCTCCCCACTTAGCTCGCCAACCCTACAGGGGATACTGCAGGTGGCATCTTGTGACGTTGATGACGTCCTTTGATATTTTACAGACATGTTGTTAGCTTAAATCACTGTAGAATTGCATTTGCAGAAAACACTCATCATATACTGTAACACATATATTATTCTCGCTCTCTTGCGCTATACAAATGCCATCAGTCAATGTTTGGAATGTACATAATGACTTAGATCTTACAGCTGACAGATTATATTTCTTATCTTGTTCCTCTGGATATAACTGATCATGTCAAGTTGTGTTTGCACCTTAGGACTACTTACAGGTCAGAGATATCCAGCTCTGCCTCTCCCACTGCCAGTACTAGCTGACCTCTTTAAATCACACGCTTTCCACTTGCTGCTAAAGTTCTTCTTTCCTTTTCTTTTGCGGGTTGCTTTCTAATTATGCTGTCATTCTTGGAGATACTGGCAGGAGGAATATCCTGCAATGCATGTGATTGGTGTTCATTATCCTGTCTCTATTCTCTGATCACAGATTACAAGAAATGCACACCCCACACACTTGCAGTTTTCTATCTGTCTTTTATTTTCTTGATCACTTTATGAACATTGTCCTTTATTTTCCTCCTTATTTTATAGAACACTGTGCTTCTCTTTTTCTATCCCGTTTACCCTTTTTCAACTCTTCTCCTCTCTTTCCATCATTTACTTCAAACCATTCAAGTTGATGGCATGTGCTTGAAAAGAAGAGGAGAAAAAAAAAAGATATACTTTTAAGATCGATAATGGCTCCTTTGCTACAAGTGCTGCCAGTACTTTAAAATTCTGTTTTATCTCCCTGCTGCATGCATAACCAGGAGAGGAGGGGCTGTAAAGCAGAGTAAAGGGTGAACCTAGGAAACTGAAGGCCATGTGAATAAAATAAACGTGGTCACTGCAATGTCTTTAATCTTACAGGCTATGGTGGGACAACAAAGCATTTAACAGCTCCCGGGACCATACACATTGACGGCCCACAGATGACATTCTTTAACCACTTCAGCCCGGACCATATTGCTGGTCAATGACCGGGCCACTTTTAGCGATTCGGCACAGCGTCGCTTTAACTGACAATTGCGCGGTTGTGCGACGTGGCTCCCAAACAAAATTGACGTCCTTTTTTTCCCACAAATAGAGATTTCTTTTGGTGGTATTTGATCACCTCTGAGGTTTTTATTTTTTGCGCTATAAACAAAAATAGAGCGTCAATTATGAAAAAAAATGAATATTTTTTACTTTTTGCTGTAATAAATATCCCCAAAAATATATATATAAAAAAAACTATTTTTTTCCTCAGTTTAGGCCAAAACGTATTTTTCTACATATTTTTCATAAAAAAAAATCGCAATAAGCATTTATTGATTGGTTTGCGCAAAAGATATAGCGTCTACAAAATAGGGGTTAGTTTTATGGCATTTCTATTAATATTTTTTTTTACTAGTAATAGCGGCGATCAGCAAGTTTTATTGGTACTGCGACCTTATGGCGGACACATCGGACACTTTTGAAACATTTTTGGGACCATTGGCATTTTTATAGCGATCAGTGCTATAAAAATGCATTGATTACTATTAAAATGCCACTGGCAGGAAATGGGTTAACATTAGGGGGCGAGGGAGGGGTTAATTATGTTCCCTGTGTGTGTTCTAACTGAAGGGGGGTGGGACTGACTAGGGGAAATGACTGATAGCTGTTCATACATTGCATGAACAGACGATCAGGCATTTCTCCCCCTGACAGGACCGGGAGCTGTTTTTAGACACACAGCTCCTGATTCTCACTCTGTAACGAGCGATCGCGGGTGCCCGGCGGTGATCGTGCCCGCTGGGCATGCACGTCGGGACCAGGGGCGAGTGGGGGGTGCACGTGCCCCTATTGGCTGATTCGCAAGATGATGTATAGCTACGTAAAATGCCCATCAAACAGTACATGAGAACTTCAATTCCCTATTTCCTAAACGCACCGAAAAGTTTGATTCCCAGACAAGTGGAAGGATCCTAAGAGCCCTACGGTGAGGAACTGGCTATGTAAGGCCAAAAGGCTCGGCCCTATTGGAAGGTGTTAAAAAGTGTGTGTGTGGAGATTGTGACCTAAGGTGCCACACGATGAGTGCCCCTTTCGAACACTCGTGCAATGTATGGCACCCCTGGACTGCCACTCCAGGGGCACTGTCTCCACAGGCTTTTCAACGGTCCCTGACCCCCGGTCCGGACCAGCAGAACCCTTCCCGGCCAGGAAGGTAGGAGAAGAGGTCGGGGAGAGCCCACCTAAGCAGACTACTACCCACAACCCCCATCTCTCTAACCTAATTACATTCGGGAAATACTACTTGCCCCATCCGGCAAAAGGAGGAGCAAGGGTGGAAAAAGAACGATTATTTATGGTAAAAAAATAGTCTAAGTTTAACTGAAATTCGAAGCACAAAAATCAGCACAAGGGACAAATCTTACAGTTAATATGATGTGTCCCTTGATTCTTCTTTTTTATGTAGAAATCTCCCTCTGTCCTGCATTCCCCAACCCTCACTTCTGCAATATTCTGGTGCGGTGGGGGTTAGGTTAGTACAGCTAAAAGGGTCTCATGAGCTCTCATCTAGAGAGCTTGACTATGCCCACCTTTTCCTGCCAGATCCGCCATTTAGAGAAGCCATACTACAGCCTCTCTGAACGACACAGGATTTTTGAATGGGGCTCCACCCCTCCATTCATAGATCCTGTGTCATTCATAGAAGTTGTAGTATAGCTTCTATTGGTGGTGGATCTGGCAGGAAAAAGAGGCATAGTCAAGCTCCCTTGGGTCTCATACTAACTGTAAATGATGTCCCTTTTACTGATTTATTTGTTCTGAATATTAGCTAAACTTTAGGCTTTAAATCCAATTTAATGATAATTTTTGGACTAAGGGCCAGATTCAGGTAGTTTGCCGCATCTTTCCGGCGCCGTAGCGTATCTCATTTACACTACTTACGTAACTTAGAGCGGCAGGTCCCGTATTCACAAAGAACTTGCGCCCTAAGTTACGGCGGCGTAGTGTAAATGGGCCGGCGTAACCAGGCGTAATTCAAACTAGGCTGGTAGTGGGCATGTTGTATGTTAATGAATGGTGACCCCACGTAAATGACGTGCCGAACGAACTGCGCATGTGCCGGCCGTGGACGTATACCAGTACGCATGCTCAAAATCACGTCGCAAATAGTCAATGCTTTCAACGTAAACGTAACCTACGCCCAGCCCCATTCTGAATCGGCTTACGCAAACGACGTAAACGACTTACAATACGACGCTGTTCCGACGTCCATACTTAACATGGGTTGCGCCTCATATAGCAGGGGTAACTTTACGCCGGTCCGACGCCTTACGTAAACGATGCAAATAGATACGCCGGGCGCAACTACGTTCGCGAATCGGCGTATCTACCTAATTTGCATATTCGACACGTAAATCTACGGAAGCGCCACCTAGCGGCCAGCGTTAATATGCAACTAAGATACGACGGCGTAAGAGACTTACGCCGGTCGTATCTTAGACAAATTCTGGCGCATCTGATTCACTCCTTACTGAATCTGGCCCAAAATTGTATTTTAAGCCATCAGATCTTTGATTGATTTTATAAACCTCATGGCTAGCAGATATTGCATTCTACATTTTAAATTAGTGTAAAAAATGTGAAGACATATGCAAATGTGTGGTAGGTGATTTCCCACTGCTGGTGATTCACCATCGAATTGCACAAGAATGTATTTGTTTACAATATTCAAAGGTTAATTATGTTAATTTGCCTGTTTCATTTTCAGTTCCGTCCATCTTTTTAGTTCTAATTCAATTATACGATTGAGTTTATAGAAATTCTATAATGTATTAGAAACAAAAGCTCAATACACCTAGCCGCACATAATAACCCAGCCTAATGATAAAAATGTACAACACTGTGGCACGTCTCTCTCTGCTGGATTAGTGTAGCATTTATCGAAACATCTAAAACAGCTCAGTTTGTTTATTTGCTTATCTCCTCGCTCTCTAACATCCCTTTTCTCCACTCATCAGATTGTTATCTCTCTTTGTATATTTGTATTCCCCAGAGAAACCATTATGGATCTCTACTGCCTGATTTAAGAAAGTGGGTTGAAATCCCAAATATATTAGTAACTAATATCTATCTATCTATCTATCTATCTATCTATCTATCTATCTATCTATCTATCTATCTATCTATCTATCTATATACAGGGAGTGCAGAATTATTAGGCAAGTTGTATTTTTGAGGATTAATTTTATTATTGAACAACAACCATGTTCTCAATGAACCCAAAAAACTCATTAATATCAAAGCTGAATATTTTTGGAAGTAGTTTTCAGTTTGTTTTTAGTTTTAGCTATTTTAGGGGGATATCTGTGTGTGCAGGTGACTATTACTGTGCATAATTATTAGGCAACTTAACAAAAAACAAATATATACCCATTTCAATTATTTATTTTTACCAGTGAAACCAATATAACATCTCAACATTCACAAATATACATTTCTGACATTCAAAAACAAAACAAAAACAAATCAGTGACCAATATAGCCACCTTTCTTTGCAAGGACACTCAAAAGCCTGCCATCCATGGATTCTGTCAGTGTTTTGATCTGTTCACCATCAACATTGCGTGCAGCAGCAACCACAGCCTCCCAGACACTGTTCAGAGAGGTGTACTGTTTTCCCTCCTTGTAAATCTCACATTTGATGATGGACCACAGGTTCTCAATGGGGTTCAGATCAGGTGAACAAGGAGGCCATGTCATTAGTTTTTCTTCTTTTATACCCTTTCTTGCCAGCCACGCTGTGGAGTACTTGGACGCGTGTGATGGAGCATTGTCCTGCATTAAAATCATGTTTTTCTTGAAGGATGCAGACTTCTTCCTGTACCACTGCTTGAAGAAGATGTCTTCCAGAAACTGGCAGTAGGACTGGGAGTTGAGCTTGACTCCATCCTCAACCCGAAAAGGCCCCACAAGCTCATCTTTGATGATACCAGCCCAAAACAGTACTCCACCTCCACCTTGCTGACGTCTGAGTCGGACTGGAGCTCTCTGCCCTTTACCAATCCAGCCACATGCCCATCCATCTGGCCCATCAAGACTCACTCTCATTTCATCAGTCCATAAAACCTTAGAAAAATTAGTCTTGAGATATTTCTTGGCCCAGTCTTGACGTTTCAGCTTGTGTGTCTTGTTCAGTGGTGGTCGTCTTTCAGCCTTTCTTACCTTGGCCATGTCTCTGAGTATTGCACACCTTGTGCTTTTGGGCACTCCAGTGATGTTGCAGCTCTGAAATATGGCCAAACTGGTGGCAAGTGGCATCTTGGCAGCTGCACGCTTGACTTTTCTCAGTTCATGGGCAGTTATTTTGCGCCTTGGTTTTTCCACACGCTTCTTGCGACCCTGTTGACTATTTTGAATGAAACGCTTGATTGTTCGATGATCACGCTTCAGAAGCTTTGCAATTTTAAGAGTGCTGCATCCCTCTGCAAGATATCTCACTATTTTTGACTTTTCTGAACCTGGCAAGTCCTTCTTTTGACCCATTTTGCCAAAGGAAAGGAAGTTGCCTAATAGTTATGCACACCTGATATAGGGTGTTGATGTCATTAGACCACACCCCTTCTCATTACAGAGACACACATCACCTAATATGCTTAATTGGTAGTAGGCTTTCGAGCCTATACAGCTTGGAGTAAGACAACATGCATAAAGAGGATGATGTGGTCAAAATACTAATTTGCCTAATAATTCTGCACTCCCTGTACTGTATCTATATCTATCTATATATATATATATATATATATATATATATATATATATATACACTGGCCCAGATTCATAAAGCAATTACGCCTGTCTAACTGGTGTTAGACAGGAGTCATTTCAAATTTCGCGTGCCGTATCACTAGTTTGAATCCTCAAACCATGATACGGCGGCTTCGGGCTTCGATCCGAGAGGCTTACGTCTTCGTAAGCCTTCGGATCTACGCTGCGATATCTTTGCGGCCGCTGGGAGGAGTTTGCGTCGTTTTCATGCGTCGGGATATGCAAATGTGTTTTTACGGCGATCCACGAAGATACGAGCGGTCTTCGCAATCGCTTACGTCTGTTTTTTTTACGTACTGTTAGACCAGCTTTTTTCTGGTCTAATGGTGCGTAGCCCATGTTAAGTATGGCCGTCGTTCCCGCGTCAAATTTAAAATTTTTTTTGCGTAACTCGTTCGGGAATAGAAATGTCCGTAAACGATGCTACTCAAACAACGAATGACGTAACGACGTGATTTCGCGCAATGCACGGCGGGAAATTTGCGAACGGAGCATGCGCAGTTCGATCGCCGCGGGAACGCGCCTATTTTAAATCCTTCACGCCCCCTACTCGTCTATATGGATTGCGACGGGAGAAATACACTACGCCGCCGTCGTTTACTGGACAAAATCTACCTGGATTCCACGTAGAGCCAGGTAAGAAACGGCGGCGTAGTGTATTTCTGATACGCTACGAGAATCCAATTCTCTCTGAATCTGGGCCACTGTATCTATCTATATATATATATATATACTGGGCCAGATTCACAGAGCCATTACGCCGGCGTTACAGGAGATGCGCGGCGTAAGTCTAAATCTGCGCATGCGTATCGATGCGCCGCATCCCCAAAACGATATACGCATGAAATCTACTTTTTTGTACCGGCGTAATTTCGATAGACCGGCGTATCCGTCCGTGCAAAACTGCGCTAGACACACCATTGATTTGCTATTCAAATATGCAAATGAGGGAGTTACGGGGATCCACAAAAGTAAGTTGGTGCAGCGCAGGCAACGCGCTGTGTGCAACAGCTGCACGTCCTGTCTAAAATTAGACCATATAAAAGGTGGAATAAAATTAGACAATCCGTCTACATGTCAGCTAAAGCAACACTGTTAGTGAGGAGCTGAGCAGTCACACTTGCTGGACAACAAACTTTATGCCAACATGCCAGGGGCATCCATGCTCATAGCTATACTACTGACTTTAGATGAGCAAAGAAGGAGGAGGGCATGGAGGAGGGCACGGGAGAGGATTTTTTTTCAAAAAACTTTTTATTTGCTTTTATAAACATTAAAAAAATATATACATACATATATTCATCAATACATAACATACATACAAATTGCAAACACGGTCTCACTATCTTTCAATAGCCCTTTAAAACCTTGATGGATATAATAATCCAATCTGATACAAGCCCCTCACTCTTCACTTGATATATCACACACGCATAGACATCTTTGGCATGAGTGATTCTGAGGTGTATCGCATCTTCAGATTCACCCCTCATGCCATCCTGGAATTAACCACAACCCTGCAGGAGGACATCACCAGCCCAACACATGACACCACCCATGACACCCATGACAGCTACATGTACAATCCTAGCCCCATCCCCACAGATTTCGAACAGAACATGTATGGGGACATCTGGCTGGTTGGTGAGCAGCGATGGACTGGCCATCGGGAGTACCGGGAGATTCCCGGTGGGCCGATCGGATGTGGGCCGGGCCGGGCCGGCTGTCAGTCACTCACTCACTGTCACAGTTTCTCTGCATGTTTCTTCTGCACGTACCCGGGCCGGCGGCGCCGTCAGCCAATGGCCGTCCATTACGCTGCGGCAGTGCGGCTGCTGCCAGTGTCAAGACTTCCCTTCCCTCCTCCTATGTTTAGAGCGGCCCCCCTCCCAGCGGCGTGACGTATCTCAGGGTCGTATACGGGGAGGGGATGGTAGGAGGAGGATGGGAGGAGCCGAGCCCGAGGAGAGAGTCTGAGGAGGCGGAGCCAGCGCCGCCGAGGAGGAACGAAGAAGATTGTCGATACAGTTTCAGACTTTCAGTCAGTGCCACCACCATTGCCAGGTCCAGCAAGTTAAACAAGTAGGTTGCTACTAGTCATCTGACTACACTAGTGCAGTTTGATCGGTATGCAGATTATGTACTGTCTGTGACTGCCATTCTGATTTTTTTTAATATGCAGCATGGCGGGGGGTAAATCTGCCACCACTGGTCATAGTAACTGATGTGAAGAGTGTATGAAGATTATGAACTGTGACTCACAGTTCATAATTTTCATACACATATCACATTATTACATCAGTTACTATGACCAGTGGTGGCAGACAGTACATCCCCCCCCCACCCCCCCCCCCCCCCGCCATGCTGCATATTAAAAAAAATCAAAATGGCAGTCACAGTTCATAATCTGCATACACATGATTACATCATTTACTATTACCAGTGGTGGCAGAAAGTACATCCCCCCCCCCACCATGCTGCATATTAAAAAAAATCAGAATGCCAGTCTGTGAGGGGCGGAATGTACTGTCTGCCACCACTGGTCATAGTAACTGATGTAATAATGTGATATGTGTATGAAGATTATGAACTGTGACTGTCATTCCGATTTTTTGAATATGCAGCATGGCGAGGGGGATGTACTGTCTGCCACCGCACTGGTCATAGTAACTGATGTAATCATGTGTATGCAGATTATGAACTGTGACTGCCATTTTGATTTTTTTTAATATGCAGCATTGCGGGGGGGGGGGGGTAATGTACTTTCTGCCACCACTGGTAATAGTAAATGATGTAATCATGTGTATGCAGATTGTGAACTGTGACTGCCATTTTGATTTTTTTTAATATGCAGCATTGCGGGGGGGGGGGGGGGGGGGGGGGGGGGGGGGTAATGTACTTTCTGCCACCACTGGTAATAGTAAATGATGTAATCATGTGTATGCAGATTATGAACTGTGACTGCCATTTTGATTTTTTTTAATATGCAGCATTGCGGGGGGGGGGGGGGGGGGGGGGTAATGTACTTTCTGCCACCACTGGTAATAGTAAATGATGTAATCATGTGTATGCAGATTATAAACTGTGACTGCCATTTTGATTTTTTTAATATGCAGCATGGCGGGGAGAGGGATGTACTGTGTGCCACTGGTCAGTAACTGATGTAGTAATGTGACATGTCCTGCACTGGTGATGGGCACTGATGAGTGAATTTACTGGCCACGGTCACAGACAAATTAATTCCCTGCCACTGCTGGTCATGGTCACTGATGATAAATGAATGTACTACCACTGGTCAGCCATTAATGCATCAGTGGCAGTACATTCATTCATCATCAGTGGCAGTACTGCAAGTCTTGGCAGCCCTTCTCTGGGCTGCAGTCCTCTTCTTTAACCACTTGCTTACTGGGCACTTAAACCCCCCTCCTGTCCAGACCAATTTCCAGCTTTCAGCACTCTCACTCTTTGAATGACAATTGTGCGTTCATAGAACTCTGTACCCAAATACAATTGTTTATATAATTGTTTACATTTTTATTCCCACAAATAGAGCTTTCTTTCGGTTGTATTTTATCACCTCTGCGGTTTTAATTTTTTGTAATTTTTTTTTTAAAGACTGAATAAAAAATAAATAAATACAAAACCGTTTTAAATATTTGGTTATAAGATTTTGCAAACGTGTACTTTTTCTCCTTCATTGATGTATGCTGATGAGGCTGCACTGATGGGCACCGATAGGCTGCACTGATGGGCTCTGAGAGGCAGCATTGATGGGCACTGATAGGCGGCACTGATGGGTAGCACTGAGAATTGGCACAAATAGGTGGCAGTGATGGGCACTGATAGGTGGCAGTGATGGGCACTGATAGGTGGCAGTGATGGGCACTGATGGGTGCCATTGCTACCATTTCTGTAGCTTCCTGCATCTTGGAGTAAAAGGCTAGTTTCTGTTAAAATATAACCTGACAACAACTATCAGCCAAGTTTTTAATTCATTAAAAGAGAAGTATGTATTTTTGTTGTTTTTTGCTGTTTTATACTTACCTAGATGGATGCTGCATCTGTCCCCCCAGTGCCTCTCCACTGAGAACCAAGCGATCAAACACCGCCGATATCTATCTCAGTCCTCTCAGCTCCCAGAGTAGATCGGCTGTCTCAGGCTCTCAGCGTCTCGCTGAGATAGGTGTCAGACTTTGTTATGATGATGTGGTGCCTGGACTGATTTCTGTGACGTCAGTAGACAGTTGACTACTGACAGCACAGGAGAAGCCCAGCTAAACAAGCGCAGGCTGGACTTCTCCTTTAAGCAACAGTACAGAGAGATTGTGCAGTATGTACTGAGTGGAACTGGACAGTCCCTGACCCTGTCCCATCAGCCACACATGTAGAATGACTCTAGGCAACAACAGATCTCCTGTGCTAAAACCCATCCAGGCACACTTGTTATGATCCATCTCCCATGGAACAACAAATGTTCACATCCAATAGTAATTTCCCTAGTCTTTCACCAGCTCTACAATCCCAGTGCCAAGACTTATTTGTCGCACTTGTGTCTGCGGCTTTATAGCTCCTTACACAGAGACAGCCATTGACATTCTTGGCAGCAAAATAATCATAAAACTGTTTAGCAGAGGAGCCCCTAATCCCATCTATATCCATCCCAATTCCTTCTATCCCTTCCCAATCTGCATTGATATCCATCTTTATTTCCATTCCCAATCTGCAAAATAATAAAACACACAAAGGTCAAATCACTATTAAAGGGGTGTTCCAGCCACATTTAGTGTTTATTAAAAGTCAGCAGCTACAAAAAGTGTAGCTGCTGGCTTTTAATAAACACACACTCGCCTGCTCCACGATCCAGCGACGCGCCGGCCGGGGGGTCCGCTCCTCTCCCCCCCCTCCCCGGTCAAGGTCTTCACCCTAAGTGTGGGCACCCGACCGTGACAGCCTTCGGCTTCACGGCCGGGGACCCACTGTGCATGCGCGAGCGGCGCGGCCCACCGCTGATTGGACAGGCGATCGCATGGGACCTGTCAGTGTCCCATGCAATCGCCTACAGGGAGGGGCTGCTGTAGGCGATTAAGCTTAATCGCCTAACCAGCCACTCGGCGGAAGCAGGAAGTGGGACAGGAAGTCCCACTCCTCCTGAAGCCCCCACTCCCCCCCCAAAAAAACACATGCCAAATGTGGCATGTAAGGGGGTGAGGAGTGGGTTAAGCGGAAGTTCCGAATTTGGGTGGAACTCCGCTTTAAACTTTTTCAAGAAAACTTTGCAGATGGCACATTGCTGTATTTGGGAAATGCAGAAGCAAAAATCTGCAATGCAGCAATATTTTCCAGATCAGTTGCCCTACCCTTTTGTAATTTTTTGGCCAATTCACGAAAGTTATATATGTGTCTGTATTGCATGTTCAAACCTTTATACCATAGAACATAACAGAAGATTAATAGAAGTTTACTCCAGAGGTATATAAGCAGTTTTGAAATTTTAGAGAAATGTTTAAATAATGTATTACACTTTAACTAAACCCATTAGGTGTGACTCGCAACAACAAACATGTTAAAACACAAGAATAAACGTAAGGGAGGAGCCGAGAAGTTAAGAGACAAAAAAAGGCAAGCACTTGAGGCAGATGCCACTAAATGTGTAAAATTAGATGCATTATTTGCTGGAACGTCCGCAAAAGCTGAGAGCAGTGAGGGCCTGACTGTTGTGGTAAGTCAGACATTATTATTTATTCCTTCTTAAACCACATACAGATTTGTGGACTTTTTGGAACATATTATGCCTACAGTTGTGACTTACTATATGTCTATTCTCAGGCTGGGTCCACAATAGAGGAGAGTGGAGAGGAGAGGGAGCATGAGGCAGGCGATGAATGTGAAGACGATAGAGGAGATGAGCAGGAACATGAGTGTAGACAAGAGAGAGAAGTTCTGAAAAAAGACAGAGGATTAGAGAGAGGAGAAGACATAACGCATGAGAGAGTAGATGACAGAGGAGATGGAAACAAAGGAGAGAGTGTTGAAATGGCAGCATACACAGAGGAAAGTGAAGTCACTGAGGAAAACATTAATTATTACATTCGTCCCCACCAGGAAAATTTAAAGATATTTTTTAATTATCATCCACAACAAACCACAAGAAATCCATTGGTACAGAAAGTGTTCTGTTGCAACGATGGCACTAATAGACGGTGGCTTACTTACTGCCAAGAACGCCATGCATTACATTGCTCTGTCTGCATAGCATTTGCCAAGTTATCTGACAAATCTCCCTTCATAAGTGGTATGACAGACTGGAAACATGTGCATCAGCGCATAGTGGAACATGAAAAGAGCATGGCACACAAAACCTGTGCAGAAGCATACTTCGTAAATGCCTCTAAATGTGACGTTAAACATTTACTTAGTGGAAGTCAGCTGTCCTCACACAGAGAACAAATGAGAAAGAGACGACAAATACTGGAGCGTGTGGTTGATGTAGTAAAATTGATTGGCAAAAGAGGTCTTAGCTATAGGTCAGGGAATGAGGCTGCATACATGCTTGATGACAGCAATATTGATCATGGAAACTTCTTAGAAATGATACTCCTGTTAAGTAAGTATGATGTCTGTCTGAAAGAGCATTTAAAAGAATGCACAGAAAAATCAAAGAAGCTACATCAGACTGGGGCAACAGGCAGAGGTTCCCTGGTTACGTTACTGTCTAAAAGAACCATTAATTCTGTTATTGACACTATTCAGCACCTTATTCAGGAGACCATTGTGAGAGACGTAAAGAATGCCGTAATGTTCTCTGTGCAGATTGACACCACACAAGACATAACCTCACAAGACCAGTGTTCTATTGTTTTGCGATATGTAACAGACACCATTCATGAAAGGCTTATCAGCTTAGTCAAGTGTAAGGAATCTACTGGACAACATTTTGTGGATATTGTTTCAGAGCTTGCGGATAAGATCAATTTGGACTTAAGCAAGTGCATTGGACATGCTACAGATGGTGCCTCTAACATGCAAGGCCGCTACAAAGGCTTTTCTACTCGTATGTCCAAATTTTCACCAAATCAAGTGCATGTTTGGTGCTATGCCCATGTGCTTAACCTAGTTTTGGCTGACACAACCCAAACAGTAATTCAATGTGGATCACTTTTTACAGTGCTTAATGACATTGCAGTGTTCTTTCGTGAGTCTTATAAAAGGATGAATGTGTGGGAAAGTGAGAGCCAAGACAAGCACCAAAGACGACTCTCACTAATTGGAGAGACACGGTGGTGGGCCAAGGATAACGCTCTCAGGAAAGTATTTGGATCATTTGCAAAGCCAGACAATTGTCTCTATGTAGATGTCATTCTTGCACTGACAGCAATACAGGAAGATATCACCATAAAAACAACTGCTCGCATTCAAGCACGAGGATTTGTAGAAGCTCTGCTAAAGTATGAGATGATACTTACGGCACAAACCTTCCTCAGGATATTCGAGAAGACTTCACCACTGTCCAAATATCTTCAAACTCAGGGGATGGATATACTGTCTGCTCATAGAATGGTGATCGCAACACATGAAAGTCTTAAAAATATGTCAAGAGATTTTTCCTCAGTTAGCGCAGCTGCAGAGAAATTTGTTCTTTGGGCAAATGAAAAATTGCAGGAGCAGGACAAAGAGATAGAACTGGAAGTTCAGTCTACATTGCCATCACAAAGAAAAAGGAAGAAGAAAACCATGCCTGGAGAGATTGCTCATGCTGAAACGATCACAAGTCCAGAAAAGGCTTATGAAGTCACAGTACACAATCAAATAATGGACACAGCTACAGAGACATTGCACAGAAGGTTCCTGAATCATGGAACACTCTATGCTGACCTTGCATTTCTGGACCCAAGAAACTTCACTCAGTTAAAGTCCTCGTCTATTTCACCACTGATGTTCCAAGAACTTAGCAAATGTCTGTCAAAGTTTGACAGCGAAGCAAGTGCTGAGAATCTACAGTGTGAATTAAGCAGTTTTGCTCTTCAGTGGGAAAGATTAAAAATGTCTCCACTAGATGAATACAAAGTGAAAACATTGGAGAATGAAAGTGAAGATGAGCAGGTCGAAGTCCAATGTAAGAAGTGTTCCTCCTGTAAAGAATGCCCGCTGTGTTGCTACCAGATTCTCAGGAGGTTCAATCTGATGTCAAATGCCTACCACCTCCTAAGTCTGGCATACCAGTTCCTACTCACCCTGT
Organism: Rana kukunoris; assembly: GCA_029574335.1. Taxonomy (NCBI): domain Eukaryota; kingdom Metazoa; phylum Chordata; class Amphibia; order Anura; family Ranidae; genus Rana; species Rana kukunoris. Next base: position 138,211,078 of record CM056050.1, on the reverse strand, counting down.
CCATCACTCAGGTTGCTTGTGAACGTACATTTTCAACACTAAAGTTTATCAAAACCAGACTCAGATCCAAGCTGTCACAGGAGCATCTGGAAGCTTTTATGTTGATGTCAACAGAAAAGGACATACTCTGCTCTCTTGACTCTGATGTGATCATTGACAAAGTTGCAGAGAAAAGTGAATTGTTTTCTAAGCTTCTGCTATAGGCCCTACCAGTGATTTTGAACATTTTTGGGTGGTTAGCCGTTTATACTGCCTTGTTAATTGTATGTTAGCGTGGATTTTTCGCTGTCTTTTTATGTTTGTGATTCCTACAAGTTATTGATTGAACGGTTTCTTGTTAATATTATATTTAAAAATAATATGTTATTTATAACTGTTTTCCTTATTTATGACACCTGCCATTGAATGGAGTGTAACTTACACGTGTCATTCTAAAGGCGTCTGTAATGTTGGAATGCATCTTTTTTTTCAAAATTAAGAATAAAAATAAAGAACCTGTTTTTACTTACAGTGGAATGTTTTTACTTATGTTTTTTTTTTTGCGCAATTGCGTATAGTTTATATACTGTTTTTGAGTGTATTTGGAAAAATAAAGTGGGCCGGTCTGGCTGAAGTCCAGGGCCACTTTATTGTCCCAGTCCATCCCTGTTGGTGAGTGACATGGGTGGCAGGCATGACAGTCCCCAAATATCTCAAAGACACGTCACAAACAAACAAACACTAATAAACAACAGAACAAAAGCACCTTGCTGTATAGGAAGGGATACAAAGGGATGTACTTTTGCAAAGGAAGGGTGTTTGTGTCTGTCTATTTAAGCTCTCTGCGTAGCTCACTAAGTTGCCCGGGTCCACTTCCAATTTCACTGATTGCGCCGTTCCCGAGTTGTGAGCATGCGCAGAGAGGTGCTGACCATGGTCTGCTTCATGTGCACATGCGCGATCCGGCCGGCCCTTCATTTGCATGGGGTCACGGCTCATTTCAATGTTACACGCCCACGTCCTTCCCAATTTGAATTACTCCGCCTTACGCCTCGGGAATTAAGTTGCACCGGCGCAAAATTCTGCGCAAATACTACGAGGATACAGTGATTGCGTCTCTACATTGTGCCGGTCTAACGTAAAGGAGGTGCGCTACGCCGGTCAAAATATGCGCCAATGTACGTGAATCTGGCCCACTGTATCTATATATATATATATATATATATATATATATATGTGTTTATATATAAAATATAATGTTAGTCTCCAAATAAATTTTATTTGGTATTTTATTATTCAGCTGTAATAATGTACACATAGCAATGTTTGTGAACTAACAGTGTGTAATAGTTAATAGACACTGAAGGATATTAGACGAAATGCTAGTAAGTGGTAACAGCTTGAGGCTTCTCTGCCAAGGCAGCGGAAAACGGCAATGACCATGTGCAAAACAACAAAGCCTAAGGCGACCAATCCAGTTCCAGGGTATTGAAGCAAGACTAGTGAATTCAGAATTTGTGTTGCTTCAGGGTGCTACATACTGCACATTGTTTAGCTTGCAATAATATGTATATAGATAAATATATAGATACACTATAATACCAAAAGTATGGAGACACCTGCCTTTACACGCACATGAACTTTAATATCATTCCAGTCTTAGTCCGTAGGGTTCAATATTGAGTTGGCCCACCCTTTGCAGCTATAACAGCTTCAACTATTTTGGGAAGGCTGTCCACAAGGTTTAGGAGTGTGTCTATGGGAATGTTTGACCATTCTTATAGAAGTGGATTTGTGAGGTCAGGCACTGATATTAGAGAAGAGACCTGGCTCACAGTCTACACTCGAATTCATCCAAAATGTGTTCTATCGGGTTAAAGTCAGTCAAGTTCCTCCACTCCAAACTCGCTTACCCATGTCTTCATGGACCTTGCTTTGTGCATTGGTCCAAAATATTTAGTTAAAGGGGTTGTAAAGGTTCGTCTTTTATTTTCTAAATTGGTTCCTTCGATTTCCTTTAATTTCCCTTCTAAATGTTTTTTTCTTTGTTTGAATTTCTCACTTCCTGTTTCTCCTCAGTAAGCTTGCCCCCATCATCCGAACGGTGGAAAGTCATTTAGAACAGCTTACTGAGGAGGAACAGGAAGTGAGAAATTCAGACAAAGAAAACAAAGAAAAAAAACATTTAGAAGGCAAATTGAAGGAAAAGGTAAATGAACCAACAATGCACTAGCCTAAAGTAACCTATTTAGAAAAAAAAAATTTGAACCTTTACAACCCCTTTAACCACTACCCGACGGCCGTACGACTTTGTACGGCCGCAGGGTGGCTCTACTTCTCTGGGAGGCCATGTTTTTACGGCCTTCGGTCCTCCAGGCCACTGGGGGGCGCGTGCCATCGGTGGCGATGCGCGCGTGCCCGCCGCATTGCTGAGATGCCGATACGCATGCCTGGCGGCCGCAATGTCCGCCAGTCACTCGCGATCGGCGGCTACGAGGACAAGACGTGGATCTGTGTGTGTAAACACACAGATCCACGTCCTGTCAGGGGAGAGAGGAGACCGATCTATGTCACTTGTGCATAAGGACATAGATCGGTCACCTCCCCCAGTCACCCCCCTCCCCCCACAGTTGGAACACAATTCAGGGTACACATTTAACCCCTTCCTCACCCCCTAGTGTTAACCCCTTCAATGCCAGTCACATTTATACAGTAATTAGTGCATATTTATAGCACTGATCGCTGTATAAATGTGAATGGCACCAAAAATGTGTTAAAAATGTCCGATGTCTCCACCATAATGTCGTAGTCACGAAAAAAACACTGATTGTCGCCATTAGTAGTAAAAAAATAAATAATACAAAATAATAATAATTCTGTCTCCTATTTTGTAAGCGCTATAACTTTTGCGCAAACCAGACGCTTATTGCGATTTTTTTTTTTTTTACCAAAAATATGTAGAAGAATACTAGACTGAGAAAAAAATTTCGCTCTATTTTTGTTTATAGCGCAAAAAAAGAAAAAAACGCAGAGGCGATCAAATACCACCAAAAGAAAGCTATATTTGTGGGGAAAAAAGGACGTCAAGTTTGTTTGGGAGCCACGTCGCACGACCGCGCAATTGTCAGTTAAAGCAACGCAGTGCCACAAGCTGAAATTTCACCTGGTCAGGAAGGGGGTATACGTGCCCAGTAAGGAAGTGGTTAAGGGGGGATTATGGTGTGTGTTTTTTTTTTTGAAGGGTTGGGTTTGGCCCCTTAGTTCCAGTGAAGGTAACTCTTAATGTGTCAGCATACTAAGACATTTTAAACAATTTTAGGCTCCCAACTTTGTGGGAACAGTTTGGGGATGGCCCCTTCCTGTTCCAACATGACTGCACACCAGTGTACAAAGAAAGGTCCATAAAGACATGGATAAGCAAGTTTGGGGTGGAGGAGCTTGACTGGCCCGCACAGTGTCCTGACCTCAACCCGATAGAACACCTTTGGGATGAATTAAAATGCAGACTGCAAGCCAGGCCTTCTCTTCAACATCAGTGTCTGACCTCACAAATGCGGTTCTGGAAGAATGGTCAAACATTCCAATAGACACACTCCTAAACCTTGTGGACAGCCTTCCCATAAAAGTTGAAGCTGTTATAGCTGCAAAGGGTGGGTCAACGCAATATTGAACCCTATGGACCAAGACCGGAGTGCCATTAAAGTTCATGTGTAAAGGCAGGTGTCCCAATACTTTTAGTAATATATGTGTGTATATATATATATATATATATATATATATATATATATATAAACAATAGCAAATATGTGTCTCTCGTTTAACTCATATATTGAGCATAGGCGTGCGCACAGGGTGTGCCAGGTGTGCCCAGGCACACCCTAATCACTCTGTGCAGCACAGATTCCCCCTACTGCCCTGGCTCCCATCTTTCCCCCACAGCGCTTCCAGCTTTTCCGGCGATCCACGAAGTTACGATCGACCGTCGCATTCTCTTACGGCATCTGTAGTCATCTTTTTGCTGCGTAAAGTTAGGGAAGCAAAAATCTGGTCTATAGTTAGACAGCCCATGTTAAGTATGGCCGTCGTTCCCGCGTCGAATTTCAATTTTTTTTTTTGTTTTTGCGTAAGTCGTCCGGGAAAAGGAATGTACGTAAATGACGCTACTCAAAAAAAACTGACTTAACGACGTTATTTCTCGCAATGCACGGAGGGAAATTTCTGAACGGAGCAGGCGCAGTTCGATCGCCACGGGGACGCGCCTAATTTAAATGCTTCACGCCCCCTAATCGCGTATTTCGATTCCGCCGCGAGACATACACTACGCCGTTGTACCTTACAGGCCGAACTCTACCTGAATTCGTCTTAGAGCCAGGTAAAATACGGCGGCGTAGTGTATCTCTGATACTCTGCGCCAGGGCAATTGTACCTGAATCTGGCCCTATATTTTTTTTACTTTCTGCTATAAAAAAATATCCAATAAAAAAAAAAAAAATAGGGGGCCAGATTCACATACATTGGCGCATATTTTGACCGGCGTAGCGCACCTCCTTTACGTTAGACCGGCGCAATGTAGAGGCGCAATCACTGTATCCTCGTAGTATTTGCGCAGAATTTTGCGCCGGTGCAATGTAATTCCCGAGGCGTAAGGCGGAGTAATTAAAATTGGGAAGGACCTGGGTGTGTTACATTGAAATGAGCCGTGACCCCATGCAAATGAAGGGCCGGCCGGATCGCGCATGCGCACATGAAGCAGACCATGATCAGCACCTCTCTGCGCATGCTCACAACTCGGGAACGGCGCAATCAGTGAAATTGGAAGTGGACCCGGGCAACTTAGTGAGCTACGCAGAGAGCTTAAATAGACACACACAAACGCCCTTCCTTTGCAAAAGTACATCCCTTTGTATCCCTTCCTATACAGAAAGGTGCTTTTGTTCTGTTGTTTATTAGCGTTTGTTTGTTTGTTTGTTTGTTTGTGACGTGTCTGAGATATTTGGGGACTGTTTTGCAGAGTGATTTTTGTCTTTTCTTTGTTGTGTTTTCTTTTTTATATATATATATTTTTTCTGGGCATTTTTTTTTTTTGCTGGTAATTTTTTTTTTTTGGTTCTGTTTGTGAATGATTTTGGAATGTGGGAGTGACATTCCTGCTGGAAAAGGGGTGTCACCCTCATTTGTGGTGGAGAAGTGATCCCCAGGACCAGGGAGAAGTGATCCCCAGGTCCGTGTGAATGGTGTATGAATGTACAGTGACATAATTGGAGCCGTGGCGTTGCTGCTCACAAGTCCTGCATGGTGGGCTTGTGCCAATCCAATTTGATGAGGATGTGATGTGTCTGTGCTAGGGACCACAGTGGTGTGCATGCATGCATTCTCATTGTGCCATGATTAATGTGTGTGTTTAACGTGCAAAGATGCCTAATGTGAGCTGGCTCCTGGCTGCTCTTCCCTCAGAAGACAGGGTAGCCTCGGTTAGGGGGGGGGGGTTGTCTGGTTCAGGGGTCAGGTCATCACTTATGTCAATCTCCAGGCCCTTTCTCACTGCGAAGTTGTGCAGCATGCAACATGCACCGATGATCTGGTATACAAAGTTTTGGGAATACAACAGGGTACCATGGGGGGTTCCGCATAGGAGTCATGAGATGGGGTCCCAGTGCATATGCAGAGTCACCCTGAAGGGATAAGACAGGAGGATGTTAGTAGTGCATGTGCCCCTTGTGATGTGTGCATCATGGGGGGGGACAGTCATGCCTGCCACCCATGTCACTCACCAGCCAGCTGTCCCCATACATGTTCTGTTCGAAATCTGTGGGGATGGGGCTAGGATTGTACATGTAGCTGTCATGGGTGTCATGGGTGGTGTCATGTGTTGGGCTGATGATGTCCTCCTGCAGGGTTGTGGTTAATTCCAGGATGGCATGAGGGGTGAATCTGAAGATGCGAGACACCTCAGAATCACTCATGCCAAAGATGTCTATGCGCGTGTGATATATCAAGTGAAGAGTGAGGGGCTTGTATCAGATTGGATTATTATATCCATCAAGGTTTTAAAGGGCTATTGAAAGATAGTGAGACCGTGTTTGCAATTTGTATGTATGTTATGTATTGATGTATATATGTATATATATATATATATATATTTTTTTTTTAATGTTTATAAAAGCAAATAAAAAGTAAAAAAAAAATCCTCTCCCGTGCCCTCCTCCATGCCCTCCTCCGCGCCCTCCTCCTTCTTTGCGCATCTAAAGTCAGTAGTATAGCTATGAGCATGGATGCTCCTGGCATGTTGGCATACAGTTTGTTGTCCAGCAAGTGTGACTGCTCAGCTCCTCACTCCACCTTTTATATGGACTAATTTTAGACAGGAAGTGCAGCTGTTGCGCACAGCGCGTATATTGATTGGTTTGCACAAAAGTTATATTGCCTACAAATTATGGGATATATTTTTGTATATATTTTTTTTTTTACTAGTAATGGCGGCCATCAGCGACTTATAGCTTGACTGCGTTTTTGCGGCGGACAAATCGGGCACCTAACTGACACTTTTGACACTTTTAATAATACAGTGATCAGTGCTAAAAAAATATGTAGAGGTAGAGGTATTCAAGGGTTTGGTCCTATGAGATTTAGATCATCTGAAACCTAAAAATAATGTAAACTTGAGACACATTCAAGAGGGAATTGACATGTTGGAAAAAAGGAAAGATATTATTATAAGGCCGGCTAACAAAGGAGGGGGGGTGGTTATTTTAACAAAGGAGTTTTATCATTGTCAAATCATGGATATGTTGGCAGATACAAATTACTGGACCAAGATCCTACTCAATCGTACAGAGCACAATTTGAAGTTCTGGTAAATATAGGCTCACAGTTGGGCGTATTAACAACGAAAGAGAGAAACTATCTGGTACCAGCCAGTAGTAAGGTGCCAACTATTTACACATTGCCAAACGTACACAAAGACCCCTCTAATCCACCAGGTAGGCCTATTGTAAATAGCATTGACTCCATCTCATCTAGAATGGGACAATACCTGGACAAATTCTTACAAAAAAGTGTAAGAATGACACAGTCATATTTAAAGGACACTAAAGATCTTCTAATCTGTCTCCGGAGTATTACTCTAGCTGAAGACCAACCAATCTTACTTGTAACAGCGGATGTCTCATCATTATATTCTATTATACAACACAAGGATGCATTATTAGCCCTAAATTGGGCCTTGTGCCGAAGAGACGATCTACCTCATAACCAGAGGGTATTTATTGGACAGACTCTGGACTTTTTTTTCCCCATAACTATTTTTGATACGCCAGTCGTTTTCATTCTCAAAAAACAGGTGTTGCGATGGGTGCCAAATTCGCACCAAGCATCGCCAACCTCTTTATGGCGGAATGGGAAGACAAGGTCATTTTTAAGGAAAGAAGGGAAGAACTGGTATTTTATCAATTATTTATAGATCATCTATTTTTTTATCACTCTGAATGCTGACACCAGCAACATAAGACTAATCTCCTAGTTTCATAATATTGAAATTAATTTTTTGGATGTAAATATATATCGCAGAGGTCCAAAACTTCAAACAAAGGTGTTTTTTTAAACCTACCGATAGAAAAGAGCTCCTTACCTACTACTAGCAGCCGCCACCCTCTCTCCTCTCTGGATTAAAAACATTCCTAAAGGTCAAATTATGAGAGTGAAGAGAAACTGTTCTGAAGAAGTAAATTTCCTTGCACAATCAAAAATCCTCACCGAAAGGTTTGAGGCTAGAGGATACAATCCACATACAATGGAGAAACTAGTAGAGGAAATAAGAACTATACCTAGAGAATCCTGTGTACAAACAAAACCGGTTGCCAATGTCATAGCCACCAATACTAAAGAATGGGGTTTCATCTCACAATTCCATACTAAGTATAAGGAGGTGGAAGCTATATTCAATCAACATTGGCATATTCTACTGCTAGACAAAAAACTAAGTTCTGTACTTCCACCCAAACTGCAGTTCATATACAGAAAAGCACCAAATTATGGGGACCGAATAGTAAAGAAAGTACTACTAGACCTCAGTCCTTTTGGGATCAAAATGGTTTCTTTGCCTGTGGGAAATGCAACGCATGTAGAGAAGTTTCAAAAACCATTAGAGGCCTTGATAAGTTTTCATCTCCAGCCAACAATTTGATATAGATCAGTTTATCACCTGTAACAGCAATTATGTAGTGTATGCCTTAAAGTGCCCCTGTGATCTTCTTTATATAGGACGCACCAAAAGTAAGTTGAAAGTACGCATACTAGAACATATCAATAACATTAAGATTGGCTTTAAAGACCACAATGTGTCTTTGCATTTCAAATTAAAGGCACAATCAGGATCCCTCGGGCCTTCAATTTTGGGGTGTGGAACACCTTGAACAGAATTGGAGAGGCTCTCACAGGGTCCGAGAATTATCAAAATGCGAAACGTGCTGGCTCTTTTTAACTGAGGTTTTAGCCCCAAACGGTCTTAACATTGAATTGGATATAAACTGTTTTATTAGCGATACCTAGTTTTATTCAATTTTTTATCCATTTTAAAGTCATTGCATTTTAGTCTGCTTATTAAGATACAGTATGTGTGCATATATAATTTTATGGCTAATCATTTTAAGAAAATATGCAAATATACGATCAGTTTTTATAATTAATTTTTATGTGGTGTTGCCTTATATATTCCATACACTTTATCAGTGGATTGGTGCATCCACTTTACTCAAGGAAGAAGTGTTGGTTAAATAAGGTTAGGGATATATATTAGTGGCATGACGGTTATAATTCAGTTCTGCTGTCACATAGTCTGCAACTAAAAGTACAAGGTACCTTATAGTGACAAAATACATCCCTAAGGCCCCATACACACGAGCAGACACATTTGTTTAAATCGGTCGGACAGACCGATTTGAACAAATCTGTCTGCTGGGGACGTATTGGTTTGATCGTGTACACACGATCAAACCAAAATCCCCGCCGACCGTTTCCAGCAGATAGATTTGATCGTGTGTACGCGGCCTTAGAATGGACCTTACAGGTCTTAGGGGATGTTTTCATAACTGTAATTGATTGTTTCTTCAAGCAGACATTTATTGGTTTTATGTGTGTCTAAACATAACATATTGTTTTTAATGTTTTGGGGTATTAATATGATTGCCTTTAATCTGGGTGTGTTATTAGGGCTCATCCGTTTTAACCAATACGCAGATATGCTCTGCTAACACTAAGATCGTATCACTAATAGGGCTGTCCTGCTCTCAGTCTGGCATGATCCTCAGTACATCGTTGCGGCTGTATGTGTGTGAACAACCCCGCTTACTTCCGCACATAGTCTGGCAAAATCCTCAAAAGGTGTGAGTGCGCCTGCGTAGGAACGACGTGATCGTGATTAGCGTCAGCCAATAGGAGGAGGAAACGAACGGTGCGGGCATATATAATAGGTCGTTGAAAGGCTCGGTCACACCCTCGGACAAAGTCAGCCAATGACTAAACGGGTCAGGGCGTGACCCCTATCGAACGACCAGAAGTACTGTGAACGCTCCAGGACCAGGAACAAGGAAGTTAACAGGAACAACTTTATTTTCATGGCGATTGGAGCTAATACACAGGCACAGTAACACATTTCATGTTTGAGATTGTTTATCTTGGGGTACGCATAATTCATAAGGAGTACCTGTGGGGTTTAATAAACTTTTTAAACGATACTGCACTATATGTATTTTTTCCTTCATATGGAATTGCGGTGTGGACCCAACAAGTGAAAGCAAGCGGTGGAGAGTGCAATATTCAGAACAGATGCAGATGGTTATTTCAGGCTGTTTTTATTTCACAATTCGGTGAGTGCATCCCCAAAAGGGGAGAACATCCCCCCACGTGGTGACCACCCCCTGGGGAAAGGAGCACTTGATAAGGAATACTTTGATCAATGACATTTTGTTCACCTGCACCATTATTGTTTCCTATGTGCAACATATAGAGGGCTTTCAAACGGTGGTTTGAAAATAACGCTGCTACAGTATCGTACTGGACTATGGGACTGTCATAAGTTTCTCTCCTTTGTTTACTGTTTGTTAGATTCTAAAAAAAGATGCCCTGCCATTGTACTAATGACACTGGCAGGGAAGGGGTTAACACCAGTGGCAATCAAAGGGTTAAATGTGTCCCTAGATAGTCCTTGCTAACTGTGTGTGTAAGGGGGGGGGGGTGCTTGTACTATGGGAAGGCAGAGATCCATGTTTCTGCTTGGAAGAAACACAAAATCACTACCTTCCCTTGTCACAGAACTGCGATCTTCCTTGTTTACATAGGCAGATCACCGTTCTGCCTGTGCCTCAAATGACCGGCGGGTCCTGGTGGACATTGTGTCCGCCGTACCTGCTGATTGGCTCCCACTGTGTCCAATCACAGCGGGAGTGGGTTTCCTGGTGGGTGCATATGCAAATAAACTGTGCAGCTATGACTAAAGTTGGATAGTGCACTTGCTATAGGTGTAGGACATGTATGTGCCTCCTGAAGCCTGGCCAAAATCTCCCAGAGATGGCATCAATGCATTTTACCTTGTTGTTGGATGTTACAAAGACACTCCCAGCTGATTCAGAATCCCTTACATGTGCTCGCTAACTCTCCCCTGTTGCAGTACATTGCTCCTGAGATAGTGGGGGTGAGCAGTAACACCAGAGAGTGTGTTAGCAACATCCTAGCAACAAGGCATTGTTGCCCAGGGCTACTGCAACAGGGAAGAGAGAGCACATGTAAGAAAGAAGAATTTTAAAATTCCTCTGCATAGTATCGCAGATATCTACGGCACATCAAAGGACATTGTTGCAAATCACCCTGCTGGCAAGTTATATAATATACCACTGCCATAGTGAAATTTTGACTAAGGCTATATAAATGCCCCCCCCCCCCCCCCCCACTGACTTTAATGCAATTCAAAATTTGAAAATTTGAAATTGAGAATTTTTATCAAATTTTAACACAGAAACTGAATTGAATCTCAATAGTGTCCTTGAGCACTTTACATAGACATAATAGATTAGAATGAATAACATTTAAACATAGACATACCAACATTAGATTAGATAGCACTTAAACAAAGACATAACAGAAACATTATACATTTCAATATGCGCACAAATCCTCAGCATTGAAGGTAATGAAAGAGAATGATGCATTATAATTGTGTATCCTTATTAATAACATAGTAGCTAAAAGTAATCAAAACACTTCTATGCCGCGCCGTCGCCGTGAACTGTGCTTTACGCTACAGGAGTGAGTGAACTCTTATTGATGAGCCCTAATTGTCTCACTTGGCTAAAGACACAAAGGACAAAAGTATGCTTTTTATTTACAAGGACTCACATTGCTGTGCAAAATTGCTTTTATGCTTTAAGTTATTATTAGTAGAAAGCCTGCATTATACTAGAACAAGACTTTCTCAGTCAAATACCCTTCTTCTTTTTAATGAAGGTAGTTTAATCTTGTGAGTGCCACCAGGTACTGTACATTGAACAGTCTGAACACGTATGAGAAAGTAGTTTCGAACACCAGGGCCAAAGAAATAAAAACAGATGCAGATATTCTGAATGTCATTAACATCCGTTTAAATTAATAGTGTAAATGATAATACATTCTCTTCAATGCCGTCTCAAAGTTCTAGAATAAAGTTCAAGCAAGTCACATCTACAAGTTACCGTAAGGAGATTGTGTAATGGTTTTATACATATGTTCTTTTTTTTTTTTTAAGCGTGACATGTTGGGTATCATTTTACTCAGCGTAACATTATCTTTCACAACATGTAAAAAAAATTGGGCCAAATTTATTGTTGTCTTATTTTTTTAATTCAAAAAAGTAAATTTTTTCTAAAAAAAAAGTGCGCTTGTAAGACCGCTGCGCAAATACGGTGTAACAAAAAGTATTGCAATGACTGCCATTTTTTTCTCTAGGGTGTTATATATAATGTTTGGGGGTTTTAAGTAATTTTCTAGCAAAAAAAATGTTTTAGTCTCGTAAACACGAAATCTGAAAAACACCACCACACAAAATACGGTCTTCAAATCACTAAACACTCATAATTCTTTAATTTAGCTTAAGTTTCTAATCCTACTTGTTATTGTTTTATTATATTTTTTTCATCAAAATCGTTAACATTTTTAAATTTTTAATACAAATCTGTTATTACCTGTTTTTTTTTTTCTTCATACCAACTTCCTAGAATACCCTACAGCAGTGGTTCTCAAACTCGACCCTCAAGTACCCCCAAAAGGCCATGTTTTGGGAATTTCTCTTAGGTAAAATAGCTGTCCAAAATACCAAGCCCATGACTCTGATTTAAAGCACTTGTGCAAGATAAAGAAATATCTAAAAGCATGGCCTGTTGGGGGTACTTGAGGACTGAGGTTGAGAACCACTGCTCTACAGCAGAATTTAGACCGCGAGAGGTTGGATTAGAATTGGTAGGCAATTGTCTATGCAGCAGTACACATGCTACACACTTATGCTGGCTTGGATGTTCCCTGTGTGACTCTTTACTAAAGGTATTGGCGGCAGCCTTCTATTCCATACAGGTGACTATTGACTTATATTTGGAACTGTCAGCCCCTCCTTGCTCAAGGGATCATAGGTGTTATTGCAAGTGCTCTATCTTTCAAACTGGTGTCCATTTCAGAACTTATTGTGTGTCCCATGAGCGCTGGATAACAGTGTATAGATGTTAGTGTGCTTAAGATTGGTGAGTCCTTATATAGGATCTGGAATTCAGAGATTCAGAGAGACTATGAGTAAGAAAGAGCCTCCAACTCTGATTACAGGGGCTTTTGTCCTGAAAGGAATAATCCACCTGCAAGGAAAACTTAAAAAGGAAGAGGAAACAGCCAGCAGGTGTCTATGAGGTGGAGCGTGAGGCAGGAGACACTTGGGAGACTTGGTGGACTGCTGTCACTGAAACCCTGTTAAGTGGCTGGTGACCCGGGTTTAAACCCCTGAGGCAGGCAGAGATTTAACCGTGTTAGGGGATATGTTTTAACCACTTGTCATCTGCCCACCGTCAAATGACGGCGGGCAGACGACTCCATTATCCTGACATCACGTCATATGACGTGATGTCCCTTTAAAGCCGCGGGCGGGCGCAATCGGTCACCTCCCCCAGTCACCCCCCCTCCCCCCACAGTTAGAACACTCATAGGACACACATTTAACCCCTTCCCCGCCCCCTAGTGGTTAACCCCTTCACTGCCAGTCACATTTATACAGTAATCAATGCATATTTATAGCATTGTTCACTGTATAAATGTAAATGGTCCCAAAAATGTCAGAAAAGTGTCCGAAATGTCCGCCATAACGTCGCAGTCCCAATAAAAAAATCGCAGATCGCCGCCATTAATAGTAAAAAAAAAAAAAAAATAAAAAAATGCCATAAACTATCCCCTATTTTGTAAACGCTATAAATTTTGCGCAAACCAATCGATAAACGCTTATTGCATTTTTTTTTTACCAAAAATATGTAGAAGAATACGTATCGGCCTAAACTGAGGGAAAAAATATTTTTTTTATATATTTTTTGGGTTATTTATTATAGCAAAAAGGAAAAAATATAGCATTTTTTTAAAAATTTACGCTCTATTTTTGTTTATAGCGCAAAAAATAAAAACCGCAGAGGTGATCAAATACCACCAAAAGAAAGCTCTATTTGTGGGAAAAAAAGGACGCCAATTTTGTTTGGGAGCCACGTCGCACGACCGCGCAATTGTCAGTTAAAGCGACGCAGTGCCGGAAGCTTATATTTTGTCTGGGCAGGAAGGGGGTGTAGGTGCACAGTAGGCAAGTGGTTAAGCTAGTTATGTATTGAAACAATTGCCATTATTTTTTAGCTTGCTGGATCTGGCATGGGGACACCTTGGACACCTTCAGCTGCCATTGTGCTGGGCTTCTGGTGTGTCCTTGCCCCTTTACAGAGGAACAGGCTTCATTCAAGCATACCTGTCCTCAATATATCCTTTGCTATATGGGCTCCAATCTGGAGGATCTCATAGATTAAAGTCTAGTTTTTGTGGTTCTGTGGAAAGCAGACACAGGCAGTGGACATGTGCACTGGTAAATAAAATGTAAAGATAATTATATATGTTTGTTCTAGTTAGTCTTACTAGATATATGTAGGGTCCGGGCCTACTAGATGAAAGCCTATTATAATTATATAAAAAAAACAGCCTAATTACGCAGAGAATTAACAGCTTGTTCTATATATGTAGATTTGCTTTTTTACTTATTGCGTTTTTGAGGGGGAGTACACAGGGAGGCTGGCTCACAGGTGGTAAGGCCTGGTGGTGTGTCACATTTGGTTTTTGTCTTTGTGGTCTCTCTTTCCCTCTTTGTGCATTTTTGAAACCCTGCATTCTATGGTTAGAATCTGTATAGGGTTAAAATTCGATTCTCTTTTTCTCAGCTATGCCTGTAATTTTGGCTATTTTGTTTAAAACAGTGTTATACAGAGATCCTCTGGCTCCTGAAGAAGTGGACTATGTCCAGGAAACGTGTCAAGCTACACAACTATGCAAATAATAATATGGCCTATGATGATCTACTGCTATGTTAACATATGATCAAGATCTTTCCATACATGTTATGTATATTGTATACAATGTTTTTGTAAGCAAACAAATGTTTGTTATTTTTATAAACTAGTTATTAAAGCGGAGGATCACACAAAAAGTGAATCTCTGCTTTTTGGATCCCTCCCCCCCTTCGGTGACACATTTGGCACCTTTCAGGGGGAGGGGCAGGGCCGGCGCAACCACCAGGCGGACCAAGCGGCCGCTTGGGGCGGGCAGGTCCGCAGCCTGGGATGGGGCGAAAAAATGACCTTAGAATCGCGGCTGTACGATTTTTCAAAAGCCGCGCCTCCGACGTCTTCTGTTCCGTGATAGGCGGAACATTCAGCTTCCCAGGAGGCACTGTGTTCAGTGTCCGCCTATCACGGAGGCCCTCTCGTCCTGTGTTTGGTGTCCGCCTATCACGGACGCCCTCTCGTCCTCGTTACTGTTAGGTTACACGGCCGCAATTCGCATGGGATAAGGTAAGGGCACGGTCTGGTCATGTAATGGGGCACGGTCTGGTCATGTAATGGGGCAGATCTGGCATGTAATGGGGCACAGTCTGGTCATGTAATGGGGCAGGTCTGCCATGTAATGGGGCACAGTCTGGTCATGTAATGGGGCACAGTCTGGTCATGTAATGGGGCACAGTCTGGTCATGTAATGGGGCAGGTCTGGCATGTAATGGGGCACAATCTGGGCATGTAATGGGGGAGGTCTGGTCATGTAATGGGGCAGGTCTGGCATGTAATGGGGCACGGTCTGGCATGTAATGGGGTACAGTCTGGTCATGTAATGGGGCACAGTCTGGTCATGTAATGGGGCACAGTCTGGTCATGTAATGGGGCAGGTCTGGCATGTAATGGGGCAGGTCTGGCATGTAATGGGGCACAGTCTGGTCATGTAATGGGGCATGTCTGGCATGTAATGGGGCAGGTCTGGCATGTAATGGGGCAGGTCTGGTCATGTAATGGGGCACAGTCTGGTCATGTAATGGGGCACAGTCTGGTCATGTAATGGGGCAGGTCTGGCATGTAATGGGGCTGGTCTGGCATGTAATGGGGCACAGTCTGGGCATGTAATGGGGCAGGTCTGGTCATGTAATGGGGCAGGTCTGGTCATGTAATGGGGCAGGTCTGGCATGTAATGGGGTACAGTCTGGTCATGTAATGGGGCACAGTCTGGTCATGTAATGGGGCACAGTCTGGTCATGTAATGGGGCACAGTCTGGTCATGTAATGGGGCACAGTCTGGCATGTAATGGGGCAGGTCTTGCATGTAATGGGGCAGGTCTTGCATGTAATGGGGCAGTCTGGTCATGTAATGGGGCACAGTCTGGTCATGTAATGGGGCAGGTCTGGTATGTAATGGGGCAGGTCTGGCATGTAATGGGGCAGATCTGGTCATGTAATGGGGCACAGTCTGGTCATGTAATGGGGCACAGTCTGGTCATGTAATGGGGCACAGTCTGGTCATGTAATGGGGCAGGTCTGGTCATGTAATGGGGCAGGTCTGGCATGTAATGAGGCACAGTCTGTCATGTAATGGGGCAGGTCTGGCATGTTAGTGTGTTTTTTTATATAAAAAAATTATTGAAAAAAACATTTTTGCAAGGGAGGTGGGTGGCCGTTGGGGGGGGGCGCCAAGATGGAGCTTCGCTTGTGTAGGCAGAAATCCTTGCACCGGCCCTGGGGAGGGGGTGCAGATACCTGTCTGAGACAGGTATTCACCACTTCCGGGTCTGTTCCCTGCGGGGAATACAGCCCTTGACGTCACCCGCCCCGCTGTCTTCTGGGAAACACTGTTCCTGGGAGAGAGCAGGGACCAGTGACAGCGTGCCGTGGTCCTTGTGCATACGCAGTAGGGAAGCCGCCTGGCTTCACTTCCTGATTCCCTCACCGAGGATGGCGGCGATCGCTCAGCCTCGGATGTTTACATCCCAGGCGCAAAGGACAGGTAAGTGTAATTTTTTTTAAAGTCAGCAGCAGCAGTATTTGTAACTGCTGACTTTTAAAAATAAAAAACAGCCGAACCTCAACTTTAACCACTTAAGGACCGCCTCCTGCACATATACGTCTGCAGAATGGCGCGGCTGGGCACATGCACGTTCAGGTACGTGCTGCGCGCGCCCGTGACCCGGTCTGAAGCTCCGGGACCGGGACCGCAGGACTCGTGGACCCGATCGCCGCTGGAGTGCAGCAATCGCTCCCTGGAGCTGAAGAACGGGGAGAGCCGTGTGTAAACACGGCTTCCCCGTTCTTCACTGTGGCAGCAGCATCGATCATGTCATCCCTCATATAGGGGGACACAATCGATGATGTCACACCTACAGCCACACCCCCTACAGTTGTAAACACACTTCAGGTCACACATATCCCTATCAGCGCCTCCTGTGGTTAACTCCCAAACTGCAACTGTCATTTCCACAATAAACAATGCATTTTAAATGTATTTTTTGCTGTGAAAATGACAATGGTCCCAAAAATGTGTCAAAATTGTCCTAAGTGTCCGCCATAATGTTGCAGTCACGAAAAAAATCGATGATCGCCGCCATTAGTAGTAAAAAAAATAATTAATAAAAATGCAATAAAACTATCCCCTATTTTGTAAACGCTATAAATTTTGCGCAAACCAACCGATAAACGCTTATTGCGATTTTTTTTTTAACAGAAATATGTAGAAGAATACGTATCGGCCTAAACTGAGCAATTTTTTTTTTATATATTTTTGGGGGAAATTTATTATAGAAACAAAAGGGGGCGCTATTTTTGCAAACAATCAAAACATAAACCACAGAATAAAACAAACATCTATGGTTGCCTTAACATTAATATGTAAATATGTGCAATCTATATTGTGATAAATAAAAGTCCAGAAACAAAATGTCCATATAATGTGCAAAAGGGTTAATTCCAAAGATCCTTGTAAATTTCACTCTGATAAATACGTGGATAAATGTGATCAAAGAATGAGGATTTCCACCTTCACCAACTAAAACACCAGACAGTGAGTGTAAAAGATGGCTCCTTACCGTAACCAATTGACCCTTTTCGTTAAAAAAGTGGTCAAACAAGCTGTGTGTCTCCACAGATGGTTAAAAGCCTGGATACTCTTGATTGGATATGTTAACTGTCATAGGGCAAAAAAACACAAGAAAAGCCGCCATAGCATAATAACGTTTAATTTAAAATAAATTAAAACACACAGTGCTGAGTGGCTCCTTACTGTTAGGGGTGCCCCACGTCCCGGCACTGAGGCTGAAGGCTTAGGTCTAGAAGAGAAATGTGTCCTTAGCTGGGGAAACAATCGCGTGCGTTCCACCTCACTGAAATTGAGAACCAGCTGGACCAGAAGATGCTGTGCGTGGTCACGTGCCGCCTCGACGTACGTTTCAATATGTCGTCATCAGGAAGCGCTAATTTATTATAGCAAAAAGTTAAAAATATTGAATTTTTTTCAAAATTGTCGCTATATTTTTGTTTATAGCGCAAAAAATAAAAACCGCAGAGGTGATCAAATACCACCAAAAGAAAGCTCTATTTATGGGAAAAAAAGGACGCCAATTTTGTTTTGGAGGCACGTCGCACGACCACGCAATTGTCAGTTAAAGCGACGTAGTGCCGAATCGCAAAAAGGGGCAAGGTCCTTTAGCTGCATTTTGGTCCGGGTCTTAAGTGGTTAATAAAAGATGTAATATGTTTTAACTGAAACATGTTGTGCCTCAAAAGTCCCATTTCGATATTATTTTTACATTTTGATATCAGTAGCATTCTGACAGGGATGTGGCACTAATAATTGATAATTTTAACATTTACTGATTTAGCTGTTTTTGCAGAGCGAACTACATAAAAACCACATTCCAACAATCCAATTGAATTAAATAGTTCAGTGGTTTAAGCAGATCAAGAGCATAATGTGTAAATTCCTCCTAATCCGAGGTACGGTCTTTAGCCTAAGTATTATTGAGGTTTTATACAAATGTCTTGAGGTTAAACTGGTGACAAATGCTGCATTACAGAGGCTTTAGATTGATTATTTTACATGAGCCTTCTTACAGCTTTCTCCTAATACACTGCCGTGTCGCCGTAGCCTGGTCATGTGCTTCTCAAACATATATATTTAGACTTTCAGATATAAGCATACTGTACTTTGGGATTTGTCACTGCTTATGTCCTGTTTTCAAAGCCTAATAACACAAATCCAAGGCCCCAACTGAAGCAGAGGCTAAATTTTTCCTCCGTTCAAGGGTTTCTGAAGCAGTCTGGTCAACAGTTATATTATCGAACCCCTGATTTTCTTCTCAGTGGATTTTCTACTCTCTTAAAAGGTGGCCACACATGTTTAATCTGATTGGACAGAATGACATTTTTTGTATTTACTTGTAAAGAAAATAATCCAGTTAGTCAGAGACGTTTTTGTCATTTCAAACAAGGATTCACACCTTTTGATGTGCTTGAAAAAATGGTGGTGTTGGTGTATGGTGTTTGAAAAAAATGATCCAAACCTTAAGACTTATAGACCTTCAGTAATTTTTTTCAACTTTCCATCTATTACATCTTCTGCCCTTGTTGTTTTAACTTTGGATAGTAAATTATTGTTTTTCTGCCAGTAAATACCTTATACAGCCCACCTCCTGTTTTTTTCCTGGTAAAAAGTCTAGGCTTGTGACATCATGCACAGCTCTCTCTCTCTCATGAGAGTTTGGAAGGGAGGGGGTGAGTCATAAGAGAGCCGATGAGAGCTGCAGGGCTGGAGCTGTGCCTCTGTGTGTCTGTATAAATCCAGGAAATGAACAGGCAGCAGCTTCAGCTGCCCACAGTTAAAATGGCTGCAGCCAGACTTAGTGGAGGGGGATTTCTGCAGCATATTTGGCAAGTACAGAATCACAGTATATATAAAAATAATATGCAAAGCAGTTGGGGGGAAACTTCAGAATGGCAACAATGTTTTTATTACAAATTATGTGAGCAGACTGCAATTCCTCTTTATAAAAACAAATCTGTTTTTAAGTATGTTTGACAGCATGCCCCATCATTTTCTGTGAATTTGTTGGCATTGTCAAAACAAAATAGGGAATGGGGAAGGGGGAGAGAGAAGTGTCAAGCCGCCTATAGTGCAGTAATGTTTATTAGTTACTGTAGATTACAATTTGTAAAAGCAAGTATTGCACTCACAAGGCATGCATGGACAGGACAGGACAGGCATGTAATGGAAATGGATCCTCAGGGTGAGGGAACACTGGGGTAGATTGAGAGGGCTGTCAGTCTTTATCAACCACGGCTGTGGGAGCCGGGAGGACGCTAGCTGATTCACTCAGGAGCAGGAGGGACCTGCAGCTGTCAGACCTGGGTAATGCCTGGAGGAATTCTAGCCAATAGGAACGTGTTTCGGAGGCACTGCCAGGCATCCTTTATCAGCCTCAGAGCCTCCTATATCAGCCTCCAATACATTAACTGGAAACCCTGTGAGTGCAATACTTGCTTTTACAAATTGTAATCTAAATAATAAATGTTACTACACTATAGGCGGCTTGGTGCATCTCTCTCCCACTTTCCTTGCTACTTTGTTTTGAAAGGCACTGGGTTCCCAGCCCTTGTTGGAAGCAGCCTCACCACCTCTAGCATTTGATGAAAGAGACTTTCCATATTTATACATGGATTATATTACAAGAACTTTCATTTATTGGAACTACCATTTCTGATTACCAATATACATTATTTCCAGCCTGCAGGTCTAGCGTTGAGTCTCACACTTTTTGTGTGACGTTTTCTGCTTAGGTCCCTTTCACACTGGGCGCTTTACTGCCAATTTTGCAGCGCTATTCGGCCGCTAGCGGGGTGGTTTTACCCCCCGCTAGCAGCTGAGAAAGGGTTAAAAACCACCGCAAAGCTCCTCTGCAGAGGCGCATTCCCGGAAATATAGCCGCGGTGTCCCATTGATTTCAATGGGCAGGAGCAGTGGAGAAGCGGTATACACACCGCTCCAAAGATGTGGCTAGCAGGACTTTTTCTACTGTCTTGCTAGCGCACCGCTCCAGTGTGAAAGCCCTCTGGCTTTCACACCGGAGACACAGCAGCAGCTCTTTCAGGTCAGTTTGCAGGTGCTAATATCTAGCGCAATGGCGCCTGCAAAATGACCCAGTGTGAAAGGAGTCTTAGTGTTGTCAGCTTGCAACAGGAAGTGCTGTTAGGCTTTGTTCACACTTTTCCGACACGGAAGTTGCGCGACTTTGTCCTGCGACTTCACGTCAGACGTCCAGAATGGGATCCGACTTTGAGTCTGGCTTATCTGAGTATAGAACCCAGCAGGTCAGTAAAGGGGAAGACGAGTGAGATCCTGAACCATACCAGGCCTAATACCATCAACATGGGGACAAGCTGCTTTGACCTGCTGGTCTGAATGCTCAGATAAGGATCTGGTATGGATTTTGGGGGGCATCACACTTTTTTTTCTTTTAGCACAGGGTTCGCCCTCAAAATCCATGTCGGACCGAAAGATCTGGTATGTTCTTATGGGGGAACCCACACAGTTTTTTTTATTTTTATTTTGGCGTGGGGTTCCCCCTCAAGATCCATACCAGACTCAAAGGCCCAGATATAGATCTGGGGTGCGTGCCTTTTTTTTGTTGTTGTTATTTTGCTGTGGAGTTCCTCTTCAAAAGCATCAGGGCACAAGTTGCATGCCACAAGTCGGATCAGTTAAGATGATGATCCGACTTACATTCAAATCAAAAAGCTGAAATCGTGCTGCCCAAAGTAGTGCAGGGAGCATTTTCTAAGTGGGACTGACACAAGGCAGACCAGTTAAGATGGCTTTCATAGGGAACCACTGATTTTGACATGTCATGTGACTTGTGCTCTTGAAGTCGAAGCGCATGGTGGACGAGTGTAAACCAGCCTTTCCTGCTAGGATCTCCATTCTCCAGGTATGCAACTTTGGTATAGCAGGCACATACAAGGAATATGAAATGTTGGGATAACATATTCTTTAAGCAAATCTTTTTTGTGAATTATTTCCAAAGTATCATTTTCTTTTTGTATTGATTCCGTTGTGTGAAATACCTGATGATCCTGCCATTTACTCTGCTTCCCTATTTCAAACTAACCACATTAGGCATGTGGGCACATCAATCTCAGTGTGGTAAGTTTTCTGGCTGTGCTGGGAGCCTTATGTCCTCCAACAGCCAAGACCTGTGCTGGCATGCCCCCTCCCTGCACAGCCATTCAACAAAAAGATCAGTGTCCTGCGGTTTCTCCACCTCCACCTCTCGAAGTCCCTTATATGGCTAAGAAAAGAGATTATGTGATCACTTATAAAAATCTAAAAATAAAAAAAGGATTAATTTTATTTTTTATATATACTCACACATTTTGCCTTTCACTTCTATTTTAAAATGAATTGGTTGCTTGACAAGTTCACATATGCTATAAAAAAAAACAAAAAAAAACAGTAGTGAGTGAGGCATGATGCCAAGCATGCTAAAAATGGGGTTTATGTATACGTTAATCATTGTATTGGTTTATCGCATAGTTTATGTAAATCTAAAAGTGAACTGGCTTGCTGCAGACAGCATCATATTTGTCTTGGGTATGGCTTGTCTCTGGGCAAATAACTTTTCTAAAAGAATTACAGTAACAGCAGTGTCTGCAGAAATAAAGGTGAGCCTGGAGAGACCAGGGTTGGTCCTCCTCTGCAGAAATGTTCCAGGTCAAAAACAGAAATCTTAATTCCACCGACACATCAGGTCCGTGTTAGTGGATGCAGTGGGGAGCCGAGCAGGGCAGGTACTGTGGAAAGTTAATTAGCACCTCTCTGGAGGCTACAGAGGTTACAAGAGAGAACAGAGAGGAGATGGAAATTAATCAGGAGCTTTATTCCTCATGTCTGACTTTTTTTTTTTCTTTAAGTCTTTTACATTTTGCTTTGTTACTTAATTCCCTTCTTGTTTTTTTTCTTTTGTGTTCCAGAATGTGTTAAGAAATAAAGGATATTAGAGCAGCTGAAATAGTGTAATATACTGTATAAAACCAGCTTTATTGTAATGTAATGTTCTGATTCCCAAATAAAACAGCCTTCAAATAGGCGCATATGAAGATTTTTATACACATGATTACATAGGTATCACATTAATATTACAATTGTTTGTTTATGGTAACAAGGGGGCGTAATAGGCAGACTAATTCTAATCGGCACTCGAAAGAATGCAAACATGTACTTAAAACATTATAAGTGTTGAAGAATTGAGCTCTGAAATTTCAAAGCCACTGTATCTAATATTTAGGGACTCATTAATGACAGGAATAGTACCACTGGATTGGCGTAGAGCCAATGTGGTGCCTATATTTAAAAAGGGAACAAAGTCTTTACCTAGTAACTATAGACCTGTTAGTTTAACTTCTATAGTTGGGAAGATACTGGAACGTTTAATAAAAGACCACGTGGATGAGTTCTTGCTGGAAACAAACTATTTAAGCAGCAGACAGCATGGATTCATGAAAGACAGAAGTTGTCAGACAAACCTGATTTCCTTTTATGAAGAGGTAAGTAAAACCCTGGACAGAGGCGTGGCAGTGGACGTGGTATACTTGGATTTTGCAAAAGCGTTCGATACAGTTCCCCACACACGGCTCATGTGTAAGGTAAGGTCTACAGGATTAGATATATCAGTTTGTAAATGGATATAAAACTGGCTGAAAGACAGGATTCAGAGAGTTGTGGTTAATGATTCTTACTCTGAATGGTCCAAGGTTATCAGCGGTGTACCCCAAGGTTCGGTGTTGGGTCCCTTACTTTTCAATATATTTATAAATGATATTGGGTCTGAGATCAATAGTAACATTTCTGTTTTTGCAGATGACACCAAGCTATGCAGTGGAATAACGTCCTTACAGGATGTCTCCAATTTACAAACCGACCTCAATGCTCTGTCTAATTGGGCGACTGTGTGGCAGATGAGGTTTAATGTTGATAAATAGAAAGTTATGCACTTGGGGGCTAAGAATATGCATGCATCATACATGCTAGGGGGAGTTCAACTGGGGGGATCTGTAGTGGAGAAGGATCTGGGGGTTTTAGTTGATCATAAGCTCAATAATGGCATGCAATGCCAAGCTGCGGTTTCCAAAGCAAGCAAAGTCCTTTCTTGTATTAAGAGAGGTATGGACTCCAGAGAGAGAGAGATATAATTTTGCCCCTGTACAAATCATT
Source organism: Rana kukunoris (assembly GCA_029574335.1). NCBI lineage: Eukaryota > Metazoa > Chordata > Amphibia > Anura > Ranidae > Rana > Rana kukunoris. The sequence goes on along the minus strand of CM056050.1, from coordinate 138,187,276 downwards.
AGTAAGACCTCATCTGGAATATGCAGTCCAGTTTTGGGCACGAGTTCTCAAAAAGGATATCGGAGAACTGGAGAAAGTGCAGAGAAGGGCAACTAAACTGATAAGAGGCATGGAGGAGCTCAGCTATGAGGAGAGCTTAGAAAAATTTAATTTATTCACTCTTGAGAAGAGGAGAATAAGGGGGGATATGATCAACATGTACAAATATATAAGAGGTCCATATAGTGAACTTGGTGTTGAGTTATTCACTTTAAGGTCAACGCTGAGGACAAGGGGGCACTCTTTACGTCTGGAGGAAAAGAGATTTCACCTCCAAATACGGAAAGGTTTCTTCACAGTAAGAGCTGTGAAAATGTGGAAACAGACTCCCTCCAGAGGTGGTTCTGGCCAGCTCAGTAGATTGCTTTAAGAAGGGCCTGGATTCTTTCCTAAATACACATAATATAACCGAGTACTAAGTTCTGTAGGTAAAGTTGTTCCGGGGTAAATCCGATTGCCTCTTGGGGGATCAGGAAGGATTTTTTTCCCCTCCGGTAGCAAATTGAATCATCGCTCTGCTGGTTTTTTTTTTGCCTTCCTCTGGATCAACTGTGGGTATGGAGTTGGGTGTATGGGATGTACTGTGTTTTATTTTGTTTGTTTATTTTTATTTTTTTATGGTTGAACTGGATAGACTTGTGTCTTTTTTCAACCTGACTAACTATGTAACTATGTAACTATGTAAGTGCTGTGTGCACAGTGAGGACAGTGTGCAATACATGCAAAATAGAATACAATTATATACAGAACTTACAAATTTCCTTAACAATGGTAATGGGGTGCATATAAACTGGTAATAGAATAGAGAAAGTTGTCAGCTTCAGCTGGTATGAGGTCACAGCACCCCATAAATAGATCACAATAAAGATAATTTATCTCTTTAATTTAAGCGAACTCGAGCCAAGTGTTTAAAGTGATTGTAAAGACTCTTAAAAAGAAAACAATGTTATACTTACTTGCTCTGTGCAATATCTTATAATCAATAATCTTGCACAGAGCAGCCCTAATTCTCTTCTTCTGGGATCCTCCACCGGCGCTCCTCCTGCCTTCTGAGTGCCTCCATAGCCAGCTGCTTGCTATGAGGGCACTCATGCAGGATTGAACCTGAATCTATTGACACGAACAACGCAGGTCCGCCTCACCCCCCACTCCCTTGTCACTGGCTTGGATTGACCATGTTAGAACTGTAGATTCTGATGTGGCTGCAGAGTGGTAAACTGTATACAATAGGTTGCATTTCACAGGCAGCACCACCACCAAATGCAATCCATTCAAGTGAATTTGGCTTGGGGTTATGGCACAGTATGTCAGTAGAGTAGTCCCTTTCAACAAAAAAATAGACATTCAAGAGATGGCAGTATTGCCTCCTGCATGCCTGGCAGCCGATGATCTACCACAGATTGTTTTTTTAAGGGAGCAGTGAAGAACACTACTCATGTAAATGAGCCCTAATAGTTTAAGAGATAAGTACACTCAGGGTAATTCATAAAAGGTGTCATAGGCACCCTACAGAATTCCTTTAAGACACAGCACCGAAAGTGTCAGTGCTTGCCCTCGATTCATGTACCTGTCAGAGCCTGAACAACTTCATTCCTCAATGCTCTCCAACCCTCCCTGCCTGACCACTGCACCCGTTAACTGACAGGTGCATAGCTGGGGAGTTTTGTACTAGGGGTAGACAGAGTCTAATGGAGAATTGAGAGATTAGTTCCCCCATCAAGTCCGCTCTGCTTTTGATTGACAGCACAAGACAGTAGGTTGAGCCATAGCCGCTATTCAGTCCAATAACAGCTTTCGAATCCTCCTGCTGCTGTGTGATGTTAATCAAAAGTAAAGTGGACTTGATGGGGAACTACTCTCTCAGGTTCCATTCAGGCTCTGCCCACCCGGTGACAAATCATTTCCTAAGAACTGGCATTGCCATATTTGGGAAATGGCATCATCTTTGTTTATATTCAGCTTTTTGCTGGTAAATCTTTGGTCCAATGGCTAAATGGGGCTGAGGATACAGCCCTGTCCAGGAAGCTGTCATATTCATGAGCGCTTCCTATTCGGTCTTATTTACCCCAGTTTCCCAATCTGAGATCTGGCGCTAATTCTTTACCTACTTCCCAAGCACAGTAGTTGTACTCTGGGTGGCAGGTGCAGGCCAGACGACATACATGTATGTCCTGGCCTTTCTTCCAGGTTTGGGGCACACGTTTGCATGCCTCTGTCCAACCTGTGCTGTTATTGGACATTGCACGAGTTTGGCAGCTGATTTCAGCTAGTGATTTTGACTGAAGTCAGCTGATTAGCTGTGGTCAATCACACACAGAGTTCTGTGTTTGCAAAAACACAGAACTCTGGCAACTGTGAACAATCAACTGTGAACTGCCCACTGCAAAGCAGGGAGAAAAGACAGCCAGATAGTTAAGTAAAAGGAGCACACATTACACATTCTTAGACGCACAGTTAACCCTTTGATTACCCCTAGATGTTAACCCCTTTCCAGCCAGTGTCACTAGAACTGTGTCAGTGTACAATATTATCACTGATCACTGTATCAGTGTCACTATTGATGTCAGTATCAGTTAGTCAGTTAGTGTACCTCCCAGCCAACGTCAGTTAGCGCCAGATTGTCCATCACACTATCCCAGTCCCACTATAAGTAGCTTGATTACTGCTATTACAGCTGCTTAAATTCCACTATATATACCATAGTTTGTAAATGCTAGAACTTTTGCACAAACCAATTACAGTACTATACGCTTATTTGGATATTTTTTCTTTTACCATAGACATAAAGCAGATTTTTTTCATTTTGGCCTAAATTTATAAAGACATTTTTTTTTATTGTTTTATTGGATGTGTTTTATAACAGAAAGTAGAAATTATTTTTTTCCTAAATATTTGGGGCCAGATTCATAAAAGAGATACGAAGGTCGTATCTATGCGCCTGATTCATAGAATCAGGTTACGCATAGATCTCCCTAAGATCTGACAGGTGTAAGTGACTTACACCGTCGGATCTTAGTCTGCAATTCTAGGCTGGCCGCTAGGTGGCGATTCCATTGCGGTCGGCGTAGAATATGCAAATGACTAGTTATGCCGATTCACGAACGTACGCTTTGCCCGTCGCTGTAAATTTACATAGTTTCCATAGAGATACGCGTCGTAAAGATAAACATGCCCTCTAGGTGGTCTAGCCAATGTTAAGTATGGCCGTCGTTCCCGCGTCGAAATTTGAAATTTCACGTCGTTTGCGTAAGTCGTCCGTGAATGGGGCTTTGCGAATCAAGCACTTGCCCGTAAAACTTGCGGCGGTGTAACGTAAATGTAATAAGTTACGCGGCCGCAGAGTAAGCCGATTCTACCTAAATCTGGCCCATGGTCTTTTTTCATTTATATTGCAAAAAAATTAAATTTGTGTGAAAATAAATAAGTAATAAAACATTTAATTTCAGTAAAGTGTTGCATGATTGCTCAATTGCCAGTTAAAGTAGCGCAGTGCTAAATAGCAAAAAACAAAGGGGGTTAAACCTTCCGGAGGTCAACTGGTTAAGAATTTGTTGCTGCTAGTGATGGACTCTTAAAGAGGAAGTAAACCCTCAAAAAGCAAACAAAAAATAAATAAACCCTGCAAGACAAAAGGCATAATGAGCTAGTACAGGTATGGGCAAACTACGGCCCGCGGGCCGTATACGGCCCGGTGGACCTTTTAATACGGCCCGCGGAGCCAAGGGCAGCAGTGTTGCGGGGTGCCGCTCCTACGGCGACTTCACAGCTTTCGCGGCCGGCCCCTGGCATTTACATAGCCAGACACGCGGTGCGCAATGACTTCCTGGACTTCTTGTGTTGTGGGCGGTGGGATCTCCCTGGGGCTTGTGTCAGCATATGGAGAGAAGAGGGGAGGGGCCTCTGACCCGGAAGGTATCACTTTCACTTTGCTTGTACACTGTTGCTGATGTCCGGGTCAGAAGCACCTCCCCTCTCTGCTGTATACATTCGGAGTAGAACTACAAGCCCCAGGGAGACCCCCCTGCCTGTGGACACCATAGAGCTGCTGATTGCTGCCTCCCACCTCTACCTGCCAGGTACAGGGAAACCTCTGCAAGGGGGGAGTTAGCTGTTTGGGAACCCTGATGTAATAGGGGGGCTTTCTGGGGACAGTAATGTAAGGGGGGGCTCTCTGGGGACCCTGGTGTAAGGAGGTGCTCCCTGGGGACCCTGATGTAAGGAGGTGCTCCCTGGGGACCCTGGTGTAAGGGGGGGCTCCCTGGGGACCCTGGTGTAAGGGGGGGCTCCCTGGGGACCCTGATGTAAGGAGGGGTTCCCTGGGGACCCTGATGTAAGGAGGGGCTCCCTGGGGACCCTAATGTAAGGAGGGGCTCCCTGGGGACCGTGATGTAAGGAGGGGCTCCCTGGGGACCCTGATGTAAGTAGGGAGGCTCTCTGGGCAGCCTGATGCAAGGGAGGCTCTCTGGGCAGCCTGATGTAAGGAGGGGCTCCCTGGGGACCCTGATGTAAGGAGAGGCTTCCTGGGGACCCTGATGTAAGTAGGGAGGCTCTCTGGGCAGCCTGATGCAAGGGAGGCTCTCTGGGGACCCTAATGTAAGGAGGGGCTCCATGGGGACCCTAATGTAAGGAGGGGCTTCCTGGGGACCCTAATGTAAGGAGGGGTCCCCCTGGGGACCCTAATGTAAGGAGGGGCTCCCTGGGGACCCTAATGTAAGGAGGGGCTCCCTGGGGACCCTGATGTAAGGAGGGGCTCCCTGGGGACCCTGATGTAAGGAGGGGCTCCCTGGGGACCCTGATGTAAGTAGGGAGGCTCTCTGGGCAGCCTGATGCAAGGGAGGCTCTCTGGGGACCCTGATGTAAGGAGAGGCTTCCTGGGGACCCTGATGTAAGTAGGGAGGCTCTCTGGGCAGCCTGATGCAAGGGAGGCTCTCTGGGGACCCTGATGTAAGGAGGGGCTCCCTGGGGACCCTGATGTAAGGAGGGGCTCCCTGGGGACCCTGATGTAAGTAGGGAGGCTCTCTGGGCAGCCTGATGCAAGGGAGGCTCTCTGGGCAGCCTGATGTAAGGAGGGGCTCCCTGGGGACCCTGATGTAAGGAGAGGCTTCCTGGGGACCCTGATGTAAGTAGGGAGGCTCTCTGGGCAGCCTGATGCAAGGGAGGCTCTCTGGGGACCCTGATGTAAGGAGGGGCTCCCTGATGTAAGGAGGGGCTCCCTGGGGACCCTGATGTAAGGAGGGGCTCTCTGGGGACCCTGATGTAAGAAGGGGCTCCCTGGGGACCCTGATGTAAGGAGGGGCTCCCTGGGGACCCTGATGTAAGGAGGGGCTCCCTGGGCAGCCTGATGTAAGTAGGGAGGCTCTCTGGGCAGCCTGATGTAAGGAGGGGCTCCCTGGGGACCCTGATGTAAAGAGAGGCTTCCTGGGGACCCTGATGTAAGTAGGGAGGCTCTCTGGGCAGCCTGATGCAAGGGAGGCTCTCTGAGGACCCTGATGTAAGGAGGGGCTCCCTGGGGACCCTGATGTAAGGAGGGGCTCCCTGGGGACCCTGATATAAGGAGGGGCTCCCTGGGGACCCTGATGTAAGTAGGGAGGCTCTCTGGGGACCCTGATGTAATGAGGGAGGCTCTCTGGGGACCCTGATGTAATGAGGGAGGCTCTCTGGGGACCCTAATGTAGGGGGAGGCTCTCTGGGGACCCTGATGTAATGAGGGGGCTCTCTGGGAACCCTAATGTAGGGGGAGGCTCTCTAGGGACCCTGATGTAAGTAAGGAGGCTCTCTGGGGACCTTGATGTAAGTAGGAAGGCTCTCTGGGGACCTTGTAAGGGGAGTCTGTCTGGGCAGCCTGATGTAAGGGGAGGCTCTCTGATTAATCTAAACATTTAACACATACACACCGTCCATCTACTCTTGGTCCGGCCCCCGGGTCCAATATATGAACCCATTGTGGCCCTCGAGTAAAAAAGTTTTCCCACCCCTGAGCTAGTAGGTATAGCGTACTAGCTGATTATGTATTACTTACCTCAGATCGAAGCCCCCCCCCCCCCTGAAGCTGGAACGGCACAGTACAACACACATAGTGCCATTGCTTCAGTTGGCTTAAGTGCGCATGTGCCGCATGTCGTCGGCACATGCAAATTCATGGATATCTCCTAAACTGTGAAGGTTTTGGAGATATTGTTAGCTACAGGTTAGCCTTAATATAGGCTTACCTGTAGCATAAAATTGTAAACAAGGGTTTACAACCACTTTAAAGTGGTGGAACTACCTGGATTTGCCATACATGTTAGTAATAACAGTACTGGTGTAAATGCTTGCCTGAATTAGGTAGTTCTTAAAGGAACTGTCACCAAAAATCTGTTGTTAGGGCTGTTTTGAATTACCCTGATGAATCAGTGTAAAAACTGCTACAGGTCACTTAATAATAAAAATATATATATATTCTGTATATGTGTTTTTTACCACTATCTTAATAACAAGATAAAACATGGGGCAGAGCAATTTTAATACTCTCCGAAGCCAATAATTTCAACTGCTGAGTATTGACTAAGTTATTAACAATTTGCTAATTATCCTATACTTGTAAAGTATATGGCTTGGCTTGGGGTTGCCATTTGATACACCTAGAAGTTTAATTGTCCTCTTAGCACCCTGTATGATGCATGTCAAGCTCATTGATTACTTTTCATCTTGCACTTCCGATGTTTTTTTCCTCACAATCTTTCCTTTCACATTTCTATGTTCCTTTTTAGCTTGACATTTACATGGGTGAATCCTACTGGCTCTTTTGCATAGTTATACTCTGTCAGTCTCTTGTTCTCGCTGCCACATTCTCATTTCTTCCATCTATTCTTGAGAAGCTCTAGTTGTGCAAACAAGGGAGTTTGACACTTAACTCTTTCATGCTTGCAATCCCTGCCTCAGTCCACTGTAGAGGTGTCTTCAGACAACAATCATTTTAGAAAATGGACAGTACTCACTGCTAATTACATTGTGGCCACAGGGTGAACACATTGGCTAAGTATTACTGAAAAGTTAATTGGACACTAAACCTATCACTATTAATGAAACCTAATGAAACTTTGTTTCCACCTTCTAATGCCGCGTACACACGGTGTTTTTTTGCGATGAAAAAAACCGTCGTTTTTGAAAACGTCATTTAAATTGATCGTGTGTGGGCAAAACGTCGTTTTTTGTCTTAAAAAAAACGACCAAAAAAAAATTCCAACATGCTTGAATTTTTTGTGTCGTTTTTCAAAACGTCGTTTTTTGTTTCACAAAAAGTCACCGTGTGTAGCAAAAACGTCGTTTAAAATGACGTTTTTCAACCCGCGCATGCCCAGAAGCTAGTTATGAAGCGAGCTTCAATGGAAAAGAGTGGTGAACGTAACCTCGCTTTTTGTGAAAAAAACGATGGTGTGTATGCAACATCGTCTTTGAAAGTGACGTTTCAAAAACGTCGTTTTTTACTTCACAAAAAACGTCGGTTTTTTTTCATCGCAAAAAACGACCGTGTGTACGCGGCATAAGAGTGGTCATAGATGGGCAGAAGTCCCAGAATAGCAGTCTTTCCTCATTTATGACAGGAACAAAATATTGGTGTCTAATAAAGAAAATGTATTTAGAGGCTCTCCTTATCACGTTTTTTATCTCTCAAACTGCTTGCATGTTTCAGACTACGTATAGTCATCTTATGTTTAATTTATTTTAATTTTTTTTCATTATTATAATGTATTTATTTAATGCATTAACACTGTAGAATAGGAAATAGACACTTTGGTAAAAGAAACAGGACATAACTAGGGATATGAAGGAATTGCGGTTAAAAATGCATAAAGTTAGTTTTCCTGCTGTGGACCTAACTTTCCAAAAACCACCCTATGCATATGATGACCTAAATGAGTGAATACCCGCAAATAGATCAAATGGAAAAACAATGCAGCTTCAGAACTTTGACACTATTGAACATCAAGATATTTGAGATTTGAACAGGTGCCACATGTGTCATTCCTGAAGTTGAGCCATATTAGCCCAGATAGTGGAAGAAAATAAAAAAATGTAAGCAATACCTTTTGCCTTACCTTTTTTGGCTGTGGGGACAAAAAATTCAGGACTGAGATTTTTACTTATACAATACTCTAACTTTAAAGGGTCACTAAAGGTTTCATGTCCTCATTGTTCGTTTTTGCTGTAATCCTTCTCTGTTCTGCACACTTCCTGGTTGTCTGTTTCCTTATCAAAAAAGTACTGGGAGCTTCTCTCTGTGGTCTCTAATCAAGAAAGTGTGATTACTGTGTGTCTAAAACCCCTCAGAACCAATCAGTTTAATTTTAAAAACAAACACTGCCCTGTATTGTCTCTGTGTTTCTGTCCTTCACAGAAGCATGAAACTAGATGAAAAATGAAACTACTACTGCAGGCACATTAAAGGATTGATTTTGATCTATTTTTAAAAGGAACCAGTTAACTATTATGGGCCAGATTCAGGTACATCTGCGCATTATTGGACCGGCGTAGCGCACCGCCTTTACGTTAGACTTGCGCAATGTAGCCGCGTAATCACCCTATTCTCATAGCTTTTGCGCAGAAAATTGCGCATGCGTAACGTTATTTCAGAGGCGTAAGGCAGAGTAATACAAATTGGGAAGGACGTGGGCGTGTTACATTGAAATGAGCCGTGACCCCATGCAAATGAAGGGCCGGCCGGCTCGCGCATGCGCGCTTGAAGGAGACCATGGTCAGCACCTCTGTGCGCATGCTCACAACTCGGGAACGGCGCAATCAGTGAAATTGGAAATGGACTAAGGACTACGCAGACAGCATAAATAGACACACACAAACGCACTTCCATTGCAAAAGTACATCCCTTTGTCCCTTCCCATTTAACAAAGTGCTTTTGTCCCGTTGTTCGTTGCGTTGTGTTTTGTATTTGTCAGATTAGTGTACTGTGTGATCAAGTGTTTGTTAGTAGATCTTTGAAAGTGTTTTTTGATAAGTGTTTGAGAGACTGTTTGTTTGATATATTTATGCTCGTTTGTTTTCTTGCTTAATTGTTGCTGTTTGTTTTTGTGACTGATTTTTGCTGAGTGCTTGTGTGATTTTTTGGGTGTTAGTTTTCTCTTTGTGTGTGTTCTTGCTTGATTGGTTGTGCTTGTTTTTGTGACTGATTTTTGTTGACTGGGAGTGAGTTTTTGTATGAGTATGACAGAGAGAAAGAGAAAACTAAATTTCACTTTGGGGGAGAAACGAATTCTTGCCCGGGCCATTAGCGATTATGGGCGTTTCCTCCACGGCCCGGACAGTGCCAACACCACCCCGGCCAGGAGGAGGGAGATTTTGGACATCATCACTGAGCAGGTCAATTCAGCGGGGGAGGGGGAGACACGCAACCGGTCTGGGAATGACAAAAAGATTAATGACCTCCGGCGTCTGGTAAAAAAGAAGCTGGCCAAAATGCTTGCCCATGCCAGGGGCACAGGAGGGGGCCCACCATGCCGTGTTAGGCTGACAGCGGAGGAGCGTGCGGTGGCCCTGACCTTTTATCGGCATGAAGTGGAGGGCCTGCCCGGCTTTGACTCAAGTCCGGAGCCCGTGGTGCCAGGTAAGTTTTTTTTTTATATCAGGTGTGTAGCATGTGTGGGGGAGGGGGTGAAAGGGAATATGTGGCAAGTGTGTGGATCCTCCAACCTGTGAATGTTTTGTGTCATCCACAGATGTGCAGGAGGGTGCAGGGCCATCTGGCCTGACCGCACCATTCCCAGGACAGCAGCCTAATGAGGCCCCCCCGACAAGGCCGGAGTCCGCGGAGGAGGTTGAAGAGGAGGAGGTTGAGGAGGAGGAGTTTGAGGAGGAGTCCATGTCAGGCACTGGCATATTGTTGTTGGAGGACCGTTCCCCTCTGGCTGGCAGCCAGCCCTCCCTAAGGGGGAGCCCCCCCCTCCTACCCCAACATGGCTCCCCTCCCAAGGGCCTCCCCTTCTCCCCGGCCACAAGCATCAGCTGGAGGCAGGAAGGCGACCCAAAAGACCAGGGGGGTGGCCGATCTCCTGCCCGCCACTCTGAGAAGGGACCAGTTCCTCCAGACCCGCCATCTGGGACAGGTCAGCCAGACATTGGTGCGGATGGAGGAGAGCCTGTCCTCCATCAAGGATACGCTGGGGAACCTGGACTGCCACTCCCGGGCTTTCACAAACTGCCTTAACGACCTGCAGACTACATCAGCAGGCGTTGGGCAGGATGTGAGGGCCCTCACCCAGGCTATTCAGGACAACACGGCAACACTAGGTGGTGCCCTGGACAGTATAGCCATGGCCTTGGAGGGCAGGCCGCTAGGTGGGCAGAGATCAGGGGCTGCTCCTCCTTCCCCGGTTTTCCCCCTCCCCATGAGTCTCCCCTGAGGAGCCGGGGCCGTGGCCGGGGGCGCCCCAGGCGTGGCTCACGTCAAGGGCACTAATTTTTTTCTCCCCTTTTTTTTTTTTGCTGGAAATTTTTTGATTTTGCTGGTCATTTTTTTTTTTGGGTTGTGAATGCTGTTTGAATGTGGGGCTGACATTCCTGCCAGAAAAGGGCTGTCACCCTCAATTTTGGTGCAGTAGGGTTCCCCAGGACCAGGGAGAAGTGATCCCCAGGTCCGTGTGAATGGTGTATGAATGTACAGTGACTTATTTGGAGCCTTGGCGTGGCGTTGCTGCTCACAAGTCCTGCATGGTGAACTGGTGCCAATCCAATTTAATGAGGATGTGGTGTGTCTGTGCTAGGGACCACAGTGGTGTGCATGCATGCATTCTCATTGTGCCATGATTAATGTGTGTGTTTAACGTGCAAAGATGCCCAATGTGAGCTGTCTCCTGGCTGCTCTTCCCTCAAAAGACGGGGTAGCCTCGGTTAGGGGGGGATTGTCTGGTTCAGGGGTCAGGTCATCATGTAGGTCAATCTGCAGGCCCTTTCTTACTGCGAAGTTGTGCAGCATGCAACATGCACCGATGATATGGCACACAAAGTTTGGGGAATACAAGAGGGTACCCCCAGATTTATCCAGGCATCGGAAATGTGACTTCAGGAGGCCAAAGGTGCGCTCCACCACTGCACGTGTTTGGGCGTGGGCTTCATTGTATCTTTCCTCTCCTGGGGTTTGGGGGTTCTGTATAGGAGTCATTAGATGGGGTCCCAGTGCATATGCAGAGTCACCTGTAAGGGAAAAGACAGGAGGATGTTAGTCATGCATGTGCCCCTTGTGATGTGTGCATCATGGGGGGGGACAGTCATGCCTGCCACCCATGTCACTCACCAACCAGCCAGGTGGCCCCATACACGTTTTGATCGAATTCCATTCGGATGTGGCTTTGATTGTAGATGTAGCTGTCATGGCTGGACCCGGGGTGTTTGGCACGGACGTGCCATATGAGGCCTTGGGCATCGACTATCACCTGTACGTTGATGGAGTGCCAATGCTTCCGATTGCGGTACATGTGCTCTGTCTCATGGGGGGCTGGAGTGCCACATGTGTGCAATCAATGGCCCCGATTGTGCGTGGGAATCTGGCAATTCTGTAGAAATCTGTCATTGCCTTCAGCCGCAGGTCCTCAGTGGTGGGTTTGATGATTTGTTTGGCCATGCGTCTGAGGATTGCTGGGACAACCTGGTGCACACATCTGCTCATGGAGGATTGTGACATCCCAGCCACCACTCCACTTGTACGCTGAAAAGAGCCACTGGCAAGGACATGGAGTGTTGCCATGACCTTGACCAGTGGCTGCACTGCATGTGAGCGGTGTGTTGGACTGGTGATGTCCTCCTGCAAGGTTGTGGTTAATTCCAGGATGGCATGAGTGGTGAATCTGAAGATGCGATACACCTCAGAATCACTCATGCCAAACAGGTCTATGAGTGTGCGGTATATCCTCTCCCGTGCCCTCCCCCGTGCCATCCTCCGTGCCCTCATCCTTCTTTGTTCATCTAAAGTCAGTAGTATAGCTATGCGCGACAATGCCCCTGGCATGTTGGCATACAGATTGTTGTGCAACACGTGTGACTGCTGAGCTCCTCACTAACGGTGTTGCTTTATCTAACATGTAGACTTTTTTTTCTCTTTTTAGACCAGCTTTTATATGGTCTAATTTTAGACAGGACATTTTGCTGTTGCGCACACTGCGTAGCCTGCGCTGCCCCAACGTTATTTTGTGGATCCCCGTAAGTCCCTCATTAGCATATTTGACTAGCAAATCAATGGTCTGTCTAGCGCAGTTTTGCGCAGACGGATGCGCCTGTCTAACGAAATTACGCTGGACAAAAAAAAGTAGATTTCTTGCGTATCTCGTTTTGGGGATGCCGTGCATCGAAACGCACGCGCACATTTAGACTTACGCATGCGCATCTCCTGTTGCGCAGGCGTAATCGCTCTGTGAATCTGGGCCCATGTCTCTATACCCTGTAAACAGTAATTTCAGCAAAAATATTTTTTTCCTTTACAACTCCTTTTAAATGTGGTTATCATTCAGGGAAAAGTCTTACATATTATATTTCACATTATAGGCACAATAGATACCTGCTTAATGCATCTGGGATTCCATTAAAGTACCAGGTCTGGGTGAAAATTGAAGGGCTTTCGAACAAAATTAGTTGACTTGATGATAGTAAGATCAAATGCTCTCATAAATGATTTTTCACAATTTCTATACAAACGCTCAAACAAAATTCTTCTGGTGTATAGCCAGCTTTCGTCAAGCAGCCAGATTGTTAGGTGAGTGAACACAATAAAGCAAACTTATCAGTAGTAACATGCAGGTAGAAACAAAAGCTGTCATACCATGCCGGTCATTGCAGAAACTCTCAACTCAAAGCTGCCTTGAACCTCCAGCAGTTTCTCCACTTCTGGATCATGTGGTTTGGGTATGCCTACCCCCATTTCCATCTTACAATATGATGACCAGTGCCTGAATTAATTTTCGGTGGACCCTGGTATTGTTATATGTTGCCAGGAATACATAAAGTTGCTATTTGCACTTTTGGGTTGAGTGGCAACAGGTTAGAAGAAGATTTTGAAGATAAAAGGTTATCTGTCAGCTACCAGCTGCGGCTGTTAGCTTTGTAGATTTCCTATAGACATTGGTCTAGTCTAGCACCAGCCAATGCATATACCATGGCATAGCATGTGGAAGAGTAAGAACTTCTATCAGAATGGCAGACCTTCACCTCTATCATCAGAAAAAGTTAAAGCACCTTTAAAAACGTTTTAAAACAACAATCTAAAAATACATATTTAACCTACAGAAGGCAGAGGATTCTCTTTCCCTATTACTTCTTAGAATAGTTTCTGCCCCTACATAATGATGCCTGAGCAATCAGCATTCTACCAACTCTTTCAAAGGCGCCTTTCACACTAATACGACTTGTCCCACGATTTGTGATGGCAAAGTAGCATGACAAGTCGTTTCCCATGATTTCCAATGACAACCATTCATATTAGTACGCCTTCAAGTCATTTCAAAGTACTCCCTGTACTATTTTGGTCCGATTTTGCAACACAGGCATTCCTTGAAATTGTGGCAAAATTGTGGCCGTGAATCGCGACACAATTGCGGCGGTAAAATCGCGTGAATTTAAAGTCACAGTAGTATAAAAGGGACCCAAATGCCATCTAAGGCGGAAAAATTCAATAGTGTCCTGAAGAGATCTTCCTGGAAGAAATTGGTAACATGGTTTCCAATGAGGAATCTGTCAAATCAAATCTACCTCACTAGTGCCTCATTAAACTAGGAAGTTGGATCCAATCATATGTAAGTAAAGGAATTTTGTAGATAGATGTAGGGGTTTTAAATGCAGGGGGGCATGCCCCTGTTGAAGGCTTATTCAGCCGAAACGCGTCGGGTTACCGCTATCTAGCACCCCATATTGCCAATCTGTGATCACTTTTTAATATATGTCATATTTTTGTTTTTATGACTTTTATCAATAAACCTTGATTGGTTGTACTCATCTGCACTATTGGAGCTTCCTGTTCTTCCTCTTTCCACATAACATCCACCTTGCGGCTTTGGTGAGCCCCAGCCATATTCTAGGCCTCCAACCTTTGATTTTTGGCTCAAGGATCCCACCTGGAATCTACAACCTGACGTTCCACACCATTCAAGGTACACCTGGGCCTGATGTGGATTCCCAGTCTCAATTCCAGTCATCTGTTGTGATCCTGCCTTCCGGTTTCCATTGGTCCCGGTTCCCAAATACCACAGTGCCTGTCTGACTCACTACTGTACAGTACTTGAGTCCAACCCATCTGGTAAGCGCATTTACGTTTTCCTCTGATCACGATAAGATTGTGACCTATAGAAATTCGCTTGTCTTCCCCTCATTGGATGATCACCCACCTGTCTACATATAGACTTTGGAACTCCATTTACTTTGAGCACTCCATTTGGGCCACTCCCTGTTCAGTGCTAGTGGCTCTTATATACTCACCGTATACAAATGTGATTTTCATATTAGCGCTACATTTTTTGTTTCTATAATAGTCAATGTTGATTGAGAGCGAGCAACTTTGCTTTACATTTTTTACATCATCCTGCCTGGCCTATTGTAAGACGACGGTCAGGCGGGAGCACTGTTGTTTTGGGAGGATGTCAAATGACGTCCTTCTCAGGATCATGCCTCACATGCACCCCATGGGCCAATCTCCCATGTAATGTATCACCCACTGTGTCTACCAGACACGGCCAATGACAGATCGCTGTACCGGCCCACTGCTGGTACCATGTGACCACTGTGGCCAATCAAAGCAGATCACATGGCAGTTGTACACAATGAAAAATGTGAATAATGTATGGTAGCCTTCGTGCTACTATGAGTGACTAATGTAATCAACCAAACAAACAGTGAATAAATAAATGCAGCAAAACCTAATAGTGTTTACATTACACAAATAAAAGTAATATTAAGAGTGGGGTATTGCGCAAAAATTCCCACAAATCAATAGTGACAGTGATGGTCAAAAATATATATATATAGGATAATATAAATATAGACACAAAATAAATGAATAAGGATGAGCGTGAAAAACAAATATACAAATAAGTGAAAAGTGTCCAATGACCCGTCTGTGTGAATCTGCTACCAAACGGTAAAAATAGAAGTAAATGGAGCTAGGTGACTTCTGTGCAGATGTAATTGTGACTGTCTTCCTTCAGGAGGTGCCTCTCCAGCCTCACTGACCTGTCTCTCCTCTATGGTGCTATCGCACCTCTAGGATAAATCCTTAATGGGCACTCAGCCCCGGGAAGAGGGAAAGAGAGAACACAGAGAACCTCCAATTGTGTAGTATAAAAATCAAGGGGCAAAGTTTATTAGGAAAAACCTGTGCTTACAGCAATTAAAAAACAGTGTGCAGTAATACAAACAAACAGTGGCGTCTAAGTCGCCTGCCTACGTCACTCCAGGTGTACGTCCGTCCTCTCCCTACTCGTTACGACACCGTCACGTGTCTTCATCTGGGGAGTATACATGGTATAGACAGGGCCAATCCCAGCCCATCTGTACGAGAAGCTCCAGAGGAAGAAGAGAGGGAGAAAGAACAAAAAGAAAGAGGGGTCATTAGGCAGAGGAATTGTTAATCTTAGTGATGATGTTTTTACCATTAACGAACTGAGAGTTTTAGAACTCGGTCTTAAATATGCACCAGATGGAGGTTTAATGCTTTAATTGATACCGAAAGGTTCATTAGAAAGCTTAATTTAAAAAAAATACTTTTTGTAGAGAAAACCAATAAAGAATCTATGACTGATGAACCTAAGAAGTAGTAGGACAGTAGTAGGACAGATTCCACTTTTAATCCCAAGAAATCCACCAATCAGTTTTTTAGGCTTTCAAGTAGATGGTGGAACAGGACATAAGACTAATTAAAACCAAGACAAATAAGAGGAAAGGGAATGTAAAAAATGGTTGGAAGCATTAGAAAAAAGAGAAAAACATAGTCATACATATAGCTGATAAAGTGGGTGGGATTGTGGAGTTAAGGGAAAAAATTATGAGGAAGCAATTGAATAGATTGGTGGAAGATAAGGACATCTACAAGACACTGGTAGGCAACCCTGGAAACAAGCTAAAACCCCATCTCATAAAACTGGTCAAACAAGCCCAAATCAAGGGCATAGTTACAAAGAAGGAAGTCAGATATCTTGTCCCAAAGCCACCCAGACTTCCGGTCATCCCAGCATCCACCCACCTTTTAACTCACTTGCTGAATTTATCCACACATGTCTAGTGGTAAATTTTGGGCAAAAAGAGAGGAAAGGGGGCAATCAAAAAGTCTTCATTATATTATATTATATGAAAAAGAAAAAAATATATAGACACACACACATACAGTACAATACGTTTAAAAATAAAATAAAATTAACCCATTGCTATTAAGAACAACATATAGTTTAGTTGATTTAGTTTAGTTTAGTTGATGTTTTGCATCGCTTCCTCAGGAGTTAAAAAAAAAAAAAAAAAGATTTTGAAGTCGTCGTTATATTTTTGGAAACATTTTAAAATATATAATAGATACACAAATACAATAGGATCAAGAATAAAATGAACCCATTATAGAGGCTTAACTGTAACTATAGTGTTTTACCCATGCTATTAGGCACATCATTGAGTTTAGCTAGTGTGTACAGTGAGACAGTTCTCAACATGTTTTGAGGGAAGTAGGAAAAAGGATGGACAGCCACACTCTAAGGAAGCTTCAAATAAAGTTGTCTTTATTAAAAAAAAAACTTTATTTGAAGCTTCCTTGGAGTGCCGCTGTCCATCCCTTTTCCTACTTCCAACATTTGCTTTGTGCATTGCCGTCACCTTGGTGTTCCGAGAGGTTCCTTAATTGCCTACAAGACCCACCTGACTCCCTTCTTCTCTCAACATGTTTTGCAGTTTGAACCGCTTCCTCATTAAAATTTTTTTTTTTTTTTATTCGTTTTAACTGTGGAGGTGGTTCGAACTGCGAAACATGTTGGTTACTGGCTAACTGTACTCACTAACTAGACTATGCGTTGTGCTTAAATGCATAGGTAAAACACTATAGTTACAGTTAAGCCTCTATAATGGGTTATTTTTTATTCTTAATCTGTTTGTACTGTATCTTTATATATAATTTTTCTTTTTTAGATAATATAATAAAGACTTTTTTAATTATGTGATTTTAATGCTTTTGATGGTACCAAAAAAATCCTCCCTGTCCCCCTTTCCTCTTTTTTCCTCATGGCCCAAAATCCATAGTATTAGGATGATGGTACTTTTTCCATAAACACTTATTGGTGAGAGCACTTGGATATCATGTCTAGTGGTGAGAAAAAGAGGAAAGAACTTTAAAAAAATTGTTTTTATTGCTGTCTGTATTCTACTGTCCCAAGGACAGTTGTTTTTTTTTTGTGTGAGTGAATCTCACATCTCCAGTAGGATCATAAACAGCAATAACAAGTTGCTGGCCTTCCCCACTGCGTCCAAAACTAAAATAAAATTTTGGGTTGAAATTGGACTTTAAAAAGCAATCTAGCATTATAGTCTCATGCTGGTTATGTATTGCTCCCCGTGCTGTGTACTCTGGCAGAGCCTGGAGATTGTATATGGAGCCTCAAGAAAAACAAACTAGTAATGTCTGGCTATACTGAAAAGACTTCATGCCCATGCTAACACACAGTGACAGTGAACATTTTCAATTCACCCTCCTGTTCTGGCAATGACATCTGGAGCCACAACCCCTTACAGACTATCACTTGAATCTGTATATGACGTCCTGAGTTTTCTAAGTGGTTTCAAGAGCAGATGGGGCCTGTTGAGTTGTGTAATGTTAGCTTTGTTAATATGCATTAATGAAAAAAATAAAAATAAAAAACATAACATTTTAGATAATATTGTATTAATATGATACATACCAGGGCATTACAATCAAACGGTTAATTACACAGCTAGATTAAAAATACTGGACCTGTTTTGCCAGCCAAATGATTTGTAATTCTGTCCAGCCTGTTCTAAGATTTATATCCTCCCCCAGGCTGAGTGCGGCTGTACAGGGGATCACAAAAGGTTGATTTAGGTACTTAAACCTGTTGTAATTTAAAGTATACAGTACATAAACCCAGGGCTGTCTTAATGAGAGGTACACCTGGGCACTGCCCAGGAGCCCTAGCTGCATGGGGGCCCCTTCACTTTTCCCAAAGCAGCTGGTCCTTGAGCCCACGGTGCCCCGAAATTGGGGGCCCCATGATGGTACTGAGAGTGATAGATACACATGGGAGGCAGTCTGCCTCCTACCTACTTGATGTCTGTTTACCTGCACTGTCATTGTAGGGGCCCCAGAGCATTACTTTGCTCAGGGGCCCATGATGCTATTAAGACGGCCCTGCATAAACCCTCTCTTTAAAATTATGTCTGAATGAAGTGCAGTAGTGTTCTGGGCACAGGCCAGAATAATGATTCACCCCCAGGACAGCCTGGGTACAGAGGAAGTGGTTGAACAATGCTGGTCTTCATCCAGTCTGACAGGCTGGCGACACCTAGCAACAGAAAGGAGTTATTGTGGGGACAGCTCCAGATTGGAAGTTAGAATTGCAGCAAAGGCTGATTTTTTTTTTATGATTTTTTTGCTTGCCATTTTATTTGGTATTTTTTGGTAGAATCTGAAGTTCTTTAATGGATTTTTACTTTTAATGTGTCTGCATTTACTTGTGTTTTTTTATGTTTTTCTCACAGGTTAACTTTACTAGTTTATAGAAAGGTCAATATTGCTAACAGAGTGTCTGTAAAAGTGTAATTAGTATTACCATCTTAAAATATTTTTTTTCTTTGCTTGCTGTGGAATATTTATAGGAAAATGTTTCACCTACATATTTGAACCAACACTTATAATAACCCTTAACTAGAGCCAGCTCCCTATACTAACCCTAGTCCTGTTTGCTTTAACACAGCATTTTTATGGGTTTTCTAACCCTCGTCCTGAGCTCTTCATAGATTTGCACTGATAAGCAACCTGACTCAACTACTGTGATGTACTACTGAAAGGAAAGCACAGTTTGCATATTAAATTATGTACACTTTTTTCAGCACTGAAAATTATACCTTGAGTTTATACAAGGAGCTGCACTTCTATTTTTCCATTCTTGTACCACTGTAGTGCACCAATGCATTCCTCTCCCCTTTGTCAATAACTTGGTGATTTGGGAACCCTACTATTCATGAACAGAACTCAGTTACATTAAATTGTGTGCCATGCCATATACTTACTGAAAAGCATTAGCAACTTAAAGTATGTGTTGCCCCAACATTTCATATGTTGATATGTGTCTGTTACTTGTAGGAATTACCTGGTGATCCTGCCAGTCCCCCAGGCATGGAAACACATGGTCAGTTTTTTTCTTTACATTCTAATTGGCACAGCCTGCCTGTCCTCCAATAGCCAAAACTGGTGCTGACATACATCCCTGCATTCACTGGGAAGATCAGTGTATTGCATTCTCTGCCTCCTGCTAACAGACACTCTCCCCTCCTACCCACAGTTTTCAGCCCCACCTCTCCTTATGCAGCTGGAAAAAAAAAGGTCATCACTTAATATAAAATAAACAAACAAAACAAATAAAACAAGTTATATGTAATGTTTTAAATATACAGTATATATATATATATAGTGCCTTGAAAAATTATTCATACCCCTTGAAATTTTTCACATTTCGTCATGTTACAACCACCCATTCCCCTTCTTAGGGCACCTCTCTTAAAACACTTTCTCTACAAAACTATCCACCCACTTATCTTGGGTATGCCCCCTTCTCTTGGCATACTGTGCAGCAGACCAGGGCACACTTCAGCTCTACTTTATGTTGTTAGTCTTGTGACGTGTTTATGCAGGGTTGCCAACTTTCAGTAAATTTACGAATAGTTTGCAAAATCGGTACTTTTTGCAACTGTCCTTGAATGTCCATTACGGACATGTAGGCTGCATGTCCTTAACCACTTAAGACCCGGACCAAAATGCAGGTAAAGGACCTTGCCCCTTTTTGCGATTCGGCACTGCTTCGTTTTAACTGACAATTGCGCGGTCGTGCGACGTGGCTCCCAAACAAAATTGGCGTCCTTTTTTTCCCCACAAATAGAGCTTTCTTTTGGTGGTATTTGATCACCTCTGCGGTTTTTATTTTTTGCGCTATTAACAAAAATAGAGCGACAATTTTAAAAAAAATGCAATATTTTTTACTTTTTGCTATAATAAATATCCCCCAAAAATATATAAAAAAAACATTTTTTTTCCTCAGTTTAGGCCGATACGTATTCTTCTACGTATTTTTGGTAAAAAAAAATGCAATAAGCGTTTATCGGTTGGTTTTCGCAAAATTTATAGCATTTACAAAATAAGGGATAGTTTTATTGCATTTTTATTAATTTTTTTTTTTTTACTACTAATAGCGGCGATCAGCGATTTTTTTTTCGTGACTGCGACAATATGGCGGACACTTCGGACAATTTTGACACATTTTTGGGATAATTGTCACCCGCGCCCGCCACCCACGGCTGGGTACTAAAATCAACGTATATATACGTTGATGTGCCCAGCCGTGCCATTCTGCCGACGTAAATGTGCAGTAGGCGGTCCTTAAGTGGTTAACAGACATTCCTGGACAGATGCAACAATTATGGATTTTACAAACTATTCTTAAATTTACTGAAAGTTGGCAAGCCTGTGTTTATGTGGTTCACATCTCTCCCGACCATGAATGTATTTTATTTGGGATTTTATGTGATAGACCAACACAACGTGGCCCATAATTGGAAGGTAAATGGTTTTCAACATGTTTTTCAAATAAATATGTGAAAGGTGTGGTGTGCATTTTGTATTCAGCCCCCCTGAGTCAATACTTTGTAGAATCACCTTTCGCTGCAATTGCAGCTGCAAGTCTTTTTGAGTATGTCTCTACCAGCTTTGCACATCTAGAGAGCGACATTTCTGCCCATTCTTCTTTGCAAAATGGCTCAAGCTCTCTCAGATTGGATGCCGAGCATCTGTGAACGGCAATTTTCAAGTCTTGCTACAGATTCTCTATTGGATTTAGGTCTGCACTTTGACTGGGCCATTCTAACACATGAATACGCTTTGATCTAAACCATTCCATTGTAGCTCTGGCTGTATGTTTAGGGTCGTTGTACTGCTGGAAGGGGATCCTCTGCCCCAGTCTCAAGTCTTTTGCAGGTTTTCTTCTAAGATTGCCCTGTATTTAGCTCCATTCATCTTCCCATCAACTCTGGCCAGCTTCCATGTCCCTGCTGAAGAAAAGCATCTCCAAAACATGATGCTACCACCACCACGTTTCAGGGTGGGGATGGTGTGTTCAGGGTGATGTGCAGTGTTAGTTTTCTGTCACACAAAGTGTTTTGCTTTAATGCCACAAAGTTTAATTTTGGTCTCATCTGACCAGAGCATCTTCTTCCACATGTTTGCTTTGTCCCCCACATGGCTTCTCACAAACTGCAAACGGAACGTCTTATGGCTTTCTTCCAACAATGGTTTTCTTTTTGCCACTCTTCCATAAAGGCCAGATTTGTGGAGTGCACAACAAATTCTCCTACCTGAACTGTGGATTTCTGCAGCTCCTCCAGAGTTACCATAGACCTCTTGGCTGCTTCTCTGATTAATGCTCACCATGTCTTGGTAGGTTTGCAGTTGTGTCATACGCTTTCCATTTTTGGATGATGGATTGAACAGTGCTTACATGAGATGTTCAAAACTTGGGATATATGACTGCACACCAGCACCACCACCTCAACTCGTAAAAACACCTTTGGGATGAATTAGAGTGGACACTGCATGCCAGGCCAACATGGTCGAACATTCCATAGACACACTCCTAAATCTTGTGGACAGCTGTTGAAGCTGTTATAGCTGAAAAGGATGGGCCAACTCAATATTGAACCCTCAGACTAAGACTGGGATGCTATTGAAGTTCATGTGTGTAAAGGAAGGTGCCCCAATACTTTTGGTAATATAGTATAGTGTGTGTTTTCTTGCATTTTTTTTTTTTTTTAAATTGAATGAGTTTATTTAGATGGTAAGGGCTAACATATATACTGTACATATAAGGTACCGAAGGAGCCATCCAAACTGTATAAAATGCCAACTCTTTGAAAATGGAAGCTCAGACATCCCCCTACATCATGCAATGCAATTTCTCAGCAACAAATTGTACTACTGGATTCAAAAAGATGTATAGAGTACTACCTTCAAAAAGCATTTTTTTTAGCATAAGGCATTTGAGGGATTATCCAAGGCCATGGAAATCCTTTTTTAACAGAGGATATCTACCAACAACTTAGAGTTCCCATAACTGTATGCAAATGCTGGTTTACATTTAAATGCCTCATGACAGGTTTGCTGAGACTAGCATAAAATAGTGTTTATCAGGCATATGGCCAAAATATAATTAATTAGTTGAACCCCAGGATCTCTTTTTTGTGTAAGGAACACAGAGAATGTCATCTCATCATCTCCTGTCTATGGGTAGCTTTTAGAATACAGAACACTCTATTAATGCATTCTATCTTTTATTAACATTTGCTAATCTAGGAAGCTAAATGACTGTACTGAAATATAGTTCCCTGTAGTAGCTTTATTTAAAATAATTAGGGGTAGGAAGAACTTGGGTGGGTGGGGAAACATGTAAGGCTAGCAAGATGCTTAATCTTGGATTTTAATTCTATAATTCTAGCAAGTTTCCCCAATGGGTAACTCAAACCTTTTAAGTGTCACAATTTTTTTTGGACATTGTTGGACAGCTATGATCACCCAATGGATCTCTCAGAGACCCAGTTGAGGAGTTCTTCCATCCAGAATACTGACTTCATGCTCCACAAAAGATGTAGTATACCCTGATTGGCTGAATCAAGAGATGAGTTGTCACTTGCTTATAATGGAAGTCTCAATAAAGAATCTGCTATGGGTTACCTGATAACACTACATAGTGTAAAATCAACCAGGTGTGTTATGAATAGGGATGAGCCGAACACCCCTGGGTTCGGTTCGCACCAGAACCTGCGAACAGACCAAAAGTTTGTGTGAACGTTAGAACCCTGTTAAAGTCTATGAAACTCAAATGTTTGAAGTCTAAAGTACTAATTTTAAAGGCTAATATGCAAGTTATTGTCCTAAAAAGTGTTTGGGGACCTGGGTCCTGTCCCAGGGGACATGTATCAATGCAAAAAGTTTTAAAAAAGGCCCTTTTTTTCAGGAGCAGTGATTTTAATAATGCTTAAAGTGAAACAGTAATATTTAAATATTCCTTTAAATTTCGTACCTAGGGGGTGTATAGTATGCCTGTAAAGTAGCGCTGGTTTCCTGTGCTTAGAACTGTCCCTGCACAAAGTGTCATTTCTGAAGGAAAAACGTCATTTAAAATCACTCACCTTAGGGTATGGATATTAAGGGGAACCCTGCGTCAAATAAAAAATAATAATGTGGGGTTCCCCCCAAATATCCATTTCAGACCCTTAAGGTCTGGTATGGATTTTAAGGGGAACTCCACCCCAAATTTAAAAAAAAATGCCACACATTTTTTTTTTATGAATGACTTTTCTCTGTATTGCCGGGAGCCGACAATTCATTATAGCCGTGAGTGATTTTAAATTACTTTTTTTCCTTCAGAAATGACACTTTATGCAGGGACTGTTCTAAGCATGGGAAACAAGTGCTACTTTACAGGCATACTAGACACATCCCCCCTAGGTACGAAATTTAAAGGAATATTTCACTTCTATTGTTTCACTTAAAGGAATTATTAAAATCACTGCTGCCAAAAAAACTGCAGTTTGTAAAACTTTTTTTTTGCATTTATGTCCCATGGGGCAGGATCCAGGTCCCCAAACACTTTTTATTACAATAACTTGCATATTAGCCTTTAAAATTAGCACTTTAGATTTCAAACATTCGAGTCCCATAGACTTTAACAGGGTTCTAAAGTTCACACAAACTTTCCACGAACACCCCAAATAGTTCGCTATTCGGCGAACAGGCAATGTTCGAATCGAACATGAGTTCTACTCGAACTCGAAGCTCATCCCTAGTTATGAGTGGTGCATTGATGGGGCATTATCAGTGGAAATTAAAATCTTTCGTGCTGCGTTATGGTTAGCAAGGGCTCAAAGTCTCAATGGTGTTTTTTTTTTTTTTTTTATTGTATATTCAAAATTGGTATGTTTATAAGTATTTTATGGTCTTCTTGCTGCTGCATAGCATTTAACATATGAATGATTAATAACTCTGCTCAGTGCTAACAGTGTAAACAGGACCCAGCAATACATTACAGGTAGATGAGCATAGAAGGTGTTAAAACGTAGATCTAAACGGCCAAGAACATTCCGTTCCTCTCCCAGATGGTGCTAAATCCCAGACATTCACGCTCTTCAGTTGAATGAAATCCTTGCTTATTGGCGATGCTTACCATGCATGCTTGTTTCAGAAGAAAAAAAAGGGTAATGATCTAAGAAAGAAATGTATTAGCCTTTCTGTGAGACGTTATGCCATGGCCAAATGCCAAGAATCGGATGATTGTAGAACAATTTTCTTGTATTTCCTACGTTCCTTTAGTGTCAGTTATAAAACAGAGTCTGTCAACCAGTAAACTTGTCAACCAGTAAATGTCACAGCTGTCCACTAATGCTCCGCTTTAGTTTTCATCTGGTAGTTGCTGCAGTATAGAAACTTCTAAATGTGGCTTATGTAAAAGCATTGACTAACATTTGGCCAGCATCAGGATGGCTACTACAAAATATTGGTTATTGCACTTACCTATTTGTAAAACAACATTCTTCTGTGAAATACAACACAATTTTGTACAATAATGAAAAGTGTTGTAAAGTCAGAAGTTTTTTTTTTTTATCTTAATGCATTCTATGCATTAAGAATTAAAAGCCTTCTGTGTGCAGCAGCCCCTCCCATACTCTCCCTCCTGATTGGCTGAGACGCAGCAGCGGCACCAATGGCTTCTGCTGGTGTCAATCAAAGTCAGTTAGCCAATCAGGAGAGAGAGAGGGGGCAGGGCGAACCACAGCTCCATGTCTGAATGGACACAGGGAGCTGTGATTTGGCTCAAGTGCCCCCACAGCAAGCTGCTTGGGGGGAGGAAGGAGCCGGGGGCAGTGCCAAAGCTCACAATAGTTTTTGTAGAGTTGAACTTCAGTCTTGTTTTAATACACTATCTTATTCTTTTAGAATAATAAAAAGTACAGCTTTCACGATAATACTCATCTTCTCTCCGGAGTTCATATATAAGGTCTTATAGATTGTTCTATGGATGGTTCTCAAGCTACTAGGCAGGCCTCCATTGTGATGTCAGCCCTATAATTTAACATGACACAAACGGCTATTCAGGACAGCACTTTGCCAGTATAATTTCAAATGTATTATGTTGTGGCTTATTTTGTTAAAGCGGAGTTCCACCCTTGAAAACCACATTTGCCCATCTAGCTTAAAAAAATTTAATTAAAAAAAAACGTGAAAAAAAAAAATACTCACCTGAAATACCTGTTGCTATGCTGAAGTCCTTAATCTGCCTCTTCCACACCGCGGTGTCTTTTCTTCTGCTTCTTCTGCTTGTGAATGGGGCGCGCTGCTTTCTGGGAACGGTGTGTGTTCTCTCAGAGAGCAGCGCGGCCATTCACAAGCCAGCGTGAGACTCACGCAGGCGCAGTAGGAAATGGGCAGTGAAGCTGTACGGCTTCACTGCCTGTTTCCCATAGTGTGAATGGCGGCGCGGGACCTGGATCAATCGGGGGACAAGGTAAGTGTCCTTATTTAAAGTCAGCAGCTACACTGTTAGTAGCTGCTGACTTTAAAAAAAAAAATTGCGGCTGGAACACCCCTTTAAATGCCAGATAGATTACAATGTCAAATTCAAATAAAACACCAGTAGGAAGAGTAAACAAGTAAAACACTAATCCCAACAAGGACTGCAGCCATTAATTACATGAACCATCATTCTGCATAAAATTATAATGATAATAACATTTTTTAATAAACATGTTATATGTACCTGCTCTGTGCAACTGTTTTACACAAAACAGCTCCAATCCTCCTCTTGCTGTGTCCCCCAACAGCATTCCTGGCCCCTCCTCTTCTCCGAGAGCCCCCACAGCAAGCTGCTGGGAGGCAAAACATTCTCTGATCAGATAAGGTTGGGAGGCATGACATCCATGCAGCAGGGCAGCTGCTCAGCTTAGGACCTGGAAGCAGGGGCTTTGGTCAGGTATGGTCTATACATAGTTTGTCCAAGCTGGAACAATAACTTTGTAACAATAAATACTCATACACAGGAATTCTTCTTTAAATTGCCACTGAGTAACAGCACTGGTGTCAGTGGATGCAATAATAACTCCCAGCATTGGTGTCAGTGGGTGCAATAATAACCCCCAATCGATAGTGTCAGTGGATGCAATAATAACCCTAGCATTGCTGTCAGTGGATGCATTAATAACCCCCAACACTAGACTCAGTGGATGCAATAACAGCCCCCAGCCCTGGAGACATTGGTGCCAATGAACAACTCTAGCATAAGTGTCAGTGGATGCAATATTAACCCCCAGCATTGGTGTCAGTGGACACATTAATAACCACCAGCATTGGTGTTAGTGGATGCAATAATAACCCGACCCAGTGATAGTGTGAGTGGATGCAATAATAACCCCTAGCATTACTGTCAGTGGACACATTAATAACCCCCAACACTAGAGTCAGTGAATGCAATAATAGCCCGCAGCCCTGGAGTCAGTGGATGCAAAATTAACCCCCAGTATTGGTGTCAATGGACTCTGTAATAAACCCCAACACTGGTATAACTGGATGCAACAATAATCCCCTACATTGACGTCAATGGACGCAATAATAACCCCCAGAATTGGTGTCAGTGGATGCAAAAATAACCCTTAACATTGGTGTCAGTAGGATTTAAATCCCCCCCACCATAAAGGGGGGAGGGTAGGTTAAAATTGCACTGCTATGACCACCAATTATTAGTGGGTGGATGATGGGGGATAACTTTCACTCCCACTGACCATCGGGGGGGCAGGGGCAGTGAAAGTAAACCCCCCTCCTCATCGTGCATTGGTGGTAATGGCAGTGACATTTTAACCCACCCTCCTCCTTGTGGTCGTACAGCGAGTTAACCCACCTCCCCCTGCATTGGTGGTTATGAGGTAGGGTTAAATTCCAATGCCGCTCATTTGCAACCTCCTCCACTGCCCAATTGTTGATCACTTACCTGATTAGAGGTTCCTGCACTGCTCTCTGCCTCCAGGCCGGGACTTTGCTTGTACTGTGGGCAGAGATAACTCCGCCACACTACAGTGTTCCTTTTATTGCTGGGTGCTGGAATGCAGAAAGTGCTCCAGTGCCCAGCATTTTACTGCATATTCTGGGAGTCTGTGTTCTTGGCACAGTACAAGGAACATTACTGCGGTCCACATGGCTCAGATGGGACATAAGTTGGGGTGCGGTCGCCTCGGGATAGCTGCCTAGTATTCTCCCTCTCTGCACTGTATATCCTCGCATAGAGGAGACAGGCTGCTGTGCTATGGAGGGTAACTCTGGGGGGTTTGAACCCCCCTGACCCCTCCTTATCTTCGTCCCTGGTTTTACTGCACAGCTCCTTAGGTGTTGGCTGCGAACCTAGCTTGGGACTTCAAACATCTATTGATTTGACAAACCTAAAATGTATTTAGCTGATTTGATCTTAAAATTCAGTTTGACTTTAATTGTTGTATATATTGTAAATTTATGTATTTATGCCTGCCATGCATCTTTGGCTTCAGTATTTTTTAATATATACAACTCCCTACTCTATGCTTGTTTACGCAGCATATATACCAAATAATAAAGCAAATAATAACCAGCTGCTGTATTAATAATTATTCAACTCTAATTTGTTTAGTATGTTATAATAGCTTAAACTCTAATCTTGGATTGCCAAGAGAAAATATAAAAAGGGTTTTTCCCCTTGCAACACAGAAAATGAGAACATATTTTCCTATTTCTATTAGACCTATGGAGACCACAGCCATCTGTACATATATCTCTGCATAACAATACCCATGAGGGCTTTCAGCGGTGCTTGCAGTCATGTTAGCATATCATGTTCTTAGGTAGCCACTACTTCTTTACTGGTGTTGTTCTTATTTTTATTCCTATAATCCTTAAAGAAGAGAAAGAAACACATTGAAGTTTACGAGGTCGTAAATACCCCCACAAACTTTCAAGTCCCGAGGCTGCAGCTATTCTTATAGAACTATTTCTTGCACAGTATCAGAGACTAGGGTTTCTATAGCAAATTTATAGCATGCTCGGTTCACTTCTTTGGCTCTAAACAAGATTATTTTTAGATACAGTGAGAAGAAGAAGAAGAGGATCTAACAAGTTGTATGTGGTCTGCAATTTAGGTTTTGCTTGAAGGGACTTTTATCGGACATCCCAGAAATCTGCAGGTGTCCTCATCAATTCACATACCCCATCTGACCCTGTTCTGAAAGATGGTTGTATCAAAACTTGAAAAGACTTTGTGAGTTTAATATCATGGGTGAAGTGCTCAGGTTTGTATTTGGAGATCATTGTGCTCTAGCTAAATGTAGCTAATAGCCTATTCTTTTAAAACTGTTTAACTTCTCACCATAATATTTTATTAATATTATGAAAATTAAAACTAAAATGAGAAACTGGGACAGCATAGTATCTGATTTATAAGCAAGGCAAATTTTGGACTGTACAAATGACTAGTGGAGAGCATGCTGTTAAAGCGGAGGTTCACCCTTAAATCTCTATATACTGTTATATCCAGCATACTGCTGACATCAACAGTATGCTGGATTTTTTTTTTCGGGTTGTACTTACGTTTTTTTCTTGTTTTCTCGATCCCCCCGGGGAGTAGGCGTCGCATAAATGATTGACGTGCGGGTAAAGCGCGTCATCGCCTTCCGAAAATATCCGACGGGGACTCGGCACTTTACGGCGCTAGCATTGCATACTAGCACATTACGTGAAACTTACATTTAAAACTAAGCCCTCCACCGCTGACAGGGCTTTGCTCCTTTGATTGGACAAAATGCGATGACGTCACTTCCACGCATTCATGCGTTTAAATACTTGCCTAGTATGTGTTGATGAATTTAAAAATTTCACAACCAAAACTATCAGCTCATTTTTCTTTTTATACGATTACTTGACCAGTGATTAGGCTTTTTGCTCACATGACCAGCTGTCAATGTTTCACAGGGCAGAAATGTTTGCATCCTAAATAAGCAAGTCATCGCTTCCTTTGATTTTTATTACTTATAAACTGGATTCAAACTTTTTCATTGCAGTTACTGCCACGTACGGTATTGCATAAACCATAAACCATAATGCAGTGCCATTATTTTTAATGGCACCCCAATACACCATGATGGACCTACATTTTAGCATTCCACAATCTAGAGATATGAAATATCTGTGCTTTGTGGGGGCTGAAAAAAAAAAGCGTAGGTGCGGGCTGCCTTACGTGTTAACACATAACATAATGCACGGCCAAGGCCTGAATCTAGTTCTGGGGAATTGGATTGAGCAGGGTATGCTGAAAATCCTTTAAAAATCAGTACATAAAAACAATTAATTGTAATATATATACACTGCGTGTGTGTTGTAAGGGATTAGCTCGGTAGCGGGGGTGTGTGACCCCCTGGATGGGTTCACTACCCACTGAACTATACAGAGAGGCCGCCCAAGACGGTTGAAAACAAAGAGTTTGGTTTATTCTTCCATATGTACCAAGTGCAAGCATCCAAACAGCATAAACAAAACATAAAATAAACCCTTGCCACTTGGGGCATCTACCTTCACCACACAGGAACCTACCTATGGAGTCTGGCACAGCCTACTGCTGGGCAAACACTGCTGGTCATACAGCAGAGAAACAATAGTCTCTTTGATTTTTATCACACAGAAAAATCAACAATCACCTCACCTCTTCAGAAGTCTTAACTCAAAAAGGCTCAGGATGCAGCAATCAGTAGTCATCCTCTGGATGATTTATAGAGGACTTAATTGCCTCATACTGAACAGCTGAAGTTTTCCAATGCCCTAAACCTTTCTGGCTACCTCTGTAGCCGACACCTAATAGTAATTGGTGATTTGTCTAAACAAGGCAGAAATGTATCTCCCGTCTGTGACAACACCCACAGATTTACCTGACTTCCAGTCAGTGTGTGTGTGTATATATATATATATATATATACTGTATTTATCTCTCTCTACAGTATGTGTATATATATATATATATATATATATATATATATACACACACACACACACACACACAATTATATATATATATATATATTTTATGTATGTATGTATGTATGTATGTATGTATGTATGTATGTATGTATGTATATATATATATATATATATATATATATATATACACACACACATACATATATATATATAACACTAAGCCAAAAGCTTAATTGGAACATATGTACATATAAGCTGGGAGGAAAGTACTGAAAGGGGAAATAAAAAGAGAGAAATGACTGGAAATTAGAAGAGAGAGAGGAAGGTGGCAGTAGAGTTAAGCTTGGGAAATAAAAAGAACATGTTTATAGATTACAGCATAAGAGAAACAAGTCGGAAACACAGAGGAAATAAGGAATAAAAAAAATTGAGGAATTAAAACACAGTAATAGAAAACTCAAGTAAGTTTCAGAAAATAAAAGGCTTCAAAATGGATGTAATAACTATGTAATGATGGTATTGATGGTATTAGAATAAAGTGCTGCTATAAAAGTGAAGTAGAGAAAACTGGCAAAGTTATCCAAAAAAAAAGAACAGAAAAAGAAAAGGGCATGCAATGCAAAATAGACAAAGGAGGAAAAATTAGAAAGGAGAGAGAGCAATAGAGATGCGTGGCGAACACATTACTTGTGATTTATTGTTGGAATCTGTGAGCAGAAGTATCTAGCCAGCCACTCATACATCACAGCAGACAGCATTACCACTGTTTAACAAACAGGCCCTGCGTCCCATGACATTGTCAAAAGGCTCGGAACATATTTGTCTGAGGCTAAGGCTCAGGATCAGTAGCCCAACAAGGATTTCAATTATTCAGTTGACAAACAAGCACATAGATGTCCCTTGCAGAGCCAATATTTTAAGCTGTATTTCATTAAAGTGGGAGGGGGGGGGGCATGATAAAATACATTGTGGATAACCATTTTTTATCATTGATTTTTACATGATTAAAGGGCCAGTCCGCCCACAGATGAAATTAAGGCAGTGTATAGATAGTAGCTGGATGAATCCACCTGTGGCTGCTCTAAAGTGATATTAAACCTGAAAACAAATGTTTTTATATATTGCAGTTTAATCATTTTTATATGTGGTGGTTTCATTTGTTGTCTTCTTTAGGCTTTTTTTTTTTCTTTTTTTTTCACCAGGTGATCCAGCCAGTGCTGTCTTAGTTATAAATCACAGAGCGGATTGGGGAGATATATATAAAACGTATTTATCAGCGTATAACACGCACAGGTGTATAACTTTAACCGCTTCAATACTAGGCTTTTATACCACCTCCATACCGGGCCTATCCTGACACTTCTCTCCTACATGTAATAATCATCATTCTTTTGCTAGAAAATTACACAGTACCCCCAAACATTATATATGTTTTTTTTAGCAGACACCCTAGGGAATAAAATGACGGTCATTCCAAAGTTTTATCTTGCACGGTATTTACGCAATTATTTTTCAAACGCTTTTTTTTGTAAAAAAAATTGTTTTATTAATTAAAAAAATAACAAAACACTAAAGTTAGCCCAATTTTTTTGTATTATGTGAAAGATTATGTTACACCGAGTAAATAGAGACCCAACATGTCACGCTTTAATTATGCGCACACTCATGGAATGGCGCCAAACTTCGGTACTTAAAAATCTCCCTAGGCAACGCTTTATTTATTTTTTACAGGTTACAGTTTAGATTTACAGAGGAGATCTAGTGCTAGATTAGTTGCTGGCACTCTAACGCACGCGGCGATACCTCACATGTGTGGTTTAAACGGCGTTTACATATGTCGGCGGGACTTGCGTGTGCGTTCGCTTCTGCACGTGAGCTATCGGGGACAGGGGCGTTTTCATTTTTTTTTTTATCTTTTATTATTTTTTTTTACTTATATTTTATTTATTTTTACACTTTTTTTCATTTTTTTTTTTTTTTTTCCACTTTTATTCCTATTACAAGGAATGTAAACATCCCTTGTAATAGGAAATGTGTGTGACAGGTCCTCTTTATGGAGAGATGTGGGGTCAATAAGACCTCACATCTCACCTCCAGGCTGGAAACCATGAGATCGGTGAAAAAAAATTCACCGATCTCATGAATGGTGACTTACTGCCGCAATCGCGGCTTTGTTTACATACGGGGACCCGGGCGTGACGTCATCAGATCGCGCCCGGGTCCTCCGACGGTCATAGAGATGACTGGTGACCATCTGGTCACCAGTCATCTCTATGCTTCCTGCCGCCGCCGACGATTCGTTCTCCGGGCCCCCGAAGGTACAGGTAAGCCCGGAGAAGCACCGGATGGCGGCGGGAGGGGGGGATGTCCCCTCCCGCGGCCTGTAAGAACGATCAAGCGGCGGAACCGCCGCTATGATCGTTCTTACTTTGTGCAGAATCGCCGGCTGAAGAGATGGATATCTGGATGATGCCTCTGGCTGCAGGCATCATCCAGATATTCGCCTGCAATACCCAGGCCGTCAATTGACGGCCACTTAGGATGGTAAATCCCATCCCAGGCCGTCAATTGTCTATGGCTGGGTATTGAAGTGGTTAAGAGGGAAATTTCAGGAAAAAAAATTCCACAGCCCCCTGTGTATAACACGCAGGCACAGTTTACCCTCTATTTTCAGGGTAAAAAAATGAGTGTTATACGCCAATAAATACAGTATATATATATATTTATTGTATATAAATAGATATATGTATATATCTATCTATATATAGATAGATATATACACACACACACACTATATAAATACATGTAAAAAAAATAAACGTTTTAAAATGTATTATATATACGCACACATACATATATATATATATATATATATATATATATATATATATATATATATATATATATAGTGACAGGAAGTCAGGTAAATCTGTGTGTGTTGTCACAGACGGGAGATACATTTCTGCCTTGTTTAGGCAATACACCAATTACTACCAGGTGTCGGCTAGGAGGTAGCCAGAAAGGTTTATGGCGTTGGAAAACTTCAGCTGTTCAGAATGAGGCAATTAAGGCCTCTATAAGTTATCCAAATAGGAGCCCCGTTGGGAGGCTTCTGTTCAATATCAGCAGGCAGAATCTGTGCCACACGGAGTTACTAGAATGAAAGTGGGAACAGGTACCTGTCAAAATTGGGTACCTGCTCCCACCCTCCTCCCCTAAAAGCTCCATTTCACAAACAGGAGGTCGGAGAGGAGGCCTTAAAGTGGAAGTCCCACTTTTGGGTGGAATTCCGCTTTAACACTATCTTTAGGTGTAAAACTATTTGTTTGCATATATATGTGGTTCCTGATGCTACATTCGTTTTCTTCTTTAGGCTTTTGTCTTTTATTTTTACCAGGTGATCCAGCCAGTGCTGTCTCTGGGGTAGCTCTGGATTTTAGAGCAATGGATAGTGCCACTGTGAACCCGGGGAGAGGGTAGTGTTTGATCCACCAACAGATTTCGATGGATTTTATTAACAAATGTAACCCTATCTTAACAACTTTGAGCAGTTATATAATTTTTTTTTTCTTTTTAAAGGTTTTACAATAATCAGCTTGTATTCATTTATGTAAGCACCCCTGTCAGTGGTAAATGGTTTTTCTCAACCCTCTAACTATCACTTTTGCTGGCCAGTTTGGTCTTTTATAGGAAGTTGAAAAATAACAGACTTACTGGCCAGATCATCAGGTAAAAAGAAAAAAGAAAACAGTAAGAAAACAAAAGCAAACTACTGCAGCCATTATAATATTTATATTATAAATGCACAGAACTAATAAGTAAATGACCATAACAGAGCACTGGGCTCACTATTCCACTGTCAGACTAGTCAGGCTTACATGAAAAACATGTACCTAGGCAAACAAGTAGGGTGCCTATACTGGTCTATGGGATCTGACTTTATTGGAAACTCGTTTTTGGTTGTTTGGTTGGTGGTACAGTGGCTTAGCAGTTAACACTTATGCCTTGGAACACTGGGGTCCTTGGTTTGAACGCTATCTGCAATCTGTTTGGATGTTCTTCCTGTGTTCACACCGGTTTTCTCCCACACTCTAAATTCATGTTGGTAGCGAATAGGGATGAGCTTTATGTTCGAGTCGAACAGCAAACAATTTGGGGTGTTCGCGGCAAATTCGAAAAAGCCTTGGAACACCCTTTAAAAGTCTATGGGAGAAATCAAAAGTGCAAATTTTAAAGGTTAATATGCAAGTTATTGTCCTAAAAAGTGTTTGGGGACCTGGGTCCTGTCCCAGGGGACATGTATCAATGCAAAAATGCGGCTGTTTTTTCGGGAGCAGTGATTTTAATAATGCTTAAAGTGAAGCAATAAAAATGAAATATTCCCTTAAATTTCGTACCTGGGGGGTGTCTATAGTCTGCCTGTAAAGTAGCACATGATTGCCGTGCTTAGAAAAGTCCCTGCACAAAATGACAAAGTAAAAAATAAAAAAATTATTTAAAACTACTAGAGGTTAAAATGAATTGTTGGGTCTCGGCATTACAGATAAAAGTCATTAAAAAAAAAAAAAAACAGCATGAGTTCCCCCCTTAGTCGATTGGTTTGCGCAAAATTTATAGCGTTTACAAAATAGGGGATAGTTTTATTGCATTTTTTTTTATTTTATTTTTTTTTTACTACTAATGGCACCGATCAGCGATTTTTTTCGTGACTGTGACATTATGGCGGACACTTCGGACAATTTTGACACATTTTTGGGACAATTGTCATTTTCACAGCAAAAAATGCATTTAAATTCCATTGTTTATTGTGAAAATGACAGTTGCAGTTTGGGAGTTAACCACAGGGGGCGCTGTAGGATTTGTGTGTTCCCTGTGTGTGTTTACAACTGTAGGGGGTGTGGCTGTAGGTCTGACGTAATCGATCGAGTCTCCCTATAAAAGGGATCACTCGATCGATGCAGCCGCCACAGTGAAGCACGGTAAGCCGTGTTTACATACGGCTCTCCCCTTTCTTCAGCTCCGGGGAGCGATCGCGAGCTGGCGGCTAGAAACGAATAGCCGCGCCCTCGTCCCGGATCATTTCCCGCAGGGTTTCCGACTGCCGCATGTAGCGCGGGGGGGGGTCCTGATCGGACCCCCGACCCGCGCAAAGGTAGGGACGTATATATACGCCCATCTGCCTTAACGTTCCCTTCTGTGGACGTATATCTACATGCGGCGGGCGTTAAGGGGTTAAGGGGAACCCCAAACCAAAATTATAAAAAGAAATGTGTGTGGGTCCCCCCCAAATTCCAATTAGACCATTCAGGTCTGGTATGGATCCACGTCCCTGCTGTGTGACAGGCAATCACAGGT
Source organism: Rana kukunoris (assembly GCA_029574335.1). Lineage (NCBI taxonomy): Eukaryota > Metazoa > Chordata > Amphibia > Anura > Ranidae > Rana > Rana kukunoris. The sequence goes on along the minus strand of CM056050.1, from coordinate 138,151,617 downwards.
GTGGATCACTGACATCGTGGCCGCCAGGCACGATGGGACAAAGGGTTCCTGCCGCCATCATATGACAATGAGGCGGTAGAGAAGTGGTTAAGGAAAGACCTGGTAAAAAAAATTAATTGACAAGAATATTCTAGGGAGAAAGACTTTCAAGCTTATCAGACATAGGGATTGATTTAGAGAGCAAAGAAATTGATGCTCCAGGCAGGTCAAGTTGGCTGTTGTCTCTCTCTCAGGAACCGAGGCAATGCACGTGGCAATTAGAACAAAAAGATTTATTGGACAGCCGCACTCCAAACCGACGTAGCTTTATTTGTAAAAAATGTTAACAAGCACTACAGGCCACAGCCAAGTATGTGACTTGTAGTGCTTGTTTCCATTTTTTACAAATAAAGCTACGTGGTTTGGAGTGCGGCTGTCCAATACATCTTTTTGTTCTAATAGGGGTTGATTTACTAAAGACAAATAGACTGTGCACTTTGTGGTTGCACTCTGCAAGTGCTGTTGGACCAGAGCTTAGTAAATGAAGTAAAGCTTCACTTTGCAAAGAATACCTAATCACGTGCATGGAGAATAAAAAAAAAACTGCATTTTTGCTTGTACATAATTAGATGATGAAAGTCAGCCGAGTTTCTGCTCAGTTACAGTACTAAACTCTGGAGCAACTGCTCTTGCAGAGTGCACTGTCTTTTTCCCTTTAGTGAATCAACCCCAATGGTGTCCATAGAATGGCAAAGGGGGTTATTTACTAAAGGCAAATACACTTTGCACTACAAGTGCAACCTACAAGTGCAAAGTGCACTTGTGATTGCACTGATAGTGCACATGGAAGTCCGAGGGGGACATGCAAGGAAAAAAAAAAAAACAGCATTTTAGCTTGTACATGATTGGATGATAAAATCAGCAGAGCTTCCCCTCATTTCAAATCTACCCATCAGATCTACAGTGACTGCATTTCCAAGTCCACTTTCAGTGCAATGTCTTGCACTTGAAGTTTTCACTTGTAGTGCAAAGTGGATTTGCCTTTCGTAAATAACCCCCAGAGAGTCACATACGACATAACAGGTATATTCATACATACATTTTTGCCAGTAACCCCAAATCTATTGAATCCAGAGACAGACAGGCAACCAGCATTTTAAAAATAAGTTAAGCATTTCTATTAGTACAGATTTTCTATTAAAACACTGTAATGAAGACATTAAGTAGCAATCTAATTTTGTTTCTGATCACTTAGGATTTTTTTGTGTGCATCTAATTGCGTTGTACTGTTTCAACCTTGCAATAAGATACAAGGTTATAAATCATAGGGAGGATTGGGGGGATAATCATTGATCGTTATTGAATGGTCAATGATTAAATACAGATCAGTTAACCACAAAGGTGCCCTGACCTATAGATTATTCTAACAGACAGAATAAAATTGTTGCTGTTTACAATTTTAATGGATCCATAGGACAATATTGCAGGGACTGTACTTATGACCATATTCCATTAGTATTATTATAAGGTCTGTATGTATTAGCTGAGCATTTACGTTGTAAAAATGTACTTATAGTTAGAGCAAATAAGGCCCCTTTCACATTGCAGAAACAGCCGCGCTGGCGGTATAGCGCCGCTAAAAATAGCGGCGCTATACTGTCGGATTTGCCGCGAGTTGCGACCGCTAGCGGTGTGGTATTAACCCCCACTAGCGGCCGTGAAAGGGTTAATACTGCCCACAATGCGCCTCTATAGAGGCGCATTGCTGCCGGTATTCCCGCGGTTTCCCATTGTTTTCAATGGGAAGGAGCGGTATACACGCCGCTCCTCTCACTGCTCCAAAGATGCTGCTGACAGGAGATTTTTTTTCTCTGCCGCCAGCGCATCGCCTCAGTGTGACAGCCCTCCAGAATGCTGGGCAGGAGTTTTGCAGGCGATATAGCAGCGCTATTTTTAGCGCTTTACCGCCTGAAAAACTCCTCAATGTGAAAGGGGCCTTTAGATAGTCATGCCTAGGACCAGGGGTGTATTTAGGTTTTGGCTGCCCTAGGCCTGACTGAACTCGTGCACCCCTAATTTAAATATGACACACCCCTTCCTGTCAAGGCCACACCCCTTGTGGTTTAAGACCCACTCTGAAAATTCTAGTTCTGATAGCCTGGGGGGGGGGGGGGCAATGGATTCCCTTAATTTGCATAGATTTCCTCTCACTTCCTGTTTGGCTATGGGACAGGAAGTGAAGGTAAATCTCTGCAATGGGACAGGGAGGGTAAAAAAATTGAAGAGACGCCCCCCCTCCACACAGTTTCAGAATGCCAACTGCCCACATACTGGAAGCAGTGTGGCTGATTTATGGGGGCACTAAACTAATTTGCCTAACAGTGTAGCGCAAGCCGGCTGGGACACTGTCCGTGCTGCCCCCTGCAAAGTGCTGCCCTAGGCCTGGGCCTTGTTGGCCTAGGCCAGGATACAGCATTGCCTAGGACTGGTGATTTACTTTATCAGAATTATTTTAAAATTGAACTCCAGGCAGATATAAAATATATAACTGAATATAGCTCTATATTCATCAATTAATCATTAAATACATAGTTTTAAATTCAACTTGTATGAGTACCAGAATTTGATTTCATATGAGGCTCATATAATCCCTTGTGTAGAGGAAGCGTCAGCACTAGTAACCGATCAGATGCCCTGTATACAAATGTCCTAATAAATAACTTGCTGATCATAGGAGGGAGCAGAGTGAGCAAAGTGGTGACTGCATAGTTCCCAACTGTCCCTGATTGCAGTGCCTCAGTGTGAAAGGGTAAGGCGTTTTTACAGCGCTTTTCAATTCATTTTGATGGAGAAGGGTGTTTTTTGGAGTGTTTTCTTCAGCGCCCAAAAGCTGCTCCAAAGATGCTGCTTGCAGGACTTTTCTTAATGCCCCCCTCAGTGCAAACGGCTCAGTGTGAAAGGGTAAGGCAATGTGACTGAATGTAGTACATCTATTCTTGGTAAGCTGACACGAGATACAGTAATCACGGCTGCAAACTCCTCCTATGGAGGCCAGTCAGTGGGATACTGTATTTGTGTGATTAAAGGTTGTCTAGGTCATCAAAACACAATCTTGCAATGTACTGGTAATTAGTAGTGACTAATGGCACTTGCTTTGAAATTATAGTTCTATTTTTAAAATACAAGAAAGTTTTTTACTTGAACACTAAAATCCTGCTAAGATTATCACCTATATGCCATCAGATACTTTGAAGTAGAACTCCAGGTACCAAACAACCAATTAAGCTTTACAAAACTCTGGTCCAGCCGCACCTGGAGTATGCTGTCCTGTTCTGGACACCAGTCCTCAGGAAAGATGTACTGGAAATGGAGTGAGTACAAAGAAGGGCACCAAAGCTAATAAAGGGTCTGGAGGATATTATGAGGAAAGGTGGCGAGCACTGAACTTATTCTCTCTGGCGAATAGAAACGCTTGAGAGTGGATATGGTTTCAATTCACAAATACCATACTGATGTCCCCACAATAGGGATAAAACTTTTTCGTGGAAGGGAGGTTAACAAGACACGTGGCCACTCATTAAAATGAGAAGAAAATAGGTTTAACCTTAAACTACATAGAGGGTTCTCTACTGTAAGAGCGGCAAGGATGTGGAATTTCCTTCCACAGGCGGTGGTCTCAGCAGGGGGCATCGATTGTTTCAAGAAACTATTAGATAAGCACCTGAACGACCACAACATACAGGGTTATACAATGTAATACTGACATATAATCACACACATAGGTTGGACTTGATGGACTTGTGTCTTTTTTCGAGAAAAAAAAAAAAAGAGAACGGTTCCCCAGATGGGCTTTTAGGCAGCAAAGTAACAAATTGAGGTATAGTAAAGGTTGTATAAAGCAATATTTATTGCACAATTTCCAAATATTCACATGGGTCAGAGATCATAGAGACAGATGACAAACGGTCAACATTCCTGTATTCCTGTATAACATGTACATAGGTAGTATATATATATATAAGGTTGTAACTAGTGATGAGCGGAATATGCCATATTCGATTTCGCGATATTTCGCGAATATTTCGAAGAATATTCGCGAATATTCGTTAATATCGAATATTCGTGATATTTTATAAAAAAAAAAAAAAATTGCGAATTTTCGCTAATGTGAATTTTCGCTAATGCGAATTTTCGCTAATGTGAAATTTCGCGATTTTTTTTTTTTTATAAAATATCACGAATATTCGATATTTACGAATATTCGGTATATTTTATATAAAAAAAAAGCGAAATTTCACATATGCGGTTGCGAATATTCATTAATATCGAATATTCGTGATATTTGATAAAAAAAAAAAATTGCGAATTTTCGCTATTGCGAATTTTATTGCGAATTTTTTTGCGAAATTTGAAAAATATCGAATATTCGAAATAGCGAATATTCGCCGCGATATTCGAGATATTCGCGAATACTCGAATATGCAATATTCGTAGCGAATATTCGCAATGCGAATATTCGTGAGCAACACTAGTTGTAACAGTGAGCCCCTGTTACAACCTTATATATATATACTACCTATGTAATATTGCTTTATACAACCTTTACTATACCTCAATTTGTTACTTTGCTGCCTAAAAGCCCATCTGGGGAACCGTTCTCTTTTTTTCTTGCAAATCCAGGGCGAGTAGCCTAATTATGCTCTCTATATGTGTCTCTCTTTTTCCTTTTTTGTGTCTTTTTTCAACCTCACCTACTGTGTTACTATGTAACTACTGTATTTATTGGCATATAACACTCACTTTTTACCCTGAAAATAGAGGGTAATCTGTGCCTGCGTGTTATACGCAGGGAGCTGTGGAAAGTGTTTTTCCTGAAACTTCTCTCTTAAAGTTAGGGTGCGTGTTAAATGCCTGTGCGTGTTATACGCCAATAAATACGGTATGTAAGCTAGGCTCCCCCTGTCTCAGGTCACTGTTTGTCTAATAGTAACGTTAAAATACTTTTTATTTTACTTTGGGCAGTGTTAGTAAAAAAAAAGCATACTTTAAATTCTGTAATTTGTCTTGCTGGGCATGAAATAAAAATTATGATTCTGGTACAAATGCAACACCAAATTAACTAACAAAACAAATACATTTAATAATAATTTTTATAAAATAGAAATACATTTTGCTATGTATGGGATGTTTACCCATATATAAAATGAAATTTGTTTTGGAAATAAAATAAAAATATATAAATAAATAAAATAAAATCAGCTAAGGGTTAAATAGGAAGAAGGTGTTTATTTTGGGTTCATAAACTGAATTTCAGGTACCAAATAATTGATTGGGCCAGGATCCCCTGTCTCAGGTGACTGTGAGTCCAATAGTAACTTTTGTTACATATTTCTCTATAGATTGCACAAGGCATAAAATATTTTTTGTAAGACAATATCACCAAAATAAATCCATGTTTGTCCTAAATAAATTTATATATATATATATATGTTTGTTATATTAAAGGAGTTGTAAAGGAATTTTTACATTTTTTGTTTGCTTAAATGACTTAATAGTTAACTGATTCCTTTTAAAAACGATTAAAAATAGATAAAAAAAACAATCATATAATGTACCTACAGTTTTAATTTAGTTTTTGCATGCTGGTTCCTGCTTCTGTGATGTACAGAGCCACAGAGCCAATACAGGGCCAATACAGGGCAGTGATGGTTTGGAAAACGAAACTGATTGGTGCTGCGGGGTTTTAGACACACAGTAATCACACCTCCTTGATTAGTGACCACAGAGAGAAAGCCCCCAGTACTGTGGTTATAAGGAAACAGACAACCAGGAAGTGTGGCAATCAGAGAAGAATTACAGCAACTTGAGAGCAAAAACGAACAACGAGGACATGAAAACAGCACTGCATTAAGGTAAAGGAAGCTATTAAGATAAAAAAAAAAAAAAAAAATCCTTTACAAACCCTTTAAGCAATGATAATGTTATTCCCAAATAGAAAGGCCTCTAGCAAAAATGTAAATTGTAAATATTGTGCTGATCCATAGGGGGGTATACTGGTGTGAGAGCTGAAATGGTTACAATCTTAATGTCCTACTGGAGATGCATTATACTATCCTTATATGATGGATTCTATTGAACTGTGAAGAGTCTACACAGGAAGACACAGCTGCTTTCTCTGCCTTTCCGAAGTGAAACTTGCCCCATGCACCCACACCAACAGGCAGACCATCCAAGTTATGTTAGTGACAGGATGTTCGACAGCTGATAACAGAGATAGGCCCCTTAGACCTCGGGTTGGAAGTAAGGCTCCACGTGGTAGGCCGCGACTGTTCTCTCCCTGTTAAACAGAGAGGTCCGTTTTGCGTCAGGCCCAGGAGGAAGAGACTTTGCGCTGGCTCTCGCTCCTTATATGGTCACTTCGAGCAACCTCTGTGTCACTGCGGAGATCCTGGGATGTGTAGTCTTATGCCCTGTACACACGATCGGATATCTGATGGAATCTAAACGGATGGATTTTTTTCATCAGATATCCAATGAAGCTGACTTTCATCAGTCTTGCCTACACACCATCCGTTAAAAATCCAAACGTGTCCAACGCGGTGACGTAAAACACTACGACGTGCAGAGAAAAATTAAGTTCAATGCTTCCGAGCATGCGTCGACTTGATTCTAAACATGCATGGATTTTTGACCGATGGATTTCCCCACAGACGATCGTTTTTTGTTCCTATCGGTTTTTTAACCGTAATTTTTTTTTAAAACAGGTTCTATTTTTTTTTCACCGATGGAAAAAAAAACGATGGGGCCCTCACACACTCGGTTTGTCCGATGAAAACAGTACACTCGGTCCGTTTTCATCAGACGAAACGATCGTGTGTACAGGGCATAAGGGTACATGGTTGCATAGTAATAGTCTGAAGGAGAACTACAGTATATGCCCCATAATTCACTTTGTTGGATGCACAGATATGTGGTCACTGATTGCACTGATTACCAAAGGAACAACGGGTGTTTAGAAATACTGAAAGGTACGGTGCTTTTTGCTGACAGTCCATATTGCTATACATATATATGTAGCGGGGCCCTCCTGTCTGAGTATAATGACAGGTCATCCCGCTAGGACTTTATACACGCTTGTAAATATGTTAGACATTATTGTGAAGTTATGCATTGTGGGACTACAAGTAGCAGGAGATATGGACTCCATTGACTCTTAGGAGAAACCGACTACATTTCCCGCAATGCCTTGCCCTGTTGGATCATGTGACGCCTCCGCACAAACTTGTGGGGGAAGGTTACTTAAGGAGAGGGAGTGGCGCCTTTTCTCACTCTCAGGACCAGTCTTCTCTCCTCTGCGGAGCTACTGACAGAGACAGCCATGCTGCTAGGCCCAGAAGCCTGGGTCTAGATTCACAGAGAGACCAGCCATCCGGAGGGAAGCAAGACTCCAGTATCCAGTCGGTGTGCCCGGGGATCAAAGAGGCAGCCCAGCTGACAACCGAAACAGTGGAACGCCCTCGTCCGGGACCCTTGTGCTGGGGTGCGGCAATTTACAGACGCGTCCTCTGACAGGAATCCAGGCGGATTGGCCTGTCGGGTGAGAGAGCACATGCTCAACTTCTAACTCTCTCTTTAGACAGACACTTTAGTGCCACCCCACAGGCCGCCCATCTCTGTTTGGCCCCAGCTTAAACTTAGAGGCCTTTCACTGTTCATAGAGTTTATACAGACGTGACTGACGCTGGCCAGCGATCAACTCACCAACGTTGATGTTCATCACACTTCACCGGATTAAGTTCCCTTTGTTACCTGTTCCTTGTGGATTACAAATTTAACGTGCACCACCCAGCCGCAACGTGGACTTTAGCTGCTTGCAGAATCGCTCGCTTGAGGGAGCTCACGTGCACAGACGGTTTCACTTTAGTTTGGCTGAATGGTACCATTCTTTAGTATAGATCTGTTTCATTCATTAGTTTCCTTTGTTGATTTCTGCAAGGGCCCTTGCGAAATCATATTGTGTTGTTGCATAGCAACTATTCATGTGGTGATTTAAGTTTATTCTTGTTCTCTTTGAGTGTTCATAAAGTAAACTCACCCCTTTTGATTTAAATATAATACTGTGTGAAGTGTATTCTTCTTGTCTGGAGGGACCATCCAAAATTCAGGTAATACTGTTACTACATTGCTATTGAATATTGTATGCCCTGTCATTGTACCCTCTAGTCAAACAGGGGTTACGATACACCCACCAGATATCTGATGTGTCAAGGGAGAGTTCGAGCTAGTTGAAGAGGGGTGAGCCAAACCAAGTAGATCCCAAATCAACTAGCGGCTCCTTCGGGGGTAGCGTTTATATATATATATATATATATATATGTATGTATTCTACATGCATAAACATTTAGCATTGTAGCTTCTTGATATTCAGTAATTTATGAACTGATATGAGCTTAAGTAGGGATTCTTCTTATAACAATCTATGTTCAGTAGAAGAAAAACCTAGTAATGAATGAGTAAAATAGCAATCAATAGGATGGACAACCTGCTTGGAACACAGCAATCTTTCTCTCCAGCAGGAGCCTTTCCTCTCGTTTCTCATCTGCCGCTATTCAGCAGTGCAATACAATTAGGCTCTACCAGCAAGCTGATGCTTTCTCCTGTGGTCCACCCACCTCCTCTTCAAGTAAAAGATTGTGCAGCCTTCCTCATGCATTTTAATGCCTTGTCTATGATCACATTTTTCTAAATATGAAAAATAGGTCTCTGGAATAGTAGAAGAGAGAGGGCACCGTGAAAGTTAAAACCAGGCAAGACAACAGCAGAACCAAGAACAATCCTTTTAACTGGATTTCCATATAAAACAATCACAGTGCACACACTGTTAACAGTCTGGTGCTTTTGGTCATAGCAGTGACCAAAATTGAAGAACATGGCATATAAAATGTAAAACATCCACAAATCTTATTATCAGAGGCACAGCCTGTATTCTGCGGTATCTGTGGTGGAAAAGATATGCTATTAATGCTATAATTAGCTTATCTCTTTGTGTAGAGACCCATCCATACTTTTATGAAAGTTGGTATGATTAGATTAATTATAGCAGACATTAGGTGGTCCCGTAGCAGTTTTGCAAGGCCTATTTTGCTCTTGTTCACTTTGTCACTTTGCTTTATTTTTCAAACAATAATTCGAGATTTTCCTAGCTTGTGACGGAAAATATTGATTATATGAAGACAGGAGGCGAGTATCTTATGCATTAATCTTTCTTTATTAATGCTCATAGCAGATAGTGCAAAATCATTTTAACGTAGTAAATAAAAAGAAAAAACTGTATGAACTACATATCCCAGCAGTCCTTGGGCCTTAGCCACTCCCCTCCTAGTCTCTATATATGGACTGTCCTCCTTTGGTTCTTCCTCTTTCTTTATGTGGATCTTGAGGTATGGACACTCGGATCCGAACTTGAACTTCGTCGTTATATGTGGACTCTTCGGCCAGCCGGCCTCACAGTTTCCTGTCCGGAAGTTCCATGGTAACAGCAACGGTTCCCAACGTGGGATAACCATCTGAGTAATTCTGACCAACAGGTCCTCCAGAAGTAGGGGAACATCACCCGATTAGTAGGTTGTTTGCACATTCTGGTCGCGAATGGTATCAATAGCCTGAAATAATACGGAAAATCATGAGAGGGTTGGGAAGGGAGGGAAGATACTCGCCTCCTGTCTTCATATAATCAATATTTTCCGTCACAAGCTAGGAAAATCTCGAATTATACGTCAGACAGGAGGCTCATATCTTATGCAAGTTCAAAGCTTAACACAACATCTATATTATTATTGCATCCAAAAAACCAAGACATTCAGAGGTCTGATTATCGTAAGACAGACATGGCGACATGTTCCTCCGGTCTGAAATAGAAGAAACGAAAAACGGTCTCAGAAGACCAGTCGGCCGCCATTAGCAGGTCAGTAAGAGAGCCTCCAGTCACAACCACCTTGGTAGCCATAGCCCCTCTGGAGGAATGTGCTCCAAACAGGGTGACGTCTATAACCGCCATTGCCATGGCTGATCTAACCCATCGTGCCAAAGTGGCAGGAGTGACCGGGTGGTGTGGACGTACGTAGGATATTAGGAGTTGGAAAAATCCTGGGGGTCGCAGGTCGGTAGTGCGTGCTTCGTAGGCCTGTAGGCATCTAACCACGCAGAGTCGTGGGTGTGCAGGAAAATAGGGGTAAAACACTGATTGTAGGCCTGTTTTTGTCCTGCGGACTACCGAGAACTTAACCCCTTGAGGAGAAAACTGACGTCTGGAAATGTCTAAGGCCCTAACGTCTGAGACACGTTTGATGGAGATGAGGCATAGTAGTACCGTAAGTTTAAAAGACAGTAGTTTGAGAGATAGATTATCGTTGTCCTCCCAGCTGGAGAACATTTCGAGGACCCTGGAGATGTCCCAGGTGGATTGGTATTTAGGGCGAGGAGGTCGTTTGAACCTGATGCCTCGTAACAATCTGCATATCAGGGGATGTTTGCCGATCGGCAGAGAGTCCACGGGGTAGTGATAGGCTGATATGGCTGATCTATAAATATTGATAGAACTGTACGACTTGCCAGATCCGAAAGAGTCCGCTAGGTAGTTCGCTATGACGGAAATAGGGGCACGTACGGGATCAGCTTGCCGTTGTTCACACCAACGTACCCAGAGGCCCCAGGCTGATCGATATGCTGATCGAGTCCCGGGGGCCCAGGCCACGGTGAGTTTGAAAGTCTGTCGTGTACGTCTGGCACCCCGAGACCAACCATGCCAGGAGTGTCAGCGTGCCTTCCTCTACCATGGGGTGAATGCCCTTGGTCGGGTGGGAGAGGATGTGTGGGAACGGGGGCAGAAGTCTGGGACGGTCCATGGTTAATTCCAGCAGGAGAGGAAACCATGGTTGAGTCGGCCACCACGGGGTGATCAGCACCACCGTCGCTTCCTGATTCGCAATCTGTAGTAGGACCTTGGGGATCATCGAGAATGGTGGAAACGCATAGTGCGTTTCCCCCATCCAAGAGTGGCGGAAAGCGTCTACCGCCAAGGACCCCGGATCTGGTCTCCAGCTGAAGAAACGGGGTAGCTGGTGATTGAGACGTGAGGCGAATAGGTCTATTCCCAGGGGGCCCCAGAGTAGGTTCAGTTGGGTAAAGACTGATTGGTCCAAACGCCAAGCGCTGGAGTCGATAAGGTAACGGGAGTTCCAATCTGCGACAGTGTTGGAGGTACCCGGAATGTACTCCGCCGTAGGGATGATGTCGCGAGACAGACAGTAGTGCCAAATCTCTGTGGTAATGTCTGCTAGGATCTTGGATCTGGTGCCACCCAGGCGGTTGATGTATTGCACCGCCGCAATATTGTCCATGCGCAATAAAACGCAACAATTGGATTTCTCCGCTAAGAAACTCTGAATGGCGAATAGTGCCGCTGAGAGTTCCAGTCCGCCAGAAGACCTACCAGACGGGCTAGTATGCGTAGAGATAAGTACCCCTTGCGGAGTACTGCCCTGATCTATTTGCGGATCAGGGCCAATTTCGCGCTGGGTAGGCGGAGGACAGCTTGATTGGTGTCCACCAAAAAACCGAGGAATTCTATCTCTTGAGTTGGAACGAGAACTGAATTTTCTTGGTTGATCAGGAAACCTAGACCCTGTAATAGGTTGATCGTCCAAGCCGAGTGGCGATACGCCTGATCCTTGGAGTAAGCAAGTATGAGGATGTCGTCTAGAAAAACGATCAGACGTACTCCCTTCTCCTCAGCGATGCCATGGCTGGTTTCAAGATTTTTGTGAAACACCATGGGGCGGATGACAGACCGAATGGAAGGCAGGTGAATTGCCAAGTGCGTCCCCACCACAAGAAACGGAGTAGGTGTTGGGAGTCCCGATGCATGGGGACGGTGAGGTAGGCGTCCTTCAGGTCCACCTTCACTAACCAATCTCCCGGTTGTAGGAGGTCTCGAAGGCAGTGGGTGCCCTCCATCTTGAAATGCCGATAGGTGACATACTGATTTAATTCCCGAAGGTTTATGACGGGGCGATAGCCTCCCCCTTTCTTCTTGACTAAGAAGAGATTGCTGATAAACCCCGGGGAAAAAGGGTCGACCTCGATCACTGCGTGCTTGGATATCAGTTCCCGGAGCTCGTTGTCTATCAGAGCTACGTTGTTTTCCGCGAACCGAATAGGGGGTGGTATTATTCCTAGGTTCGGTGGGGACAGAAGCTCTATGTGGAAACCTGTAACAGTGTTTAGTATCCATGTATCTGCCGTAATCGCAGACCATGCGTGGGTAAAAAACATTAGTCGGCCCCCCACAGGAGTGAGGGGCAATGGAATGCATGTGGTACTCACCGGTGTATGGGCGAGAACGAGGGTATCCTCTGTGGCCGCGTCCTCTCCACAGTCTTCCACGTGGTGGGAAAAAGGGGGTGCTGGTTGTGCCGTGGTGGCGTATGGAGTGGGAGCCTGAGCGTAGAGAGTTTGGGTAATCGCTCTCTGAAACGGTCTACCGTTGTTATTGCGGCCGGCAGAACGGCCCCTATTTCTGCCGGCCCGGGGAAAAACACTACCAGCACCTGACCTTTTGAGAGAGGTTTGTGCTTTGTCAAGGCTGTTAAACAGTCCTACAAATTTATTGATATCCTTTACTAAGGATTCACCAAAAAAGCATCCCTTCTGCTGCGGGACCTGGTTCGGTCTCTGCTAAGTGGGCCAATTGCGGATCTAGCCGCATCAGGATAGAGCGTCTGCGCTCGACAGAGCAGGCGGTATTAGCGCTGCCCACCAGGCATATGGTCCTTTGGGCCCACCCACGTAGTTGGGTTAGATCGACCGTCTGGCCAGTGGTTGCAGCTTGTTCTGCCATATTTAGGATCTTTGTCAGTGGTCCAAAAAGATCCAGCACACGATCTTGTATGGACTTAAAAGATCGGTCTATCCCCTTTTTGGGGAACTTCCCAGACTTTTGCAAATATTTTGATAGAATGGGATCTATCTCTGGTGTCATGACTGTTTTCATTGGAATCTGAGGGCGAGGACATTCCGCTCTCAACTTATTACGGTTGGGACTGTCCAATGGTCTGCGGGCCCAAAGCTCCACGTACTGTGCTACGTGGGGTAAAGGAGCCCAATCCCCAGAACGGGGGTGTGATATGGCGTCCGGGTTGAACAATGGTTCGCCCAGGGCGTCCACAATGTCATTGCCCTGATTGTCAGGGTTGGCGTCCTGTAGGAGCGCCGATGCCCCCGCATCCTCTACTTCTTCATACTCAGACTCTGAGACTTGGGACCCATCCGTCTCAGCGGACGAGTCCTCGTCTGACTCGATTATGTATGAGTCGGGTTTGGTCCGTTTGGCGGAACCATGCCTCTTAGATGACTCCCTGAGGCCCAGGGGTTGAGAGGAGTCTGAAGGATGCGTGGGGTGGCAGACCGTGTGGGGAGCTGCTCGATGCACATTTTTTACTTCCCCTGCCGGGGAGTCATAGGCCGTCCCAATATGTTTCCTCTTCTGAGAGGATTTACCCTTAGTTACGGGTTCAGGGGGGGCCAGGGCTTGGTGAGCTCCGGAGGGGGCAGCAGTTGCAGCTAATGCTGCTTGAATATATCTGCTAATGAGCTCTTGAAGCTGAGCAACATTAAAGGTTTGAGCTGGTGCTAGTGTCAGCTCCTCATCAAGGGTGGGGAGAGAGTCCTCGTCTGTCATTTTGTATACCCACAAAGGATTGCTAGCCAGCTGTATAAATGAGAGGAAGGAATAAATTCCTAGGGAGCGGTAGCTGACTAACTAGAAAAAGGGGAATCTAACTAGCTCACTCACTCAGGCTCTTACCTCCGACCACAGGAAGACTGGTTTGCTGTGGGAGGAGAGCCTGGGAGGAAATTACACTCCAGAGGCGAAGTCTCACGAGACTACGGCCCCTAGAGCCCTTATAGGCTAGCAGCTGAGATGAGTAGTGTGGGCGAAGTCCGCCCTGATGAAATTACAACTTGAGATGTAGCGTCGAAAGTAAACTCAGTTTGAGATGTTGCGTCGAAAAACGCAACCTACTTGCAAAAGCCCGCGAAGCGCGCTGTGTGCGAGGGGGGGGGAGGGAGGAGGATAGACTGTTATGTGAGGAGAATAACTGAAATATTCACAGGTATAGGGAAAAATGGACCGGAATAGCGGGATTACCGCAGTATTCCGGTCGCAGATGAAAGTGAGATACAATCATTTAAACAATATTTACAGTATAATAAATTACAATAAAGTATACAGTAAAGTTATGCAATTAAAGAGAATTAAACAATACTTATCTCATGCCATGAGCAGAAAGAAAGAGGAAGAACCAAAGGAGGACAGTCCATATATAGAGACTAGGAGGGGAGTGGCTAAGGCCCAAGGACTGCTGGGATATGTAGTTCATACAGTTTTTTCTTTTTATTTACTACGTTAAAATGATTTTGCACTATCTGCTATGAGCATTAATAAAGAAAGATTAATGCATAAGATATGAGCCTCCTGTCTGACGTATAATTGTGGTTATTCTGCCATTTGAGTCCTAATAAATTTATGCAATATCTGATTCCTGAGGAAGAGAGATATTTCTGGGCCCCCAAAACACGTTGGGTATTGTTTTGTGCAGGCGCACATTACCCTGCCGTAGCGCATCCCCTGTACGCTACGCCAACGCAGTGCAGAGAGGCGAGCATGGAATTCATAAAGCCAGTGCTCCCAACGTTGCACCAGCGTGGCGTGGGTTTCAAGGGCGCAGGCCGGCGTAGGTGGAAGTGGGCGTGATCCCATGCAAATGATGGGCCGAGCGCCAGACAAGTACGTATAACGAACTCCACATGCGCCATGACGTGAACGCATCTTCTTGCGCATGCTCACAACCACATCGGAACAACTGCCTAAGATACGCCGGATCACTGTGTACGCCGTTAACGTAACCTACACCGAGCCTGACACACGTCCAACGTAAAATACGCCGGCTTGTGTTCCCTGGTGCAGACCTGAGCATGTCTGTTGCTGAGTTACACCTCCTATATGGGGGAACAACTTTACGCCGGACGTACAACTTACGCACACCGCGTGTAGCTTGCGTCGGGCGCACGTACGTTCGTGAATCGCCGTATTTACCTAATTTGCATGTTTGAATGGCTAATCAATGAAAGCGGCACCATGCACCCAGCCTAAATGTACGCTCACCCTACGCCGGCGTAAGCAAGTTACATCGGCGGGGTGTAGCCTGGTTTTAGGCTACAGAGATGTACAGAAAAAATACTTGGAAAAAATAAAACTGACACAACCAATACATTTTTAGAGACAGAATTGGTGCAACATATTATATTTTAGATCTTTGGTTTTCATAAACTTTAATACAGGGGTAGGCAAGCTTTGAGAGCTCTTCCAGGACAACATGGAGGAGATCAAAGATCACTGGGGTGTGGCACCTTTTTTTTCTTAAAAAGAAAAACTAGCAAGCCCCCAAGAATAAGACGGCCTGAAAAAAACTTCAGGTTGATTTGTTTGACTAGTTTCAGGGCGTGGATATCTGCTCTGAGTTCTGGCAAGTGTAAGTAGTAAATAGGGCAGTATCTAGGGGTTAATAGTAGTAGATAGGACAGTGTACAGAAGTCAGTAGGATGTAGAGCAGTGTACAGAGGTCAGTAGGATTTAGGGCAGCGTACAGAGGTCATTAGGATGTAGAGCAGTGTACAGAGGTTGGTAGTAGGTAGTGCAGTGTACAGAGGTCAGTAGGATGTAGAGCAGTGTATAGAGGTCAGTAGGATGTAGAGCAGTGTACAGAGGTCAGTAGGATTTAGGGCAGCGTACAGAGGTCATTAGGATGTAGAGCAGTGTACAGAGGTTGGTAGTAGGTAGTGCAGTGTACAGAGGTCAGTAGGATGTAGAGCAGTGTATAGAGGTCAGTAGGATGTAGAGCAGTGTACAGAGGTCAGTAGGATTTAGGGCAGCGTACAGAGGTCATTAGGATGTAGAGCAGTGTACAGAGGTTGGTAGTAGGTAGTGCAGTGTACAGAGGTCAGTAGGATGTAGAGCAGTGTATAGAGGTCAGTAGGATGTAGAGCAGTGTACAGAGGTCAGTAGGATTTAGGGCAGCGTACAGAGGTCATTAGGATGTAGAGCAGTGTACAGAGGTTGGTAGTAGGTAGTGCAGTGTACAGAGGTCAGTAGGATGTAGAGCAGTGTATAGAGGTCAGTAGTAGGTAGTGTAGTGTACAGAGGTCAGTAGGTATGTAGAGCAGTGTACAGAGGTCAGTAGGATGTAGAGCAATGTACAGAGGGCAGTAGGATGTAGGGCAGTGTGTAGCGGTCAATAGGATGAAGAGAAGTGTACAGAGGTCAGCCGTATCAAGAGCAGTGTATAGGTATAGGTATCAGTTGGGCAGAAGACAGGGGATCAGGAGGGTTGGAGTGTCAGAAAGCCATGAAACTGGGAGGTGAGGGGGGCATGGTACTAGGGAGTCGGGAGAGTATGGTACTGGGGGTTCAGGAGGGTATGGAACTGGGGAGCCAGAAAAATATGGTATTAGGGGGTCAGAAAGGAATAGTATTGTGGGGTCAGGAGGGTACAGAAGTTGTTACCAGATGCAGAAGGGAGCAAGTAAGGTTCTGCGCCCTAGCTATGTAGTCTGGCACTGATCCCCCTGGCCCTCCACTCTCGTCCATCTCATAAGCACCTTGGATGGATCAGAATGCAGGAGGGCTGGTAGGGATGAGCGCACTATACTCAGGACTCAGTGGAAGAGCTTGTTGTTCGGACAAAAGCCCAAACTCACCTGAGCTATTCTGGAGTCTTTCTTCTCCCGACAGCCACATGTATGCAAGGGGCTGAGGCAGAATCTGCATCCTGGGATTGGCTGAGTGTGCAATGCTGCAGCTCTGTAGAAAGTGCTGGGTTGGCAATGCAGGGACGTATTCACAGTCTACCCACCACCTGCCAACGGTTGATGGGTAGATCGCGATCGACCAGTTGCAGACCCCAGATTTAACATAACTTTACAGGCTCATGCACACAGTGTTTTCAAAACACCTCTTTTATATGTGTTTGCCTTTTTTTTTGTCTGTAAAAGCACCTGGCCATACGCATATAGGCTTTTACAAGAGGAGCATTTACAGGCTGGAAAACACCAGCGCATTCTTGAGAGGTGTTTTGGGGGAAAAAAATGCTTGATGTGGGTAATTGTGTTTAAACGTGCCTAACACTAGACACATTTAGCGCTTAAGCGTTCATTCATTCCGATGGCCAAAATAAATAATATTCTGGGCAATGAAATTCCTAAATTCTCGAACACTTGATGTGCATAAATGGCTTTAGGCGTGGTTTTTAAGCAGCTTTTCTCCTGCGAGGAGAAAAGGCATTCAGGAGAGCCGAGCAAACGTTCCGTTTACATGAGGCTTAATAGAATTGGTATAGCTCAAGAATCAGTGAAAAGGTGAGTTTATTCAAAATGCTAATAAAATGTGCCAAACTGGGTTGCAGAACACTTCTCTCACAGGCTTCTTCTCTAGCGACTCATTTCCCATTCTTCCTTCTTATAATAGCCAGATAAAACAGCTAAATATACAGTTGCAATGCATATTTTATGATTACGATTTTACCTGCCAAATGATTTGTAATTTTGACCAGTCATTCTTGTGATATATACAGGGCTCAAGTCCTGCGGGAACGCGTGGGAACGGAGTTCCTGCACTTTTTTCACAGCAGGAACTTAGAGGAGCCAAGAGCAGCCGAGCCGCCGAGCCAATCCTTCACTAAGCGGCGATGCCCAGCTCGAGTCACTGTAGAAATCCTTTATGTTACTGGCCGCTTCCTGTATATGGATTCATCGGGTAGTGTGCGGGTATTCTGTCACTTCCTCGATGCCACAATGTCTCCTGGGAGCTTTTGTCATTGTTCCCAGCAGACATTGTGGAAGTCTGCCGCGAGTTATCCTGGGATTTAGAAAGAACTTACTAAGGTACAGTGGATCGAAAAAAAAAAAAAACATGCGGGTTAGTAATTATGCATATGAGCGTATAATTTTTTTATTTTTTTTTGGTGAGGGAGTGGATCTTGGGTGGGAGTTCCCACACTTTTTTCCCCAGGACTTGACCCCTGGGTATATACCTCTGCTTAGTCCATAAAATCTGCTAATCCTTGGTTCACTTTGATTCTAGGTTTAACAATAATTGCACCCCTCACCTACCAGTAGGTAGGTTTGACTCGCAGGTGCATTCGATTTGGCAAACATGTCCAAAAACGTGCAGATTGTGAATTATGTAGAGCAACAATCTTTTTTTTCCAGAGTTCTTTGCCATGAGGTGCCATGTTGAACTTCCAGTTACCAGTATGAGAGAGTGAGAGCGATAACACCAAATTTAACACACCTGCTCCCCAATCACACCTGAAACCTTGTAACACTAACAAATCACAGGACACCGGGGAGGGAAAATAGCTAATTGGGCCCAATTTTGACATTTTCACTTAGGGGTGCACTTTTGTTGCCAGCGATTTAGACAGTAATGGCTGTGTGTTGAGTTATTTTGAGGGCACAGCAAATTTACAATGTTATACAAGCTGTACACCCACTAAATTACATTGTAGCAAAGTGTCATTTCTTCAGTGTTGTCACATTAAATGTAATAAGATATTTACAAAAATGTGAGGGGTGTACTCATTTTTGTGTGATACTGTATTTAGAGAGAAAAAGAGAGAGAGAGTGAGTCCGATTGGGCATACACACGGTCGCAATATCCGATGAAAAGCTCCCATCGGAAATTCTGACTGTGTATTGGGCATTATACGTACCTGCTTTGTGCAATGAGATTGCACTGAGCGGCCTTAAAGGGGCTGTAAAGGTCCTTTTTTTTATTTTCTAAATAGGTTCCTTTAAGCTAGTGCATTGTTGGTTCACTTACCTTTTCCTTCCATTTACTTTCTTTTTTTCATCCAAAATATCTTTTATTAAGCAAAAAGGAGAAGATACAGTACATATAAAAAAGGATATCATAACAACCATGTATGTCTAACAGTATCTCCTAGCATTGAAATATGTCTTCATTCCCTAATGACAGAAACATGAGTCAATAAACCTCACAATTGGTGCCAAAAACAGTACAGCGTTATAGAGTTTAAGCATCACATGTTGCCCGAGGTCCTGGTCCCCTAGAACAAAAACACCCCCTCCCTGGCCAGAAAAGGGATCCGTCATATCAGGCAACGGTCCACCCATCTATACACACACGTGTCTGCAGCCTTGAGCCACCCACCCCACACCTTCTCGTATTTAGATGGGCAACCCCTGTGAGAGTATATCAATTTTTTGTAAGGTAGGGTTATATTAACCTCCGCAATCCAGTGTGAAACATCTGGCGGAGCAGGTCTCATCCACAGTCTAGCAACCACCTTGCGAGCAGAAAAAAGCGTTTTGTGTAAGAATATTTTAGAGAATTTATTACCGTCGGGGTTGGGGAATATTCCCAGTAGACACCATTTTGGCTCCAGGGTTATAGGGGACCCCATGGTGTCATGGAGGAATTTCACAACCTGGGACCAGAAGACCCTAGACCCTGCACCCTAGGGCAGCTCCAGAGAAGGTGGAAGAAGGTACCGGTCTCTCGAGCACACATCGGACATGTAGCCGAGAAGTCACTTTTGTATTTTGATAGTCGTATAGGCGTGAGATACGCTCTGTGGAGTATAAATATCTGAGTCAGCCGATCAGATAATTTAGGGGAGACCAGTTTGCATGTGTCTAAAGCGTCACTCCATTCATCATCTGCTATGGGGCCCACGTCACCTTCCCACCTAGACTTCAGGGCGTACGCCCCCACAGTTGCCGCTGGAAGCGTGAGCATAGTGTAGAAGCTTGAGATAAGTTTCTTTGGGTCAGGGTATTTTACAGCCGCCACCAGGGGATTAGTCTCTACAGTGGGGTCACCTAAGGGGAATTGTGCATGGAAAGCATGACGAAGCTGCAGGTACCTGAAATACATGAACTCTGGGAGCGAGAACTCCACCCGTAACCGTTCATAAGTTTTCAGTCCTCCATTCAAGGTGATGTGAGATAGATAAAAAATGCCCCTTGTATACCATAGTTCGCTATCTGGTAGTGCATTAAATTCGGGGAGGGCAGCGTTGTGCCACAATGGGGTAAAGTTGTGCAGGGGCGGAATGTGCAATTTATTGGATGCCAGGGCCCAAATTCTCCTATATTGGTATATGAGGATCTTACGGTCAGCCTGTCCACCCACCCTCTCCGCCTTCCCAAGTATTGCCACCATAGAGTCCATTGTTGGCCGCGTCCAGTTTGGACAGAGAAAACACAAAAACCTGTCCCTGTCAGTTTTGTCAATGTGGAAAATTTGGGAGAGTTGGGCCGCAAGGTAGTAGCTTCCGAAGTCAGGCAAGGCCACACCCGCCAAGTCAGTGGGATTTTTGAGCTTGTGCCACGGGAGTTTATGCCTGGCACTGCCCCATACAAATGGTTTTAAAAGGGCATCTATAGATTTGAAAAGCCTGAGCACCAGGTACACAGGAGAGTGCCAAAGCACATACAAAATTTTAGGGAGTAAAACCATTTTGATGAGACCTGTGCGGCCCATGACACCCAGGGGCAGACGTGCCTACACCTGTGTCCTGTGCTTAAGCATGTCAAATAGCCGTGCCACATTAAGGTCTATGTAGTCAGCCGGGTCCCTGGTGGTATGGATTCCGAGATATTTAATACGGTCAACTCTCTGCAAGGGAAGTAGTGCTTTGTCTCCCGGTGTTGGAAAACTGTCCAAGGGAAGTATCTGGGACTTGTCCCAATTTATTTTAAGGCCAGAAAAGGCGCCAAACCGCTCTATTAGGGCCAGAGCCTGAGGCAAGGAGGTGTCCGAGTCGTCAAGGTATAGGAGGGTGTCGTCCGCATACGTGCTGATCTTTTCCACCACCCCCGCTCTGCCTAATCCTACAATCCCAGAATGTGCCCGAATCGCTATGGCCAGTGGCTCCGCCGCAAGCGCATACAGTAGCGGCGACAGCGGACACCCCTGCCTGGTACCCCTAGATAGAGAGAATTGCTCTGAGGGCCAGCCATTTGCCAAGACTCTGGCCACCGGATTCTGTTACAGAAGTTGGACCCATTTTATGAACCTGGGCCCCAGGCCAAACTTCCCCAGGCAGGTCCACAGATATCTCCACTCAACGGAGTCAAATGCCTTGGCAGTGTCCAAGGCAACTATCATCCTGGAACCCGGGTTGTCATGTGTAGTCTGGAGATTGATAAACAGTCTGCGAAGATTGAAGGAGGTGTTCCTACCCGGCATGAAGCCCGCCTGGTCCCCGTGTATTAATGAGAGAACAACCTTGTTCAGCCGGATAGCAAGTACTTTGGCGAGAATTTTGATATCCACCTGAAGCAAGGAGATGGGGCGGTAAGATTCTGGTAGACGCGTGTCCTTCCCGGGTTTGGGTATGAGCACTATAGTAGCCTCTCTCATCGTGGGCGGCAGGTCAGAGTGTTCAAATATAGAGTTATATAAGGTTAGCAGTCTGGGAACCAACAGGTCCGAGTATGTGGAGTAAAACTCCACAGGGAGACCATCCCATCCCGGGGCCTTAGATGTGGGGAAAGTGGCCAACGCCGCCGATATCTCCTCCTGAGACAGAGGCTCCTCCAATTCCTTCATCTGGTCAGTCGACAGTCTAGGAATTTGAAGCCCAGCCAAAAATGTTTCCATAAGGGAGGGGTCGTCTGAGACGGTGGTGGTGTATAGGGCAGCAAAGAAATCCCGGAACATCGTCGTGACCTGAGTAGGCTCAGACACGAGGACGCCATCTGGGGAGCGGAGAGATATCACCACAGGGGGTCTCTCCTCGCTATGAACAATGTAAGCTAGCAATTTCCCCGCCCTCTCACCATGCTCGAACGACCTCTGTCTGAGGAAAAAGAGCTTTTGCTTGGACTTTTCGTACAGTAACTGGTCCAGGGTCCTCGAGCACATCTTAAGATTGCCCGCCCTGTCAGGGGTGGGGTCACCAAGGAATTCTCTCTCTGCGGACAGCAAGGTCTCCGTCGCCACATCGAGAGCCACAGTGGAAGTCCGTTTCAGTCTGTTAATACGGGCTGAAAGGGTCATTCGTGCGTGGAGCTTGAACGCCTCCCACACCACCTGTGGTTGCGCAGAGTCCTCATTGTTCGCAAAGAATTGCTCCCAGTCCCTTCCATTTACTTTCTAAATGTTTTTTTTCTTTGTCGGAATTTCTCACTTCCCGTTTCTCCTCAGTAAGCTTGCCCCCATCATCCGAGCTGTTCTGGCTGGGGGTTAGTCAGCCAGAACAGCTTACTGAGGAGGAACAGGAAGTGAGAAATTCTGACAAAGAAAACAAAGGAAAAAAAACATTTGAAGGGAAATTGAAGGAAAGGGTAAGTGAACCAACAATGTACTAGCTTAAAGGAACCTATTTAGAAAATAAAAAACAAACCCCTTTAATCTTCCTTTTCTGGAGTTCCCTATTCCTCCTCATCTCAGTACACCATAAGAACCCACTTCTTATGGTAGCACACCTAAGAGCTCACTCCCAAGCTGGGCTGTGTGCAGGGCCACTTATAGAAATCACGGGGCCCCGTACAGCCTACCTGACGGGGCCCCCATGCACACATTTCCAAACAAAAATCCCCCCCTAGCACAACGCCCTCTAAATTACCCCCTGCCTCCCCCCCAATCTCTCCTCCCAGCACATATCCCCCCATTCTTCCTCCTCACGCATATCGCCCTCCCCAAATCCCCATTACATTTGCCAATGCCAACACAGCCAGGAAGAGGTGTGCTGTGTTTTGTTCTCCCCTCCTGTCAGAAGAGCGCTGGTCTTTATAGTACATGAGACCGGATCGCTCTTACTGTAGATTGCATTGCACTGTACACACACACAGCGCTCCCATCTCCTCCAAAGGCTGCTCAGTGCTCACCTCCCAGCAGCAACAAATGTGGATAGGGGCAGTGTGTGTACAGTGCCATGTGATCTACAGTAAGAGCGTTCCGGTCTCGTGTACTGTAAAGACCATCACTCGTCTGACAGGAGGGGAGAACAAAACACAGCACACCTCCCGCTGACACTTCTTCTCTCACCACTCCAGGCTCCAAGCTGCCGTCTCCTCATTCCAGCTGTGAGTGCGGGCGCAGAGGGGGCGGGGGAAGCAGCTCAACAGTGGCCAGCCAGCGGGGGGGAATAACAACCCACTTCACCATCCCCTAAATCCAGCCCTGTGTCTCTCACCTAGCAGCTGAAAGCCGAGATGGAGAGAACCGGCTTTGAGTTGCTGGGTGTGAGACGCTGTCATTCTTTATTCTCTGCTCCACCGATCCTCCTGCTGTCCGGGCCCCCTACAGGAGGGCTGGTGGTCCCCCCCTATCAGCGGTCCTGGCTGTGTGCATCTATTGACTCACACAGCACAGGTCAGCCCCACCCCTGCTCTGTGCTCACTGAATTTGATTGACAGAAGCTGGAGACAATGGCACCCACTGACAGAGGAGAATGCCACTGCAGATAGGCACATCACTGGATACAGGACTGAGGTAAGTAGGTGGTGGTAAAAATGCTTTGCCTTTAGAACCACTTTAATTGTATATGCACACCTTTGCATTGCATTAATGCATGTTTTATGACATGAGTGAGTGAGTGAGTGAGTAACTTGTATAGCGCAACAAATGCGAACTTAATCGCCTCAAGGCGCTTTCCTTCCAGTGTCGTCCTGGTCCTTCAGAAGAGATGGGTTTTTAGTTTTTTCCTAAAAACCCAATGGTTTTCTTCCAGGCGGATGGTCATGGTTAGAGCATTCCAGAGTCGAGGTCCTTGGACTGCAAATCTGCAAAAAGTGTAGCTGCTGGCTTTTAATAAACATTCACTTACCTTCTCCACGTTCCAGCGACGCGCCGACCGGGGCTCCGCTCCTCTCCCCCCTCCCCCGCCGGCGTCTTCATTCTAGCTGTGGGCACCCAGCCGTGACAGCCTTCGGCTTCACGGCGGGGCACCCACTGCGCATGCGCGAGCCGCACTGCGCATGCGCGCGCGGCGCGCCACTGATTGGACAGGCGATCACCTAGGACCTGTCGGTGTCTTAGGCCATCGCCTACAGGGAGGGGCTGCAATAAGGCGATTAAGCCTAATCGCCTTACCAGCCCCTTGGCAGGAGCAGGAAGTGGGACAGGAAGTCCCACTCCTCCTGAAGCCCCCACCCCCCCCCCCAAAAAAATGACATGCCAAATGTGGCATGTAAGGGGGTGTGGAGTGGAACAAGCGGAAGTTCCATTTTTGGGTGCTCCGTGACAGCTCCGTGACATCTGAGCCCCAGAGCACAGAGGGAGGGGAGCGCTGCGTGTGATCCAGGAAATGGTGAGGCTGCATTTAGTGGGCACAGAGGCTGTATGCATGGGCACAGAGGCTGCATGCATGGGCACAGAGGCTGCATGCATGGGCATAGAGGCTGCATGCATGGGCATAGAGGCTGCAATTAGTGGGCACAGTGGCTGCATTCATGGGCACAGAGGTTTTTACTGTACGGTCGTACGACTTTTATCGAACAAGTATGCCCGAAAACCCACCAAGAATCGTACGATTATAAGCGGGTTAGTGGCGTGATCGTTCGATAACTGCTGAACGGGCCGGTGTGTGCGCACACGGCCCTTCCAGCATTGCCATCATTGGAAGCCCGCCCCAGCCTTGGGGCGGCAAAGGGAGTGTAACATCCCTGCTATGCAACTACAGTAAAACAATTGGTTTTAAAACTATAGAGGTCTCTCAGGTCAACCACCAGTTCTCTCTCAGAGTAAACAGAGAGATTGGGGTTAATTCATCACAACCTCTAGTGGACAACCAACCTAAAGACTGTAGAAGCTTATTCCCTCATAAGCAACTACCTGAGGGGGGAACAGGGTAGTATCTCAGATACAGACAAGGTATTACTGCCAATCTACAAACACAGACTATAGGTAGCACGTAGTATATGATACTTGCGGTTCTGCAGAGTGAAGTAGTAGCAGATGATGTAGGGGATATCTGGAAGTCCTAAGCAGGAACAAGCTATCTGTGTATATAAAGGATCTTCAGGTATCAAGATGACTGCAGATGTCCTACAAACAGGAATCAAAGATAAGTCCGGGTCACAGGCCGTGGTCAGGTGCTGGAGAAGACATGGGTATCCAAAGTCCAAGCCGGGGTCAAGGGTTCAGGCAAGCAGCAGTCCAAAAACAAAGCCAAGGGTCAAAAGCTGGGATCAGTCAAGAAGCTGAAGATATAAGCAGGTAGCTTTAGCTCAGACAGGGAGATCAATACCAAAATGAACTGACACCTGTCTCATAGTGAGGCAGGGCTTTATATCCAAGTTAATTAGGCAACGTCCCTCAGCTGGACCAGGATAGAAGTGCAAATAATAGGGAGATCAGGCAAACAGCATATGGTTCAGCACTAGGCTTCAATGGATAGCAACATAATCTGAACTGAGAGATGGCTCAGAGGCAAGGTGTTGGGATTTGAATGGAGAGGTCCTGGATTCAATTCCACCCTGAGGCGCGACCACGCCTCGCTGTCTGTTTTGCACGATAGGGATCGTGACAGGGAGTAAATCCAAGCCTATCTATGGTGCCTCATAGACAGCCCAATGATTCTCCAACTTGACGCAACTGCACATATTGAAGTATTGACGTGCAACGTCTGTGGGCGCTTTCACATAATGAAGCCCTATTAAGCATTTCCTAATGTAAATTGTAGTAATGATGTCAGATTTTCTGATAAGCTCTATAAAACCTAAGGGGAAATGAGTAAAGTATTCCTCAAACTCTGACATATGCACTTCAGCTTCCTGGTGGAAGTAGGGTTGGCTGAACTTTTGATTGATGAAGCATCTGGTGCTCTTCCTAAGTGGCAACTACAGCAGCAGTAGCATCAATGCACAAAGTACCCAAAAAATAGACAGAAAATAAATGGATGAGGGAGTCTGCCAAACAACACAACAGCAGTTATCCATCAAAATCTCCTGTTATATTTTCAGAGAGAAACAAGCAGTATGTTATGAAAAGCACAGACTGGCATCTGAGCAGATTTTTAACTAGCTGAAAAAATATTCCTGCAAATAGGTCTTATAACATAGGCAGTAACATATCTATACAGTAATAATATACACAGTTCATAATAATACATGATAACTATAGAGTACAGTGCAGTATGTATATAGTAATAAAGTACCCCCCTAGGGTGTCTGCTAAAAATATACATATATAGGGGTAGATTCACGTACCTCGGCACATCTTTCTGCCGACGTAGCGTATCTTCTTTACGCTACGCCGGCGCAACGTTGAGAGGCAAGCATGGAATTCACAAAGCAAATGCTCCCAACGTTGCGCCGGCGTAGCGTATAGTCGTCGGCGTAAGCCGATGTAAGTAAAAGTAGGTGGAAGTGAGCGTGATATATTTAAATGAAGCGTGACCCCATGCAAATGATGGACTGAGCTTTAAAAAAATGAACTGTGCATGCGTCGTATCTTGGACGCATCCCAGTGCACATGCTCAAAGTCACGTCGAAATAACTGCCTAAGATACGTCAAAACACTGCCTACAACGTGAACGTAACCTACGCACACCCCTATTCACGTACTACGTAATCAACTTAAAAATCGACGGCGTTCGTTCCCTAGTCCATACCTTTGCAAGAGTTGCGCCTCCAATATGGGGAATAACTTTACAACGGACGTAACCCTTACGCAAATTGCTTAAAACATTGCGCCGGGCGCAAGTACGTTTGTGAATCGGCGTATCTTACTCATTTGCATATTTAAAATGGGAACGCCAGATGCGTCCAGCGTAACTATGCGCCCACGATACGCCAGCGTAGGCAAGTTACGCCGGGCGGCTTAAGCCTATTTTTTGGACGTATCTAGCTTGGGGATACGACGGCGCACATTTGTACTTACGACGGCGTATCTCCAGATACGCCGGCGTAAGTCCTACGTGAATCCGGCCATAATGTTTGGGGGTTCTGAGTAATTTTCTAGCAAAACAAATATGATTTTTACATGCAGGAGAGAAGTGCCGAATAGGTTCCCAAACAAAATTGACGTCCTTTTTTCCCACAAATAGAGCTTACTTTTGGTGCTATTTGATCACCTCTGCGGTTTTTATTTTTTGCGCTATAAACAAAAATAGAGCGACAATTTTGAAAAAAAATATATATTTTTTTCTTTTTGCTGTAATAAATATTCCTGAAAAAGATATTAAAAAAAAACGTTTTTCCTCATTTTAGGCCGATACGTATTCTTCTGCATATTTTTGGTAAAAAAACACTCAATAAGCGTTTATTGATTGGTTTGCGCAAAAGTTTTAGCATCTACAAAATAGGGAATAGTTTTATGGCATTTTGCCATAAGTGCTAATTTTCTCTAGAAGTGAATGCAGCACCTATACTCACCTGATCCCTTGATCCTTCAGAAAATGGTGTTCCCCCATGTCCAGAGCTGGTCTATGGGCGTGATGACATCAGAAACCACATCAATCTACCACACAAGACTGCTGAACTGTGAGGGGCATGAGTCGTAGGGATTTGTCTTGAGCTGGGCGGATTGGAGGACGAGGTGAGTATATCTCAGCTTTTTGAACCCCTAAACTAAAATGAGCAGTTAACCCATGCAATGTGGGCACAACCCCACAGCATGGTGAAAAAAAAATTGGCTAAAGTTTAGTCGCAGCCACAGCAGGAGTTATATGCCCTTTCATGGTTGGTGGGTGTAGGACCTGCCAAGTATGACCCATTTAAGTGAATGAGGTCACTCTGAAAGTGCCCTGCAACTTTAGGAGTACATGAGGGGCAATTGGCCAAAAGGCCAGGCGATCCTATTGGAAGCCTAGGAGGAAGAGAGAGGAGAACACACACAGAGGAGAAGACCAACTGACCCACCAGCCACCACTGTGACCATGAATGGCTCACCGCGACTCCGATAGGGGAGGGAGGGGGATCAGAATTTCATCCCGGGTAGGTAAGGAGGCTGTCCTTCTCACATGGGGGGCACATTCCCAGCATTCATTTCCCCGCGGGGGGTGGAGCGGTGTCAACCCCCCCCCACCAGCTGCCACTGGAGAACAGCAAACGATGGGTTAAAGCAGGTAGTTTTGTGTTACTTTCTCACCACCTGCTGTAACCCCTTGGACTCTGCAGAAGCATGCAGTTGCAGGGCACTTGCAGAGTGGCACCATTTACTTTACTTGAATAGGTCACGATCAGTTCTGCCAACCATTAATATTTTTACTGGCAGCCAGTAAAAAAATGGGCACTTTTCTCCCGTCGGGTAATGCCAGTGACAGGAATAGGTCAGTAAAAACGTGGCTGTGCCAGTCAATTTTGCATGTTGTGTCAGTAAATTTCAGTCTGGTAGGTTGGCAACACTAGTAGCGACAGGCAGGAGGTAGAAAAAACAAATGTCACTGCCCCTACCTATGACTGGTCTATATAGTAAGGAGTGCTGGAGATACAAAAACATAGAGGGCCAGATTCACAAAGAATTACGCCGGCCTATCTACAGATACACCGCCATAATTCTAATTTCCCGCCGGCGTATCTTTGTTTTGTATCCACAAAAAAAAATACACCGGAATTACGCTAAGAAACGACTGGTGTAACGTTATTACACCGTCGTCTCTTAGGTGCATATTTACGCTGGACGCTAGGGGCGCTTCCGTCTATTTCCAGCGTAAAATATGCAAATGAGCGAGATACGCAAATCCACGAACGTACAAGCGGCCGGCGCTTTCAATTTACGTTGTTTGCATAAGCGTATCTCCGGCGTAAAGCTACCCCTGCTATATGGAGGCGCAGACAATGTTAAGTATGGACGTCGGGACAGCGTTGTTTTGTACGTCGTTTGTGTATGCCGATCCAGAAGGGGCTTGGGCGTAAGTTCCGTTCACGTCGTTTTCATTGACTATTTGCGAAGTGATTTCACACATGCGCACTAGGATACGTCCATGGCCGGCGCATGTGCAGTGTAAAAAAAGCGTTGTTTGGTTCGGGTCATTCATAATTATAATAAAACACGCCCCCCACTAGTAAATTTGAATTACACCCGTGAACGCCGGCCCATTTACGCTAGGCCGCCGTAAGTTACAGCGGCATTTCTTTGAGGGTAAGGAAAATGCCGCTGTGACCTACAGCGGTGTAGCGTAAATAGGACACGCCGTGCGGGCGGCCAAGGTATGTGGATCTGGCCCAGAATATCCAAGCTCAAACCGACCAATCAGCAACCAACCAAATTCACCTGTCTAACAGTATGCGTTAAAAACAGAGGTTTAGTTTGCAAATGCATGTGTAAGCTGCAGGCCCCGTCAAGGCTCTCTGTGTACTGCAGTCCTAACTCTAAAATTGTAAGTCTCCTCAGTGGAAGCACATGCATGCTGATGGATAGATAAAGCGCAGGTGACTGGAGGTAGCCCAGCCCTCCTTAACCACTTGCCGACCACGCTATAGCAAAAATACTGCTACAGCGCGGTCGTGGAAGTGTCCGTGCTCGCCGGGTCTACAAGACCCGGCGCATCACGGTTCACGGTAAATTGCCGCTGGTAGCGGCCGTTTAACACGTGATCGCGCCATCGAATGCCGGCGTGATCACTTGTAAACAAACCGGCGTCATTTGATGACGCCGGTTCCTCCCTCTCCTCTCTGTACCGTTCGGTACAGTGTGAGAGGAGAGGGGGGGGGGAGCGGGGTGTCAGCAGCAGCGCTGTGGCTGGATCTGTGACAAATGCAGTCACAGATCCATCCATCCCTCCATCCATTCCAGCTCAGCCATCCCTGCTACCCCAATACTGTGCAATACCCCAGTACTTAGCAATACCCCAGTAATCAACAATACCCCAGTAATCAACAATACCCCAGTACTCAACAATACCCCAATACTTAACAATACCCCAATACTCAACAATACCCCAATACTCTGCAATACCCTGCGTGATACTCTGCAATACCCCAATACTCTGCAATACCTTAATACTCTGCAATACCCCAATACTGTGCAATACCCCAATACTCTGCAATACCCCAATACTCTGCAATACCCCAATACTCTGCAATACCCCGCACGATACTCTGCAATACCCCAATACTCTGCAATACCCCAATACCCTGCGCGATACTTTGCAATACCCCCATACTCTGCAATACCTTGCGCGATACTCTGCAATACGGCCTATGGGGATTTTTTAATTAGCGAAGTTTGGCGCCATTCCACGAGTGTGCGCAATTTTGAAGTGTGACATGTTGGGTATCTATTTACTCGGCGTAACTTCATCTTTCACATTATGAAAAAAAAATTGGGCTAACTTTACTGTTTTGTTTTGTTTTAAGCACAAAACAGTTTTTTTTTAAAACACGCGTTCAAAAAATGTCTGCGAAAATACCATGCGAAATAAAAAGTTGTAACGGCCGCCATTGTATTCTCTAGGGTCTTTGCTAAAAAAGCATATATAATGTCTTGGGTTTCTATGTAATTTTCTAGCAAATAAATTATGATTTTTACATGTAGGAGAGAAATGTCAGAATTGGTTTGGGTGTTCCAGAACGCCTGATGGCGCTCCCTGCATGTTGGGCCTCTGTATGTGGCCACGCTGTGTAAAAGTCCCACACATGGGGTGTCGCCATACTCGGGAGGAATAGCAGAATGTGTTTTGGGGTGTCATTTGTGGTATGCATATGCTGTGTGTGAGAAATAACAGAAACAATTTTCTTTGTTTTTTTTTTACAGAATTTTCAGTCGTTTTTCTATTATAGTGCAAAAAATAAAAAACCCAGAAGTGATCAAATACCACCAAAAGAAAGCTCTATTTGTGTGAAAAAAAGGACAAAAATTTCAAATGGGTACAATGTTGTTTGACTGAGTAATTGTCATTCAAATTGTGAGAGCACCGAAAGCTGAAATGGCAATTAGAGGATTAAACCAGGTGTGAGGAGGCGACAGTGTGCCCGGTGATATTTGACTTCTCCCATGTTGTTCAGGTAGATCTCCACCTCCATAAGGTTACCTACCCCTGTTTGGGTTTAATAACTCTTTAATTTCTGTTGACAGTTTAATTGGAGGTCCGCTGAAAAAAAAAATATTAAAAGCCAGCAGCTACAAATACTGCACCTGCTGACTTTTAATTAGGGTTGTCCTGATACCACTTTTTTAGGACCGAGTACAAGTACCGATACTTTTATTCAAGTACTCGCCGATACCGAATACCGATACTTTTTTTTTTTTAAATGTGTCCACAAATGCAGCCATGTCCCCCCACAAATGCAGCCCTGTCCTCCCACAAATGCAGCCATGTCCCCACACATATGCAGCCATGTCACCCCCATATATGCAGCTATGTCACCTCCATATCCCCCATATATACAGCCATTTCACCCCCATATAAGCAGCTATGTCACCCCCATATATGCAGCCATGTCACCCCCATATATGCAGCCATGTCACCCCCATATATGCAGCTATGTCACCCCCATATATGCAGCTATGTCACCTCCATATCCCCCATATATGCAGCCAGTTCCCACATACCTAGATGCCGCATCGCCGCTGCCGCCGCTTAGTTAATACGGGTGGGGAAGATAACAGCTTTCATTTGAATAGCTGTATTGTTTCCTGCCGCGCCGCGTATAGACACTCCCCCTTGCTCTGGATCTGTCCAATCACGAGCAAGGAGAAGTGTCTATGTGCGGCGCGGCGGGAAACGATACAGCTATTCAAATGAAAGCTGTTATCTTCCCCGCCCGTATTAACTAAGCGGCGGGAATGCGGCGATGGTGCGGTGCGGCGGCGGCGGCGGCGGCGGGGGGGGGATCTGGTCGAGTATTCTATTTAGGTATCGGGACAACCCTACTTTTAATACATGGACACTTACCTGTCCAGGGCGCCCGCGATGTCGGCAGCCGATGCCGATCTGTCCGTTGGCTCTCGGCTGCTACCGCCGCCATCCTCGGTAAGGTAATCAGGAAGTGAAGCCTTGCAGCTTCGCTTCCCGATTCCCTACTGCGCATGGCGAGTCGCGCTGCACATCCTCACTGGTCCCTTCTGTCTTCTGGGACCTGTGTGTCTCCCAGAAGACAGCGGAGGGTGGACAGAGTAGGCGCCGGACGTGGCATAGGTCACTGCGATGACTGCAGTGTGCTATGTCAGGAAGTGGGAGCAAATACCTGTATTAGACAGGTATCTGCTCCCCCTTCGCCCTGAAAGGTGTCAAATGTGACACTGGGGGGATTCCTAAAAGAGGTAGTTCCATTTGTGGGTGGAACTCCACTTTAAACTGGGAGGCAATTTCAAACTGCCGATGAAAATTTTCTTAAACTGACACAAAATGTTTTCAATGCATCTGATTACCTATCTTTTCTAGTTTTAACTATGGTGATATTTTCAGTATTTTTTGTTGGCATATCAGTTAGTTATGAATTCTATAACAGTCACAGACAGAATTGAACTTTACTATTTTCCATTTGTAGTTTCATAGCTTTAATAGAGTCCAAGTACAGTATACGTAAATATGACAACACTACTAGGTACTGTATATATAGGTAAAACATTCACTATATACCTAAGGGTATATCATGGTTAGATTGAAAAAAAACACAAATGTCCATTAACTGCAACCCAATCATAGAAAATAAATAGGTTAAATACCTGCATCCTCGGAACCATAAACCTGCAGTTGATATGGAGGAAGGCAAAAAAACTCTAAAAAGAGAGTACCAATTTGTTCCAACAGATAAAAAATTCCTTCCTGATCCCCCAAAGCAATCATTACTTATAAATAATAATAAATGGGTATCTTTTGTGCATTTTTTAAATTAATTTACTTGGTACCAGCACCTGTGAAATTCTTTGCACATTTTCATATCTCTCACTGTGAAGATGTTTTTCTGTGTTTCAAGTTGGGTTCACACCCCAGCACTGAGCGTCTTTGAACTTTTTGCTGTAACAGGCCAAAAGATGCACAGAGCTCCTTTACCATTCGCACCGAAACCACTTTGGAGATGTGTGAACCGGCTCCATAGAGAGCAGCAATGTCCTGCTATGCGAATTGGATGCCGAAAAAAACACATCCAATTCGCAATAGTGTGAATCCGGCCTAAGTGCTAAACCTTATATATATATATATATATATATATATAAATACAGTGGGCATTGAGTGCACCCCTCACATTTTTGTAAATATTTTATTATATATTCGCATGTGACAACACTGAAGAAATGACACTTTGCTACAATGTAAAGTAGTGAGTGTACAGCTTGTATAACAGTGTAAATTTGCTGCCACTCAAAATAACTCAACACACAGCCATTAATGTCTAAACAGGTAACAAAGGTGAGTACACCCCTAAGTGAAAATGTCCAAATTGGATCCAATTAGCCATTTTCCCTCCCTGGTGTCATGTGACCCATTTGTGTTACAAAGTCTCAGGTGTGACTGGGCAGCAGGTGTGTTAAATTTGGTGTTATCGCTCTCACTCTCTCATACTGGTCACTGGAAGTTCAACATGGCAAAGAATCTGAATCTGGGCATCTGAAAAAAAAAAATTTGTTGCTCTACATAAAGATGGCCTAGGCTATAAGAAGATTGCCAAGACCCTGAAACTGAGCAGCACCACGGTGGCCAAGACCATGCAGAGGTTTAACAGGACAGGTTCCACTCAGAACAGGCCTCGCCATGGTCGACCAAAAAGAAATTGAGTGCACACGCTCAGCGTCATATCCAGAGGTTGTATTTGGAAAATAGATGTACGAGTGCTGCCAGCATTGTTGTAGACGTTGAAATGGGGGGGGGGGTCAGCCTGTCAGTGCTTAGACCATACACCACATACTGCATCAAACTGGTCTGCATGGCTGTAGTCCCAGAACGAAGCATCTTGTAAAGTTGAAAGTTGATGCACAAGAACAGTTTTCTGAAGACAAGCAGACTAAGGGCATGGATTACTGGAACCATGTCCTGAGGTCTGATGAGACCAAGATAAACGTATTTGGTTCAAATGGTGTTAAGCGTGTGTGGAGGCAACCAGGTGAGGAGTACAAAGACAAGTGTGTCTTGCCTACAGTCAAGCATGGTGGTGGGAGTGTCATGGTCTGGGGCTGCATGAGTGCTGCCACCACTGGGGAGCTACAGTTCATTGAGGGAACCACGAATGCCAACATGTACTGTGACATACTGTAGCAGAGCATGATCCCCTCCCTTTGGAGACTGGGCCGCAGGGCAGTATTCCAACATAATGACCCCAAACACACCTCCAAGACGACCACTGCCTTGTAAAGAAGCTGAGGGTAAAGGTGATGGACGGCGAAGCATGTCTCCAGACCTAAACTATTGAGCATCTGTGGGACATATTAAAATGGAGGGTGGAGGAGCACAAGGTCTCCAACATTCACCAGCTATGTGATGTTGTCATGGAGGAATGGAAGAGGACTCCAGTGGCAACCTGTGAAGCTCTGGTGAACTGCAAGCCCAAGAGGATTAACCACTTAAGACCCGGACCAAAATGCTGCTAAAGGACCTTGCCCCTTTTTGCGATTCGGCACTGCGTCGTTTTAACTGACAATTGCGCGGTCGTGCAACGTGGCTCCCAAACAAAATTGACGTCCTTTTTTCCCCACAAATAGAGCTTCCTTTTGGTGGTATTTGATCACCTCTGCGGTTTTTATTTTTTGCGCTATAAACAAAAATAGAGCGACAATTTTGAAAAAAATGCAATATTTTTTACTTTTTGCTATAATAAAATATCCCCCCAAAATATATATATATATATATATATATATATATTTTTCCTCAGTTTAGGCCGATATGTATTCTTCTACCTATTTTTGGTAAAAAAAAATGCAAAGCGTTTATCGGTTGGTTTTCACAAAATGTATAGCGTTTACAAAATAAGGGATAGTTTTATTGCATTTTTGTTATTTTTTTTTTTTTACTACTAATAGCGGCGATCATGACTGCGACATTATGGCGGACACTTTGGACAATTTTGACACATTTTTGGGACAATTGTCATTTTCACAGCAAAAAATGCATTTAAATTGCATTGTTTACTGTGAAAATGACAGTTGCAGTTTGGGAGTTAACCACAAGGGGGCGCTGTAGGATTTGTGTGTTCCCTGCGTGTGTTTACAACTGTAGGGGGTGTGGCTGTAGGTGTGACATCATCGATCACGTCCCCCTATAACAGGGATGATGTGATCGATGCTGTGGCCACAGTGAAGCACGGGGAAGCCATGTTTACACACGGCTCTCCCCGTTCTTCAGCTCCGGGGACCGATCGCCGCACTCCAGCGGCGATCGGGTCCGCGAGTCCCGCAGCTTCGGACCGGGTCACGGGAGCGCGCCGCGGGCGTGCGCCCGTGACCCACGGCTGGGTACTAGAACCAATGTATATATACGTTGATGTGCCCAGCTGTGCCATTCTGCTGACGTAAATGTACAGTAGGCGGTCCTTAAGAGGTTAAGGCAGTGCTGGAAAGTAATGGTAGTCTTACAAAATATTGACACTTTGGGCCCAAGTTGGACATTTTCACTTAGGGTGTACTCACTTTTGTTGCCAGTGGTTTAGACGTTAATGGCTGTGTGTTGAGTTATTTTGAGGGGACAGCTAATTTTTGCATTGTTACACAAGCTGTACACTTACTACTTTACATTGTAGCAAAGTGTAATTTGTCACATGAAAAGATTGAATAAAATATTTACAAAAATGTGAGAGGTGTACTCACTCATGTGTCCTCATATACTGTATATATACATAATCACATGTCCTCTCTTCTCAGTGATATAAGGGGCTCAGAGAGCTGGGGGAGGAGAAACAGCAGAACATTGATCTTCCCAGTGAATGGCTGTGTGTGTGTGGGGAGGGAGGTGTCATCACAAGTCCGATCATTGGAGGAGAGCAGGCTAAGCTCCCAGCACAGCCAGAAAACTGACCACCAGGTGCTCTCCTGCCTAGTATGGTCAGTGTATAATAGGAAAGCAGAGGGACTGCAGGATCACCAGCGATTTCACACAAAGGAAGCAATACAAAGAGAACAGGATATTTTTTTTATACATGTCCATTGTACAGCAGGCTCATATCAGGTTTTTGAAATGTTGGGATAACATATTCTTCAATCACTACTCCTTAAGGGAGAATAAGATATTTTATATATATATGCATGTCATGCATACAATATCATATTAATATGCCACTTGTTATATAATTTAATAACTAGTAAGATTTTCTTTTTTGTTATATTATTTTTTTATATATATTATGTCAGGGGTAGACAAACTTTGGCTCTCTTTTTTAGAATCCAAAAAGCTTGTGAGGAGACAGATAATGTTCACAGGGGCATCCGCTCCCCTGTTAATTTGAACAGGAACAAAATAACAGTGGGAGATAGACACGGTGCATTTACAGCTTGTTAGAGAAAAGTGCTTCTGTATGCAAAGATGGCTTCTGTGTGATGAAAGAAACTCCCTTACTGAGCTGAACACCAAAAAAAATAAAAAATTGCCGGAAAACTGCAGGACTCACTTCATGTCAAACACAAGATCCATCTACTGTATAAAGTTCATCTAAAGAAATGCTGCTCCTCAGCAAGGTATAAATGCTCTGCACCTATCTTCCCTACACACCTACATTAATCCAAAAAATCATTATGGGGCAATATTTTGAAGTTTTGATAATAGCGCCATGCTGCTGTCAGTAGGGCAGAGCATGGTATCAGTTATGGCCTGTACACACGATCGGTCCTTCAGAAAACCGTCTGAATGGATTTTTCCATCAGTTATCCGATGAAGCTGACTGATGATCAGTCGTGCCTACACACCATCAGTTAAAAAAAAACGATCGTAAAAAACAAAGACGTGCTAAAAAAAAATGAAGTTCAATGCTTCCGAGAATGCGTCGATTCTGAGCATGCGTGGATTTTTAACCGATGGACGTGCCTACAGACGATCGTTTTTTTCTATCGGTTTTTTATCCATCAGATAATTTTAAAACAAGTTCTTAATTTTTTAACCGATGGATAAATAACTGATGGGGCCCACACACGATCGGTTTAGTCTGAAGAAACCACGATCGGTTTGATGAGACAAACCGATCGTGTGTACGCGGCATTAGGCAGTGGAAGTGTCAGTAGGGCAGAGGATTGAGTCAGTAGGGCAGTGGAAGTGTCAGTAGGGCAGTGGACTTTGTCAGCAGGGTAGAGGATGGTGTCAGTAGAGCAGAGGTTGGTGTCAGTAGGGCAGAGGATTGAGTCAGTAGGGCAGTGGACTTTGTCAGCAGGGCAGAGGACTGTGTCAGTAGAGCAGAGTTTGGTGTCAGTAGAGAAGTGGACTTTGTCAGCAGGGTAGAGGACGGTGTCAGTAGAGCAGAGGATTGAGTCAGTAGGGCAGTGGACTTTGTCAGCAGGGCAGAGGACTGTGTCAGTAGAGCAGTGGACTTTGTCAGCAGGGTAGAGGATGGTGACAGTAGAGCAGAGGTTGGTGTCAGTAGGGCAGAGGATTGAGTCAGTAGGGCAGTGGACTTTGTCAGCAGGGCAGAGGACTGTGTCAGTAGAGCAGAGGTTGGTGTTAGTAGAGCAGTAGACTTTGTCAGCAGGGTAGAGGATGGTGTCAGTAGAGCAGAGGTTGGTGTCAGTAGGGCAGAGGATTGAGTCAGTAGGGCAGTGGACTTTGTCAGCAGGGCAGAGGACTGTGTCAGTAGAGCAGAGGTTGGTGTCAGTAGAGCCGTGGACTTTGTCAGCAGGGCAGAGGACTGTGTCAGTAGAGCAGAGGTTGGTGTCAGTAGAGCAGTGGACTTTGTCAGCAGGGTAGAGGACGGTGTCAGTAGAGCAGAGGTTGGTGTCAGTAGGGCAGAGGATTGAGTCAGTAGAGCAGTGGACTTTGTCAGCAGGGTAGAGGACGGTGTCAGTAGAGCAGTGGACAGTAGTTTTTAAATTTTATACATTTTTACAATCTTTTGTTTTAATATTTTTTACAATCTGAACACAGTTTACTATGCTTCAGATTATGAATGAACACAGTGAACGTTGGTACAGAAGGGTAAAAGGAAAGGGGTTGGTAAATAATATATTTACCAGCCCCTTCCTCTGCTCTCCACCCTGACACATCCCCACAGGCAACAGAAAAACATGGAATCTGCACAGGAGGGGTGGTAGGGGCACCATTTACTAGAAGGGGTCAGTCATATTTTACTCCTGCTGCTGCTTATTTCTGGTTGGAGATAGAGAAGAAGCTGTCTTTCAGCAGCTGCAGGAGGAAAAAATGGCCTACTGTCCAGGTGTGACAAGGAGGTCACATGGGCTCCCTGGAGCATGGAGAACCGCAGTCTGAGTTTTAGGCAGACTGAAACCCAAACACATTTTTTTTAAACTGAGACAGGTGGCAGCGCTCCTGTCAATGCAGCACCTGGGGGACACATTCCCCCCTGCCCCCCTCAAGATTCCTCCCTGCTTGTGCTAGAAGTTATGACGAAAGGGTCAGATATGTGCTGGGGGGTTATTTGTGAAGGGAGCTTTGAGAATGGAGTGGGCTTGTGTTAGAAGGTAGAGTGGGTGGGGGGGGCAGATATGTCCTAAGGGCACTTTTGGAACGGTGCTAGAAGGTGGAGTGGGGGGCGGATGTGTGCTGAGGGTTGCTTTGGGAGGGAGGAAAACTTGTGCTAGAAGGTGGGGGATTTCAAATCCAACCCCCCTCTTCTAGCACAAGTCCTCTCCCCTCCCAATGTTTCCCCCAGCACATATTCTCTTACCCCTGTTCCCCTCCCCAAATCACTTCTCCAAGTGTACATTCTTACCTTGCCCACCTCTATCCCCCTTCTTGGTCACTGTGCCCACTCCCCCCAAGTCACCATCAACAATAATCTCACTGTGGATCTCAGATCAGTGCGGCTCATTCCCTAAGTGTCACTCCTCCCTGGCGCCTCCTCCTCCTGTCTGTGTATAGGAGGATGTCAGAGCTGAGGAGGAGGCAGCTACAGTCCTCTGCAGCATGTTCTACAGGCAGTGGGCGGGGAGAGATATTGTACCAAAGGTACTGAAAGCACTGGTTCCCACATTCCAAACACCCTGCTTGAGATGTGGGTCAGGTGTGCCCCTGTCAGACCAGTTACTGGAGCTCAGTGCCGGGAATCATTCCGGCCCTGGGCTCTGGGATGCAGCACTAATTTGCTGGGATGCCGGGACTTAAATCAAATCTTGAAACTGTCCTAGCAAAAACTCGGACAGGGGGCAATGCTAACGGTGCCCCTCTAAATATGGCGCCCTGGGAAAAAAAGAGTGATTTATTAACCACTTAAGCCCTGAACCATTTGGCTGGCCAAAGACCAGAGCACTATTTGTGATTCGGCATTGCGTCGCTTTAACTGACAATTTTGCGGTTGTGCGACGTGGCTCCCAAACAAAATTAACATCCTTTTTTTCCCACAGATAAAGCATTTTTTGGTGGTATTTGATCACCTGTGCGGTTTTTATGTTTTGCGCTATAATCAAAATTAGAGCGAGAATTAAAATAAAAAAGGTTTTTGCTATAATAAATATCCCCCAAAAATATATATACATTTTTTTCCCCCTCAGTTTAGGCCGATACATATTCTTCTAAATTTTTCTGGTAAAACAATCTAAATTTAATGGCATTTTTATTAATATTTATTTTGTTACTAGTAATGGCGACGATCTGCGATTTTTATCGTGACTGCGACATTATGGCGGACACATTTGGCACCATTTTGGAACCATTGTAATTGATACAGCGATCAGTGCTATAAAAATGCACTGATTACAATAAAAATTACACTGGCAGTAGGGGGCACTGAAGGGGTTAAGTGTGTCCTAAGGAGTGCTTCTAACGGTAGGGGGATGGGCTGTGTGTGACACGACACTGATCACCGCTCCCGATTACAGGGAGCTGTGATCAGTGTCCTGTCACTAGGAAGAATGGGAAATGCTTGTTTACATTAGCATCTCCCCGTTCTTCCTCTCCATGAGACGATCGCAGGTGTCCACGTGGACATCGAGTCCACAGGACCCGCGGTCGGAGTCACGGAGCTTGCAGCAGACGAACGCACCGCCGCACGCGCGGCCACAATGTCGCATTTTAAAGGCAACGTATATATACTACGATCTGTCCAGCCGTGCCATTCTGCCAATGTATATCGGCATGCGCCGGTCGTCAAGTGGTTAAAGGAAGCAAGACTTTCAAATCCAACTTCAGCATCTCTAACAATCCATTCTTGTAGAGGGGCTACACCTACACTGTGAGCATTAACTGCTTAGGGGAGAGTAAAGCCAATTTTACTTACCCAATCCTCTATTTTTCTATTTTTCGCTCCCCATGTACAGCAGGGGTCTGCCCCTCTTGATGACATCAGGGCCTTAGACCGCTAGAGCAGTGTTTCTCAATTCCAGTCCTCACGCCCCCCCAACAGGTCATGTTTTCAGGATTTCCCTCAGATGAAAAGGCTGTGGTGATTACTAAGGCAGTATAACTGATCAAATCACCTGTGCAAAATAATGGAAATCCTGAAAACCTGACCTGTTGGGGGGGGCGTGAGGACTGGAATTGAGAAACACTGCGCTAGAGAGAAGATGCTACAGAAACCGATCTAGCAGCGTGGAGGTGCTGATGATCAGTTCAGAAGTAAATCTTTTTTTCTATGCCCCCCTAAAGCGAAACAAGTATGGAGCCCCACTGCTATGGAGAAGTTTTGTGGATTTCAGATTTAACTTGCAATTACTGTACATCCGGCAGTAAATATGTCACTAAGCAGGAAGTGGGGGAAAGTCTCTCCTATGAGAATGAGCAGAGCAATAACCACACTTATATAACTTTCCCCCCATGTACTGAAAAATGGGTGTTGGAAGGTTTACATATATAGTACATTTTTTCTTATCTAAAGAGACACAGTAGTAGCGGTTGGCCTTCACTTCATCTGAATAAAATTTCTACTTGAACTATAGATCTCTGTAGACAATAGACATTTTACAACAGTTGGTATAAAGACACAATGATAAAACTTGAAAAGAAGCTGTGCCCCACCTGCTACAACAAGACTATGAAATATTTAACTAGTAGAAAAAAGGAAAGATATTTACATTATTAGGGGCAGGACTAAAACATGTACAATATCTTACAGACAGATGTAACCAAGATATTGATGATATTTACCGCAAGATGATAACCAACTTCAGCTTAGTGCAAGTAATGTATTATATAAGACACAGACATGAGTGACGTAAACAAACTATCAGTGCCGATCCTGACCTCCCTGGGGCCCTAAGCAAAATGACATGTCACATTAAAGTGAGAAGCAGGGGGTGCTGACTTCTTACCTCTTCTCCCATGCAGCCAGCGAGTTGAGAAGTGGGGTGAAGGGCCGAAAATTACTTCTCACCAGGTGGGGGCCTTTAGTAATTTGGGGGGGCCCTCCTCAGCTTTACGGGGCCCTAAGCGGTTTGCATAGTGAGCCTATAGGGCGGATCGGCCCTGCAAACTATAATACAAAACAAACAACCCTAGTGAAAACACACATCAAATAGTGGAACCCAACTACCAAAATAGGTACTATAGAAAAGGAAGGGTTTTCAGGGAGGATGGGCAGACCAGGGTACCAGGTGGAAACAGGGCCAAGACAGGTAAAGGATAGTCAAAGGTGCCAAAGGGGTCCAGGAAATTCAGGCACACAGCCAAAAATACTGAAGCACCATCAGTGACATGGAGGAGGAGCTAAAATGGATGATTAAACTGACACCAAATAATATACTTTTTCTTCAAACATCGTCCATAGAAATCCACTACTTAACAGCCCTGTAACCCATTTTCATTAACATGTTTATTACTGTATTAATCTGCCTCCTTTTAATGCCCTCTGAGAGCCTCCAAACCTCTGCTTTTCTCGCTCACTCCCATTTGCAACAAGCTGTGTGCTGGGATGATACCCATGTGGGTTGCACTCCTGAGCCGGGCTGTGCGAGTTCCTAGACATACATAGCGCGGCTTGACGTTGCCCCTCCTCCCCCGTGCTCTCCTCACAGGATTTGACTGTCAGCAGAACAGAAACCAGGATGAGAGAGAGCAATGCAGTTGCAGATGCAACAGAGATGGACCGTGGGAGGACTCAGGTAAATGTTTAGAGTTCCACCCTCAAAATATTTTTTTTGACCAAAAATCCTAAAAAAATAAAATTAGAAAAACGTACTTACCAGAAATAGTGGTTGCTGTGCGGAAGTCCGTAATCTGCCTCTTCATCGTCCGTGGCAGGTCTTCTTCCTCCGTCCTACTCGCGGTGTCTTCTGGTAAATGGGGCGCGCTGCCTTCTGGGAACTGGGTGCCATTTCACAAAGCGCCGCGTGGCTCGCGCATGCGCAGTAGGAAACGGGAAGTGAAGCCGCACGGCTTCACTGCCTGTTTCCCTTACTGAGGATGGCGGCGCAGGGAGCTGCCAGGGATCAGCCTGGGGGGGGGGGGCTAACATCACGGGCGAGTAGGACAGGTAAGTGTCCTTATTTAAAGTCAGCAGCTACAGTGTTTGTAGCTGCTGAATTAAAAAAAAAATTGCGGGTGGAATTCCTCTTTAAGGATTAACGCTGAGCGAAGGGGGCAGTTTTTTACCTTAATGCAAAGAATGCAGTAGGGTAAAACATTTGATCTTTAGGACCTCTTTAAGCTCTACAGGCCATTGGTGGACGCTGAAATTGCAGCACACTAGTCAGGAACCACAGTGCCAGCAAGTATTCTGGTTGACTTGCATGTTCCTGACAGCAATGCATTCCCTTTAACCACTTCCATACCAGGCACTTACGCACCTTCCCGCCCAAGCCAATTTTCAGCTTTCAGCACTGTCGCAATTTGAATGACAATTGCGCGGTCATGCTACACTGCACCCAAACAAAATTGGCGTCCTTTTTTCCCCACAAATAGAGCTTTCTTTTGGTGGTATTTGATCACCTCTGCGTTTTTTTTTTTTTGTGCAACAACTAAAAATAGAGCGAAGATTTTGAAAAAAAAATAAAGTTTTTATTTTTTTCTGTTAATTTTTTTGTAAATGAGTATGTTTTCTCTTTCAATTATGGGCACTGATATGGTGGCACTGATGGGCACCGATGAAGTGGCACTGATGGGCACCGATGAGGTAGTTCTGATGGGCACCGATTAGGTAGCACTGATGGGCACTGATAGGCGGCGCTGGTATTGGGCACTGATGGGCACTCATGGGCGGCACTGATGGGCACTCATGGGCGGCACTGATGGGCACTCATAGGCAGCACTGGGCACTCATAGGCAGCACAGATGGGCACTCATAGGCGGCACAGGTGGGCACTCATAGGCGGCACAGGTGGGCACTGATAGGCGGCACAGGTGGGCACTGATAGGCGGCACAGGTGGGCACTGATAGGTGGCACAGGTGGGCACTGGTAGGTGGGCACTGGGCATGGATTGGCACTGTGGGGTGGCACTGACAGACACTGGGGTGGCACTGATGATCACTGAGGGGTGGCACTGATGGATCAATGTTGCCAATCAGTGCCCATGTGTGGGCACTGATTGGCATCATTTTTTTTTACTGCCACCCCTTTTTTTTTTGTCTTTTTTTTTTTTTTGTCATTTTTTTTTTTTTTTTTTTTTTCATTTTTTTGTGTCTTTTTTTTTTTATTTTTTTTATTGTCCTGGTGGTCTAGTGTGGCGATCCGAGGGGGGGCTGCGCTGATAAACAATCAGCGCGAACCCCCCCTGTCAGGAGAGCCGCTGATCGGCTCTCCTGTACTCGCGTCTGTCAGACGCGAGTGAGGAAGAGCCGTCGGCGGCTCTTCCTGTTTACATCGTGATCAGCCGTGATTGGACACGGCTGATCACGTGGTAACGAGGCTCCGCCGGAGACTCGTTACCGAGATCGGAGGTGCAGGGTGTCAGACTGACACCCCGCATCACCGATCGCCGCGCTGCGCGCCCTCACGGGCGCGTGCGGCATGAAATCGTGCTAGACGTTTGAGAACGTCTAGTCACGATTTCATAACCACTTCCCTGCCGTAAATCGGCTATTGGCCGGGCGGGAAGTGGTTAATAAATTAACATTAAATTCCTGTGTGTCTTAGTAGCCTAATGAGCTATTACCTAACTGCATTTTCCTCTCCTAGGCAAGATATCAATATTTTTGGTTTAAAACCTTTTCATAATACCGCCCCACCGTTTCTGCTCTCAATGACTTCTTAGTTAGAAGGAATAGCGGGGTATTTTGTGAACTCTTTCATAGCTGCATCAATCTATAAAATATAGATATGTTAAATAATAATGACTCTGATACTGAATAATTTCACAAAACACTATTCATGTCTGTGAATAAAACATCAATTGCTTTGAAGCGTAATATCAAAATGTAGCCCAGTTGTGTACAGTCACATTTTCATTACAATGTCCCTTTTTGGTACATTTGAGTAAAGCCATGAACTCTCTCTTTGCACATACAATTATGTGACCCTCCAAGCTTTCTCTCTCTGTCACCACCTCAATAGCTTGGAAACTAGACATGTGCATTCGTTTTCGTCCGAATGCCTTTTTCGCCCGAAATTTCGGGTATTTTCGTTATCGTTTTAACAAACGAAAATGAACGTGCAGAATCCAAAATCCGAAAGATCCTACCGTTTTCGTTGTTACAATAGTTCGATATAGATAGGAGATTCGAAATGAGGGTGACAATAGTGATCTGTGTCTATTA
The DNA here is from genome assembly GCA_029574335.1 of Rana kukunoris. Classification (NCBI taxonomy): domain Eukaryota; kingdom Metazoa; phylum Chordata; class Amphibia; order Anura; family Ranidae; genus Rana; species Rana kukunoris. Next base: position 138,106,887 of record CM056050.1, on the reverse strand, counting down.
GGGTTGTCCCGATACCACTTTTTTAGGACCGAGTACAAGTACCGATACTTTTTTTCATGTACTCGCCGATACCGAATACCGATACTTTTTTTAAATGTCATGTGACAGTTTTCAAACCACAATACAGACTAAGGATATTTTCTTTAGAATTATGAAGAACTCTAACTCAATAAAAAAAATGTATTTGCTTGTCACGCAGTAGTAAAAAACTCAAAGAATTTTCACAGAACATGTTGAAAAATACAAAAAAATCGGCAGAAGCATCGGGAGCATTTGCGCGAGTACAAGTACTCCCGATACTAGTATCGGGACAACCCTAGTGTCTATCGAACCTGTGGTAGAATGTACCTATCCTTAACTCTATTAGTCCAAGATTATTCTACATAGAGAGGAAAGATTTGACATAGAGAGAAAAGATTTGACATTATAGACATAGTGTTGGGGTAGACCATTCGACATGAATGACGAAGCAGCGAAAAACATACAAACGTTGAATCTGTCCTTGAAGGGTTATGGTGTCTGTCAAAAATTCTAAAAAGTTTTGACAGAGCAGCTAAACTGTACAACGCCGCAATCGTACATTTCCGGTCAAATGCTCGGCTCATAGGCTATAGAAGAATTTAAATGTTGGTTGACTAGTAATAATAATTAATAAATATAATTATTATTAGTGTCATACAACATTAGAGTTCTACTATAGCTTGTAGGCGGAACATTCGACCGGAAATGTACAGTTGCGGCGTCGTACAGTTTAGCTGTTCCGTCAAATCTTCTTAGAACATTCGACAGACACCATAAGCCTTCAATGACAGATTTAACCTTAATTAATTTGGATTTTCGGACGAATGCATTTTTTAACAAAACAAAATAAATAAAAACAAATTTAAATAAATAATAAATAATACATTTATTTTTTGGACGAAAACGAAATTCCGAAACAAAATGTTTCAGTGTGTACATGTCTATTGGAAACTGGTGCTTTAGGATTGTCATAGTGGCCCTTGATGAAATAACAGTCTCACATTCACACAAACACGTGCCTTTGTGCCCTTTTTATATCTTGGCTGCTTCTCTTGCATAGGAGACCACAGTTTGTCTTGGCCTACTGATACATGAGAAGTCATAATCCATAAGGGCCTCCTTAGAACATTTTCATGCTACCACCAAACACCAATAATCAGGGCATAGAAGACAGAAAAATTACTCAAAGGACGGTAATTAATGGTCAGACTTTAGAGGCAAGACGGGAATATCAAAAAATATATAAATTTATTACAAAAAATACACAATTGTACAAAGCAGATCAATAAAACAAAACCATATATATATATATATATATATATATATATATATATATATATATATATATATATATATATTTATATGACCATTAATTACCATCCTTTGAGTAATTTTTTCTGTCTTCCAAATTTACGGATGTCGCAAATGTGAGTGCTCCCCCCTTTTTTGATTCAGGGCATAGAAGAGTGACTGCAGATCCTAATTTAAAGCAGAACTTTATCTATACCCAACTTGATGAAATTATATGTTCTTTAGCAAGGAACATACATTGCACATTAATAATTATGCCTCCAAAATCAGTGCATACTTTGAGTTGCCTCCAGCATTGTTCCTGTTTCTTCTTGCTGGAGGCTTACAATTTGCTGAAGCCCAGGGCCCCTGAACAATAAATCATAAAGCGGAACTAAACCCGTTGATTTAAAGGTTTAAAAAACCTTGCCGAAATGCCGGGAATGCTAACTGTCACATTTGCTTGTGTCCTCAACCAAACTGTCAAACCATCCAATGGCTGGTGTCATACCATTGCAGATCAAGCAGTTTCCTTGGCTGTAAAGAATAGGTGGATTTAATTCCACTTTAACCACCTCTTGCCCGCCAGCAGATAATACGTCTATTTACCCATGTGATTGGCTGTGTCCAATTCGTTTTCGTTAGAATGCATTTTCGTCCGAAAATCTGTTTTTTTTCGTTATCGTTTTAACAAACGATAACGAAAGTGCAAGAAACGAAAACCGAAAGATCCGAATATAAAAAATGCTTTATTTTCGTTTTAGTTGCGGTAAAAATTTGATATAGAGAGATTCGACATTATAGGGAAAAGATTCGACATCATAGAGAAAAGATTCAACACTATAGAAATAATAGATTCGACATTACAGAGATTAGATTTCGATTTATGAGAAAATAGATTCGACATTATAGAGAATAGATTCAACATTATTACCAATCATACAACATTAGAATTCTTGTAGGCGATGTACGATTCAACGTAAAGATTCGATGTCCCGTCGAATATTCTTTTGACCATTCGGCAGAAACCAAGTATTATTGGATTTTCGGACGAAAGGTATTCCCCAACGAAAAACAAGATAAATCAAAACGATTTTCGGGAGTAACTAAATACATTTATTTTCCAAACGAAAACGAAAAAACGAAACTAAATATTCCAGTCTGCACATGTCTACTGATCACATGTAAACAAGGAAATGTCAGTTATCAGCTTTCCTCTCCTCACAGTGATAAAGTGTGAAGTGAGGCTAGACGATCACTGACATTTTCTCACAGGGGCCCTGATTATCAGTGCAGTCCCAAAAGTGCCCATCACTGGTGCCAGTCAGTGCCCATCAGTGATGCCAGTCAGTGCCCAACAGCATTGCTAATAAGTGTCCATCAGTGATGCCGATCAGTGCTGTCCATAAGTGCCACCAATCAGTGCCTATCAGAGCCACCTATTCATGCCGCCTATCAGTACCCATTGGGGCCACTTATTAGTACCACCTATCAGTGCCGTCTCATCAGTGCCCATCAATGCAGCCTATCAGTGCCCATCAGTTCTGCATATTAATGCCACCTCATCAGTTCCCTTCAGTGCCGTCTCATCATTGCCCATCAGTGTAGCCTGTCAGTGCCCATCAGTGTAGCCTCATTAGCGCACATCAGTGAAGGAGAAAAATTACTTATTTACAAAATGTTATAATAGAAACCAAGCAAAAAAAACATTTTTTTTTAAAGATTTTCTGTCTTTTTTTATTTGTTGTTTTTTTAGCAAAAAATATATAAGCCAGTGGTGATTGAATATAGAAAAAAAAACTATCTGTCTCAAAAAAAATTATAAAAATGTAATTTGGATACAGCATTGCACTACCGCACAATTGTCACTGAAGGTGCGACATGACTGAAAGCTGAAAATTGGCCTGGGCAGGAGGGGGGAAAAAGTTGTTAAAGTGATAATGAACACACGCATATTAATTTACATTGTCCCTTCTATTTCTGTATATGGACGATGACACCTTCATATGACCTAGATCTTTCCCAGCCTGTCTGCAGGGAAACATAAGCAGGAGGAGCTTCAAGTCCTCTGCTGCTGGTCACATATTAACAACAACAACAAAAAAAAACAGCCTTTAGAATACAGAGTAAATTAAAATAATTAATTAATATCAATAAACCGTTGTAAATTATCATACAAATATGTATTTGAAATCAAATCTTTATTATTTTTTGGCAATAACATGGTGTGGATGGATTTCTGCCAGTCACAGGCTGTTACACCCCTCCAGTATGTGTCTTAGAATAAGAGGGAAGTAAAGCCTCCATTAATCTACATGTAATATGCCACCCTCATTGTGTTTAGCTGGTTATGGGCATGGAAGAGGAGGGAAAGAGTTGACAGTCATTTACCACTGTGTATACGCCCACATGTCACATGGTCTGCTCAGGTGAGATGGGGAGGAATTGCTCAGCATAGAGAAGCACAAAAAAACTGAGCATCGGTAAAGTTGCCAACACTGCTCTGTATAGTCCCTAGCTGCATTGGGGACATGGACAGAAAGGGGGAGAGAGAGAACAGCAGGATCAACCAGGTTTTTTGCAGAATTCAGAAAGTGAATCTCCTAGTGACTGAGTGAATATGAACAGCATATTGAGAGTTTTTTATGATGTTGGTTTAGTGACACTAACCACTTAAGCCCCGGACCATTTGGCTGGCCAAAGACCAGGCCACTTTTTGCGATTTGGCACTGCGTCGCTTTAACTGACAATTGCGCGGTCATGCGACGCGGCTCCCAAACAAAATTTACATCCTTTTTTTTTCCCCACAAATAGAGCTTTCTTTTGGTGATTTAAAAACATCTGCAGTTTTTATTTTTTTACGCTATAAACAAAAATAGAGCAATGATTTAAAAAAAAAAAAGTATATTTTTTGTCTGTTTGCTATAATAAATATTCCCCAAAAAAGCAATAAAAAAAAAAAAAAGATTTTTTTCCTCAGTTTCGGCCGATACGTATTATTCTACATATTTTTGTTTAAAAAAAAAAAATCGCAATGAGCGTTGATTGATTGGCTTGCTCTAAAGACTATAGAGCCTACAAAATAGGGGATAGTTTTATGGCATTTTTATTAATAATTTTTTTACTAGTAATGGCGGGGATCAGCAATTTTTATCATGACTGCGACATTAGGGTGGACACATCGGACACTTTTGATGTCATTTTGGGACCGTTGTCATTGATACAGGGATCAGTGCTATAAAAATGCACTGATTATGGTAAAAATGACAATGGCAGTGAAGGGGTTAACCAGTAGGGGGCGCTGAAGGGGTTAAGTGTGCCCTAGGGAGTGCTTCTAACTGTAGGGGAATGGGCTGTGTGTGACATTACACTGATCACCACTCCTGATTTCCGTAAGCTGTGATCAGTGTCCAGTCAATAGGAAGAATGGGGAAATGCTTGTTTACATCAGCATTTCCCCGTTCTTCCTCTCCGTGAGACGATCGCGGGTATCCCCACGGACATCAAGTCGAGGCGCGTGCGCACCCACAATGCCACTTCTTAAGGAGGACGTACCTGTACTCCCATATGCCCATCCGAACCATTGTGCTAACGTATATAGTCGTGCAATGGTCGGCAAGTGGTTAAGACTGCCAGCAAGTCGGTCTCTACAAATCTGTCAGTGCCTAAAAATATAAAGCAACTAAGCATGTGCAGAGCAGGGTAAGACTGGATTTTAAACTGTATAGGAACATATTTTTATTGTTTTACAATACCTGCAATATGGGCCAGCCTGAAGTGATCTAGCAGGACTTCACTTTCTGATTGAGGCTGAGTTCCAGGGCTGTCTTAATGAGAGGGCACACCTGGGCACTGCCCAGGGGCCCCAGCTGCATGGGGGGCCCCTGCACTTTCCCCAAAGCTACTGGTCCTTGAGCCCATGCTGCCCTGAAATTGGGGGCCCCATGATGGCACTGAGAGTGAAAGATACACAGGGGAGGCAGTCTGCCTCCTACCTACTTGATGTCTGTTTACCTGCACTGTCATCATTGTAGGGGCCCCAGAGCATTACTTTGCCCAGGGGCCCATGATGCTATTAAGACAGCCCTACTGGGTTCATACCGCAGCACAAAGTCCACATTTTTGTCTGAATTTGAACCTGAAACGGACCGAACCAGGGCCATCCTTTGCAATTCGCACCAGATCCACTCTGTAGATGCTTGAACCGGCTCCATAGAGAGCTAGTCACAATCTCCTGACATGCAAATTGGACATAGCTCCCAACTGTCCCTGATTTCGAGGGACTGTCCCTAATTTGAAGAAATGTCCCTCTGTCTCTCATTCCTCCTCATTTGTCCCTCATTTTGGTCTGATCTATAGAGTTGTATATAAAATGCACTTTTTATCTTTCAAAAAGAGTTCCCCAGTGTTAAACCTTTCATCCAATTTCTAAATTGCTGCATTTGTAAATTTTAAAAGCCAATATAAAGGAATGTAAGGACGCCTACACACGATCGAATTTGTCCGCTGAAACTGGTCCGACGGACCAGTTCAGCGGATAAATCCGATCGTGTGTATGGGCTAGCGGACATGTCTGACCGGCGGACAAATTTTAAAGCATGCTTTAAAATTTGTCCGCCGGCGACATGTCCGTCAGATATGTCCGCTGGTTAGTACACTAACAGCGGACATATCTGCCCGCACAAGCGTCGTATGGATGCGACGCATTCGTGGAAGTTTTTTACTTCCTGATGCGGTGATGTGGCGGCGTCAACGTCACCGCCACCACCACGTCACCGCGTCACCGCCACGTCACCGCGCTGTCTGCCGGCGGGGATTTGATCCGATGGTGTGTACACACCGCCGGATGAAAATCCAGAGGAGACATGTCCGATGAAAACCGTCCGCGGACCGTTTCCATCGGACATGTCCCTCCGTGTGTACTCGGCCTTAGGGGTAAAAAAAAAAAATCTTGTGGAATTAATTGACTTTTTTTTGGTGGATTCTCCTTTAAGGGGGTGTGGCAGGGGGCGTGTCCTGTGCCTACATACGTTTGTTAGTAGGTGTCCCTCATTCTCATCTCAAAATGTTGGGAGGTATGGAATTGGATGTGGATTCGCAATAGTGTGAACCCAGCCTAAAGTTCCACTTTGGGTTCAGCTCAGTATTCTCTCTGTTCCTACAACAACCAAAATTATATAGCACCATGCTGTCAAGATATCTTCACACCCCAACACACACACCATTGCTACAGCACTTTCCTTTCCAGAATACTAAATTTCACGTGAAGGGTTTGAGTAGTATCTCATTTGGGTGTTAAATCGAACACAGCATCAAGTGGTCCCTGCTTGACAACCAGTATATAATGAACATCCTCGTTTGAACTAATGGGAGCATATGGCAAGCATTTGATGGACATTTGATAAGCGTTTTTTATTATTTTCATTTTTTTTTTTGTTCTAAATGCCTTGCTGTCACATTTTTAACACATAGGAAATGCTATGTTAATGTCGAATGTCTATAAAAATCTGACATTGTCTGACAAACATTGATTGGAACTTGGGAAAAACACTAGAGCATAAACTTTTTTGTAGCTACACAGCTTTATTAAGGCAGATAAAAAAGTTTGGGGTCAGAGTTATATAATTTTCTAGTTAATGCAATAGCTTGAAATTGCAAACTCTTTTGATTTCTTCTTAGTAATAAAATACTGGATCTGAAAATAACACACACACACACACACATTAAGTGCTGGTTAACACTAACGCAGCTTCAAAGTCGTGCTGACATCCTGCGGGACTTCATTGCGGCTTGCTTGCGATATCGTTAACAGAAATCAATGCTCACCCCTCCCTTTATAATGTAAGCTCCACGAGCAGGGCCCTCCTGTCCCTTCTGTATTGTATTGTAATTGTGCTGTCCCCCCCTCCACAAAGTGTTGGTGCTATATAAATCCTGTATAATAATATAATAATGCAAGTTGTGAGGAAGCCATCCCAAAAGTAGTGCAGAAACCTTTTTCTAAGTCGCTGTGACTTGAGTCGCACCGACTAGACTGGTTCCATTGCCATTAATGGGGCACAACTTGTCACATGGCTTTGAAGTCTCGGCAGAACTACGAAGAGCAAGTTGAGTTGATGCCAAAGAGCTCGATTTTGGTCTCATCTGACCACAACACTTTCACACAGTTCTCCTCTGAATCATTCAGATGTTCTTTAGCAAACTTCAGACAGGCCTGTATATGTGCTTTCTTGGGAAGGGGGACCTTGCGGGCGCTGCAGGATTTTAGTCCTTCATTGCGTAGTGTTACCAATTCTTTTCTTGGTGACTTTGGTCCCAGCTGCCTTGAGATCATTGACAAGATACTCCCGTGTAGTTCTGGGCTGATTCCTCACCATTCCCATGGTCACTGAAACTCCAGAAAATACCACAAGCAAATCTTCGAAGCCAAGAAAAACTATTTTTCTGAGGCTATCAACGGTGCCCTAAATCGCCCCCGCGAACTCTTCAAGATGGTCACCCAGACCATGAATCCAGGATGTCTTGAAGCCCCCAACTTGGACACACAAGAATTTTGCGATGAGTTATCGGATTGCTTCATTAACAAAATTGAGGCTATCCGGCAAAGCATTCAACAAAACAACTTCGCTCCTAGCCCCCCCCATAGTCAGTTACACAGCACCGGCAGCAATTCACCAAAGTTAGGTGAGTTCACGCTGGAACCCATCTCCATTCAGACCACTAAAAATATCATCGGCACTCTGCGCAACAGCACTGCGCCAAATGATATTATCCCCACCAAACTGCTGAAGGAATGCGCCGACATCCTGGCACCTCCTGTCACGCAGCTTATCAACCAATCCTTCAGGGAGGGCATAATGCCCTCCCAGCTGAAGGAGGGCTTTATTCAACCCATTTTGAAGAAAGCCACCCTGGATCCGAAGGATCCACTCAATTGGCGCCCCATAACAGGCCTAAATGTTCTCTCCAAGGTAATGGAGAAAGCAGTGGTACAGCAGCTGCAACAGCATCTAGATACCCACAACTTACTCGATCCATTGCAATCAGGATTCCGTCCCGGACACGGGACGGAAACAGCATTGTTTAAGATATGGGACGACGTTCTCGAGGCCGCAGACGAAGGAGAATCTTCTCTTCTGGTTCTGTTGGACCTAAGCGCAGCCTTTGATACAGTAGATCACAAGCTATTATTGACTCGGCTGGCTAAAATAGCCAAAGTCGCAGAAAGCGATCTATCCTGGTTCTCCTCTTTTTTGGATAACCGATCGCAAATAGTGAAGCTAGGACCCTTCACTTCTGAACAACGCACATTATCGTGCGGGGTCCCTCAAGGATCTCCCCTGTCGCCGATGTTATTCAACATCTATATGCGTCCTCTTTTCGAAATCATCAGCAGCCAAAAACTGCTATATCACTCATATGCAGACGACACGCAACTGTACTTCCGCATTTGCAATAAAAAGGATCACCACCTCAATCTAGAGACGTGCCTCTCTTTGATAGAGGACTGGATGACAAAGAGTTATCTCAAACTCAACGGAGTGAAAACAGAACTTCTTCTGTTTCACGCCAAGCGCAGGAATCAATCAGCAACAACCTGGTTCCCCCCGCCCATTCTGGGCAAAATCATCTCCCCTAGCGCCAAAGTCAAAAGTCTTGGGGTCATTTTTGACTCCGACATGACAATGAACGCACAAATAGGGACAGTAGTCAGCGGATCTCACAATCTGCTGCGCCTACTACGCAGACTCATTCCTTTCATTCCCAAGAAAGACGTAGCGGTCGTGGTGGGAGCAATTGTAAACTCCAGATTGGACTATGCAAATGCCCTTTACCTCGGACTCCCCAAGTACCAAATCGCTCGTCTTCAAGTCGTTCAAAATACAGCCGCCAGACTTGTGACTGGGAAAAAACCCTGGGAATCAATCTCGCCGTCACTGAGATCCCTTCACTGGTTACCAGTTAAAGACAGAATCACCTTTAAAGCTCTCTGTCTAACGCATAGATGTATCCATGGGAATGCTCCCCATTATCTATGCGAAAAGTTAAAAATTCAGAATCCCAATCGTATTCTACGATCCACCAATCAAAATCGGCTTTAGATACCGAAAGCCAGATACAAGTCCAAAGGGGACAGAAGATTCGCTGTCCAAGGTCCCAGACTATGGAACGCCTTACCAGCCAGTATTCGGCTGGAGGAGAACTACTTGGTCTTCAGGAAAAAGATTAAGACGCATCTCTTTTGATCTCAAAGGAGACAGGAACAACGAGCGCCCAGAGGCGATTTACTTCGCATGTGCTGCGCTATATAAGTTTTCATTCATTCATTCATTCATTCTACAAGGTGAGATCTTGCATGGAGCCCCAGACTGAGGGATATTGACAGTTACTGTATTTTGTGTATCTTCCATTTGCGAATAATCGCACCAACTGCTGTCACCCTCATACCAAGCTGCTTGGCGATGGTCTTGTAGCCCATTCCAGCCTTGTGTAGGTCTACAATCTTGTCCCTGACATCCTTGGACATCTCTTTAGTCTTGCCCATGCTGAAGAGATTGGAATCTGATTCATTTATTGATTATGTGGACAGGTGTCTTTTATACAGGTAACAAGCTGAGATTAGGAGCACTCCCTTTCGGGAGTGCTCCTAATCTCGGCTCGTTACCTGTATAGAAGACACCTGGGGGCCAGGAATCTTCCTGATAGATAAGGGATCAAATCATCACTTATTAAAATGCAAATCAATTTATAACTTTTTTTAAATAAGTTTTTCTCTCACTGTCAAGATAAACCTACCATTAAAATGATGGACTGATCATTTATTTATCAGTAGGCAAACTTACAAAATCAGCAGGGGACCAAATTTTTTCCCTCACTGTAGCAAATAGAAGAAGCAGCTTTTGACCTACGAAACGTATTGAAGCTTGATATGGAAATATGGCTTAAGAAATAATTTGTACATTCACAGTGAATTATTGGGATATCTTTGGGATATGTCTTATGCCCTGTACACACGATCGGTTCATCCGATTAAAACGGACCGATGGATTTTTTCATCAGATATCCAATAAAGCTGACTTTCATCAGTCTTGCCTACACACCATCGGTTCAAAATCCGATCGTGTCCAACGTGGTGATGTAAAACACTACGACGTGCTGAGAAAAATGAAGTTCAATGCTTCCGAGCATGTGTCGACTTGATTCTGAGCATGTGTGGATTTTTGACTGATTTCCCCACAGACAATTGTTTTTTTCATCGGTTTTTTAACCATAAGAAAAATTTAAAACAGGTTCTATTTTTTTTACCGTTGGATTAAAAATCGATGGGGGCCACACACGATCGGTTCGTCCGATGAAAATGGTCCATTGGTCCGTCTTTATCAGACAAACCGATCGTGTGTACAGTGCATTAGGCTACTTTCACACTGAAGCGCTGGGTGCGTTGGCACTTAAGTGCCGCTATTTTTAGCGGCGCTTTACCATCGTTTTTGCCTCGATTTTTGGCCGCTAGCAAAGCGGCCGAAAAAGGTTAAAACCGCCCGCAAAAACGCAGAGATTTGGAGGCGCTGCCCCATTGTTTTTAATGGGCAGGTGCGCTGTTAGGCAGGTGCGCATTTTATTCACCACTCCTACAGCGCCTCAAAGATGCGGCTGGCAGGACTTTTTTTACCATCCTGCCAGCGCAACGCAACGCAACGCTCCAGTGTGAAAGCCCTCAGGCTTTCACACTGGAAAAAAAGGAGTGGCTCTTTCAGGGCGCTTTGCAGGCACTGTTTTTAGCGCAATGTGAAAGCAGCCTTAGGTATTATAGGTACAAGGACAACTAGAGAGGATAAATCTACAGAAAAGGGACACAGACTTCAATACTACAATAAATTCTTATTGGAACACCCTTTATACTATTGTCACTTACTATAACTTGTAAAGCATTGGCAAGTAACAGGTTAATAATGCGAGTCTAAGCCAAGTTCCATAATGTTCTCCAGAGACTGTTTAAGAGGTTTTAGATCAATCCCTCATAATGAGCCGTGTGCAGGAATCATGAAATTCATGAGCGGCTGACCCATCGTTCAGGTCCCATCGTTACATCTCGCTGTCTCCCAGGCAGATCAGACAGGAAAGCTTGTAACCTTTTCCCTTTTGTCGTCTATTTCCCTTCCTTGTCATTTCGTTTTCGCAGCGCTAGCAGTGTGTGAGAGGAAGATGATCAGAGGCACAAGCCGAGAAAAAAAAAGCAACTCATTTGGTATTTAAAGGTGTGGTTCAACTTAGCATCATACCTAGGATTTGCAATGAAGTGAAAGAACTTCACACATCAAGTCTGCTGCACCTTTTTTCACATTTGGGTTTTCATTATACTGGATTGCAAAATAGTCATTATACTTAATCTCCAGAATAAAATTCCTGCAGAGTGTACAATATTTTTCAACACGAGACAAGAGAATGGCTCATCAGAACTTTAATGTTTGAGGTATAGATTTAAAACCAGACCCCAATTTCTGAACAGGCCAAATAAGCATACAACTAGTTAGCCCTAGTTCTAGGGTGAAGCGGACTGCATCTCAAAGCTAAAGTGCACTGGAACTTCAGAAATTATTAAAATGTTTTCCATGGCGGTATGATTATGTCAGATTTTTGATGCATAGAAATTTGGCGTTTTATATTGTAGGCCTTTAAATATTTGTAATAATACACGTAAACATGTCCAAACAAGAGTCTAGTAGACATCCTGAGTATGATAAAGTTTGAAACACAAAATCATAAATTTAATATAATAAATAACTATAAATAATTATTAAAAATTATAATATAATAATAATAAAATTAATTTCCCCACAAATCACTATCGCTCAATTCTGCAAGTGTTGTAATTTACTATCACTGTTTTCTTGCTGCTCTTAGTCTGGGTTCACACTTGTGCTGTGCAAATTTCAGCTCTTTTATCTCTGCAGATAGATAAGGGAAGTGTTCAGCAGATTAGCTCCATTTTTGCTGCGAATTTGGAGAACTGGGAGAAGTTCCGAGTGAGAGGAGAGTGGGGGAGAAATGTATTGAGCTGAATGACAGAAATTCCTGAAGAGAACTGAACACATCTGCGAATCAGCTGCGTACCCATAGAAAATAATGGGACTGAATTCGCACCTGAGCCGCACCGCAAGGCCTCCACAACGCATACGGATTTCCGGCAATGCGCAGTGCGAATGCATCGCACATATGTGAACCAGCCTCATTGAAAACAATGTATTTAGAAATGTTCTGCATTTTGGATGCGGTTGAAACCACAACCAATTCGCATAGGTGTGAACCCAGCCTAAAACCTTTTTTGACATAAAGGAACACTTTTTGGTTGCCATGGACAATCTCCAGTTTCCAGGCAGAAAGAACAGTATATATATATATATATATATATATATATATATATATACACACAGGGGTTTTATTTTCAGGGGGAGCTTGATGGAACTCAGTTTCACCACCTCTGGCTCCGGCCCTTTGGTGCCTGCTCACCACAATCACTTGTAAACACAGAAGTCTACTTTCTGTGTCTACAAGTGACAGCTCTGCACTCTGTATGTAATGCAATCCTGGTATTTAATGCCCCTTTAAGACCCTCATACAGTTTTCCTGAAATTCGACTGACCACACCCACTATTTTATGTGTGTAGGGGAGGAGTTTGTGGGGCCGTGGTTAAAAAGCCATATATATATATATATATATATATATATATATATATATGTGTGTGTGTGCATGCAGGGCATTGGACAAAACACTAGGGACAAAAGGGAACTGTAATGATTTGATACAGTAATGTAATTTGTAAAGGCTTATACACACGGTAGGACATCCAACAAAATTTCCCTTGGATTTTTGTCTTAATTGATTTGTCCGGTCACACCCATAGCATACACACAGTCAGACTTTTCTGCAAACTTTTCTAAAACTTTTCCATCATCACGTTGTTTTTCTGCTCTTTTCTGCTCTTTACCGCCACCCTTTGGTTAACTTCTGCTATTGTTGGTTGATTTTAACATTGGTTCTGAGCATGCGCATTTGTACTTTGTCCAAAAGTCCGATGGTTTGCTGTACACACGGTCGGACACGACACCATCGGACTTTTGTTGCCGAAAAGTTGGTCCGTTCGCAGGTCCGATGAAACCCGAAAAAGTTAGTCCGATGGAGCGTACACACGTTCGGACAAATTTGAAAAGTTGCAGATTTTGAAGTTGGTTGGCCAAAAGTCCGACCGTGTGTATGGGGCTTAAGACTACTGTGTACTGTATGTGTTATGTGTTGTGTACTTTTTGAATTTGCCACAGGGCTGCGCCCCCATGCGTTGTGAAGCTCGCAGGAAATAGTGCCCAAAACACAGAGCATCAGGCGGAAAATCTGGCAGAGGACACAGCAGGGGAACATCGCAGGATCCTGGTGACAAGGTACCAGGATTCTGCAATGCAATCCTGAGTGTGGCTTGGGATTACCGCTAATGGTACTGAAATGTAACACCAAGCCACACTAAATTTTAAAAGCTCCAAGAGGGTTAAAATGCAGACAGGTAGGTGTTTTTTTATAACAGAGGAGGCTTTGACTGCCATAAATGCTTCTCCCTGGTCTGTCAGCATTTTTGTCCTAATAGTACATTGAGCCACGCATGCAGTCCCTGCACATGTGCAGGAGTTCCATCATCACAGACAGGATTGCTTCAGGATGGTCAAAAACTCTGGACCTAGAAGAAGACCAGGAAAAGATGGAGGCGCTGACAACCAGAGAAATTGTGTACTGTACAAAGAATCGCTAGAAGAGGACGCTTTGCAAGCTATGTGAGCCATAATGTGCAAATTTGCTGAGCATACTTGCATATTATAGCAAAAGCTTCCAGGGTTCCAATATTTTTGTGTTTACTTTAAATACGCTTTTGACATAGGTGTGAGCACAAGGGGCACACCCCTAATCCCCTTGTGTTGCACAGATTCCCCCTGCTGCTTTGCTGGAGAGAAAGGGACTGGGGAATCTCTGTCCTCAGTCCCCTTTCTCTGTCTCTAAAGTGAGATATCAGGGGTCTGTTTGGACCACTGATATTTCACCAAAGCCCCTCAATGGGGCTCCGATTTTTTTTTTTACATTTTTTTTTATAGAATGAAAAAATAAAAATAAATGACTGACACCAATTTCTGCCCTACTGACACAATCCACTGCTTTACTGCCCTATATATATTTACACACACATGTGTGTCTAAGCTTTGTGGTGCACACCCTAATGCGATAGGCTGCGCACACCTATCGTTTTTGATATGACTTTCACATTTTTGTAAACTTGCTCTCACATGATGTTGCTGTTATATTAAACATAAAAATGTGTAGATTATCCACAAATAGGTGTTTTCTGTAGCGTAGTGCTATTATTTGTTTCTCTCATTAAAATTAAAATGCAAGGATCTTTAATCTGGAAGCCCCACACCCTCTGATAAAATAACACCTTTCACTGACTTCCAGCTATTTACAATTAGCGTTGATGTTGTCACTGCGCCTCAGCATGGGATTCCAGGGAAGCTGAGTATCTCACATCTCATGAGAAGATGTTCCAGTATTATGCAGGACTGCATTCCTGTGAGTTTTAGGATATAATTCCTGAGATGGCTGGTTTATATCATCCTTTACAGGTGAGCCAACTGAAAGCAAGAGTGTAAGGTAAGTATTTTTTTAATGTTTCTTATTTTTTAACCGCTTCTGGAGCGCCCCACATAAATTTACTGCGGCACTTCAGCACAAAATCACATACCTGTTTTGCGCAAACCAATCAATATACGCATATTGAGATTTTTAGTGATCGTGCACTACAAATGACAGTGTCTGTGTAAAAGGTACCCACATACCCTTAATACTCACATTGCCAGTGCTCTCCTGCTGCTGATGCTTATGTTGCAGATGGCACTTAAATGCCTAGTGTTGGTTAGGGTCAGACACTAAGGGGATGATACCTACATTGTCAGTGCTCTCTTGTTGTGTATACCTTCTGTGGCAGGTGGCAACTATCTCCTTAATGTTGGCTAGGGTCAGAAACTAGGGGATAGTGACATCTATCCTTAAATCATGTGGTAGTACTTGTGGTAGGTCCCATTCCCAGTGACTGGCTGCTAGACACTCAAACACTGTCACATGCTTCCTCATGCCCAGAAGGACTTGGTTTTGTCATGGCTGCAATGGAGACAGGACTGGGAAGATTACTCTGGCAAGCTGAATATAAGGGGTCCTTTACAAACACATTGTCACTGTGCCCTGCACATTGAAGAGGACAGTGTCTCTTTTAATTGCATGTAGCACTAATCCTGTAGACTCCACTGGATAGGATTGGTCCTCTGTTTTTGGCCTCCACTATGGATGAGCCATAACGTTTGAATTTCGACGAACGGTCGAACAGACGATTCGAATGGAACGCGGAGCTCATCCCTAGCCTTCACCTTCTCACAAGAACTCCCCCTCTGACACACCAGGCTGAGTGTAGAAAAGTTCAATATCAAGTGTAGCACTGAGCAATTTAATCTACCGATTGCTGGAGCTACCTGTTTACTGCTGGAGCACATCCTAGACCGACTGGGTGGGTATGCACTGTCCAAAAGATGGTAGCGAAGTGGGTAGGGAAGCAAAGGGAGCTTGCAGAAAAATTATTATGGGAGGGGCAGTCCTTTGAGATGTTCTTTTCCCGGCTATCTTGGAGGCCCTTTAAGAGCATCTTTGCACTTAACTACAGTCTCAGCTAACCTGCATGCATTATAGTGCAAGGTAGATGTGATTTAAATGTTGTAACGTTTCCGTATAATTTAGTATAGGTTTTGTATAGATGCAGTCTTGGTTTGAAATAAGTATGGTATAAGTATGGTAAGTATGGTATAGAGTGCAGTATGGGTGCGGTATGGTTGAGGTACACTTGGTGTCCTGCACTCAGTGGCTCAGTCACTGCTATTAGTATCAGTAAGGGATGAAAAGCCCTCTCACCAGTGCTTGGAATGCTGCAGTGACCTCTCGCTGTAGAAGGGGGGCCCTCTCGGTCTCTCCTAGAAAGCCAATGGTGTTCATCAGTGGGAAGCAAAGGGTGAGTGGACCCTCCAGTCTCTCTGTTGCAGTGGTGCGGGTGTTGCGCTGCCACCCAGGTGCCCTCACTCTCAGATCTCTGCTGGTATGGTCTCTCATAGGCAGATGAAAATCCAGACAGAGGTGCTCACTCTTATCTCCCATGGTGACAAGAGGAGATTTCCTAGGCAGTTTAATAAAAAAAATCATCTCTCCTCTCCTTCTACTGCACAGTGCTACTGTGATTTGTATTGTATGGAGTCCATTAGTCCCATTATATGGTAGCTGCCTCAAACTACAACTCCCAGGATTCTCAGCATTTTGTAATGAAGTCTATATGCTTCCTTGGCTTTAGCACTGACCTATCCAAAAAAGGTCTTTACTGATGTATCACATAGTACAACTGCTGACTAACATAGTCCCACCCAGGACAGCTTCACCAAACTGTCTTTATCACACTGACAGTGTCTCTTTCACATATATTGGGAAGATTACTTACATCAAAGTGATCTATTGGGGATTTCAGGCAGACGACAAGGATAACTAGGCTTACAAATTGAGCTTGGCCCTTCTAAAAAATGCTACAGTAGGTACCTGGCTGTAATACTGATTTATTAGCTTCAGTTAGTGACCTTGAACAAATATGAAGATAAATGGATTTGTTTCTTGTTCTGGGTCATGGTCTCAAAGGTTTGAAACCAATGACAGGCAGACAAGTGCCGTTTTTGAAATGAGTTTGGTAATGAAGACATTCATATATCTCAGTGCAGATTCCTAATAAGGAAACCTATGTATTACTAAATTTTTTGTATTACTGCAGCATGCTCAGTGGCAGATGGAATATGTGGATGGTAGTATATATATATATATATACACACACACATATATATATATATATTTAAAAAAGTAATTAAGTATACATTTATATAACGACTTTACTTTAATATCAGGTTTCCCTATAGGGATATAATCTATATTTATATATTATACATAAAAAATCTCAATCACACAAGCTCTGTGAAATAATTCAGTATCAGGAATGGAATATTTGCTGGACTAATTTAATATGGATGCCACCAGCATTTTTTTTCAAAGAAAGCCAATATAAATATAAATCTGTCCTTTGGGAGTTATCACTTTTTTTTTCTCATGCTTCTGCCTCTGGAAAAGGCCGCCCATAAAATAGCCCTCCCAACTTATTACACTGTCCGTGTAATTGTGCCTTTTAGGTTAAGCATTTACAGTTTTTATAAAGATATCAATTCAATGCAAAGCAGTTCTAGCCATTCATAATTATTTTTTTTAGAGACAAATCATGATGGGCAATTAGCTGCATAGCACAGCATGCACTGGTCAGACTACAGTTTGCAATCAATATTTGGGTTGACTAAAAACGTCACCAGGATAGGAGGCCATAGAGCAGGGGTGTCAAACTCAATTTCATCGTGGGCCACATCAGCATTATAATTGCCCTCAAAAGGACCAGCTGTATCTGTAAGATTAGGTGTCCAGCACATCCCCTTTACATTAGATGTCAAGAGCCACCCCACCATCAGAAGTTTAGTCCCCCACTCTCCCTTATATCACAGTGCACCCCCCTTTCCTTATGCTGCTGCTGGGAAAAAGCTGTATGCATTGTTTGAAAGCAGAAAAATAAGAAGCTGGAGCTACAGAAGAGGTGCGAGGGCCACATGAAATGGCCTGGAGGGCCGGATTCGGCTTGCGGGCCTTGTGTTTGACACCTGTGCCATAGAGTGACTACAATTTATACGATGTATCGTTATGACACTGAATTTAAGTGTAGACATTTGTTTATTTGGCCACACATGTGACATCATTATTTGGTGATAATCAATTAATATTTTTAAAGTCTTTCTGGTTGTGCTGTCTGATCTTAACGTTGGGTAAAGAAACACATATTGTTCCTAATGTTATGCTTTTATTATTACATTTTTATATTGTTGCTTTCACCCAAAAGTTAGTGAGTGAGTGAGTGAGTGAGTGAGTGAGTGAGTGAAAAATGTATATAGTGCAACACATGCAAACGGAATCGCCTCTGGGTAATTAGTAATGTTAGGTATCTATTTACTCAGCATAACATCATCTATCATATTATAAAAATAAAAAAATCGGGTTATCTTTAGTGTTTCTGTTTTTTTTATATTCATGAAAAATAGTTTGAAAAATTGCTGCCCAAATACCGTGTAACATAAAAAAGTTGCAATAACCACCATTTTATTCCCTAGGGTGTCTGCTAAAACTATATATATATATATATATATATATATATATATATATTGTCATGGATCGTGAGATATTAAAGTGTTTCTACGTGAAATCCAAATTCATGTATTGCAGAAGATGAGACATTGTGGAGTACATATTGCAAGAGATACTGGAAGTGGCTTAATTTGTCCTGACTAGGTCACTAGGACAATGACCCTTCAATGCTTGGCTCCAACTAGTGAAATAAGTGGAGCCGGGCTTGTAAGAGACATTTTATTGTCCAGTGTGTAGAGGTGTTAATTGTTGTTCTGATTGCTTCATTGTAGTAATTACCCCCTGGGGGCTTCTGTCTCAACACACATAGTCAGGCTATTCAAGCTTTGGGACCAATCTCTGCTGAGACATTTTGAAGTCCTCATTTGCATGGAAGAGGACCTGAGTGAAAAACCACAAATGTACTTTCCAATTGACCAATAGAAATGCGGTTGTTGGGGGTGGGATGTTCCAAATTCTGTATAAAAGTGTGCTGTGTACTTTCAATAAGGAGTTCTGGTTGAACATACATACAACTCGCTCGGTGTGTGTTTTTCATGGATCCAATCGGCACATAGCTGTAGGTTGGATCCCGGAATCTTGGATGACCGGACCAGCAGATGTTGCAAGCTGTAATCTGATCAAATAGAAGCAGAGGAGTGTCGCGAGAGCAGGACCTGGGCGAGAAAGGGTCACGTCATATATATATATATATATATATATATATATATATATATATATTTATATATATATATATATATGTAATATTTGGGGGTTATGGGTAATTTTCTAGCAAAAGAATGACGACTATTACATGTAGGAGAGAAGTGTCAGAATTGGCCTGGGTGGCAAGGGGTTAATTACCATAAGTAGTATACAAATAATTATTATATATTGTTTTTAAGGTAATTTACTATATTTTTCAAGATCTGTATTCAAGCAGGTGGCTTACCGGACAAATAATTATAACTTCAAACCAACAATTTCACATTAAATAGATGAATAAGAAATTATTATCTTATAACATATAACATAATAATATATGATTTAGCTTGATTGTAGGGCCGCGTACACACGATCAGACCGGTCCCATCGGACCAAATCGATCGTGTGTACGGCCCATCGGACCGTTGTCCATCGGACCAAAGTTTTAAAACTTGCTTTAAAATCGGTCCGCCTGACCATCGGACCAAAACGGTGGTTAGTACGCAAAAGCATCGGACCAAAAACCTGCGCATGCTCAGAATCAAGTCGACGCATGCTTGGAAGCATTGAACTTCGTTTTTTCAGCACTTTGTTGTGTTCTACGTCACCGCGTTCTGACCTGATCGGATTTTGGACTGATGGTGTGTACGCACGTCAGACCATCAGGCCACTTCAGCAGTGACCCGATGAAAACGGTCCGTCGGACCATTCTCATCGGACCCGTCTGATCGTGTGTACGCGGCCTAACAGTACCTTTTCAACAGCAGCAGATTCTCATTCTCCCTCTTAACTGTGTCAGAAAAACATGGGATTGTGGGTAAATCTACAAGTTGTATATTAACATGTAGTTAAGAGGGCTGGGCTGAAAGGGAGCATTTGTCTTTTAGACAGATGCCCCCTTTTATGACACTGTAGTGAGAGGAGAGCCTCCACTGCAGAATTTTCTTCGGACAGCTGGGGCTAATGGTACTTTACCATTGGTCCAAGACTCCAAGCTGTTCATTGAGCTCAGTGCCTCTGACACGAAATGAAGAGAGGCACTGTGAGCTCATCCTCTCAGTCTTTTGCAAACAGAGTGTGCCAGCTTGGATTTAAACTGATCACTCTGTATGTAGCTTCTGACAGGCTGTGCAAGGAGTCCTGTATCTCTAGAACCATAGGTCATAGGAGCCAGTGGTGGGGTAGGACTTGGGCTACATTCCTGGGGTCTGTAAACTCAGTTTGCCAAGCTATGACCCTCAAAGCTAATTTTTTTTTTTTTTATGTTCTTGGCAGGAGAGCCTCTGCCTCCCCTGACTGCATGTCCCTCAATTATACCACATATGCCATACACTTATGAATATCAGTGACATTCATTTCTGGCTTCTAAAATGTTTCTTGTTCTGAGTTTGAGCGAGAAGTTTTACCATCTCCAGACATAGCATAGTTTAAAATTGTGACATAACACCTACATCTACATTGTCTTTGTCACCAATAAGTCAATATAGATATTTGCATACTTAGATTAATCAGTTCCATCAGTTTTGTCAAAGATTACAAATGCTGTTAATTATTCTATCCCATCCCCAGGGTCCACGGGCTGAAATACACTAAACATTGTCATGGCTTTTTGGCAGCTTTTTCTACAAGTACTCAGCTTCTGGTAGTACATGTTCTATGGTCTGTTACTGATTTGATACACAATTTAAAGTCTTCCAAACATCAGGGGAACCTGGAAATTGAAAGTAGGAGATAGAAATGATTTTTAAATGGAACAGCCCTGCTTGCACTAATATCAACCAATTACTCTACTACCTGAAGCTAGGCAAACATTTTGCAAAAAAATGAATAGTCTGATCAAGAGCCAGTAGGCAGTGTACTCCAAGAGACTAAAAGATCCTCAGTCACAAGTTCAAATAAAGTTTATGTGGATGTGCTGAGTTTTTCTTCATCGAGAAACAAGGTCTTTGTAACTTATTGCAATTTATATTTAGCCTTATTCTTACCTAATACTCCATTACAACCTGACCACAGTTTTAAACCTACGATGAACATTTCAAATTGTGCAAATATGGTCAAAACTATGTGGGCACCCTTCCCAAATATTGAGTTCAGGCATTTCTAAGTGAAAGGTACCATTAATGCTACCAACAGCATAGAAATACTATTTAGACAATTGTGTCCTTCCAACTTTATGGCAACAAAATTCTTTATAGCTATTATAATTAGATAAAATGATATTCAGTCTTAGCCTATTTTGTGTGTTTATTGGTGTATTACTATGTCAATCCTTTAGGCCTCGTACACACGATTAAATGAGTCTGTTCAAATCGGTCGGACCGACCGATTTGAACAGATCTGTCTGCTGGGATTTTGGTTTGCTCGTGTGTACACACGAGCAAACCAAAATCCCCGCCAGCAGACAGCGCGCTGACGTGTCGGTGACGTGGCGGTGACGTTGACGCCGCCACGTCACCGCACCAGGAAGTAAAACACTTCCGCGCATGCGTCTACTAACCAGCAGACATGTCGGGCGGACGGGTTCCCAGCCGACAGATTTCAAAGCATGCTTTGAAATCTGTCCAGTGGCCAAATCCATCTGTTTGCCCGTACACACGATCGAATCTGTCTGCTGAAACGGTCTAGCAGACCGTTTCCAGCAGACAGATTTGATCGTGTGTACAAGGCCTTATACTTTAAGACCATAAATTACTGTAGATTAACAAGTGGATGTTTCAAAAGGCGAGAGCCCTGTTTCTCGCATGAGTTGGGGAAATATTGTTGATATAGCACTTGTGGCGGGGTTCTTGTAGTCGGTCATCCAGCCCCGCAACCACCCTATCTATGTTCCAGGGTGGGCAGCGCTTCTATAGGCAATGGGGGCGTCTCCTCCTCCTCCTCTGCATCACCATGGCTTCTCAATGTGCCTCTTCTCCCTCCTCCTCCTCCTCCTAGGCATCCAATAGGATAGTCTGACCTTTCAGCCAATTGGGTGACGGTCTCAGGAGCAGCTTCCTGATTGGTCAGGAGGAGGATCAGTGTGAGAATAGCGAATATTCATTTGCTATTCTCACACAACTGAGTGTGCTTGGAGCGTAGTGCTTTGCGCCCTGAACCCACACTTACATTGGAATACATGCGCTGGCACCCTGCATGTAGATTAGGGGACCAGACACATGGATGGGGGTGTTGCCTGTGTGCCCCTAATGGACAGGCTGCCATTGTATAGCACTATCATAAGGAAAGCAGCAATATATGCTATCTGTAGCAAATTCCATTCCATTCTCCCCTCATAAACTTGGCATTACATAGCCTAAAGAACCCTTTTTATTCCTTATTCATTCCACATGTGTTACCTCCAATTCCAAATAGGATCAGAAATAGGAGTAGAAATGTGAACAACTGTGTGGTACACAGTAAAAAAAGAAGGCATGCAAACAAAGTAGTATAATATATTAAAAATTCACTTTTAAAGTGTTTCTTTATTAATACTACAATAATAACTAATGGATTTTACTTGTATTTTCAGGTGCTTTGTTTAGAAGGCCACATGACAAAAACATTAGGATACCTGGATTTGGGGGCAACGGGAATGGTAAAGAATGGACCATATGGCACCACCAAGCCTCACTCACTCCATCCACCCAGGGTTTTCCACAGTGATCCTTTCAAACCAGCAAAAACTCCAATGCAATCTCCCATGACTCCCTGGGAGTGGAGCAAGAATCAAACACTGCTCACTGGTGGGATTGGTCAAAGACCTAAACGCAAACCTTCCATGAAAACTGGGAGAACCAAGAAAATCTTTGGATGGGGAGATTTCTATTTTAACATCAAAACCGTCAAGTTCAGTCTACTGGTGACCGGAAAGATTGTTGACCACATAAATGGGACGTTCAGTGTCTATTTTCGGCATAACTCCTCTAGCCTTGGAAATGTGTCTGTCAGTATTGTTCCACCTACAAAAGTGGTAGAATTTGACCTTCTACAGCAATCTACCTTGGATACCAGAGAAACAAAGACATTTAACTGTAGGGTGGAATATGAAAACACCAACAAAGCCTTGAAGAACAAACCCTGCCTCTATGATCCAGCCAAAAACTGCTATATGGAACATACCCAAAGTCATGCCGCATGGCTTTGTGCTAAACCATTTAAGGTCATTTGCATCTTTATCTCCTTCTACAGTATTGACTACAAGCTGGTGCAGAAAGTGTGTCCAGATTACAATTTTCAAAATGATCACCCCTACTTTGGTTGATGGACACACTTACAGGGAGGTCAGAAAACAGGTTTATGTAGGAAGGTGAGGTTTTAATGCTTTAGGTTTGAGGGTTTGTTTTGTGTACGGTAGGGCAACCATATTAATGATATTAATAAGAATGGCTCATTTCAGATTGTACCCATATTAAAATGTTTTATTCATCACAAAACAAGAGTGACCTAACAACAGATGCATGACTCTGCCCCTGATATTTTTAGGACTAACTGACCTATCAAGTAATTATCTGGAACATTAAACTCATCTTATGTCATCAGCTATGAATTTTAACTACTCAAGTGCTCCGTTTATGAAAATCGCCTCAGTATTACAAAAAAAAAAACTGCTGCCAATCATGTTGTTTTTCTTTATTGGTAGTGAGTTTCAATGAAACATTATTTCTTCAAGTAGCAACAAAAGAACCCTACAAAAAAAAAAAAAATGCAACACAATAAAAAAAACTGTTATATACTCATCACGAATGTATTTAGGTTTAATATTTATTTTTCTAACATGTTGATCAATTTTGATGAGTTATGTAAAAGTATACATTTGGATGACAGTTAACAGGTGCTCAAGGATAAACAAATTGGATTATTATGTACATGATAAATGGACAACAATGTTCCCATGGGAGGCATATTTCATAAAAGGCTGCCTGTGTCTCTTCTAGAGTTTTTATCATTATAAATATGTCTTATCTCTTACTGAGCTTGTCTTATTTTTGCAATTCATCACTAAGATAAATTAGTACTAATACTGTTAAATAATTTGGCATTAGGCGTCTCACAGAAACATATGTCCACTAAATACAGTAAAGTAGTGCAAAATATTTTTTAAATGCTGGAAAAAGTATAGGCAGAAAATTTAGAAAAACTCCTTAACTCTTATAGTGCTTCAAAACAGTGCTTAAAGGTCTTTTATACATTTGGTTCACTTGTGAAAACATGACTGCCTCCATTCTTTGGTCAGAGCTACCAACAGGTCCCAGATTAGTAAACTGAAGCTATATGGCTTTTCCATCTTGCTGCAACCCTTCTTTTGAAACCCACTGAATGGTAATTGGTTTCTGAAAAGAGGTTGTGTCATACCAGAAAAAGTCATATAATTCAAAGTGGTTGCATCTACTCGTAACTACTTGGAACTATATAGATTTTCTGGCACTATGTAGCTTGTTTTTAATTGCCTATCACTGGGTTTAGAGATCTATTGTCTTTAAAACCTAACACAACTGGTTGGAGCGGAGCAGGGTGGGGCAGAAGAACAAAAAAAGTTCACCCATAAATAGATTATATAGTACACTGAAGGTGGAAACCTTATTTAATGTTGTGCACAAGTGTACTCAATATGTAAGAGCTACTTGTAATTTTATGGAATACAATATTTTTTGTTAATACTAAATTTAGGGTGACAATGCACAGGTCAATTATTAGCCAAGGAAGGTAAATTTAGACTATCTCTGTAAATAGTAGGCCAATGTATGGGTTACTGATAACCTATAACTCCAGCAGCTATAGCTTTGAAGCGGAACTAAACCCATCCATAAAACAGTTTCATTTACGGCATGTGCCATAAATGTAACACTACCATTGGTTGTGTTCTCAGCCAAACTTTTAAACCATCCAATGGCTGGTGTCATAACTGATCACATGTGCAGCATCATGGCTGTTGTAGATTAAATGGAGGCAAAGATGGCAGCTCCCTTGGCTGAAAACAATAGGGATAATGCAGTGATATGAAGGCATCCTTAGAGTGTTTATTTGGTTTTTATATGACTGTTTGTTGTTCCCAAATGATATAGGCATTCTGAATTAATATCCATGCATAGCCATTCAGTTTAGCCATGTCGGTGGGAGAGAATCAATGGGGTACCAGCTTATAGATATATCTCATAATGATTTCCAAAGCCATATTAAAACAAATGAGGACTTACTAGTTTCTCTTGTCAGCGTTTTGTATGGCACCATATGAAGATAGTAATGCCATTTGTTACACAAATAAAAGTGTACCTGTAATCGAGTAACACTTATTTCCAACAATGTATACTCTATATGTTTCCAAAGTGTTTCCAACGTGATTTCTCTTTACTAATCTTGTTATAAACATTTTTTTATTACTTAATTTTTGCCAGTCACAAAAACTGTGAGGAATGTACTAATATTCTGTTTTACTCAGGCAGATCTTGCAACTAGTGCTCATATCCCATTATAACATTGTTTCAGTTTTTCAATAAAAGGATTTTATGCTTATCCCTTAAGAATATCTGTCCATGTTTGGCCAGCTATTTAATTTACGTCCCAGCATAGAATTTTGGTGTTTTAAAACCTGGTGCACATGTATCATGTCCAAGCTTGTTGCAGAGAAAAGCTCTCCAAACCTAATATTAAAGGCCAACTGCATCTTTATTTTAAAAATGTATATTGTAATGAGCCCAGCACACTTATTAAATGAACAGTTTATATCTTATACCTCTTTTCTATATAAGCTTAGATTTCGCCATGGTCTGTCTGTTTTAGTATTGTTGCTAAAATCAACAAAAATGGTGGCAGCTTACATCATAACTGACCATTCAAACTCCTGGAGGGGGATGCGTACCCAGGACGTACTACCCTGTGCTCTACAATTATCAGTTTTCAATGCACCTGGGAAACTTAGCCAACCAATGGGCTAACAGGTGGGAAGGACAGACAGAGAAGAAGCCAATTGGTTAAAACTTTAATATCAGCTTTATCCGAGTGTGTAAAGCAAGAGATGGGTGTAATATTCTTCTGTTTAGCTCTGCTAAGGTAGAATAGTAAGCATTTGAATGCAAGTACATTTTCTTAGCATGTCTTCCAATTGGGATGTATGAACAGCGGGGGTTCATTAAATGTTGGGGTTTGTAGAATATTACAGAAGCATACTTCCTGTGTACTTATTCCTGCGCTGAAAGCCTGGATTATCAATTAGTGATGATGCAAGCGGCCACCATTTTGAATTACCATCATCTTAGATTATATGAAAAACATTTATATGTACTATGTTCATTACAATATTGCTTTTTTTTTAAGTTGCAGTTTTCCTTTAACGCTGAACTACATGCAGGTATAAAAAGATACACAATAACACAGCTCTGTTTTTAAAAAATAAAAATATGTTTTTTATTTTATAATGCAAGCAGTACACTCCTTATATTTGATGGAGTATCAACCTCTTGCATTCCTTCGTACAGCAATGCTCATCAGAGAAAAATATGGTATTTTGTCCAGTCAGAGAGGACTGTGCTATGTGGTAGAACTTGTAAATCTCAGGATTGAATGGACAGATATGGACAGAAATACAAATTCTGTGGCAAGTAAAACAGATCTAATCTGTGTATTTCACCTGTATATTCAATGGTTTATCTGGAGTTCAGCTTTTAGGGTTCCACACAGGCTAAAGTTTCATTCTTAATTACTGTGTGTTATTACAACCAAAACAGAACAAGCAGCTAGTTTAGGTTAGTTTAAGATAAGGTCAGGATTTATGATAAGTTTTACAGTTTATGTTGGGTTTCATCTTAAAAAAATGAAGGCACCTAAAGGTACTTGCACATACCAGCAGCAGTGTCAGGTCACCTGAGTCCAGGTGACAGATGCACACTGTTGGAGTCAAGAGTGCACTGCTAAGGTAGTAGACCCTACAGCTCACTGCTGCTGATGGAACTCTTGGTGGTTCAGGAAGACAGGTCCACTGGAGCACCAACACGGATCCCACTGGGAGCTAGAGCATAAGGGAGTGGAGTCTAAAAGCCAGCAGGTGTTCACCAGAGCCTGTAGTGGTGAGAATGGACTGCGCTGCAATTGGCTCCAGGACACGCCCCCCAGGGTTTCCCAGCTCACACTCATGGTAGGCTATAGGAGGATAGAGAGGAAGCAGCAGCCCACAACAACAAGGGATAGTCGGGAGATAAGCCAAAGGTCGGGGTAACTAGCAGACAAGGATAGACAGAGAACACGCCAAAGGTCAGCGTAACAAGCAGACATGGATAGTCAAAGAACAAGCCAAGATTGGTAACAGAAACAGATGTAGAGCACACGGCAAGCAGGAAACAGGAAACCAAACACACAATATTGCTCGGTAAGACAGGCTTGGAGAACACTGTGTTAAAGAGTGGTTCCTGTTGAGGCTGTGGTGGAGCCACACTGAGGAAAAATTACTTAACCATGCAGGTGTGAGAGTGCAGGATCTAAGGCTGATACACAGACCAGGTAAGAGACAGACAGGGCATGAAAGAATTACTGTAGATTCATGACAAGCAGCCTCCAATACCCTGCGTATGATCCCAAACCATTGGGATATAAGTATATGCAGCCCATCTGCACTCTATACCTGCAGCACTTGACCTGACAAGGGCTCATTAAAGTGGAACTAAACCCGTAAATTGAACTGTTTCCTAAAACAGTTACATTCAAGGCATGCGCTAAATGATAACTTGATTGTGCTCCCAACCAAACTCTCAAGCCATTAAAGAGAGGCTACCATGGCAGCTTCCTTGGCCGTAAAAGAGGAGAGTTAAGTTCCACTTTAAGTGTTAAGGCATAGATAAGAGTTAAAGTTAGATCTCTAATTCTTTAGGCATGCGGACATCATAAAGAAAACAACCTTTAGCACTGCTTAGCCTTCTTTCTGCAATGTGCAGGTCATACTATCTCATCAAGTGCAATGCCTTCACCCCATTTCCCAAGTGATTTCCCAGTGTTATTCTACCATTTACCATCTCCACAGGGCTCAATGACCACACACTATGTGGTCTTCTATACTAAGTTAATGTATATCAGCATGTATACTTTTTTTCAAAGTGTGTGTTTCTGAGAGTGGTGTCCTAAATTCTCACCCGGCAACATTCACATTGAAAAGAATGGTACCAATTTCCTCAGTATATGAGCAAGGCAATGGGTGTGCATATATATAAGTCAGATGCCACCCATTACCATGTCCACAAAGCATATACAGTATAATCCCCCCTCCAAATCACTTGGAGAAACCTTGAATTCAGAGAGCCGCCACACACAGTATGGTCCATAGAAAAATCTGGCACCCATGAAAATCAGCATAACCGGGTAACCTCCAATAAAAAAAATGGTAAAATACAGCCAAGAAATAAGGTAACATGTTTCGGATGCTAGGTCTTAATCAGCCATAATCAGGTTCTGGCTTTTTCTATGGACTATACAGTGTTGGAAATGTTCGGAAACCGTTTAGCCTGAGGACCTGGTACTTTGGATCGCAGTGGAGGTTGTAGCGCTGCTTCACCTGTTCTACCACACACAGTATTGCTTTGCTGTTTGTGCCGCTGTACTACTTCGACAATCTGGTACTGCAAGAGTGAATAAGAGGATTTACCACAAGCTAGTAAAGTCAATCTATCCAATTTTTTTTTAAATATGAAGAGGGCAAACTGGATAATTTTATGAGCTGGGAGGTAGTTACAGAGGGACATAAATACTACATTTAATTAGTATATATAATGGAATTGAACATTAAGTGTTACAGGGGTTAAAATGTAAGCAGAACTTGAGTTTTTTTTAAAACAAAATCTATTTTACAAATCCAGAGGCCAGCTGTATTAAAAATAAAAAAGAGCAGCTTTTGGTGCAATACTCACCTTCAATCCAGAGCTGTCTCCAGCAGCAATACCTTAACACCACTAGAAGTTTTTAGTCTTCCAGGTGGAATGATGGCCAGTGTCATTCAACCCACTTCCTACTTGCACAGGCTGCAACAGTCCCACCCCCAGGGCTGGTGTCATCATGCAGCCTTGACTGCACTGAACAATGCACACATGCTATGACATGAGCGATGTTCAGTGCAGAACTGACCACCAAAGATGTAGGATCAGAAGAGGACGGACCCATGATGTCATTGCACTGGCTAGAAGATTTTTAGGAAAAAGATTTTATATATAAATATATATATATATAAATATATATATATATATATATATATATATATATATATATATATATATATATATATACCATATTTATCACAGTATAACACGCACCATAACTTTAAGAGGGCAGTATCAGGAAAAAAACTGCCACAGCCCCCTGCGTATAACAGGCAGGCACAGTTTACCCTCTATTTTCAGGGTAAAAAAAGTGAGTGTTATACGCCAATAAATACATATATATGTACGTATATATGTACGTATATATATATATATATATATATATATATATGCAGTGGGGAAGGCTAAGTGTTGGGGGGCACTGTAATGTATGACATTCTAAAGACATGTAAGGGATCTGCAAGATTTACACTTGTTCTCAGTGCTGAGAGCCGCTTATGAAACCACCAGCACAAAGCTGTTAGTGCCAAAAATGTATCTTATTACTTCAGAAAAGCCTCAAGCACATACTGTACATGCACAATGGGTAATAAACTTAATACATTTATATCACAATAAATATATTTACCGTTTATTTGGAAAAAGGGACCTCACTGCTAGTGTTTTTTTTTTCTTTTTTATCAAATATAAACAGATCTGGAAACTGATTGCAATAGTGTAGGAAAAATGTAAAAACCTCGGTCAGTTTTTTGCTGTGTGTCCTGTTGGGGGGGATTTCCCCTCTCTTCCTGACACAGCTTTAAGGCAAACATAAACTGTTTCTAAACCCAGGACCCTGCATTCACTGTATCTGGTCTCCCACAGTACACAGATAATGGAAATGCGATAATCCTTTTAGTAAATATAAACTGCTGAATGCCTTTTCCCATCAGCAGTTATGATATTTATCAGTGTCTGGTTAAAGCTTGTAGGAGGACTTTTCATTCTACTTTGATTGTTCAATGAGGCTGCAGGACCCCTGACACTCTGTCTGGACAGTGTTGATTGGCCCTTTGCTGATCACATGCACTCTCCCAAGAAAAAAGGAAAAGAAGCTCTCTAATAGTACACACCAAACCTGAGCATGTGCAGCTTGTTCCCAAATCTCTGTTCTATTAGGGGACAGTGGAAGGGGCAGCTCAGATCAGAAAAAACAGCCTTTTTTACATAATGCCCTGGATTAACCCCTTAGGTTCCACAGAGAGTTTGACAAGCGTGCGTTACTGTATATACAGACTGATTTTACTGTTGTGGGTTTAGTAACACTTTAATTATACAACATGAGGGAATTACCCCCTCTCAGACAGCTGTACCCAGGATGTTTTAATCTTGAGACAATTGGAGAAATTCAGAATTTTCCCATAATTTTCTGTCTTAATAATAATAGTCACCAGGACAAATAGTGAGTATGAATTTACCTAGAGGAGTCAGAGACACACATTAAAGCTTGGCAGAGGTCCTAATTTTTCGCTACTTTATCCATAACTAGAGGGGAAATAAATTGCTATACGTTAAAGTAAAATCCCACTTCCTCTGATTGGCCAAGATGGGAACTCTGACATCATCTGCCCAACTCACCATCTCAGCCAATCAATGGTGGCCTTTAATTCACTGATAACAATCAAAGGCTTCTCCTGAATGGTGGAGAAGCACTCAGACAGTACTCTTTAAAGGGGTTGTAAAGGTTTGTTTTTTAATTTTCTAAATATGTAGGTTCCTTTAAGCTAGTGCATTGTTTGTTCACTTACCTTTTCCTTCGATTTCCCTTTGTTGGAATTTCTCACTTCCTGGTCCTCCTCAGTAAGCTGTTCTGGCTAACTAACCCCCAGCCTGAACGGCTCCGATGATGGGGGCAAGCTTACTGAGGAGAAACAGGAAGTGAGAAATTCAGACAAAGAAAAAAAACATTTAGAAGGGAAATCAAAGGAAAAGGTAAGTGAACCAACAATGCACTAGCTTGAGAGTCTGTTCACACTGGGGCAACACGACCTCCAGCACGACTTTGGGAGGCAACTTGGACACAACTTGAGTATGAATCATCAGGCAACTTACAAGGCAACTTCAAGTTGCCTCCAGGACAGTACAAGGCAACTTCAAGTCGCCAATCAAACAACAATCAGCTCTGTGGGAGAGAGGGGGAGGGAGGAGTTTGCCTGGGAAATGTATGTTATCTTCCTGTATTGTTGCTTCAGGTAAGACAGTGATTCGACTTCTGAGGCGACTTCCATTGAAATCAATAGGTACAAGTTGCCTAGAAGTCGGATTGAAGTAGTACAGGAACCTTTTCTGAAGTCGGAGTGACTTCAGTAGTGTGTATTAAGACAGCTCCATTCACTTCCATTGATTTTCTCAACCACACGACTTGGGGCAACTTCAAATCGTATACCAGGTCGCCCCTGTGTGAACCGCCTCTAAAAGAACCTATTTAGAAAATTAAAACCAAACCTTTACAACCCCTTTAACTCCAGCAGATGGGAATCACCCATACTTTTGCCAGTACAGTATATAGTGCCGCTTACAGTATGTGGCTAACGCTACTATAGTTCATTACAGCACACACAGCGGCTACAAAATTCTGTATTGGAAATAGTTGGCCAGCTTGGCCCAAATAAACAATTTAAATTTAAATTAAAACAGAAATTCTACTTTAATTGTGTCCTTTAGATACATGAATATATTCATAATTAAGTGGGCAGCATAGCAAAAGCTTAATAGGACTCGTGGCACAACCTTGCTGCTTTCTCAGTGCTCCTTGTAAAAGGCAGAAACAACGGGGGAAGGGCTGTGCTTTCCCGCTCAAGGCCTTGCAGTCCTATGACACCAATGAATCAATAACAAATCATCCCGTTATTCTGAAATGCCAGTAAAGAACAATATCGACTGTATTACAAGGAGGGTGTTTTCTAGAGCATGAAAGAAACTTTCATAGACATTCATCATTATATCCAGGAAATAGCTTGTTGTGTCTCTGTATCTGACATACAAGTGGGAAGTTACATACAGAGAGTATTTTTATTAGCATGTATGGAGCTATCTATCATTTACAGTGACTAGACTGGAACATGTTCAAAAAGGCTGATTTATATTTATTAAACAGTACATGAGAGCTGTAACAAGTGAGCACACCAAGGACCACGCTAAGTGCTTTTTCCTCCTTTGGTTTGGATTGTCTGCATTTTCATGTTTCCAAAAATATAACACCAAAGTTTCAAGAAGTGTTAGGTTTTTGCTGTACCATAAATGGCCATCGTTGGAGAGTCAGTATTCATTCTAATGCTGTACAGTTTGTCTGTTCCTCCTTGTACAGAATGTGTTATACACCCAGTCCTATTTTTTATATGAGAAACCAAATATAATAAAATAATAAACGTTTAATTGACTTTGGTGTTTGCATAAATTTATTTCATAAAACTTGATTTGCTATACAATGTATATCCTAAAATGTGTGTCAAGAATTTTTTTTTTAATTCAATACATCTCTGTAATACATACACATTTCATCCCTTTAACCACTTGCTTACTGGGCACATATACCCCCCTCCTGCCCAGGTGAAATTTCAGCTTCCGGCACTGCGTCGCTTTAACTGACAATTGCGCGATCGTGCGACGTGGCTCCCAAACAAAATTGACGTTCTTTTTTCCCCACAAGTAGAGCTTACTTTTGGTGGTATTTGATCGCCTGTGCGGTTTTTATTTTTTGCGCTATAAGCAAAAAAGGGCGATAATTTTGAAAAAAAATACAATATTTTTTACTTGTTGTTATAATAAATATCCCAATAAAAAAAAAAAAAAAAACATATTTTTTTCTCAGTTTAGGCCGATACATATTCTTCTACATATTTTTGGTAAAAAAAAAAAAA
Source organism: Rana kukunoris (assembly GCA_029574335.1). Classification (NCBI taxonomy): domain Eukaryota; kingdom Metazoa; phylum Chordata; class Amphibia; order Anura; family Ranidae; genus Rana; species Rana kukunoris. The sequence goes on along the minus strand of CM056050.1, from coordinate 138,073,594 downwards.
TCGCAATAAGCGACTGGTTTGCGCAAAAGTTATAGCGCCTACAAAATAGGGGACACAATTATTATTTTTTATTATTTTTTTTTTTTTACTAGAAATGGCGGCGATCTGTGATTTTTATTGGGACTGCGACGTTATGGCGGACACATCGGACACTTTTGACACATTTTTGGCGCCATTCACATTTATACTGCGATCAGTGCTATAAATATGCACTAATTACTGTATAAATGTGACTGGCATTGAAGGTGTTAACACTAGGGGGTGAGGAAGGGGTTAAATGTATTCCCTACATAGTGTTCTAACTGTGGGGGGAGGGGGTGGTGACTGGGGGGGTGACCGATCTGTGTCCCTATGTACAAGGAACACAGATCGGTCTCCTCCTCTTCAGAGACAGGACACTGTCTCTGTAAAACGGCAATGAGAGATGATCTCATATGTTTACATATGAGATCATCTCTCATTCGCCGCACAGATCGCATCGCAAACGGCCACTCTGATTGGCCGTTCGCGGCGATCTGTGATTGGCTGTGTCCACAGAATTTCCCCGCGGCGCGCTCTGGAGCGCGCACGGGGAACGTGCTATTGACAAGCCGTCAATTGACGGCTTGTTGGCAATATAGATCCGCGGTAAAGCCGTCATTCGACTATAGCGCGGATCTCAAGTAGTTAAAGCCCTGTACACACTTTCCTGACAAAATTCCTTGCAAGCTTTCCTTGCTCGCCGAGTGTACACACGGACCATTCAAAAGAACCGCCATCTACTTTGTGGCACCGCTCGCCCCCGAGTCCCTGCGCGTGCCTGGCAGGTACGATCGCCGCCGGGCACACGCAATCGCTCGGTACAGAGCGGGGACCGGGAGCTTTGTGTGTAAACACATAGCTCCCGGTCCTGTCAGCGGGGGAAGCGCTGATCTTCTGTTCATACAATGTATGAACAGAAGATCAGTGATTTCCCCTAGTGAGGCCACCCCCCCATACAGTTAGAACACACCCAGGTTACACACTTAACCCCTTCCCCGCCCCCTAGTGTTAACCCCTTCACTGCCAATGGCATTTTTATAGTAATCCAATGCATTTTTATAGCACTGATCGCTATAAAAATGCCAATGGTCCCAAAAATGTGTCAAAAGTGTCCAAAGTGTCCGTCATAATGTCGCAGTACTGAAAAAAACGCTGATCGCCGCCATTACTAGTAAAAAATAAAATATTAATAAAAATGCCATAAAACTACCTCCAATTTTGTAAACGCTATAACTTTTGCGCAAACCAATCAATAAACGATAATTGCAATTTTTTTTTATGAAAAATATGTAGAAGAATACGTATCGGCCTAAACTGAGGAAAAAAAAAGTTTTTTTATATCTTTTTTGGGGATATTTATTATAGCAAAATGTAAAAAAAAAATGCATTTTTTTCAAAATAGTCGCTCTATTTTTGTTTATAGCGCAAAAAATAAAAACTGCGGAGATGATCAAATAACACCAAAAGAAAGCTCTATTTGTGGGAAAAAAAGGATGCCAATTTTGTTTGGGAGCCACGTCGCACGACTGCGCAATTGTCAGTTAAAGCGACGCAGTGCCGAATCACAAAAAGTGCTCTGGTCATTGGGCAGCAATATGGTCCGGGGGTTAAGTGGTTAACCTACATGGTTAAGGAGATATTTTCCAAAAAACGGCACCGATGTCTACGGCGCATGCATGCTGTAGACAACGGCGCAGGCGCACTGAGCGTGGCGTTAGTGAAGGCATTAATGCAGGATTGACGTCATCGCTGCTCCGGCCAGGCACAGCGCCGGAGCAGCGATACCCGGAAGTCACTTTGGGAGAGATGGCTGTGGCGGAGGAGGTGATAGAGGAAGGCTGTGGGGGCTTCAATCTCAGGTAAGTAATTCATAATGAGCTAGTATGCTATGCATACTAGCTCATTATGCCTTTGTCTTGCAGGGTTGTTGTTTTTTTTAGAGAGGTTTTACTTCCTCTTTAACAATGCTGCTGTCCAAAGGTGCGCCTTTCTCCTCCGCTTCTTCATCCAGAGTGGTGTAGGCATATAGGAGGTGTATTACTAGACAGGTCACCAGGTGAAAACAGAGGCAGAAAGCCCAGGGCCGGCCATTGGGGTGTGCGAGCTGTGCGGCTGCAAAGGGCGCCATGGGAAACAGGAGTGCCGTGCGGCCATCACAGCTCGCAGAATGTGAGTTGCAGCAGGGCCGGGCGGTCGGCACTACCACTAGGCGGTTTAGGAAGGCAGCCTCCTAGGGCGCACTGCCACCTAGGGGCTCCGCTGACTCTTGCCTCACCTCTTCCTCCTCATTGTTGCTCCTGGCAGAGGATAGAGGGGCCCCGGACAGCCTCTTTGTGTATGTTTAGGTGACCAGGGGGTAAGGGGTGAAGATGGGGGGGTGCCACAGGATTAGCTCGCACAGGGCGCATGAACACCCAAGGCGGGCCCTGGGAAAGCCTAATAATTAAAAAAAATAAAACCAATGCAGCCACCACCTCTAATGATGGTAGACTGCAATATATTACATTTTGGGTTTTGGGTTTAATACCACTTTCAGCTGAATTGATATTGAATTTTTGGTTTACTAGATGGGTGTTGGGTTTGCAATAAAGATAGAAAAAAAAAAATTTGGAACAATGTTAAGCATGTCGCTCACACACACACACGTGTCACACAAATTTATTATAAATTGTATAAATTTATTATGAAATAGATATTATGCATAATTAACTTACAAAATGTATTCACAAAAATCTTGAACCTCTTCATCTAGTGTATTTATAATAATACTTCGGAAACAAAGATAAACTGAACAAAGACAATATATAATAAAAAAAATAATTTACAAGAGGCATAGATAAGGATTAATAATTTTATTAAATATTAATAGTAGATAAAAATGAATGACAGCAAGTATAATTCTCCTCTGTATACATGGATCCCCTAGACAATTTGCTTCGTTGACCTATATAGTAAATGGGGCCTTTAGTGAGATCATATGTTTCTTGTTATTAACGCACAGTAGTTGCTGTTATTGACTTTCCCTGAGAAATTGTAGGTTACTGAAATGTATAATAGCTTCACATTACTGCCATACTAACATTTTCCAACTGACCCAATTTCCCACATAAATGTTTCATGGAGAAACTGTAGGGCTGAAATTGATTCTTTCCTCAAAGTTGACAATGTTTCATCAATTTAAAGATCTGTCAATATTTTCACAAGATCTGATTACAGCGTTAGATGAAAACTGGTGGAATTCTTTCTCTCTGATAAATTCGGCTTGGAACTGACCACTCTCACTAGTCTGGATAAATGGATATGTGAGACTTGTAAATAAATCCAACCTGAACATTAATCCAACCAGGTTTGATCTATAAGGCAACAAGGATGTGCCAAGTGCTGCAACCCAGACCTGAAGACAATTTCACCTCTCCAAAGAATGACCACAGTCAGAACAATAAAAGATGATTGAAGAACAGTAGGTTTATTTTACATATACAGTAAAACCTTGGATTGCGAGCATAATTTGTTCTGGAAACATGCTTGTAATCCAAAGCACTCTTATATCAAAGCAAATTTCCCTATAAATAATGAAATCTCAGACGATTCGTTTCACAACCATTTATTCACAAGTCCTTCAGGTTATGATCTATATAAAAAGAATATAGCAATGTGATAAGTTGTGTAACCATAAAATCTAAACCCACAAATGGAAGCCTCCCCAAGGGGATTAGAAGAAAAATCCAGCAGGAGCTACAGAGTATAAAGGAGAAGAGAGGCACCTCTGAGGCCGCGTACACAAACTGGTCTTAAGATTAGTTTCATCTGACCAAAATGTGTACGGCCCATTGGACCGTTGTCCGTCGGACCAAAGTTTTAAAACTTGCTTTAAAATCTGTCCGATGGACACCTGTCCGTCGGACCAAAACGATGGTTAGTACACAAAAGCATCAGACCAAAAACCTGTGCATGCTCAGAATCAAGTCAACTTATGCTTGGAAGCATTGAACTTTGTTTTTTCAGCACTTTGCTGTGTTCTACGTCACCGCGTTCTGGCCTGATGGGATTTTGGACTTATGGTGTGTACGCACATCAGACCATCAGACCACTTCAGCGTGGTCCGATGAAAACAGTCCATCGGACCAGTCTCATCGGACTGGACTGATTGTGTGTACGTGGCCTAAGTGTAGCAATATGCTTACATTTAATGAAGGTACAACATTTAGCAAATCACATGGTTGTCCCCAAAGACATGCAGGAAGGGTTAATTGTATCCTGTCCAAACTGGGCCAGTATATATATGTATATATGTGTGTGTATGACTGTGTGTCCCAAGAGTGTCGAGATCCTACGGGGTAAATGACCGCACCAGCCAAGAATATACCATCCTCTGCACCGCCATCAATGTCACACTGCACTGCACGAGCACTTTAAGCCCCTTTTTCTTCTTTTTCCTCTTTCATTCAATATGTACTGAATGGATACTTTTACATGATACTTTAAATTTGGAGCCTCTTCATTGAACCTCCTGCATCCTTTGAGCTGAGTTTTATGCTAGGCTCCAGGACCCATGATACATCAAGATATCTAAGATATTCCTATCGTGGCTGCGTGACCTCTAACAACCTAGTGGGTATATGCTCATCTGGGTTTAATCTCTCCGGTAAGCCTTCAGACATTTGGTGGTGGATCCTTTATCAATTTCTTCAGTCACCAAATTTATTGGGCTTTCATATGTGACTGGCAGTTTAGTTTGTTCAGTCATTATTTTCTAGCACGGTGGTCACATATGGTGTTAATCACTAATTTTGTAATACTAATTATGATATCCATGTAGGATATCCTTCTCATATTTATTTAGCGCTACACTTTTCTTTGTACATGGGTTCACACTAATGCAAATTGGATGTGGGTTTCCCTGCATCCAATTTGCATAGCAGGAGATTGTGCATCTCCGGAGCGGCTCTGATATGAATTGCACAGAAGTCCTGTGCATCTTTTGGTCCATTTCAGGTCCGAATTCAGCCAAAAATTTGGGCTGAAATCGGACCTGAACCGGTCACTGGAGACACACCGGACCCCTGATGTGAGACGCTCTGTGCTCTAGTGTGAACCCAGCCCTAAGCATAGCACTAGCGAGATTGCTGGTGCCATTCAGTCTCCAACAGATCTCCCAGTGCATTTGTGTGACTATACATGCCATACGGGCAAGAAGATACAATATGACAGGAAGAGAGAATAAAATACCATGTTGTTCCACAGGACCGTGGTAGTTCATTGAAAACTACAAGCCACAAAGTTTCCGGACCATGTAGATTTCCATTCACAGGACACTGTAAATAAGTGACACGGTTGGGCGGGTTGAGACTTGCTCGGCCATGTTTTTTTTTTTTTTGTGGCAGCTAGCGGAAGGGGGGGGGGTCCCTGCTAGCTGTCAGATCAGGGGATTTGGGAGGTGTGGGGGCCAGACCATTCGTAACATGTTACATCATGAATATGGGTGTAACATGAAATGAAATGTGAGCTTCAGGGACAGCGCATCACTGAAATTACTTTCAATTTAGTATATCTGTAGTCAAACCTTTTTCTTTAGTTTTGGATTAAGTAAGGAAGTGTTAAAAAACCCTGTCCGTTTTAGCCCGTTTTGAACATAGTCCGTTGTGTCCAATTGGAGAGCTTTCTATTTACTTCCTCTCATGAGGATGCAACCGGGAACCATCTTTGACTGTCCTTTAACCTAATGGGCGTCTATTGCCACGTACACATGATCGGACATTCCGACAACAAGACCGTGGATTTTTTTCAGACGGAATGTTGGCTCAAACTTGTCTTGCATACACACGATCACACAAATGTTGTCGGAAATTCCGAACGTCAAGAACGCAGTCACATACAACACTACAACGAGCCGAGAAAAATTAAGTTCAATGATTCCAAGCATGCGTACGATTTTGTGCGTGGGAATTGCATACACACGATCGGAATTTTCGACAAACACTTTGTTTTTGGAAAAATTGAGAACCAGCTCTCAAACATTCGTTGTCGGAAATTACGACAGCCAATGGTTGGAATATCCGACCAAAAGCTCACATTGAACATTTGTTGTCGGAAATTCCGACCGTGTGTACGCGGCATTACTCTTCTTTGTTTGGCATCTCATATGACCTCCTGTCCTCACCTTGTCCCTTAGCCGACAACATACACCTGTCAGGCTTTAAGTCTTCAAGACCTGGCTGGACCTAGCTTTGTCTGGTTTTATCACTGAAATCTCACCTGTAGGAGAATGTAGCTGGTATAATTCCTCTTTGGGAAGGTCTGCAGCATGTTTACCTCCAGGTCCCTTGTCTTTAGACAGGGAGTTTCTCTTCTCTTCTCTTTGCAGGTGCATTGGGTGTTCATCACCTTTCACTTGAAGACGCCTTCCCTTCTCTATCTGCCTTATCCCCATTCTCTGATGAGCAGTCTACCTCTATAAATCAGGTAGTCCCATCTGTGAAAACATCAGATAGCCGATATGGAGTAGTTTTCTTTATCTCCATTGTTTGTTTTTCTCATTGGAGAATTATTGTCTCTGGGGCTGCATTCTTGTACTCCAAGATTTTTTTTTTTTTGCTTTGCGGGATCATGCTGTCTTCACTGCAAAGGGAGAGCAGGAGTACTCTTTAATTCTGAACAGTTAGTCTGGGCCTTGTGGAGGACGATTTAAGATAAGGTGACCAGATTTTTAAAATGAAATCCGGGGTCATATTTTTTATTTTTTTCCTTCATATTCTTTTTTATTTTCAGAAAGTAGGCAGTTACATGTTTAAACCAGTCACAGTAATAATAACACCTTGGTATATCATTAGCAGCTACATCAAACCTCTAGGTAAACAACAAAAAAAACATCGAAGAGCCCATGGTATAACCTTCCATTTTTAAACCATAACTTCCCAAGGATATTCCTTTCCTTCCTATTCTTCTCAGGAGTCAGTCAGGAGTTACCTTGGCACTGGCTGCCCTTTAAAACACGTATCTCCTGCCTAATATATTCCTATATCCCCCTCCTTCCCCCTAACAAAACAAAACAAAAAGGGGTCCCCGTCCCCCCAAATTCCCTCCCCCCTACACCCTTGTTAACTGCTGGACGAGAGGTCGATCCTACACCCACTTTATACCCTTTCTCCATTCATGTGTCTTACGTGTTTACTTCAACTTCAAGGAGAGTTTCCCCCTCTTCAGAGGCCAGAAAGGAATTCCAGGGCGCCCAAGTCTCAGAATACCTTTCCTGCTGATGACGTGAGGAGAGAACCAGGTCCTCCAGCCTGCTAATCTCCTTTACTTTACGGGCACACATTTGTATTGTTGGAGGTGTTGTTGATTTCCATTTCAATGGTATGCAGGCCTTTGCAGCATCTAGTAAATGACAGATAAGAGATTCTTTGTATCTCTTCTCTGCCATGTCATTCACATGTAGGAGACACAGTCAGGGCCGCCATTATGCATTTTGGAGCCCCTTACACAGCTTCAGGCATGGGCCCCCTGGAGCAGGGAACCGGGGGGGTGCTGCCGCATGATGAAATAGAAAAGCGGCGGGGGCTGCTGCCGCGAATTGAGAAGCGGGGGGGCCCTTTACAAAAAGAAGCAATAAAGGAAAATATATATAAAAAAGGAGGGTAGCCATCCGGGGCCCTGGGGACCTCCGGACCTCTAAAAAAAAAAAAAAAAAATTGGCCCTTTAATAAAAAATAAAAGAAAAATATATTAAAAAAATATATATTTTTTTCAAAAAAATATATTTTTTTATAAAAAAAAGGGCCCCTGGACACCCCCGGGCCCCTTACAGGTGTACTGCCTGTACCCCCCTGATGGCGGCCCTGGACACAGTGCTGGGTCTTCCATTATGTTTAACTCTGTATAGCGTTGAATAATTCATATAATCTCTATCCAAAATGTTTTCAGTCTGGAACAGTCCCAGAAGATATGTAGCACTGTGCCTTTTTCCTTCTGGCATCTCCAGCATATATCTGGGACATCTGGAAAAATTGTATTTAATTGTTCCGGTGTTTTATACCACCTGGTAAAAATCTTAAAATTAGTTTCTTGTATTCTAGTACACCTTGTTGTCTCGTGTATCAGCCTATACATCTTCTGGTGCTATTCCGGACTGAAAGTCCTTCACATTTCTCTTTCCCATTCCCGGGTGCATTTCAGAGGACATCCTTCTACCTCAACTATTAATAATCCATAACACACCGAGAGTGTGTGGGATATTACTCCCTTTAAATTACAGAGTTTCTCAAAGCTGGTGAGGGGTCTCACAAACCTTTCTGGGTCTGGGAGTGTGCTAAAGAAAAGAGCAAGTTGAAGTGCATTCCAAAATTTCAACCCAAATCTGCTCCCTTGTTCAGTCATTTCTTCTATTGTCGGCCAAGCCCTATTTTGGATAAAACTGTACGCATAACTGCATCCAATATCAACCAAGTGTCGGAAGTCATTTCCCTCACATCCTGGTTGAAATGTAGGGTTACCTAGTATCAGGTATAGGGGCGAGGTCGAGGGGGCTACCCCCAGGGTGGGGAGCAAGCTTGAGCAAAGCCTAGTCGTGTTTCCCACCACCGGGTGCTCCCTCAGCTCTCTAGGCAGTACCATGTAACACCAGGGGGATCCACTTATAGGAATCTGTGATTGGGCTTGTTCTATTTGAACCCATAATTTAGTCTCCCTGTGTCTGTTCAATTCTATGATTCTGTTTAAATGTACTGCTTGATAATATTTCCGTATATAAGGTACTGATAAACCTCCTTGTGCCTTAGTGAGAGTCACTTGTTTGCGCTGTATCCTAGGGTGTTTATGTGCCCATATAAACTCAAATATTATCCTCTGACACTGTTTGAAATAACTTAAGGGAATATGTATTGGCAATGCTTGAAATAGATATAAAAATTTAGGTATGGTAGCCCGGATTCCATTTGTCTAATAACAGCTTAACTTTTTGTAATAATGGTGGAAAATTCAAATCAAAGATCTTAGCTATGTTTATTGGGATTAGAGTGCCTAAATAAGTTAAAGCTCTGTCCGTCCATTTAAACTTGAAATTTTCCTTCAACTGTGTTATCACTGTTTGTGGGAGGTTAACCGCCATTGCCTCGGATTTATCAAAATTAATACGTAGGTTTGAGATCCCGCCGTATCGTTCAAATTCTCTCATTAGTTTTGGTATTGTAAGTATTGTAAGAGTTAGTGAGTGTAAATAACATATCGTCTGCATATGATGAGATTTTACACTGGATGTTCTTGATTTGTATTCCTTTAATATCCTGATTTAACCATATTGTACAGAGAAAGGGTTCCAGCGACCGGGCAAAAAGGAGTGGAGACAGGGGGCATCCCTGTCTTGTCCCGTTTGAAATATCAAGAGTTCCTGATAGTATCCCATTAACCCTTACTCGGGCTGATGGACAGGAATAGGTGGCAGAGATCCATTGTAGTAATTTACTGCCAAGACCTATATACTGCAACACCGCCTGCATATAACTCCAGTTCACCCTGTCGAAGGCCTTCTCCACGTCCGTATTCAAGAACACTGACTGCTTCTTAGTTATATTCACTATCTGAAGTAGGTTAATAGCTTTTGTGGTATTATCCCGGGCCTCACGTGCAGGGATGAATCCGACCTGGTCTAGGTGTATAATATTCGGTAAATACGGTTGGATCCTATTCGCCAAAATCTTTGCAAATAGTTTAAGATCCTGGTTTAAAAGAGAAATTGGACGATAGCTTTCACAGAGAGCCAGATCTTTCCCCTCCTTCGGTATCACTGCAATATATGCTAACAGAGTTTCTTTTGTTAAAGATGCAGAGGACCCCAGTGCATTAAATAACTTAATCATATAATCCACTAATGAGGGAAGCAATGTTTTATAATATTGGACTGTAAGACCATCTGGGCCTGGCGCTTTCCCAGGTTTCGTCGCTCTTAACGCTTCCTCTATTTCTTTTTTAGTAATGGGTTCATCTAGTTTCTCACTAGCTCCTTCCGGGAGTCTAGGCATTAATGACTCCGAAAGGTATTGCTCTATTTGGTTTGCTATAGGGGGTTTACTCTAAAGATTATATAGAGCGTGGTAATACCTTTTAAATTCTTGGGCTATATCTTGTGGTTTCATGACCTTTGAATTATTAGCTGTAATAATCTGGGGGATATAATTACTTAGCTTCTGGTCTCGCAAAGTTCTAGCTAGTAGTTTCCCACATTTGTCTCCTGCTTCATATGATATTTTCCTGCATATTTGTATATCTGCCTTTGCTTTATAATAGAGGATATCTGTAATTTGTGTTCTTTTTCTAGCTAGATCTCTCTCTACAGATGTAGAGCGTGTCTGCTTGTGCTTCCCCTCCAGTAGGGCTAGTTCCTCCAGAAGACTTTTAAGCTGTTTTGACCTTTCTCTCTTAATCCTGGCCCCATGTTTAATCAACACACCCCTAATGACCGCCTTATGCGCTTCCCATATTGTTCCTGGATCGTAGTCGGGGGTGTCGTTAGTATTAAAATAGAAATGTATCTCCTTAGTCACATCCTCCAGAATCTCTTTGTCCCGTAATAAGCTTTCACTTAGTCTCCATTGGCTTGATTTAGACCTAGCAAGATCTTGTAACTCATATGTCAGAAAAATTGGAGCATGATCTGACCATGTGATAGACCCTATTTTAGCTTCTTTGACTGAGTGCAGTTGAGCATGTCGGACCAGAAAGAGATCTATCCGGGAATATGATTTATGGGGATAGGAAAAAAACGTATAATCCTTTTTTTAGAATGTAACAATCGCCATGTGTCGATTAGTTGGTTCTTGTGCAAGATTTGCATAATACGCTTACGAGCACTGTGGGGAATGGATGATGTTCCAAAAGATGTGTTTTCCTTTACATCCAGGGGGATATTCAAGTCACCCCCTAAAATCAAATACCCATCTGTGAACTCCATAAGGCTCCCCAGGGTCTTATTCAAGAAAGTCGCTTGATTCTCATTAGGGGCATACAGGGTAGCTAGAGTAACCTTTATATTACCTATTTCCCCTTATACAAATAGAAAGCGTCCTGCTGTATCACATCTGGCTTCTATATATTTCCATGGTACTTTCTGAGCTATTATAATAGATACTCCTCTTGACTTTGCCATTTGATTTGTGGAATGGTAAACTATAGGGAATCCTCGACTTTTTAAATTCGGCGCTCTATCATCTCTAAAATGCGTCTCCTGAATAAATGCCATATCTATTCCCATTCACTGCAGATCCTGGAGTAGGATCTTCCTATTTCTCTGGTATGTTTAATCCCTTAGCGTTTAATGATAATATGTCTAGGGTCTCCATCCTGTCCTGCGTAATAAAAAATAAAAAAAACAAGAACAAATTATGCTTCCCCCTTACCTCCCCCTCCCTTCCCATATAGAGGGGATAATTCCCCTCTCTATCTATATGTTAGCTCTTGCTAAAAAAAACACTCACCATTTCAACGGTATCTGAGCGTCTGCCTATTAGGGTATGTGTAGGCCTGAAATGGTCAGAGGGTTAGATTCCCAGTTCCTCTGTGTCTCCCGATAAAGACAAAACAAAATAACAGTAGAGAGGGCTATAAGTGCCATTAATGGTGTCTTCCAGAAAAAAAACGAAAAAAAAATAACCCTTTAACCCCCCTCTAGTATTTTGGGAGGGGGTATTAGTGGATCTCATACCTATATACATTCTAATGCTATGATCCCTTATGAAAAGAGGGGAATATAACGAAAGGGACAAAAGGGGAACAAGGCAGCGAGGGGCACCCCCCGTCACCCTGTTCCCCACTCCTCCCCGTCCCTCCCCACCCCCATCTCTCCACCCCCACACTCCCCCCCGTCTCTCCAACCCCACACTCCCCCCCTCCTCTTAACCCCTCGTTTCCGAATGCCACATCCGAAACTGATTAGATTCAAATGGTTAAAAGGGGCGTAACATTCGTACTCGTGCGCCCATGTTTACATGCATGTGGGGGGAAACATTTTATTTATTTTTTTACTAGTAATGGCGGCAATCAGCAACTCTCTGCCTGTCGCTACCGCCGCCTGCCCACCTCGCAGCCTGTCAAGTCTTACTCTCCGTGCCCTGGCTACTACTGGGTGGGGAGCGGAAGAAGATCACTCCACCAGGGAAGGCAAGGAGATAAGCAGGTAGGAGGCTGGTTGGCACTTGAGCCAAGGCAGAAGAACATGCAAATGGAGCTGAAAAAAGATTCCCTTCGCTCTGACCAGCACATGATCATCAGAAAGGAGCACAGATGATGGAAAAAATACACAAAAAGCTAGTAGGAGAGTGTCACGTACCTGATGAGAGACTGAGATGACGAGGTCGGCATCTCTTGTATCTCCAGCCCTGGTACCGCTGGAGATGGAACAGAGGATACCGAGGGACAGGAAGAACATGAGTGCCTGCAGGTGAAGGTTCAGACAGCCGAGGCGGGTCATACAGAAGCCGGGTCAGGTAATAGGCGGGCAGCGAGGTACCTAGCAGAAGGCGGTAGAAGCGTCAAGTGGGTAGCCAAGATCAGAAACCGGTAGTCAGACAATAACAGAGTTCAGGATCAGGGTCAGAGTAAGCCGGGTTCAGCAACAGGAAGTAGGCAGGATAACAGCAGAAATTTCAGGTGTCAGGGTACTAGCTGAAGACCAGTCAGCAAGAGTCTGGTGTCAGGGCACTTCCATAAGTAGGCAGTCTGGCGACAATTGGCGCTAGGGGAACGTACCTGCGCATGCACGCCGTCCGTTGCGTGCACGCCGTACGTTGCGCGCGCGCATGCGCACTGGTGCACCAAACATCTCCGGGCACCCGTGTGCGCGCGCATGCGCCAAGGCGCGCCTTGAACGTAGGATCACAGTTCTCTTACATTGCCCCCCCTTACGGGCAGCCTCCGGGTGAAGGTCCAAAAAGGCCTGAATTAACTGTGGAGCATGAACGTTGGAGGAAGTTTCCCATGAGTTGTCTTCGGGACCATTGCCCTTCCACTTGATTAAAAACTGGGTTTGGCCCCTTCTCTTCCTGCAACCCAGAACGGTTTCGAACTCATATTCCTAAATTCCCTCGACAAGCAAGGGGGCTGGGACTTCGGGTTCACGGTCAGGGAAGAGGTTAGCAATGGAGCGTTTCAAGAGAGAGACGTGAAACACAGGGTGAATTCTCAAACTTCCCGGCAGGCTAAGCTCAAAGGCAACCGCATTAATCCTCTTCTTAACAGGAAATGGGCCAATGTACCTGGGTCCTAATTTCTTAGAGGGGCAGGCCAACTTTAAGTTTGCAGTGAAAAGCCACACTTTATCCCCTGGTTGCAGGTCAAGGTTGCCTCTTCTCCTCCTATCGAAGAACCTTTTGTTATTTTCCTGGGCTTTAGTGATGGTTTCCTGCAAGAGTTGGCTGTTGGAGCTCCAGAAGTCCAGACGATCCTGTACTGCTGGGACTGAGGATTCCTGGGGAACATCAGGCAAAAAGGATGGGTGGAACCCATAATTAGCAAAAAAGGGGGTTTGCTTGATTGCAGAATGTATAGAGTTATTGTATGCAAACTCTGCTAATGGCAAGAGAGAGGCCCAGTCATCCTGTGCGAAAGAAGAAAAACAGCGCAGATACTGCTCCAGAGTTTGGTTTGTCCTCTCTGTTTGCATGTTCGTCTGTGGATGATAGGCCCAGAGCTTCACATAGAGATTTCCAAAATCGGGATGTGAATTGAACCCCACGGTCAGAGGTGATGTTAGCAGGAATGCCGCGTAGGCGTACAACTTCTTTGATAAAGGAAGAGGCCGTTTCTGCTGCGGAAGGGGTACCTTTCAGGGGCACAAAGTGGGCCATCTTAGATAGCCGATCCACGATTACAAAAATGGTGGTAAACCCTTCGGAAGGGGGTAACTCGACAATAAAGTCCATAGTGATCATAGACCACAGTTTGTCAGGAACAGGAAAGGGTTCCAATAGGCCCCAATTCTTAGCCCTATCAGACTTATTCTGGAGACATGTGGTGCAAGATTTAACATAGTCCCTGCATTTCTGTAACAAATGGGGCCACCAGAAGGAGTGAAGGACCAGATTTGAGGTCTTATAGGCTCCAAAATGCCCTGCCAAGGGGTGGTCATGGCACATATAAAGAACTGCCATTCGTAGGTGTTCCGAAACAAAAATTTGCTCACCGTGGTAGTAGAGTCCTTCCTTAAATTGAAGGTGGAGTTCCAGAGGAGAAGGATGGTTTTGGACTGCTGACTTAATTTGCGAGATGAGATCACTCTGTAACAAAAGAACATTTTTAGCAGGTAAAATGGTATCAGGTTCAGGAGGAGTCTCAGTGTCTTGGAACATACAGGAAAGAGCATCTGGCTTCCCGTTCTTAGACCCTGGCCGGTATGTAATATGGAAGCAGAATCTTGCAAAAAAAAGGGCCCATCTAGCCTGGCAGGGTCTTAGTCTCTTGGCTGTTCTTAAATATTCAAGATTCTTGTGATCGGTGAACACAAGAATAGGATGGGCCGCTCCTTCGAGAACATAGCGTTATTCTTCCAGGGCAGACTTAATAGCGATTAATTCCCGATCACCAATGTCGTAGTTCCTTTCTAAAGGTACTTAATTTTCTAGAGAAGAAGGCAACAGGGTGAAGTAGGGACTTTGTCCCCTGTCGCTGCGACAATATGGCTCCCTCAGAATTTCAGGGCCATCAACCTCAAGAACATAGGGCAAAGCAGGATCAGGGTGTTTCAGGATGGGTGCCGAAGTAAAAAGGCCTTTCAACTTTTCAAAAGCAGCTTGAGCTTCTAAAGTCCATGTAAAGGTTGTGCGTGATCTGGTTAATTGCGTAATAGGAGATATAATACCAGAAAAGTTCTTGATGAATTTCCTGTAAAAGTTAGAGAATCCCACAAACCATTGTACAGACTTTTTATCGGTTGGAGCTGGCCATTCAAGTACTGCAGAAACCTTTTGTAGGTCCATAGATATCCCATCTGCGGAGATAACAAGACCCAGGAACTGAATGGTGGACTTCTCAAACTCACACTTTTCTGCTTTGGCATAACGATGGTGTTTCCTTAGTTTGTCTAGTACCTTTTTAACATGGACCCGATGAGACTCAAGGGAAGTAGAGAACACTAGTATGTCGTCTAAGTAAACGATGGTAAACACATCAAGAAAGTCCCGGAACACATCGTTCACAAAGTGCTGGAAGGTGGCTGGCGCGTTACAAAGCCCAAAGGGCATCACCAGGTACTCAAAGTGTCCAAAACTAGACCTAAAGGCCGTCTTCCACTCATCCCCTTCTCTGATTCTGATCAGGTTATACACCCCTCTTAGATCCAGCTTGGAAAAAACACGTGCTTCACGCAGTCTCTGAAACAACTCAGGGATGAGGGGTAGAGGATATCGATTTTTAATGGTAACTTTATTTAAGTCCCGATAGTCGATACAAGGCCGGAGTGTGTGATCTTTCTTTTTAACAAAGAATATCCCTGCTCCGGCAGGGGAAGAGGAAGGCCGGATAAATCCCTTGTCAAGGTTCTCGTTGATATACTTCTGCAATTCCTCAAGTTCAAGTTCAGGAAGGTAATAAATATAGACAAGAAGGACATGCGCCAAACTAAGTGTAGTAAATTAGGGATTTAATGAAGTGAAAATAATAGTAAACAGTAGATTGGCTACTCACAAAACAATTGAGAGCAAGGGCACATCAGGGGTTAATGGCTGGTCGAGGGTCACAACGATCGTTTACATCTGCAGGCAGGCTGACTTGGCCAAGTCTTGGGAGTTATGGAGACCCATCCTGGGGAAGCCTGGAAGAAGCGACAGGGGATCCAGAAGCTGTGTTTCCTGGATAAGACGCGCTATGCGTTCCAGCATGAAGCGCAGTCTATCGCCGTACGACCGGAAGTGACGTCGAACCTCGGGCCAGCCAATTGGCTGGCCCGAGGTTCGACGTCACTTCCGGTCATACGGCGATAGACTGCGCTTCATGCTGGAACGCATAGCGCGTCTTATCCAGGAAACACAGCTTCTGGATCCCCTGTCGCTTCTTCCAGGCTTCCCCAGGATGGGTCTCCATAACTCCCAAGACTTGGCCAAGTCAGCCTGCCTGCAAATGTAAACGATCGTTGTGACCCTCGACCAGCCATTAACCCCTGATGTGCCCTTGCTCTCAATTGTTTTGTGAGTAGCCAATCTACTGTTTACTATTATTTTCACTTCATTAAATCCCTAATTTACTACACTTAGTTTGGCGCATGTCCTTCTTGTCTATATATATTTTTCAGAGTTTGCTTCTGCCTCAGGACTGTGCTGCCACTAGTGTTGCTGGACTATACATTGAACCTTTGGGACTTTTTATTTTAACCATCTTTTGTATGGTCATTTATTTGGACTATCATTATATGGTCACTTATTATTTTATCTATTTATTATTATTATTTTTTTCCCTTTTGATATTGACATGGACCTTATGATTTACTAATTGCTAATTATACTATTAATTCTTTTTGATTGCATTTTTTAAGTCGTGCGCCATCTACCTATATTTTTTACAGGAAGGTAATAAATCCTACCAAAGGGGATCGCAGCGCCAGGCAACAGTTCGATAGGACAGTCGTATGGTCTGTGAGGAGGGAGCGTGTCGGCACGCTTTTTATTGAAAATGTCTGGATATTCATGATAGACGGAAGGCACAAGTTTAGCAGTCTCAGGGTCCACACTGATACAGAGGAATGGTTCACCCGGGCTGGGCGTAGGAAAGCAGTGTTTCTTGCAATAGTCAGAGGAGAAAGACACCTCTCCGGAGGACCAATTAATGAGGGGATTGTGTGCCCTCAGCCAGGGTTGCCCTAGAATAACTGGGAACAGAGGGGATGTGATGACATCCAGACGTAGGAATTCCCAATGCCCAGAAACTGTGGAACAGGAAATAAGTGCAGTCTCTAGAGTGACGGGTCCCGATTTAATATCTGAACCATCCGCTAGGTGGACTAAAAAGCTGTTTTTCTTGGCGCACAGGGCCAGTTCATGCATGGTTGTGAAGGAAGAGTCTACAAAACAGCTAAAAGCCCCAGAATACACAATGGCGGAAACAGTAAGGATCTTTCCTGAAAACTGGAGAGAAATGGGCAGTGAGGTGTGGTTCTGGCCCGGGGCTGGAGAGGCGACCATCTGGGATGGAGGAGAGGGTCTCCTGCGGTGTCTTCGGGGACAAGACCGAAGAAAATGGCTTCCATCGCCACAGTAGAGGCAGAGTCTATTATGATAACGATGAGACCGTTCCTGTTGAGACAGAGGAGATCGCGGAAAACTGTCATGCTAAATTTTCTTGGTGTCTTCCGGCATAACTGCGGAGGAGGCAGGTAAAGGAGGCTCGGAGTGAACAGGCAACAAATGGGAATTTATGGCTTTTTAAGACTGTCTTTCCCGCAGGCGGCGATCAATCTGTATAGCAAGAAGAATCAAGTCATTTAGGGAACCGGGTATGTCCACCCTGGCTAGCTCATCCTTGATAGCTTCAGACAAGCCGAGACGAAAATGAAAACATAAGGCAGAATTGTCCTATTGGGTATCAGCGCTCCATAAGCGAAAGTTTGATACATAGTCCTCAACGGGCCTGGAGCCCTGTTGCAAGTGACTCAGAGTAGCTTCAGCTGTCTGATGCCGAAAAGGGTCAGCATATAGTTGAGCCATGGCAGCAAAGAAGGAGTTCACGGAAGCCAAGACAGGATCACGTTGCTCTCGAAGTCGGTGGGCCCAAACCTGAGGTTCATCCAGCAATAAGGAGATAAGGAATCCCACCTTAACTTCTTCCATGTAGAAGGTGCGGGGTTGCAGAGAGAAGTAAAGTTCACAGGTGTTTTGAAAAGTCCTGAATTTTTTACGATCTCCAGAGAAACGTTTGGGTAGGGGTACTCTTGGCTCAAGGAAGCAGGAAGGTTCAGCATGGTTACAAGTCATGGTTTGAGCAGCAGAATCCCTGATTTTTAAGTCCTCTGAGGTGGGAACCATGCTGGGTGCAGGCTGAAGTTGGTCGTAAAGCTGAACAAAATCCATATGTAACCCTTGCAGCATATGAGAGAGTGTGGTAACAGTCTGGCAGAGGGTTTGTAGCAGAGAGGCCTCCCTTTCAGACTCCATCATGGGCTGACTGGTACTGTCACATACCTGATGGGAGACTGAGATGACGAGGTCGGCCTCTCTTGTATCTCCAGCCCTGGTGCCGCTGGAGATGGAACAGAGGATACCGAGGGACAGGAGGAACATGAGTGCTTGCAGGTGAAGGTTCAGACAGCCGTGGCGGGTCATACGGAAGCCGGGTCAGGTAATAGGCGGGCAGCGAGGTACCAAGCAGCAGGCGGTAGAAGCGTCAAGTGGGTAGCCAAGATCAGAAACCGGTAGTCAGACAATAACAGAGTTCAGGATCAGGGTCAGGGCAAGCCGGGTTCAGCAACAGGAAGTAGGCAGGATAACAGCAGAAATTCCGGGTGTCAGGGTACTAGCTGAAGACCAGTCAGCAAGAGTCTGGTGTCAGGGCACTACCTTAAGTAGGCAGTCTGGCGCCAATTGGCGCTAGGGGCGCGTACCTGCGCGGGCACTGGCGCACCAAACATCTCCGGGCGTAGGGTCACAGTTCTCTTACAGAGAGGCAGAGCATGGGTGTGTAATCCTTTTTTTTTTCTGTTTTTGATATTGCCCCAGTTTAAATCCAATCTGGCGACAAAACTGGGGTCAGACTTGGTTTGGGGACAGTGTCCTCAATCCGGGGACTGTCCCCAGAAACCGGGGATGTCTGCTCATCCTACTTTAAGGGAAATCATCTGTCAACCAGTTCCTCTCAGCTGCTAGTTTCTGGACACGTTGAAGGTGCTCATACCTTCAGGTGCTGTCCTTTCTTTGCTGGTGATATCATAGGTAGACCCTGTGTCTCCCTAGGCTGTTGGTAGGTAGAATACAATACTGTCCTGCTGCAGGTATCCTCTGGCAGTAACAGGGAACGCTCTAATTACTTCAAGGGACCTGCCACGCGAGGTTAGACCTTTTTTCTACCATGCGCTAGAGGTAGACCTATTATCAGGGGGCGATATTCACATTTTTCAAATAATCGATATCAGTCAGTAACTTACCGATATAATCCATATTGGTCAGACCTCCTCTCCCTGTCCCCATGTGTCGCTCGCTGCAGTCTCTGCCCATGTCTGTTAGCGGTACGGCAGAGACATTACATCATCTTTCACTGCCTGCCTCGCATCACCGCTGTTCCACCCCTACAGCAGGGCCGTGAAGGCTGATCTTGATAGAGCTGCAGCCGCCGACAAGCAGAGAGATATGAAAAAATAATATTAAAGGGGTTGTAAAGGTAAAACATTTTTTTTCCTAAATAGCTTCCTTTACCCTAGTGCAGTCCTCCTTCACTTACCGTACCTCATCCTTCCATTTTGCTTTTAAATGTCCTTATTTCTTCTGAGAAATACTCACTTTCTGTTCTTCTGTCTGTTACTCCACACAGTAATGCAAGGCTTTCTCCCTGGTGTGGAGTGTCATACTCACCCCCTCCCTTGGACCACAGGAGAGTCAGGACACCCACTAAAACACAGCTCCTTTCTCTATCTGCAACTTAGAGAGCGTCCTGACTCTCCAGTAGTCCAAGGGAGAGGGCGAGCACAACACTCCACACCAGGGAGAAAGCCTTGCATTACTGTGTGGCGTTACAGACAGAAGTGAGAATTTCTCAGAAGAAATAAGGACATTTAAAAGCAAAATGGAAGGATGAGGTAAGTGAAGGAGGACTGCACTAAGGTAAAGGAAGCTATTTACAACCCCTTTAAACTAAGCACTACTCTTGGAACCAAAATAATACATTATCTAGCATTAAAATGCCTATATCAACATATACAGTAACATACCGTATTTATCATTTAAGCACTTGCTCCTAAAGTTGCGGTGGCGTAGCGAAAATGAGCCGGCGGAATTCAAATTGGGCGGGTAGGGGGCGTGTATTATTATAACTAGGCGCGATCTCGTGGCGAACGTACTGCGCATGCGTCGACTGTCAGTGCGCATGCTCCAAATTCTGTCAGTGAACGTCAATGACGTCAATCCCCATTCACGGACGTTTTACGCAAACAACGCAATTTTTTTTTACATTCGACGTGATGACGACGGCCATACTTAACATAGGATACTCCACTAGGGGGCTGGTTTTTCTTTACGCCGCGTATCTCTTACGGAAACGTTGGAAAGTCACTGCGTCCGGCCTAATGTGGACCTGTAAAAAAAAAACATTTTAGTACTTTTAGTACTTACAGTTTTGGTGTCTTGGGCGGCGTCCATCGGCGGCCTTGTCCGTTCCGGCATCCCTCTTCGGCATCAGTGGTGTCCTCCCGGCTTCTCCAGCGTGCGCCTCGAGTCGAATCCCCACTGCCCGACGATCGTTTCGTCGTAATGACATCATCAGAGGCACCTTAGGCGGTCTGATATTCATACGGAGCTTTTTATCCTTGCAAGGACTTTTGTATTACTCTCTATGAATGAGAGTATTTTAAGCTGTTTTAAATTTTTTTATTTTTAAATAAACCCTCTCATTTTTTACGCCTACACTATGGGATTGTCCCTTTCTTTTTCCCCACATGGTGTTTGAAAAACACATGCTCACATACATCTATGCAAGTTCCATTTGGAAGCCGGGGTTAGCCCCATGAGGAGCTGTGGATTCTACCATCTAATCTGTGGAGAGACCCGGATTCGTTCCTGACACCCCAAAGGATCAGAATTTCCTGCTATGCCTGTTTAGACTATTCCTGAAAGGGATAGTCACAGGCTTTCTGGTAAGCCTTTATTTCTACTGGTGTTGGGCCACTGATGTCTGAAATCTCCCTCCTTTCTCACCTGTGGATCTCCTAATTGGACTTTCATTGTTTGCATCTTCTCATCACCTGCATTGGAAAGGGCTAATAACTCCCAGCTTTTTTCTGTGGACTCTATGGGCCAGATTCTCAGCGGCGATACAACGGAGTATCTCAGATACCCCGTCGTATCGCCGTTTTTTTGCCTCGTATCTATGCGCGTGATGCTTAGCATCACTTTTGCATAGATACGCTTCAACATCCGACAAGTGTAAAACCATTACACTTGCGGATCGTAGTTGTAATGACAACTCCGGCCACTAGGTGGCCTTTACGTTGTTTTCTCATTTGCATATGCAAATGAGGCTAGTACGCCGATTCCCGATCGCTTTTACGCCGCCCCGTCGTCATGTACGTCGTTTTCGTCCGCGTAAGGTTACCCGAGCTTCTATGTGGAGTAACCTTACGAAGTACCGTCGGATGCCGTCGGGTGCCGTCGGATGCCATGTTAAGTATGGCGTCGGGTCAGCGCTGGCTTTTTCCGTCGCTTACGTCGTTTTACTAACTCGTTCGCGAATAGGGGCATTGCGTAGTGACGCTCATGTCGTTTTGACGTCGGTTTCAGCGACGCTTTCCGACGTGAGCTGGAGCATGCACACTGGGCTTTTTCCCCGGCCGGCGCATGCGCAGTTCGTTCGACGCGGGGGCGCGCTTCATTTAAATACAAGCTGCCTCATTTGAATTACGCGGGCTTACGCTGGGCCATTTTCGCTACGCCAACGCAAACTACGGAGCAAATGGTTAGAGAATACGGCACTTGCTCTAGTACGATGTGGTGGCGTAGTGTAAATGGCTTACGATACGCAAGCGAAATTCTATGAGAATCTGGCCCTATTTGTTTTGCACTTCATATGCTGAATTGGTCACTTTATTTTTACACTGTTTATTGATCTGTTGATATTTACAAGTACTTTATGCTCAGTGCCATATTGATTGGCACAGTGTTATAATAACCTATGCACTTATATGCCAAGGGAGATGTAACTTTGGCTTCTCTAGACGAGTCTACCTTGCTGTGGGTAGCGCAATAACTCTGACATAAAAGTTTGTTTTTTCAGTGACTTTTATTTATAATTTTACCTGAAGTCACATTGTGTTTTGTAGTCGCCTATTGTGTTAGGCTAAGGGGCAGGATGTGCCCATGCAATCAACATGGCGGCGTATACTACCAGGCTACTACCGGCATCTGTAAGATGCTGAGTGCCAAAGGCAATGTAAATCCAGCTTCCCTCGTCAAGTCCACCTTCCTGTGGGTAGCACAATAAATCTCAGACATGAATGTTTATTCTCTCAGTTACTTTTATATATATTCTTACATGGAGTCACATTGTGTTTTATAGTCGCCTTTTGCGTTAGGCTGAGGGGCAGGATGGGCCCAGGATGCCCTTGTACTCAGTGTAAGGACATCACGCCACTCATCGTACACTACGTTGCTCGCCTTGGTCCTCCCAATGGAAAACTTGTATGTCTCTTCTGGGAGGAGCATGTGGATCTTGAGGGTGTTGCCCTCCACAATGATTACACCACTGTGTGCTTCTTGATTTGCTGGTACGTTTATCTGTCGAAAGCGCAGATCAAAATTATCTGTCAGATGTCGCTGTCCAGAAACATGCCAGCTCAGTCTTGCCCAATTATCAAAAGCCGTTGACTCCAGTCGATCAAACATCACTGGCCGTTTGATGTTCAAGAACAGCCTTAAGGAGGGAAGTTGGTGTACTGCATTTAGTATTGGTAATATGAGTTTGTGTTTAATGTGCAGTGGTCCACGCACTGACATGTTCTGAAAATCATTTACTAATTTTCCTAGCCCTGACAAATATTGATTGAGGGTCTCCTGCTTTGTCGGAGAGAACTCTCCTTTATTTGACTGGACCATCTCCACCAGTTCTGATCGGCTTTTCTTTATCTCTTCCAAGTATTTCTCCAGGAGAAACAGCTTCATCATGGCCTGGTCTCTACCCATTTCTTTCATATGTTTGAGTCTCTGAGGGTGTAAAAGCAGCCTTGGTTTGACATATCTCAGACCCGTAAATGTTTCTTTGGGCAAGATGGTGATGTAAAAATAACTTTTCCTGAGCAGATCCAGCCGATCTTTGAAATCTTTGAGCGTGGTCATGCACAGGTGATCATCTATGAGCTTCAGGTAGGCCTTCTGGCAGTTGAAAACTGCAGGACGTTCTTCTTCATCCTGTTCAGTTTTGACAGATGTCATACTGCTTAACATGTCTTTGTTGCTTGTAGCTTCAGCCATCTACTTTGAGGATCTGTAGCACTGTAATCTATTCAAGATAAAGGCAAGGCATATTAACAAGCAGACCCTCCAAAAAAAAAAAAAAGCAATTGGTACGTTGGGGTTAAAGTCTGTCTTTATGCAAAGTAGGCCTTTCCAATTTTTTTAAATGAATGTTTTGGTGTATTCTTCAAGAACGGCATTTAAAAGAGGTGTATGTTTTTTGTTTTTTTTTAAGAATACTACTTACCTAGGTGGGATGCAGCATCAGTCTGATTCTGCATCTGTCCCCCTCCGGCTCTAAGACTGAGAACCAAACGATCAAACACCGCTGATCGCTTGCTTCTCAGAGCTCCCTGAGCAGAGAACTGGTGACTGTCAGTCACTGCTGTCTGCTCTGCCAACCCCTCGCTCACTGGAGCACTTGGTTTTGAAGGGGGCAGGAGAAGACGACTCAGGTTCTCAGTGGCTCGCTGAAAGTCTGAGCTGGGTGCCGTTCCAGGCATGTGGGCGGATCCTGACTTCATTGTCGTGATCTTGCCCCAGCCTGGACCGACTCTGTAATGTCAGCCCGCTGTCTGCTGAGAACCAGTCACATGATCCACATGAGAAATACAGCCAAGTGAGCTTTGGCTATACATGTTCAGCTGCAAGGTGGGAAATGTCTTGGCCGCCTATGATTGGCTGTCTGATTTGACGGTTTCCCAGTCGGATAGCTTCAGACTAATTCAGACTCATGTCCAAACATACTTGAAATCATCCTTAGTCATAATCAACCAAGAAAAACTTAACATGAGTTCAATTTTGCATTGTAACCAGTATTGCAATGTGAGTATCAACTATATGAAAAAATTGGGTTGGGGTTTAAATTGCTATCTGGGGCTCCATTAGAGAACTTTTTTCTCACTTCCTGTCTTGCTGGCAAAGTGTTATGACTTAGGAAGGGAAAGTCTCTGACAGCAACACAGACAGAAAATAGTTACTTGTCATTGTGCAAAAACACTAATATGCTGTCCCTGGAGCGGACAATAAAGACAGGAAGCAGGTCTAAAGCCTCGTACACATGATTGGATTTTCTGACAACAATTGTGTGATGGAAGGGTTTTGTCTGAAAGTCCAATGTCTGTATGCTCCATCGGAACAATTGTCGGAACAAATGTGTTATAGCATGCTTTAAAACTGTCCGACAACAAATGTGCATGTGCAGGGCCGCCATTACACATGTAAATCCTGATGGGCTTAGCAACACTTTTCTGTCTGACTTTAACAACTCACGGCAGGAGAGAGAAGAGTTGACTTGCCTTTGTTTTGTTCGTTAGCTCCACCCCCCACCACCCCCGTCCCGCTTACCATATTGTGGCAGGAGAGAGAAAAGAAGAGATGATGCTTTTGTTACCACAACCCCCTCCCCCTTGCTTATCTTGTGGCAGGAGAGAGGAGCCCCCCCCCCAGTTCTCTGCTCCAGGGGGCCCTGCCTAAAGCTGTGTAAGGGGCCCCAAAATATGTGATGGCTGCCCTGGGCATGTGGCTACACATTTCAGGGCGGCATCGCCTCTTTCTCGAACCTGCCTATCCAGTCATCCACAGGGCCATCTTAATAGCATCATGGGCCCCTGGGCAAAGTAATGCACTGGGGCCCCTACCAGCCTGTCCCAATTTACACACCTGCTCTCAAGAATTAAAGTATAAATAGCTGATAGAATTAAACATAATAAAATGATTTTAAACAATAAGAAAACATGCCAAAAATCTGACTAATCAACACAAAGGGCACAGTACAGGGGGAGTCAGGAGGACAGAATACTGGGATCAGGAGGGCACAGTACAGTTTATGGGTCGCTGGCTAGGACATGGGGGGGGGGGTTAAGATGAAGCTTGATCTCCTATTTTTTACCACTCCCCCTAACTGCAAGTGTAAGCTAAGCCTAAAAGGAAGGTGAGGCAGTACTAGCAAATACATAAGATTGTGTTGTAAAACCCGGTCACCTTATACTTACTAGATGTGAGCGGATTGGATTGCAGGAGATCCTGGGCGCGATGTTCTCAGTTGCTGAATGACGTTTACCTTATACCGAAAAATAAAATAGAAATTAAATGTGGCTTACCAGTCCTTGGATGTGGTGTTTTATTTTTCTTTATTCTTTATTATTATTCTTTATTTATTTTTATTGATCTGTCACTTACACACTTCCTCTTCTAGGGTGTTACAATGCAGCTTTGGCCCTAGGTTGTCCGTTCTGGTTTGAACTATAGAACCACTCCCCCTTCATCCTCCATAACATAGGGGAAGGGGGTCAGTAGTTCCCAGAGGTTAATTAGGTAAGGCTGATAATGCTTGAGAATGAAAAACGAGGAACAAGCTCACAGGGTTCCTAGCAGAATCTGCCTTTTTTTTGGGGGGGGGGGGGGGATGGGGGGCTTGCAAAAAAATCCTACCGGGTATACTCGAGTATAAGCCGACCCAAATTTAAACCGAGGCACCTAATTTTACCACACAGAACTGGGAAAACCTATTGACTCGAGTATAAGCCTAGGGTCTGCATGCCTCACTGTGCCTCACTTTGCCTCACTGTGTCACTGTGCCCATGCCCTATTGTGCCTCACTGTGCCCATGCCTCACTGTGCCTAACTGTGCCCATTACTTACGTTTAATGGGAGTATATAAAAGGGGTGCCCAGCATTGAAAAATCTGTGCTCCTCGGTCGTAGGTCCCCCAGACAGCAACCTTTGCACACTTGTAGAGAAGAACTGGGGCTACACGTGTACCAAGTTCTGGGTTCCAGGGGACCTACGGCCGGTACCAGGTCCCCAAAGTTACTCGAGAAATTACTGTTTAACATGGGAGTCTATGGAAGGGATGCCTGACTTTGAAAAATCGGTGCTCCCCGGCCATAGGTCCCCCGGACAACAAACTTTGCACACGTGTAGAGGAAGAGTGGGGCTATATGTGTGCCAAGCCTGTACCGGGTCCCCAAAGTCCAGGAGATCAGGCCAAAAAGGTGACTCGAGTATAAACCGAGGGGGGCATTTTCAACACAAAAACTCGGCTTATCCTTGAGTATATACGGTACTTGCAAAAATAAATATATAAATAAATGCAGCTTCATCTATGGACTAGTCCACTGCTATATAATAATACATTTTCATTTTTGGATTTAGACAAACTTTTACCCTTTGTTGACCGTCCCACATACATTTACTGCGGGGCAGCGGCTCCTGTGTGCAGAATCGCATACAGGTACGTGATTCTGCACTTCCGGGTCTGAGGCTCGCCAATGCGTGCCACCGACGACCCACTCCCACTGTAATAGGACACAGCAGGGGACAATCAGCAATTTCGGTGGACCCAATGTCCGCCGGGACCCATCGATTGTTCCTGAGAAAAAGGCAGAACGGCGGTCTGCTTATGTAAACATTTTCTGTCGAAAAGAGAAGATAGAGATCCTGTTTTTCTGCCAAGCAAGAACACGGATCTCTGTCTTTCCACAGTTGAAGCACATCCCCCAGAGCACTCCCCAGGGACACATTTAACCATTTGTTAGCCCCTGATGTTAACCCCTTCCCTGCCAGTGTCATTAGAACAGTGACAGTGCATATTTTTAGCGCTGATCACTGTATTGTCACTGGTCCCCAAAAAGCTGGTGTCAGTTAGTGTTCGATTTGTCCGCCACAATGTCGCAGTCCCGCTAAAAAAACATCTGCAATGCGCTACTGGTGGTCGAAAAGCGCAGCTAAAAACGATGGTAAAGCGCTGCTACAACTAGCGGCACTTTACCTCTAATGCGGAGCAGTGCCAGCGTGAAAGGGCTCTAAATACCCAGAAATAGGCAAAATTGGTTAAACTCACTGATGTATGGAGCAGCACAACCATCCGTGTCCCAGAGGCAGTCCTAACTGATACTATCAACTGCCTAATCTTGAATGTGTGCATGAGGCCAGGCCACTGATTGGTATCAACTGTCACCAGGGTAACCAAAGCCAGCATCCATCTTCGTAGGGCTCATCCCCAGAGTACCAAGTGTAAGCATCCATGTAAATAAAGCTGGACTGGGTTGGGGTGGAACAATCTACATCTTTGGTGATTATAAAAGGCTAACTAGTCAAATCCCTTTATACAGATGCTGATTCTGTCAATTTATGAATCATTTTGTCTTTGATAAGGCTTCATTCACTGGATATCAAACTCACATGACAAGTCGCGGCCCATTTTTTTTTTAATGGCACCCGTTCAAAACTATGCGACTTAAAGTTGCACCGACTTTAAAAAGGTGCCTTGCACTACTTTGGTGCGACTTTTGACTGCTTGCTGACCAGCACACGACTATATACGTCGACAGCATGGCACGGACAGGCAGAAGGACGTATATAGATAATGGAAAGGTTTCCCCATTTTTGGTGGGGCTTTTAGGCAGCAATGCCAAAAATGTAAAATAATGGTTGCTAAATAGAAGTAGTATTTATTCACAAAAAGCTTGGATGTCACAATGTATATAGGTTACAATACATAAAAGAATATATATAAAAACAAGTACAATCGTAAAATATCACATTCCATGGTGCAGTGGATAATTACACATATTGTAATAATACATATAGTTGTACAGTGTTGATCCCCAACGCGTTTCGACCAGTAGGGGTCTCTTCAGGGGGATAATTATTTCTAAAAGGTATATCACAAAGGTACAAAGTTAATAAAAGAAATATATAGAACATGGCAACATACATCACATAGATTCTACCATGGGAGTATATTTACCACTAGAACATGGAGTGGAAGATCCACCCTGCCTAAAAGCCCCACCAAAAACGGGGGAAACCTTTCCATTATCTATCATTTTTGGGGCGAGCAGCTCAACCATCTCTGCAGTATGTGTCACTTTCTTCTTTTTCGAAGGACGTATATATACCTCCCCTTTAAGATCGCAGCATTGTGGACACGCGTGCGCCGCTGCGAGCTCCGTGAGCCCCGACCGCGGGTTCTGCAGGAAGAACGGGGAGATACTGATGTAAACAAGCCTCTCCCTGCTCTGCCTAGTGACAATGACAGTGATCACTGCTTCCTGTAATCGGAAGTGGTGATCACTGTCTTGTCACACACAGCCCATCCCCCTACAGTAAGAATCATTCACTAGGGCATACTTAACCACTACAGCGGTTAACCCAGGGTTTGAGAAATTTGCTTGGAATCTAGGAAGTCAGCTAAAAAAGTTAGGAGCCAGGGACACGCTCCATTCCGCCAAGCTTGCGCGCAGAAGCAATAATTCTAGTCCTGCTTTAAAACTTGTCTGCTGGAAAGCTGTCTGTCAGACATGTCCGCTGATTAGTACACCTAACCAGCGGACTGAAATCTCCCGCATGCGTCGAATGGATTCGACGCATGCGTGGAAGCATTTTACTTCCTGGTTTGGTGACGTGGCGGCCACGCTGTCTGTCCGTGGGGATTTTGGTTTGATTGTGTGTACACACATCAGACCAAAATCTCCCAGGAGACATGTCCGATGAAATCAGTCTGTCAGACCGTTTTCATCGGATAAATCTCCTCGTGTGTATGCGGCCTTACAGGAGAGAATTTCCCTTCCTAGGTAGGTGAACCTAGCCTGTTTGTAAGGCTAGGTTCACACTGCTGCAAATTCAAAATCGTGTGATTTTACCGCGATTTTGCGGCCGTGATTTTGCCGCAAATTCAGAGAAAACCAGTCTATAGAGCTGAATTTGCATCGCACACTAAACAAACTCGCACAGGACCCTTTTTTCCACAGCTTAGATTCGCACCACACTGATGTGAACAGCACTAATGAAAAACAATATTATTTTAATGACTTGCGAATTTGAGTGATCGCAAGGGCTAAAATTTGCAAAAGAATTTGCAGCAGTGTGAACCTAGCCTTAGTAGGAGTCGTTTGTAAGTAGGGTACTGCCAGTACATGTACATTTGGATTTAAAGCCATCAATGGATGTGCTTTCATCATGGCTTCCCTTTTCTTTTGAGTATTTCACACCATGTAAAGCCCTTCATGTAAAGCTATCACAACCTCTACTTGGATAAATACTGTCCTGAAAACCCATACCAATATGTTGCAAGGGATAAGATTTGTAAAATTTGGTTTAAAAGAGTGTTTGTATGCTAAGCACAAAACTATTATTAATACAGTACAGCTGCTTATAGATTTATAGCTGAGTCAATGGAGATATTGCCAGTACCATCTGTCCCTATCCTTCCAAAGGCACTGCGCTGCCCTATATTAAGTCGCCTGTGTGCCCTGTAAAAAGTGAGAAGTAATTGAATTGAAGTGCTCCAGGATGCTTAATATTCCGGACACTGCCCCCTGCTAGTCATGAATCTTGGCAAAGGGAACAATTGTGTCTGTCTCAGGCAACAACCAAGTGTCACTATGTAACCATATGTGGAATGCAGCTCTGCATAGACAATTCATTTAAAACAAATCTGTACTTTCCCTCGACTTGGCAAAGCAACCAAACTGATTGCTTTCAGTCTCCATAAGGAGTTGACACTGTATATACCTTTACAACACTCCCTTGCACTTACATGTACCGTCATCCTTTGCAGATGCAGCATTACCTGTGCAGGTTTCTGCTTTCAGGACGAAGTCTCATTTCATTTTAACCACTTGCATACTGGGCACTTACACCCCCCTCCTGCCCAGGTGAAATTTCAGCTTCCGGCACTGCGTCGCTTTAACTGACAATTGCGCGGTCGTGCGACGTGGCTCCCAAACAAAATTTACGTCCTTTTTTCCCCACAAGTAGAGCTTTCTTTTGGTGGTATTTGATCGCCTGTGCGATTTTTATTTTTTGCGCTATAAACAAAAAAGAGCGACAATTTTGAAGAAAAATACAATATTTTTTACTTGTTGCTATAATAAATATCCCAATTAAAAAAAAAAAAACACATTTTTTTTTCTCAGTTTAGGGCGATACGTATTCTTCTACATATTTTTGGTAAAAAAAAAAAAAATCGCAATAAGCGACTGGTTTGCGCAAAAGTTATAGCGCTTACAAAATAGGGGAGAGAATTATTATTTTTTATTATTTTTTTTTTACTAGAAATGGCGGCGATCTGCGATTTTTATTGGTACTGCGACGTTATGGCGGACACATCGGACACTTTTGACACATTTTTGGCGCCATTCACATTTATACTGCGATCAGTGCTATAAATATGCACTAATTACAGTATAAATGTGACTGGCATTGAAGGGGTTAACACTAGGGGGTGAGGAAGGGGTTAAATGTGTATGCTAGGTGTGTTCTAACTGTAGGGGGAGGGGGGGGGTGGCTGGGGGGGTGACCAATCTGTGTCCCTATGTAGGAAGGAACACAGATCGGGCTCCTCCCCTCCAGAGACAGGGCATTGTCTCTGTGTCAGCCGGCAATGAGAGATGATCTATGAGAGATCATCTCTCATTCGCCCACAGATCGCATTGCAAACGGCCGCTCTGATTGGCCGTTTGCCGCGATCTGTGATTGGCCGTGTCCGAGGGACACGGACAACACAGGGCTTCCCCGCAGCGCGCTGTACAGCGCGCGCTGGGAACGCCAGAAAGACATGCCGTCAAATGACGGCATGTTGGATATTGAGGCCCGCGCTGTTGCCGTCATCTGACGGTAGCGCGGGCCTCAAGTGGTTAATATAATACAGTGTTGTGTCTCACAGAGGACAAAGTACATGTAATTCTGTGAAAATGGTGCTGCTCACCCCGGATGTGTACGATATGGGAAACTTCCCCTGGTGGGTTTTAAGGCAAGCAAAAATTCAATAATTATAATGTATAATATGCATTGTTAGGTAGACATGTGCAGACTGGAATATTTTGTTTCATTTTTTCGTTTTCGTTTGGAAAATAAATTTATTTAGTTACTCCCGAAAATCGTTTTGATTCATTTCGTTTTTCGTTGGGGAATAGCTTTCGTCCGAAAATCCAATAATACGAATAAAACGTCGAATCTTTTTGGTTGCTGTCGAATCGTACATTTCCGTTCGAATATTCCGCCTACAAGAATTCTAATGTTGTATGACTAGTAATAATGTCGAATCTATTTTCTCATAAATCGAAATCTATTCTCTGTAATGTCGAATCTATTATTTCTATAATGTCAAATCTTTTCTCTATAATGTCGAATCTTTTCTCTATGATGTCGAATCTTTTCCCTATAATGTCGAATCTCTCTATATCGAATTTTTACCGCAACTAAAACGAAAATAAAGCATTTTTTATGTTGGATCTTTCGGTTTTCGTTTCTTGCACTTTCGTTATCGTTTGTTAAAACGATAACAAAAAAACACGATTTTCTAACGAAAACGAATGCACATGTCTATTGTTAGGTTTAATTGATTTTATTGGATGTAAACATGTAGTATCAGGGCCGTCTTAATAGCATCATGTGCCCCCGGCAAAGTAATGCTCTGGGGCCCCTATAATGATGACATTGCAGGCAAACAGACATTAAGTAGGTAGGAGCAGACTGCCTCCCCTTTGCATCTATCACTCTCAGTGCCATCATGGGACCCACAATTTAGGGGCAGTGTGGCTCAAGAACCAGCTGCTTTGGGGTAAGTGCAGGGGCCCCCCATGCAGCTGGGGCCCCTGGGCAGTAACCAGGTGTGCCCTCTCATTAAGACAGCCCTGTGTAGTATGAATCATGACAATTAACCCTTTCATGCCTAAGCCTATTTCTGACATTTGGTGTTTACAAGTTAAAATCCTTTTTTTTTTTTGCTAGAATATTACTCAGAACCCCCAAACATTATATATATATATTTTTTAGCAGAGAATCTAGAGAATAAAATGGTGATTGTTGCAATATTTTATGTCACACAGTATTTGTGCGGCGGTATTTTAAACGCAACTTTTTGGGAAAAATTAACTTTCATTAATTTAAAAAAAATGAAAAAGTACAGTTAGCCCAATTTTTTCATGTGAAAGATGATGTTGCGCCGAGTAAATAGATACCAAACATGTCATGCTTTATAATTGCACGCACTCGTGGAATGGCGACAAACGACGGTACCTAAAAACCTCCATGCGACGCTTTAAACTTATTTTTACAGTTACCAGGTTAGAGTTACAGAGGAGGTCTAGTGCCAGAATTATTGCTCTCACTCTGACGATCGCTGCGATACCTCACATGTGTGATTTGAACACCGTTTTCATATGAGGGCGTGACTTCTGTATGCGTTCTCTTTGTTGCGCAAGCTCGCGGGGAGGAGGGCGCTTTAAAAAAAAAAAATCCTACTTCATTTTTATAATATTAAATTGTGTTTTTTTTGTTTTTTCCATTTTGATCACTTTTATTGCTGTCGCAAGGAATGTAAACATCCCTTTTGACAGTGACCCCCGATCCCTCCTTTGCACTTTAATGTATTCAGATCGCCGCAAATGGTGATTCTGAATACTGTGTACTTTTTTAAATCTGGCGCCATTGGCAGCCGAGAAACCCGGAAGTGACGTCATGACGTTGCTTCCGTTTTTCCATTGCGGAGACTGAATCAAAGCTGTTTACGGCTTTAATTCAGTCTCTCTTTGGACACTGGCGGCGCTGGATCGACGATCGGGTCTCCCGGTGGGACGGGAGGCCCGGTCAGAGCAGCGGGAGGGGGGGGATTTCCCATCCCGCTCCTCCGGTATAACAACCGAGCGGCTTTTAGCCGCATCGGTTGTTATGCTGGATGGCCAATCACCAGCTCTAAACAACGGCAGCTGCAGGCATCCTCCCGGTATAAAGCCCGAAAGCCGAGGACGCATATATGCGTTCACTCGGCGTAAACTCTGGTAAAAAGAAGAAGAATAAAAATCCATACACAATGGTGCAAAACCAAAATTGTTATACAACTTGACATATTACATGTATCTGTGCATATACTAGCTGACGCGTTTCAACCCCTTAGGGTTCACATATTTACTCATTACCCACCCACCACCATCACACCACTCATGCACACTAATGTATGTAGGTGCGTTTTTGTATTCCCCTCTTACCTTATTAATATCACCACCTTCATTAACCCAATTTCATTGGCCTATATCCAATGAATGGGCACCTCTTTCCTTTTATAAGTACATACTTATAAATAACAACACTTACTATATAAAACATTATATAAATATATACAAAAATAGGATACTTTCCTGGTGAATTTCTGCATGCCCATACCTAATATAAAAATTAAAAAAACATTTAAACCCATGCATGACCCGTAGGGGCTATTCTCCTAATTGTGACTCCCTGCAAGTCGCTGACGCTGCATCCTGGGGTGCCAGGTGACCGGGGACCCACCGGGATTTCTTTTAAGGCGGCGTACACACGAGGGGATATGTCCGCTGAAAACGGTCCGATGGACCGTTTCAGCAGACATCTCCGCTCGTGTGTATGGGCTAGCGGACAGATTTCTCCACCCGACAGATTTCAAAGCAAGCTTTGAAATCTATCCGGTGGGAATCTGTCCGCCCGACATGTCTGCTGGTTAGTACACTTACCAGCAGACATGTCGGCCCCCACCGTCGCCGCGCCGCTGCCGAATGGATTCGGCGCATGCGCGGAAGTGTTTTACTTCCTGGTGCGGTGACGTGGCGGTGACGCGGCGGCGTCAACGTCACCGCCGTGTCACCGCCACGTCACCGCGCCGTCCGGCGGCGGGGAATT
Organism: Rana kukunoris; assembly: GCA_029574335.1. Classification (NCBI taxonomy): domain Eukaryota; kingdom Metazoa; phylum Chordata; class Amphibia; order Anura; family Ranidae; genus Rana; species Rana kukunoris. The sequence goes on along the minus strand of CM056050.1, from coordinate 138,039,788 downwards.
TGATCCAATGGTGTGTACACGCCATCGGATCAAACTCCCGATCGGACATATCCGATGGAAATGATCCGCGGACCGTTTTCAATGGATATGTCCGATCGTGTGTACGCCGCCTAAGGAGTTTTAGTGGAAACTCGGGTCCAAAAAGGGTCCTTTTTATACACAGCTAACTGGTAACTACATACTTTATATTTCTTGTTGTTTTGGAATGTACCTGGGCAGGATTTGAAAACTCATTATGTAATCTCTTAGGGCACACCAAAAACCTCTGAAGAAAACCCCTAAGGGGTTGAAACGCGCCAGCTTTCTATATGCACAGATACATGCAATATGTCAAATTGTATAACAATTTTTGGTTTTGCACCATTGTGTATGGATTTTTATTATTCTTCTTTTTACCAGAGTTTATATTATAATTGTCATGATTCATACTACATGTTTACATCCAATACAATCTTTTAAACCTAACAATGCATATTATACATTATAATTATTGAATTTTTGCTTGCCTAAAAACCCCCCTGGGGGAACTCTCCCATATAGTAATTCTTTGTCACATTATTGTAGGTGCTGCAAAAGGCTGACTATGTGGTTGGACAGGACTTCCCATGGCTGCCTGACAACGCAGCGAGCAAGAAAATGGCTGCATTGATAGCTGGTGCTTACCTCCAACTTCAAACACTTTCCTGGGACAAGTGCCATTATGAGAAATGCAGATATGCTTATGTTTTAAACTGATGTACAGTTAATGAGCAAGCTAAGATGCATATCATGCGCCTCGTCTCATGCATGCTCTATACAACATTACACATGCCCCTGTAGACGTTATATTGGAACGAAATGCGTCGGCCGTGCATTTTGCTCCCCATATTGCTTTCACGAATTATGAACTGTGATCACTTTTTTACTTTTTGTTATTATGTATGTTGGTTTTTATTATTAAATCCTCTTTATGACCTACACCATTGGATCCCCCTATTTTTTCTTCTCTTTACATGAATTTGTGGAAGATAAGCTTTTTTTGAGCTCTCTCCAGTTGGTTTTTAGTACCTATGCCAGGGTGTTTGCTTGCCTGAACTGAACATATTTGGATGTTTGGAGGATCCTCATGATTGCCATACCCACGGTCTATTAGGATCTTCAACATTGGAGCAGTCGATGGCCGATGAACATCAAGCCTATCCGCCCCTTCCTGGGTTGATGACATCTGATTACCAATGAGGTAGACTTCACCTCCTACTGGATTTCCGTTAACATCTTTGTGGGACACCCTAAGCTCGATTGATCTGCTGTCATACGACATTCGGGTCCAACAGTTCCGGTAAGCGCATATGTATTCCATCATTTATCTGAAGATTTCCGTTGGGAAATTTTCTATCATCTCATGACATGTTCATTGTTATATTTTGATGGACACTCTATCACATTGTTATTTTGTTTATATTGTACACTTAGTGGATTGATCTTCACATTTTGTTGTTGGGTAATTGTTGGGTGAAGTGACAATACCCCCCTGCGGCACTAACACAGCCCCCCTACCACCTGTCCTTACCTTTGATGCGGGCAGTGAGAGCAGCTTCTGTGTGTCTCCTCTCTCCTCCTCTCGGAGTCCAATAGAATCACCTGACGTTTTGGAAACAGGTTTCATACCTGCTTTAAGGTTGGCTGGGGGGAGAATCAGTGTTGCAACAGCAAATTTTCATTCACTTTTGTAACACACCTTGGTGGGCTCTAGACGCAATGCTCTGCATCCCAAGTCCACCCTATTTTGAAACCTATTAGAGCTTATGGCTCTAATCAGGTTCTTCAACAAAAAATCTGGCTGCTCTAATTCATATGCCTAGTGACCCGAAAGGGGTCAGACACATGAATAGGGGGCGGCAGCGGTGGATAGATTTATGCTATACATGAATCTATCCATTGCATATAGGGGGTGGAGAGGATAGGGGGGCCCAGGTGCCCCTAATGAATGGGCCGCCCCTGTCCAATCCTGTTCTGGAGACAGTGTAAGAAGGGAAGGAGACAGAGAAGACAGGATCAAACAGTCTTTTTACACAATGCAGAGGATTAACCCCTTAGGTTCCACAGTGAGTATAACAAGCATGCTTTACTGCATATACAGACTGATTTTACTGTTGTGGGTTTAGTAACACTTTAAGCCCTTGCCACCTGAGCAACCAATTGATGGTTCCCTTTTTGCTTGCAAGTAGCAGATGATGTTAATTCTAAAAATGGTGGGGATATGGGGGCACGAATGGAACAGCTGCAGTATGAATTTATTCAGGTATCTCAACTTTCTGAAATGATAAAGAGGGACACCTTTTAGTAAACAGTATGTTGACAAAGGACAACAGTATGTTGACAAAGTTGCCACAGTCCTAGTTGCATGGACCACAATGATCCAATATGCAAAATATGATTGACTAAACTAGTAGTCCTCAACCTCAATCCATAAGTACCCCCAGGCCATGTTTTGGGAACTCAGATTAGACTCCTTTCACACTGGGACCACGGTCGCATTAACATTGCGGCCGCGGCCACTTTAGCGATGTTTAAGCAGTGCTTTTCGGCCTCTAACAGGGCACTTTTAACCCCAAAAAAGGGGTTTAAAACTCCCAAAGCCCCCCTTACATCTGGTTCCCCTTTACCTTAGTGTACTTACTGACTTGGAGGGAGGGGGGAGACTTCAGTCACAGACAGTAGATGGTGAGCTCACTCACCCGAGAATGGAGGCTCAGGCATGGACACCTTTCATCCACAATGTACTTGCGGTTGCTGAGCTTCAAGATTCCAGCCCACACATCCCTTTCCTGAGTCACAGAACACTGGATTGGAGTGTGGTGGGCAGAGGGGTAAAGTCAAAAGGAGTAGGAGCAGATTAAGCCCTCTCTCTCCTGTCTGTGTATTTGTATGGGTTCCTTGTGCACATACTGTATGTACTCGCGGTTGTGGTACTTCGGCACAGTCTATTCTAAATATAGTATCCAGGTTTCAGGTGGTGAAACCGGGACACACTTTTTAAAACGTGGACTGTCCAGGTAAATCCCGGTCAGGTGGCAACCCTCTTGGGTTACCACGCATTGGCGGTGTGCTGAAACGCATAGCCATTGGCAAGGTGTGCTGGGATGCTATTCGGAATACATAACACCACATCGCATTAATGCACAGAATACATGATGGGAACTAAATGCTCTCAGGTTAAAAAGAAGGAGAATTCTTAATTTATACATAATAAGTCTTAAGTAGAAAGATGTAAGCATCCCAGTACCAGTGGCGGCTGGTGGGTTCTTCTTTTGGGGGGGGGGCACTGAGAGCACACCCCTGCCTGCGGGCGGTCCGGCACTTACCCGCTCGTATGGAGGGGCTGTGGTGTCCTCTCCACCTCTCCTGGAGTGCGTGTGTCTCTGCTTCCGCCAAAGCACTAGGCATCCAATAGGATCGCCTGATGCTTTGGCCAATTGAGTTTCACGACCTGTCTCCTGATTAGCTGGGAGGAACTTTAGTGTGAAAATAGTGAACATTAATTCACTATCGTCAGACAACAGAGTGGGATTGGGGTGCAATGCTCTGCGCTCCGAGGCCACCCTTTTTTGAAGCTTATTAGAGCCTATAGCTCTGATCAGGCGTTTAAAAAAAAACACCCTGCCGCATTGGAATCCATGGTCTGGCTCTCTGTTTTGTAGATCCGGGGGCCAGACGCATGGATAGGGGAAGCCGTGCCTGTGTGCCCTCTATGGATGAGCTGGCACTGCCCAGTACTTTACTGAAGACACATTTAAAAATGGGGAAAAGGGTGCTGTGTGACAGTAAACCAAGGTAAAGGCAAAAACTCTCTATAGCCTTTTATACTTATACTACTGTATATACTTATACTGGCATTCACTGTTTGTTTCCATCTTCTGGCAAAATTCAGCAAGGAAACATACAAGAAGGGTGCAGGGTCAGAGAAGTCAAAAGCCTCCCTATAGTTTAGAAACAATTAAATCACCTGTCCTTTCTCTTCCTTGGTATACATATAAAGCAGATTATGATGTTTCCCATTGCCCAATCTAGCATTCATTTTTACATGTGGAAAAAAGGAGGGGGTGGTGTCTGCGCTGTAATGGTGGGGTGGGTAGAGTGGGGTAGGGTGGGGGGTGATACAAGTGTCTGGATGGGTGTATGTGATGAGGGAAAGTGAACTTAGAACAGCATAATAACCAACATAATAAAATGAACGGTGTAACTCATACACAATGTGGGTGACTCCAATATAACACAAAATGGTGACAGATACACTAACCCTTGCAGTGTGAAACCAATAAAAAGTCCATGCAATAGAAAATAAAATTATTTTCCAAGTCCAAAAAAAAAAAAATCAAAAAAATCAAAAAGAAATCAAAAAGCGTCTGCTGCAGTACTCCTAGTCCACCTCCTAGCCCACCCCCCTCGGTAGTGCAGGAGCCTTTCCATATATTTGTATTAATTTTTACATGATGCCCGAATACTGCTCTGACTGCACTTAACCATCTTTATATGTATGTACAACTTAGGCCTCATTCACACGGGCATACTTATTCGCATATTAATATGCGCAAGGGATGCACAGGCGTTCACTCAATAGTGTGCATTCGGAGACACATACCCGCATGGTTGTCAAACTGGGACCAACGTCTGTGCCCATGCAACCACTGCATCCCAGTAAACATGAATGGGAGTACCTGCATGCAGATGCATGGAACACCTGTGCATCTTATTTGTCCAAAGACAGCCCTTTGCACAGGTGTACACATAGGTACGCTCGTGTGAAAGAGGCTTTAAAATAGAACTAAACCTTAACTAGCGCTTACTTAACCGCTTAAGAACCGCCTCCTGCACATTTACGTTGGCAGAATGGCACATGCACGTACAGGTACGTCCTGTGATAGTGCCCAGCCGTGGGTCGCGGGCACGCACAGCACTATGAAGTGCCTCATGCGCTGTGGCATTAGAAGAATTGTGATATCTCTGACTTTTCAGTCCAACAGGACTGTCTATTACTCTGAAATTCCTCTAGCGCCGTTCTATGGAAGCAGTAGGTTTAAAGAGCACACCAAATGCTTAAAATAACTTATTTTCTTCATATATAATTCTGCTGCTTTGCAACAGACAGTCCATGTACAAAAACACGTGATGAATAAAGTATAACAGAAAATGGTGGTTGAAAATTTTCAATCTTGTCATTTAACATAAGATGGTGGATATATTTATTTTCTCTCTCTCTCTATCTACAGTAACTGTGTAACGTACCTAATTTGCCCCCTGGCTTCCATAAGAACTGCTCTGTATGTCTGCTTGCTCTGCTGTCTGCATGTGGCTCTGTGTCTCTGTGTGGAATAATCTAGCAGAGCACAGTATTAGGAACCTCCCAGACAGAGTGTTTGTAAAGCTGGCTGTGACTGGTCAAGACTCTGCTCAATGTGAGATTAGCTGTGATTGGGCCAAGGCTTCTGATGAGTCACAAAAGCTTAACTCTATGCTTTCTGGTATGAATTAAACTGTGAATAACTTTGCTTACCTCCTGCTCCCATACAAACAAATGACTCTTAAAGGCATATTTTTTCTTTTGCTTCTGTGAAAACAACATACAACTTTTATATAACATCCAAACACAAAATCACAGTGAATAACTCTGCCTTTGTCTCTCACATATAAACATGTGCTCTACATTAGGTTCTTAGCAGGTTTAGCTGTATATACATGTAGGTTATATTAGCTACCTAGGACAGGTTCTAGCTGGCCAGCTACACGCACCCGTGACTGGGTCCGAATCTCCGTGACCGCGGGACCCGCGGACCCGATCGCCGCTGGAGTCCCGCGATCGGTCCCCAGAGCTGTAGAACGGGGAGAGCTGTGTGTAAACACAGCTTCCCTGTTCTTCACTGTGACGCCGTCATCGATCGTGTGATCCCTTTTATAGGGATACAAAATCGATGACGTCACACCTACACCCACACCCCCCTACAGTTAGGTCATACATAACCCCTTCAGCGCCCCCTTGTGGTTAACTCCCAAACTGCAATTGTAATTTTCACCTTAAACAATGCATTTTAAATGCATTTTTTGCTGTGAAAATGATAATGGTCCCAAAAAATGTGTCAAAATTGTCCGAAGTGTCCACCATAATCTCGCAGTCACGAAAAAAATTGCTGCTCGCCGCCATTAGTAGTAAAAAAAATTTTTTTATAAAAATGCAATAAAACTATCCCCTATTTTGTAAACGCTATAAATTTTGCGCAAACCAACCGATAAACGCTTATTGCGATTTTTTTTTACCAAAAATAAGAATACGTATCGGCCTAAACTGAGGGAAAAAAAATATTTTAGATATTTTTGGGGGATATTTATTATAGCAAAAAGTAAAAAATATAGAATTTTTTCAAAATTGTCGCTCTATTTTTGTTTATAGCGCAAAAAATAAAAACCGCAGAGCTGATCAAATACCAACAAAAGAAAGCTCTATTTGTGGGGGAAAAAAGGACGCCAATTTTGTTTGGGAGCCACGTCGCACGACCGGGCAATTGTTGACAATTGTTGACGAAAAGAATGTGCTTCATTTTTGTTCTGGACCAGTGACGTACCTTTCAGTGGTTATACTGGGATGATGGCTGCAGCTGCATCCCCCTGTCCCCACCTTCCGCAGCTTGCTTAGGCTTTCCCGTTACACTGGGAGAGCCGAGCGGCCAGCCGGGCGTGTCCGCTGGCTGGCTAGACAAAGCCAGGACCGGCTTTGATCGGCTGTTCACTATACTAACCTGGAAATTATGACACAACCTCACTTCTGGTTTACCTGGCTGTCAAGGATGTTTATTTTCACTTAAAAAGTTAAGCAACAGTGCAAAAACTAAATAAAAAAAACATTAATAAAATGAATCAAATAAATAAATAATAATAATAATAATAATAATAATAAATACAAAAAATAAATAAAAATGAACGTGTCAAAATACAAAAAACAAAGGGCCAGATTCAGATACAATTACATTGGCGCAGAGTATCAGAGATACACTACGCCGCCGTATTTTACCTGGCTCTACGACGAATTCATGTAGATTTTGGCCCGTAAGGTACGGCGGCGTAGTGTATTTCTCGCGGAGGAATCGAAATACGCGATTAGGGGGCGTGAAGCATTTAAATTAGGCGCGTCCCCGCGGCGATCGAACTGCGCATGCTCCGTTCAGAAATTTCCCGCCGTGCTATGCGCAAAATAACGTCGTTACGTCATTTTTTGTTTGAGTAGCGTCGTTTACGTACATTCCTATTCCCGGACGACTTACGTAAAAAATAAAAATAAACGTTGAAATTCGACGCGGGAACGACAGCCATACCTAACATGGGCTGTCTAATATTAGACCAGATAAAAGCTGGAATAAATTTACGCGGCAAAAAGATGACTACAGATGCCGTAAGAGATTGCGAATGATGCTCGTAACTTCGTGGATCGTCAGAAAAAGCTCATTTGCATACCCCGATGCGGAAAACGACGGGAACTCCACCCAGTGGCCGCAAATTTATTGCAGCGTAGATCCGAAGGCGTACGAACACGTAAGCCATTCGGATTGAAGCCCGAAGCCGTCGTTTCATGGTTTGAGGATTCAGACCAATGAAACAACGCGCGTAATTTGAAAGTACTCCGGTCTAACGCAAGATAGACTGGATTAATGGCTCTGTGAATCTGGCCCAAAGCATTTAATTCAATGTGGAAGGAGAAATCTGTTTGATTGTTTCTTCCAATCAGCCTGCAGGCTGCCCCACAAAAAAACACCCTACCTGGGTATGGCCAGCTTTGAAGTAGCTAGAGAACGTGGAACAGACTGGTCATACAAGCATATTCCAGCACACCGCTAACCAGAATTCCACATGCTCTAGGTCTAGGACTCTAGAGTGACTCCACTGCTCCTGCAGAAGCATGGATGCTGTGAGGCGGCGTACACACGTACGAGAACCTCGACGGGTGGAACACATCGTTCCGCCCGTCGAGGTTCTCGGCCGGCCGTCGAAATCGGCGACCCGCCCGTCGGGAATGGCAACCAGCCATTTATCCAGGCGGGCCGTCGAGCAAATAGAGAGCCTGCTCTCTATTCGCTCGACGGGATTCCCGACGGGCGGGGCGAGCCAGGAGCGTACACACGGCCGAGTTTCTCGCTGGAATGCAGCTCCCAGCGATTCCCGACGGGCGGGGCGAGCCAGGAGCGTACACACGGCCGAGATTCTCGCTGGAATGCAGCTCCCAGCGAGGTTCTCGCTGGTTTCTAGCGAGAACCTCGGTCGTGTGTACGCCGCCTTAGGGTTCTTTTACACTAGCAATGCCATCTGAAAAGCGATCCCCGGTGGATCTCTTTTCAGAGATCGTTTGGCAGGCGGTAAGGAGGAGTGATGTTTCCTCCACAGCATCTGTCTTAACCCCTAAAAGCCTGCACCACCACATCGCATCTGCATGCATTGCACACGATTGCGGTACGGTTGCGACATAGCCCTAGTCTGTTGAATGAATTGTGTTCGGTGGATGGTACTGCCCACCAACTGCTACTGAAGGGATCACTTGTGCAACACCTTGGGGCGGCTTTGCAGATTAAAAGAGGGCAGTTGAGGGGTGGTAAAAACATGGCTCAACCACATTTTTTTTTTACTGCCCCCCAACTGCACATGTAACCCTAGCCTTCGTTGTGTCCGCCTAGATCAGAAAGCCCCTCGCTGGCTGGAACAATAGATCAAAAAGGGAAATATTAAAGGCTACAGAGCGAAAGCATGCCCCTCAATGCCATCAGTGGAGAGTATGACATTTGGATTTTTCGGGGGCAGCATTGTTTCGTGTGTGTGTGTTTTTTTTCTGCTGTAATCTATAGACTTCATCTTTCACCAAGTCTGATAATGTCTCAGAAGGGACAGACTTGATCATATCACCCAGTAACTAAAGAGCTTTTAGAAAGATGCAGTGGAAACAGAGCAAAATCAGTTTACAGGAACCGCAAATATTATAAATCAAGACATTGAGAAACCCCAAAGAATAAAAGTACAGTATAATAACATTCAAAATGTTCTGTAGCAAGAGCTGCCAAAAAATATCTTATCAAGACACTGAAAAACAACTCATAAATCACAACAAATAATAGCTCAGAACACAACCAGAAGATAAACAACATACAACAGTCCCATTTTAATATAAAATATTGATTCCTTTATTTTATTTTTTATTCCTAGGAATTGCTCCTCAAATATTAACAGTTGGCGTTTTTGTTATAAATTAGATTTCCTTGTACTGCTAAAAAAAAATCATCTGCTCCTAAATTAAGCCAATAAGCTAATATAAATGATTTATTTGATAATATGTCACACAGCAAAAGTTCTATATTCAGAACATTCAGTCCAGCAAAAAATGGCAAATTCCCACAAAATGTCATGACACACATAAATGCTTCTAATGATTTTTCACATTCATACTGTGTGTTTACCTGCATCTACAGGTAAAAGTGAGTACACCCCTCAATTTTTTTGAAAATATTTTATTATATCTTTTCTTGTGACACACTGAAGAAATTACACTTTGACATTTTGCTACAATGTAAAGTAGTGAGTGTACCGCTTGTATAACATTGTAAATTTGCTGTCCCCTCAAAAAAATCTCAACACACAGCCATTAATGTCTAAACCGCTGGCAACAAAGGTGAGTACACCCCTAAGTAATAATGTCCATATTGGGCCCAAAGTGTAAATATTTTGTGTGGCCACCATTATTTTCCAGCACTGCCTTAACCCTCTTGGGCATGGAGTTCACGAGAACTTCACCAGAGCTTCACTGGTTACCACTGGAGTCCTCTTCCACTCCTCCATGATGACATCACAGAGCTGGTGGATGTTAGAGACCTTGGGCTCCTCCACCTTCCATTTGAGGATGCCCCACAGACACTCCATAGGGTTTAGGTCCGGAGACATGCTTTGCCAGTCGATCACCTTTACCCTCAGCTTCTTTGCAAGGCAGTGGTTGTCTTGGAGTTGTGTTTGGGGTCGTTATCATGTTGGAATAATGGACACATGAATGGGGAGTGGCCGCGACAGCTATGCATGAATTTATCTGCTGCATATAGAGGGTGGCCTGGAGAGAGGGCTCTGTCCTCTTCCCATGGTGTCCCTCTATCCTCACACCACGGCATCCCTCTATCCTCACAGAACAGCATCCCTCTATCCTCACACCACAGCATCCCTCTATTCTCTTCCAACGGTGATCCTCTGTCCTCTTCCCACGGTGTCCCTCTATCCTCCCTCTACTTTCTGCTATGTTCCTCCCTCTTCTTATTGTCCACCTCTTCCTTCTTTCTGCTCTGCTTCTCCCTCCTCCTTCTGTCCTTCTCTTTCTGCTCTGCTCCTCCATCTTTCTCACAATCTCTTCCTTCTGTCTTAACTGCTCATTTATCATTTTGCTGCACTCTGCCATCCTCTTTGTGCCCTCCGCCGTCTTCTTTTTTTGCTCCTCCTCCTTCCTCTTTGTATTCTCCTCCCTCTCCTTACTGCACTGCTCCTCCCTCTCCTTCCTGTCTTCCTCCTCACTCCCCTTTCTGCACTACTCCTCCATCTTTCTGACCTCCTTCTTTCTGTGCTCCTTCCTCTCCTTCCTCTTTTTATCCTCTTCCTCCCTCTTCTTCCTGTCCTCCTCCTCCTTGCTGTCCTCCTACTCCTGTGTCCTTTTCTCCTCTACCTCTGTCTTCATCAACTCATCAACTCTTCCTCCTTGATAGGCAGTGACAGGTACTCCTAAAGTACCTGTCTAAAAGACCCTAAATCCCTCTTTTGTAATTAAAAGTATTTAAAACGCCAAAATCAACGGAATACTGTCTTTTTCTTTACGGTGATTGTAAAGGTTAATTAATTTTTTTTTTTTTTAAATAACAAACATGTCATTATTATCTGCTCTGTGCAAGGGTTTTGCACAGAGTGGCCCCAATCCTCCTTTTCTAGGGTGTCCCGGCACTTTTCATCCAGCATTTTTTAAGCTTATAGTGTACATGCCAATTTTAAAAAAAAGACCATTATAGGTGAATCACAAAATAAATAGGAGAAAATATTTTGTCTTTTTCTAGCTATACCATTTAGCAGAACAGCATTGTTTTGTGCCTTCAGAAGGAAAGTATGTCTTTCCCAGAGCATGCTCTGATTCAGTGGTTTTCTGACTAGCCATTACACACAGTGTGGTATAGGTTGGGTTCACACCATCGCCACATGCATGATGCATCTCCCACCAGGAGTCCAGTGCGTCCTGTTTCACTGTTTCAGGTCTGATTTCAGCAATTTTGGGCTTAATTTGGACCTAAAATGGACCAAAAGACACACAGGACTCCTGTGCAAATTCACACCGCTGCGGTCATATGTGAATCGGTTCAACAGAGAGCCAGTCAAAATCTCCTGCCATTGCCAATTGAATGCGGAAAACCCACATCCAATTTGCAATTGTGTGAACCCAGCCTTAGGCCTCTTGTACATTGGCATTGGAGCCTGCACAATGTCAATTCTGGAGTATTTCCCCACCTGGAAAGTCCAGGTTCTGTGTACAGCCACCCATAAACATGAATGCCTGTGGATGTCTGTATGTGCCTGTGCTCTCATAAGCATGAGGCCTAATCTGACAGTGTGCCTTTATTCAATTTTCTTGATAAAATGAACTTTATTACATTTGTAAAAAAAATTATTTGTAATGTTTAAGCTATTTTGACACTGAGGCGGCGAGTCAGTTACCAATAAAGCGCCGCTAGTTTTAACGGCTGTTTAAGCTGTGCTTTTCGGCCGTTAGGGGGGTGCTTTTAACCCCCAAGAAGGGGTTAAAAAGGGGTTAAAAGTGCCCGTGTTGTGGCGCTTTGGAAGCACTGCCCATTCATCCCAACAGGCAGGGGTGGTGTAGGAGTGCTGTATACAGTGCTTCCAAACCGCCCCAAAGATGCTGCTTGCAGTACTTTTTTTCGCATCCCGCAAACGCATCACCCCAGTGTGAAAGCACTCAGGCTTTTACACTGGGGAGTCATGAAAGGCAGTTTTCAGTCACTATTTTTAGGGCTAAAACACCTGAAAACTGCCTAAATGTGAAAAGGGTCTTAGTGGAGGAAAATCTGTAGGTCACACTCGGTGAAATAAATCCAGAGGGCCAGATTCAGGTACAGCGGCGTATATTTGTGCGGGCATAGCGTATCTTCTTTACGCTACTCCGCCGCAACTTAGAGAGGCAAGTGCAGTATTCACAAAGCACTTGCTCCGTAAGTTGCGGCGGCGTAGCGTAAATTGGCCGGCGTAAGCCCGCGTAATTCAAAGTAGCAAGGCAGTGGGCGTGTTGTATTATAATGAACCGTGACCCCATGCAAATGATGGGCCAAACAAACGGCGCATGCGCCGTCCGTGGACGCATGCTCAGAATCACGTCCAATAGAATGCCTAAGATACACGTCGAACACTGCCTACGATGTGAACGTCACTTATGCACAGTCCCGTTCACGTACGACTTACGTAAACGACGTAAAGAACGACAGGTGTTTCGACATCCATACCTTTGCATGGGATGCTCCACCTTTTTGGTGGTTTATCTTTACGCTGAAAAAACGCCTTATGTAAACTGCATCGGGCGTACGTACCTTCGTGAATCGGCGTATCTTGCTCATTTGCATATTTTTAATGGGAACGCCGAATGCGTCCAGCGTAACTATGCGCCCACGATACACCGGCGTAGGCAAGTTACGTCGGACGGCTGAAGCCATGTTTTTCGGCGTATCTCACTTTGTGAATCGGTGCAAAGATGCGACTGCGCACATTTGAAATTACGGCGGTGTATCTGGAGATACGCCGGCGTAAAGCTACCTGAATCTGGCCCAGAGTGTGCATATCTTGACACGATGTGAGTGAAATGTAAAATGAAATTTAATCCTGATTATAGTTTCCCTTTAACTTACACAGAATTTATTTATGAGGCCAGCCAGTCCTCCATGCGCAGACCGCCGGTGGTGTATTTCTGCTCTTGAAAACCCATGTAAGTGATGTTTTTCATAGCTCCTTGTCCACATAAAACAAATGGCCTTTGATCTGATGCCTGGAACTTATCCTATCCATCTAGAGACTTAAAACTGGCATTGTATTGACAAATTGATTCTGCAAATTCAATCAGCTCCTTTGAAGCACAATTGCAGAAACAATCCATTGATGAAACTTGTGCTGTAGCTCCCCCTTGTACATTCACTGCTTTATATTTGGACAACTCATTTGACCGAATCACGTTAAATATTAGTATCGTTAGAGCAGGAAATAAATGTTTAATAACAAGAAAGAAAAGCGGAGAGCAGAGATGTGAAGATGCAGCCTTTTCAGATATTTGTGATGCATACGCACACACTGACACCCATAAAGCGAACACCAGATAGAATACTTATTTTTGTAAATTGTGTAAAACCATGTTCATCCAAGGTAACGCCAGTGAATTCAAGCAGTATATACATAGAAGTTTGGAAACTGAAATCTGTAAGTTTTTTCCAGTGGAATGAATAAGCCTAATGCTTTAAATATCAATTTTACAGTATGTATGATCACAAGGTATACCGATATTCCAAATCTAATGAATCACTTTAATACAGTGGGCTTGATTTACTAAAATTGAAAAGTGCAAAATATGGTGAAGTTGTGCACGGTAGCCAATCAGCTTCTAACTTCAGCTTGTTCATTTAAGCTTTGACAATAAAACCTGGAAGCTGATTGCAGAGCTGCACCAGATTGGCCACCTTCAGGTTTTAGTAAATCAACCCCTCTGGATCACTGTCCTGGATGTATGCACTCACCTATCTATCACTTTTCAGCTGTAGCCACCCTGATCTAGGGTATCTATTTAAAGGGATTGTAAAGATACAATTTTTTTTCCTAAACAGCTTCCTTTCCCTTAGTGCAGTCCTCCTTCACTTACCTCATCCTTCCATTTTGCTTTAAAATGTCCTTATTTCTTCTGAGAAATCCTCACTCCCTGTTCCTCTGTCTGTAACTTCACACAGTAATGCAAGGCTTTCTCCCTGGTGTGGCGTGTCGTGCTCGCCCCCTCCCTTGGACACCAGGAGAGTCAGGACACTCTCTATGTTGCAGATAGAGAAAGGAGCTGTGTGTTAGTGGGCGTCCTGACTCTCCTGTAGTCCAAGGGAGGGGGTGAGCATGACACTGCACACCAGGGAGAAAGCCTTGCATTACGGTGTGGAGTTACAGACAGAAGAACAGGAAGTGAGGATTTCTCAGAAGAAATAAGGACATTTAAAAGCAAAATCGAAGGATTAGGTAAGTGAAGGAGGACTGCACTAAGGTAAAGGAAGCTATTTAGGAAAAACAAACTGTGCCTTTACAGACCCTTTAAATGTAGCAATTGCCAAACTGCGGCCAGATTTCTCAAGATCAATGATACAGCTTTTTTTGGGTCACTCCTGGGCTCTGGCTACTGATTGCTTCTGCCCGCTACCAGAAAGGCCGTGTACACACGATCGAATTTGTCCGCTGAAAACGGTCCGATGGACCGTTTCAGCAGACATCTCCGATCGTGTGTATGGGCTAGCGGACAGATTTGTCCACCCGACAGATTTCAAAGCATGCTTTGAAATCTATCGGGTGGGAATGTGTCCGCCCGACATGTCTGCTGGTTAGTACACTTACCAGCAGACATGTCGTCCCGCACCGCCGCCGAATGGATTCGGCGCATGCGCGGAAGTGTTTTACTTCCTGGTGCGGTGACGTGGCGGCGTCAACGTCACCACCACGTCACCGACACATCAGCGCGCCGTCTGCTGGCGGGGATTTTGGTTTGCTCGTGTGTACACGCGAGCAAACCAAAATCCCAGCAGACAGATTTGTTCAAATCTGTCTGACGGACAGATTTGAACAAATCTGTCCGCTCGTGTGTATGGGGCCTAAGTGTCACTGGGGATGCAATGAAAACTGAGTAATGCATTGGCCATTAGAGCCCTAAAGTCCCTGATTAAAGTAGATGTAAACCCTAACTTAATGTTTTAGTGCACCGTGGTGCGCCATCAAATTCTAATGTTGTAATTTGTGCGACGTGTACCATAAACAACTCCAGTTTTAAAAAATACAGTTTTCGCTTTCTTTCATCCATTTTTACATCTCAGTACTGCAGATCTCCCCTATATTCTTTCAGCCACTTCCTGTCAACACGTACTAACTTCTAGAATGCCTGCACAGTATTGCTGCCAGCTTCATGATATTGCCAACCGTGGACCATGTCTGTGCAATACTGGTTGACACAACTGCTTGTAGCCTCTGCTAGGGGCCTATATCACAGCATACCTCCCAACTTTTTGAGATGGGAATGAGAGACACCTATTAGCAAAAGTGTGTAGGCATAGGACACACCCCCTACCACGGTCCCCTAAAAGAAGAGAGTTAAACCCACAAGTGCTTGTTTTACCACTACTATGCCTTATATTGACTTTTGTAATTTACAAATGAAGCAATTTAGAAATTGGATTAAAGGTTTAGCACTGTGAAACAAATTTTGAAAGATAAATTTTATATACAATTATATGGATCAGACCAAAATGAGGGACAAATCAGATGGGGAAAGATGGACAGAGGGACTGTCCCTCGAAATCAGGGACAGCTGGGAGCTATCATAAAAGTGCGGCAATACAGGAGCATGTGAGATGTTATGCCATGATAGGAAGTGTCCGAATAAAGACTTGTACATCTGTCTATCAAAGTGCCCAGACAAAGAGAAGGGGCTGTATATGACGGCACGCGGCAGGGAACACACAGCTATTGAAATGAAAGCTGTTATGTTTCCGTGCTCTGATCAACCAGGCGGCGGTTCTTCTCTATCTTCCTCCACAATCGCTGGGCGAATGGCTCCCATACAACCCAGGCTGCCGATGTTCTGTCGAGAAGTGCCCAGCTATCAAATAGTGCCTGGGGGAACTGTGCACGGAGCCGCAGAACAGCTGAGTTTACGATCAGCTGTTGTCTCACGTGGCCGAGGCACGTTCATGTAGGTGAGGGGCGGATATTTACTTGAACGGGGCAGAATTGTTATCAATGGCCAAATAAATCTGCAAAATAAATCTTTATCTGCTATTAATTTTGCATGAATATGCTTTGATCTAAACCATTCCATTGTAGCTGTATGTTTAGGGTCATTGTCCTGCTGGAAGGTGAACCTCTACCCCAGTTTTTAAGTCTTTTGCAGACTCTCACAGGTTTGTATGTAAGATTGCCCTGTATTTGGCTCCATCCATCTTCCCATCAACTCTGACCAGTTTCCCTGTCCCTGCTGAATAAAAGCATCCCCACCAGAATCCCCCAACACCTCAAAATCTGGCGCCCCTGGGTGGAACATTTTCTGCCTCCAGACTTTGATAACCACTTACTAGAGCCTTAGTCCCCCTTTGACATCAGAGGCTTGAATTACAATATATCGAGGACCTGTGCGATCCCCCCAACCACCCAACCTACGCTTGCTTCTTTTTCTCTCTTTGCTTTTCTTTACCTGATCTTTCCTCCTTTCCACAACTACCCGCCTTATTTATAATCCCTCTACTGGTAATTTTATTTACTAATTTAACTTACTCCACGGACTCCTAGTCCCCAACTTACAGAGAACCGTTCTTACCCTATTCACACTATAGTACTGGGGCTATACCTCTTATTTATGGTCGTGGCCCTCTGACCGAGAGTGATGTGGATCACATAAACACGCGACAAGACTTACAACATAAATAGACCTGAAGTGTGACTTGGTGGTCTGGTCAGTATGCCAAGAAAAGGGGGCATACCCAAAGTAAGTAATGGGTAGTTAATTGAAGAAGGATATGCTGAGAAGTGCCCTGAAAAAGGGAAGGGCGGGAGGGTGTCGAATGTGATTGAATGCGCAGACTCACGGACATGAGGTGAGCTGGGAAGAGTCGGCCCAGTGACGTGTAGTACTGCACACTGAACCGACTAAGAGCATGTGTGAGTGGGCTGCTTAAATACCCTCCGGGCTCCTCCCATAAACTCAGGCCACCATACTGGCCTTCTTATTTATGGTCGTGGCCCTCTGACCAAGAGTGATGTGGATCACATAAACACGTGACAAGACTTACAACATAAATAGACCTGAAGTGTGCCTTGGTGGTCTGGTCAGTATGCCAAGAAAAGGGGGCAAAAGACTCAGATAGGGAAATAGCTTATATTGATTTCTTGTATTTATTGAGCCAGCTTGGTAAAGGCTTGTGCCATTTCTTCCTGAGGATTTGGGATGTATGTGGCAAAACAAGGAGACTTCCCATCAGCCTGGTGTCTTGATTACGTGCTCTGGTACTCCCTGTTGTGAGGCAGTTGAGGCTGCTCTAATTCGGAAAGAATGTCCTGAGAACAGACTGGGATTTGAAGCCCAAGTTGCTTAGGATTCTGACATGCTTGACAAACTGGCTGCCACTCTGGAAGCTGGTTTAGAAAGGGTAGCAACGAGCTACAATCAGATTGGCTGGGTAGATGGAGCAGTAGTCGGTCGAGCACCGTCACTGGGCGTCAGGCATTGTTAGTCTGAAACAGGTTGATGTCAACCCCCGGGGCTGGTTTGTTGCGTTTGCAGACTGAGAGTGTAGGGGTTCGAAAGCGAGTCGGGTGGCGTCGGAGCAGTGTCTGACTGCCGGAGCCACTGATTGTAAATTCACTAGGTCGTAGGGAACCGTAGAAGGCCTGGTAGATGGCTGCTAGGATGACTATGCTGGGCAAGGCCCTAAATGGGTAACGAGTAAGGATTTCAGACATGTGCCTAAAGAGGGCACTCTTGAAAGGTAGGCGCTCGCCACTGACTACAGGTTGGTGCTTCTGTATGCTCTGTAGGAGGGACTTGACTGCATGGGCTCGAGAATACTGACAGTTTACTGGGGTCCTGCAGGGACAGGAAATGCTGGACGCCATCTAGATATGGCGTGATAGTATTGTGAGAAAGGGTCAGCTGCGTGTGGCAATACGATATGAAGGCTAGGACGTGTCTAACGTTGCCTATTGCTGCTCCGAGGCAAGTGGCCAAAAATTTGAAGTTAGTATTCCAAGCAGTGTATTAGGCCTTCAGTGTGTTGTGTGCCAAGGAGTGGTTAATAAGCTGGGTTGAGTTGGTGAGATGCTACTTCAGTCCATCGTCAGCAATGACCAGGGTGGGACAGGGATGGTTATTGGGTCAGCTCCAGGCTCTTGCTGGAAAAACAAATAAGGTTAGAATGGGACAGAGCATCAGCTGTGATTTTGCATTTGCCTGGAATATGACTACAGAACATATTAAACTGGTGACGGAGTGACAGCTGCGCGAGCCTGCGCAGGAAGGACGTGATGGGGAGAGGCTTGATCTACCTTAATTGATGAAGTCGGCTGTAGCCTGATTGTCTGTGGTGAAGAACACTGTCTGTCTAGTTCAAGTGTGGCCCCAAACCTGGGCAGCTGCCACAATGGGGTACAGCACGAGATGTGATGAAGACTGGGTGAAGCAGAAATTTAAGAGAATTTCTGGGGGCCAAGGTTTGGAGAACCAGTGGCGGACGAAAAATGCACGCAAAAGCCTGTGGTGGCTCGGCTGACACTGCCGGGATGAAGATTGAAATGCTGTTCTATCAGGTGGGGAAGTTGTCCCACATAGCTAAGTCTGCTACTGATGCTTGGTCTAGTTTAAGAACTTGGACTGGATCTTGCATTGGTGTGAGAAAATCAAGACAATACACAGGTGCTCAACAAGATGATATACGTGCACTCACTGACCAACGTGCACTCGCTGACCAACGTGCACCCACTGACCGACGTGCACCCGCTGACCAACGTGCACTCGCAGACCAACGTGCACTCGCAGACCAACGTGCACTCGCTGGTGCTGGATGGAAACCTGAACTAACTGCAGGGAAAAGATGAGTGGCCCGCGTGCCACTAAAGATGAATGGCCAACTGGGTGCCACTGTGTGTTTGTTTGGCTGATTGTCACTGAGGTGTGTTTGCAAGTTTAGTTTGTATTCGGGTTTGCACGTAGGTGCGTGCTGCAAAGTGTTTTATACTGCTGCAGACAATATTGTGTGGTTGCAAGGGTCTCAGTCTGGTTTGCTGAGACGATATTGCGTGGTTGCAAAGGTCTCGATGATTACGAGGTTTGTTTTGAGATGACCTTGTGTGGTTGCACGGGTCTCAACAAGTGAGGGGTTGCTGAGACGATGTTGCGTTTGCAATGGTCTCAAGTGAGTGTCGGGCTGCTGAGATGACTATGTATGGCTGCAAAGGTCTGAACGGGTGTCAGGTTGCTGAGACGATATTGCGTTTGCAATGGTGTCAAATGAGTGTCAGTTTGCGGCGGTTCCTCTCTATCTTCCTCCACAATCGCTGGGCGAATGGCTCCCATACAACCCAGGCTGCCGATGTTCTGTCGAGAAGTGCCCAGCTATCAAATAGTGCCTGGGGGAACTGTGCACGGAGCCGCAGAACAGCTGAGTTTACGATCAGCTGTTGTCTCACGTGGCCGAGGCACGTTCATGTAGGTGAGGGGCGGATATTTACTTGAACGGGGCAGAATTGTTATCAATGGCCAAATAAATCTGCAAAATAAATCTTTATCTGCTATTAATTTTGCATGAATATGCTTTGATCTAAACCATTCCATTGTAGCTGTATGTTTAGGGTCATTGTCCTGCTGGAAGGTGAACCTCTACCCCAGTTTTTAAGTCTTTTGCAGACTCTCACAGGTTTGTATGTAAGATTGCCCTGTATTTGGCTCCATCCATCTTCCCATCAACTCTGACCAGTTTCCCTGTCCCTGCTGAATAAAAGCATCCCCACCAGAATCCCCCAACACCTCAAAATCTGGCGCCCCTGGGTGGAACATTTTCTGCCTCCAGACTCTGATAACCACTTACTAGAGCCTTAGTCCCCCTTTGACATCAGAGGCTTGCATTACAATATATCGAGGACCTGTGCGATCCCCCCAACCACCCAACCTACGCTTGCTTCTTTTTCTCTCTTTGCTTTTCTTTACCTGATCTTTCCTCCTTTCCACAACTACCCGCCTTATTTATAATCCCTCTACTGGTAATTTTATTTACTAATTTAACTTACTCCACGGACTCCTAGTCCCCAACTTACAGAGAACCGTTCTTACCCCATTCACACTATAGTACTGGGGCTATACCTCTTATTTATGGTCGTGGCCCTCTGACCGAGAGTGATGTGGATCACATAAACACGCGACAAGACTTACAACATAAATAGACCTGAAGTGTGCCTTGGTGGTCTGGTCAGTATGCCAAGAAAAGGGGGCATACCCAAAGTAAGTAATGGGTAGTTAATTGAAGAAGGATATGCTGAGAAGTGCCCTGAAAAAGGGAAGGGCGGGAGGGTGTCGAATGTGATTGAATGCGCAGACTCACGGACATGAGGTGAGCTGGGAAGAGTCGGCCCAGTGACGTGTAGTACTGCACACTGAACCGACTAAGATCATGTGTGAGTGGGCTGCTTAAATACCCTCTGGGCTCCTCCCATAAACTCAGGCCACCATACTGGCCTTCTTATTTATGGTCGTGGCCCTCTGACCGAGAGTGATGTGGATCACATAAACACGTGACAAGACTTACAACATAAATAGACCTGAAGTGTGCCTTGGTGGACTGGTCAGTATGCCAAGAAAAGGGGGCAAAAGACTCAGATAGGGAAATAGCTTATATTGATTTCTTGTATTTATTGAGCCAGCTTGGTAAAGGCTTGTGCCATTTCTTCCTGAGGATTTGGGATGTATGTGGCAAAACAAGGAGACTTCCCATCAGCCTGGTGTCTTGATTTCGTGCTCTGGTACTCCCTGTTGTGAGGCAGTTGAGGCTGCTCTAATTCGGAAAGAATGTCCTGAGAACAGACTGGGATTTGAAGCCCAAGTTGCTTAGGATTCTGACATGCTTGACAAACTGGCTGCCACTCTGGAAGCTGGTTTAGAAAGGGTAGCAACGAGCTACAATCAGATTGGCTGGGTAGATGGAGCAGTAGTCGGTCGAGCACCGTCACTGGGCGTCAGGCATTGTTAGTCTGAAACAGGTTGATGTCAACCCCCGGGGCTGGTTTGTTGCGTTTGCAGACTGAGAGTGTAGGGGTTCGAAAGCAAGTCGGGTGGCGTCGGAGCAATGTATGACTGCCGGAGCCACTGATTGTAAATTCACTAGGTCGTAGGGAACCGTAGAAGGCCTGGTAGATGGCTGCTAGGATGACTATGCTGGGCAAGGCCCTAAATGGGTAACGAGTAAGGATTTCAGACATGTGCCTAAAGAGGGCACTCTTGAAAGGTAGGCGCTCGCCACTGACTACAGGTTGGTGCTTCTGTATGCTCTGTAGGAGGGACTTGACTGCATGGGCTCGAGAATACTGACAGTTTACTGGGGTCCTGCAGGGACAGGAAATGCTGGACGCCATCTAGATATGGCGTGATAGTATTGTGAGAAAGGGTCAGCTGCGTGTGGCAATACGATATGAAGGCTAGGACGTGTCTAACGTTGCCTATTGCTGCTCCGAGGCAAGTGGCCAAAAATTTGAAGTTAGTATTCCAAGCAGTGTATTAGGCCTTCAGTGTGTTGCGTGCCAAGGAGTGGTTAATAAGCTGGGTTGAGTTGGTGAGATGCTACTTCAGTCCATCGTCAGCAATGACCAGGGTGGGACAGGGATGGTTATTGGGTCAGCTCCAGGCTCTTGCTGGAAAAACAAATAAGGTTAGAATGGGACAGAGCATCAGCTGTGATTTTACATTTGCCTGGAATATGACTACAGAACATATTAAACTGGTGACGGAGTGACAGCTGCGCGAGCCTGCGCAGGAAGGACGTGATGGGGAGAGGCTTGATCTACCTTAATTGATGAAGTCGGCTGTAGCCTGATTGTCTGTGGTGAAGAACACTGTCTGTCTAGTTCAAGTGTGGCCCCAAACCTGGGCAGCTGCCACAATGGGGTACAGCACGAGATGTGATGAAGACTGGGTGAAGCAGAAATTTAAGAGAATTTCTGGGGGCCAAGGTTTGGAGAACCAGTGGCGGACGAAAAATGCACGCAAAAGCCTGTGGTGGCTCGGCTGACACTGCCGGGATGAAGATTGAAATGCTGTTCTATCAGGTGGGGAAGTTGTCCCACATAGCTAAGTCTGCTACTGATGCTTGGTCTAGTTTAAGACCTTGGACTGGATCTTGCATTGGTGTGAGAAAATCAAGACAATACACAGGTGCTCAACAAGATGATATACGTGCACTCACTGACCAACGTGCACTCGCTGACCAACGTGCACCCACTGACCGACGTGCACCCGCTGACCAACGTGCACTCGCAGACCAACGTGCACTCGCAGACCAACGTGCACTCGCTGGTGCTGGATGGAAACCTGAACTAACTGCAGGGAAAAGATGAGTGGCCCGCGTGCCACTAAAGATGAATGGCCAACTGGGTGCCACTGTGTGTTTGTTTGGCTGATTGTCACTGAGGTGTGTTTGCAAGTTTAGTTTGTATTCGGGTTTGCACGTAGGTGCGTGCTGCAAAGTGTTTTATACTGCTGCAGACAATATTGTGTGGTTGCAAGGGTCTCAGTCTGGTTTGCTGAGACGATATTGCGTGGTTGCAAAGGTCTCGATGATTACGAGGTTTGTTTTGAGATGGCCTTGTGTGGTTGCACGAGTCTCAACAAGTGAGGGGTTGCTGAGACGATGTTGCGTTTGCAATGGTCTCAAGTGAGTGTCGGGCTGCTGAGATGACTATGTATGGCTGCAAAGGTCTGAACGGGTGTCAGGTTGCTGAGACGATATTGCGTTTGCAATGGTGTCAAATGAGTGTCAGTTTGCTAAGACGACTTTGTATGGCTGCAAAGGTCTGAACGGGCGTTAGGTTGCTGAGACAAGATTGTGTGGTTGCAAAGGTCTAGACGAGTGTGAGGTAGCTGAGATGATATTACATTTTGCAAGGGTCTCAAATGAGTGTCAAGTTGCTGAGACAATATTCCCCCCCCTTTTTTTTTTTTTTTATAAAAACGACTGTAAATGAAACGCTGGTAAACATGAGTTACCACATGTGGCTGTGTTTACAAGCTGTTACAGGCATCGGCGTTTCGAATGCCTTTGAACATCCGTCTGAACCCAATTATTTTTTTTTTTTTCGAGAAGGTTTCTGAACTCAACTGCCTAGAAATGACTATAAATGATCCTGTGTACATGTACTGCTAAGATAACATAGAGAAGTGATTGGGGATCCTGTGTAGACGTACTGGTAAGATAACATAGAGGAGAGATCAGGGGCAGCTGAAAAACACCCATTTTTCTGGCTGCAAGGGTCTCAATGAATGCCATGTTGCTGGGGCGAGACTGCGTGGTCACAAAGGTCTTTGATGAGTGGAAGGTTGCTCGAGACAGTATTGCGTGGTTGCAAGGCTCTCGATGAGTGTGGGGCTGCTGAGACGGTATTGCGTTTGCAAGGGTCTCAACAATGGTGTGAGGCTGCGGAGACGGTATTGCGTGGTTGCAAGGGCCTTGATGAATGTGGGGCTGCTGAGACGGTATTGCGTTTGCAAGGGTCTCAACAATGGTGTGAGGCTGCAGAGACGGTATTGCGTGGTTGCAAGGGCCTTGATGAATGTGGGGCTGCTGAGATGGTATTGCGTTTGCAAGGATCTCAACAAGGGTGTAAAGCTGCTGAGACGGTATTGCGTTTGCAAGGGTTTCAACAATGGTGTGAGGCTGCAGAGACGGTATTGCGTGGTTGCATAGGTCTTGATGAATGTAGGGCTGCTGAGACGATTTTGCGTGGTTGCAATGGTCTTAACAGGTGTCAGGTTGCTGGGCCGAGATTGCGTGGTGGCAACGTTTTTTTTATTTTTTGCGTTTTTTTTTTATATATATATTTTTTCTTTGCGTTTTTGTAAGGGCCTTGTGTTGCAAGGGTCTTAACAAGGGTGTTAGGCTGCTGAGATGATTTTGTGTGGTTTCAAGGGTCTCGATGAGTGTGGGTCTGCTGAGACGGTATTGCGTTTGCAAGGGTCTCAACAAGGGTGTCAGGCTGCTGAGACGATTTTGCTTGGTTGCAATGGTCTAAACAGGTGTCAGGTTGCTGGGCCGAGATTGTGTGGTGGCAAAACATTTTTTATTTTTTTTTGCACTTTAATGTTTAATTTTGCTTTTTTTTTTGCGTTTTTATATATCTTTTTTTTTTTTGCCTTTTGTAAGGGTCATGTGTTGCAAGGGTCTTAAGGGTGTCAGGCTGCTGAGACGATATACGAGTGGTTGCAAGGATGTCAATGAGTGTGAGGGCTGCTGAGACGATATTGCGTTTGCAAGGGTCTCAACAAGGGTGTCAGGCTGCTGAGACGATTTTGCGTGGTTGCAACGGTCTCAACAGGTGTCAGGTTGCCGAGGGGCTGAGATTGCGTAGTGGCAAAGGTTTTGTTTTTTTTTTGCGTTTTTATATTTATTTATTTTTTATTTTATTTTGCGTTTTGTAAAGGTCATGTGTTGCAAGGGTCTAACAAGGGTGTCAGGCTGATGAGATGATTTTGCGTGGTTGCAAACGGTCTCAACAGGTGTCAGGTTGCCGAGGGGCTGAGATTGCGAGGTGGCAAAGGTTTTTTTTTTTTTTGCGTTTTTATATTTATTTATTTTTTTATTTTGCGTTTTGTAAAGGTCATGTGTTGCAAGGGTCTTAACAAGGGTGTCAGGCTGCTGAGATGATTTGCATGGTTGCAAGGTCTCAATCAATAAGAATTGGGTTACTGAGAAAGGATAGAAACACCTGGTTTGTTTGTACCTTAAGCAAGCAGTGTAAGGTAGAAGGACAACGCCTGTTTGAATCGTGGTTCCGTAGGGGCCACTAATGAACGATATGGGAGACAACAAATGGTAGCAAATTGATAGGACATAAAGAATGTAATAACAAATCTAACTTGCGACAGTGGGCCATGCAAGTGAGTTTGCGGCGGACTGTGGCTGGAGTGAAACATGTCGGGAAGGTGTAGCGTGATGCCGTGCATGGGGCAAAACAATTAGGTTTGGTGTAGAAAATAGAACACGAGAAGTGCGTATCAATGCTTTGTAAGCTCCACTGCGGGAACCAAACATATGGTACGGGTGACACCATGAGTGGCCACAAATTTGACGTGACAAACAAGCTAACGAATCCTACCTGGGACAGTGAACGTGCGACTGGGTTTGCTTTGGACTGGAGTGGATGTGCAACACATCCGAAGAGTGTGGTGTGGCACCATGCATGACGCACAGGCAATAACTTTGGTAAATAAATGAGAGAGAAGAACCGTGTACAAACAATTCGTAAGTTCCGCTGCGGGAACTAAAAACACACGGCATGGGGAACAATGAATGACAACGGTAGAAAGCATGCAATGTATCTGATACAAAACGGTTGTAAAAATGCATGAAACAAATTCGATACGAATTGGTAGTAAGGAGTATTGAACGAATCTGATACGATTTGGTTGTAGAGTGTATGCTACCCCTTGCTTTGAAACCGAACACCTACCAACCACCCATCCCCCCAGGGTAATCAAGTGCAGACAAGGCACCATGTGAGTCCAATTACCACCTCAATCTGCCAAAGAACCCATACAAACACATGCTAATCTCCAAATGGATTTACAAATGAATCGTATGTTTGGCAGAAGGAAGTTACAAATGTACTACGCCTGAGACGAATGATGTTGGAACATAAGCAACATTAACTCAGAGGCAGATTTTTTTTTTTTCAAAAGAAATGCAGGATAGGAAGCATAACGAATTGCAAGATTGCACAAGATACGAAAAAGGTTTGAATCCTACCTGCGACAGTAAGCGGGAACCGCCGGCGAAGACCATGAAGGGAGAAGCCACAAAGCGATTGCGATGTCGAATGCGATTGAATGCGCAGACTCACGGACATGAGGTGAGCTGGGAAGAGTCGGCCCAGTGACGTGTAGTACTGCACACTGAACCGACTAAGAGCATGTGTGAGTGGGCTGCTTAAATACCCTCCGGGCTCCTCCCATAAACTCAGGCCACCATACTGGCCTTCTTATATATCAGCATCCTTTGTGGCCCTGATCTATGTATACATTTAATTAAACCAATTATATCATGTATCATCACACTTAAAACCTTTTCTTTTTTCTCTCTATTGCTCTACCACGAGACGCTGTGTAAGTTGCATTCTCTAATGTCTTTCTGAGATTATCAGTTAATGTTTTTTTATTGTTACCAATAAAAAATTTGAACAGAAAAAAGCATCCCCACAATATGCCGCCACTACCACCATGTTTCACGGTGGGGATGGTGTGTTCAAGGTGATGTGCATTGTTTTCTGCCACACACAGCATTTTGCTTTTAGGCCAAAGAGTTCAATTTTGGTCTCATCTGATCAGAGCACCTTCTTCCACATGTCTGTGTCCACCATATGGCTTTTTGTAACTGCAGCTTTGAAGCCATAAAGGTGATACTGTAAGGTGAGACGTAACTAGGGAAAGTCCTCCACCATCACCAACACTCCAAGAACACAGCCTCTTACCATAAGGATTTGACCACCTCACCTCCCCAGTATATACTGTATATCACTCCTGAATCCAGCAATATAGCAGACCAAATTTTTCACCAAATCAGCATATAATTAAAAAGTAGTGTAGTATAATCCAAAAAAATGTTGTTTAATAAAGTATTGCGCTTACAAACATTGATGAATAAACAGCATATACAACTGGGGTATCATCAAACCATCAAGATGGCCATGGTTCATGTTGGTGCGTGATGATATCTTACGCCAACAAAAAATATCCTTTACAACCACTTTCCCATTATTTAGCTTAGAAACTGCTGCTATCCAGGACAGTCATAAAACATGAAAATGATCTTGATACATTCTCAACGGAGTTGCTGAGAGATAGAAGAAGCCTGTTTTTTTATGCAACCTATTATCTGTAATAAAGAATAATTAAAACTTTAGTGCTGGAGTTTTAAATAAAGTTTCAACTTACTTCCATTTTTGTTGACATATGTATCGAGAATGTGGGATGCCGCTCATCTCACCCAGCACACAAGAGTGTAGATAATGGCCTCAGCCAGCGCTGCTCCACTGGACACGGCTCTAATTTGTTTTACCCCATCCATTGGGAGCTTAAGCCACGTACACACCAGTAGCTTTTTTCCATTCAACCCAACATGGCTGAATAAAAAAAAAACTTGACAGCTTAGGAGGAGCCGCTGTACTAACTATCCAACGTACTAACTATCTCCCCTGCTATGCTATTGTGTTCTGACAGGGAGACAGCCCTCCTGCCAGTACACTCTGGTCAGCTCTCTTAGCCATTGGCTGAGAGAGCTGATCGGGAGCCTATCAGTAGACTTTTTTTGGTCATGCTCCTTTGACTTCAGTCGGACCAAATCCAGTACACACAGGCTGAATGTCAGCTGGTTTCTATTGAGCCACCCAACATTTGGCCCATGTGTACAAGGCTTTAGTCATAGAGGTCATCTCTGCCGGCAGATGCAACTTACCACAAACATTTTCTGTTACACAGTGAATTAATCTAAAATGGGCTTGTCAAACTAGTGGCCCAATAGCCACAAGCAGGCCACTGAGTATATCCCTGCCCTCATCTCCAGCAGGCAGAGAAGACTTCAGGGGACTGCAGACAAGGGGCCCACAACAGTACACAGGTGGTGGTGGTGGGCAGGAGCCAGGGGCAGTGTAGCATCCTCACACAATCTGTCTGTCTCAACTGTCCTGCCCATCCACCACCTATAACTATAGTTGCTGACAGTGATTGATAGATGTGGTAAGACAGGATTGTTAACATGGCCCAGCCTACACTGTATTGTTTTGTTTTTCATCCAAAAAAAGCTTTTATTGATTATAATGCATACAGCCCAAAACAGCAGAGCCAACCACATATGTTGCATGATATCCAAAAACAAAACAAAAAAAATATAGTTAAGGTTGCGCACACCTCTAACTACAGAATAAGTACCACTAAGAGCATGCATCCTATATAAATGGTCTAACATACATATGAACATTACATGACCATATCACCATTACAAGCATAATAATTATACTGTGTGAATTGTCAACCGGCATTAAACCCAAGAAGCCTGTCCGTGACAAGATCCCCCAAGGCAAAGGGTAATATCCAGCCATTGATCTTTGAGTTTTTCATACTTTTGCGAGCATCCCCTTTGCTGATAAATAATCTTTTCCATTCAAAGTGTATTACATACAGCAATGACCCACTCTTTGACCGTGGGAGGATTCTTTGACTTCCAATGTGGCATTAACTTGTAAACTAAAAATAGGGTCCCAGCAATTGCCCCTCTAGTGTTGTTTTCCCATTCAAATTCATCCAGTAAATTAAACAGGCATGGTTTAGGATCTAAAGGAAGAGACACTTGAAACACCCCTTTTAGGGTGTCCACCACCCCCCTCCAATAAGTGTGCAGATTTGGACACCTCCACAGTGAGTGGATCTAATCACTATGATCTTGTTTACATCTGGCGCATAGAGTAGGCTGACCAGACGTCCCCGTTTTCCGGGGACTGTCCCGGTTTTCTGGCTATGGTCCCCGGACCCCGTTTGTCCCCGCTTTTGTCCCCGGTTTTCCGATCGGTAGCCAGGCTGTGGCAGTTTCCCGGTGGACAGGGGCGTTTCCCGATAGACGGGGCGTTTCCCTGAGAGTAATCATATCATGCAGAGCTGTGTAGACTGTAGGGGAGGAGCTGGAGCGGCTCCAGCCTTCCTATGCTGTATTAGTGTAGTATGTATCGTACCATCCACTCCTCCTCCTACTCACATGACTCTCTTAGCATCCCGCCCCTCTCCTCCTACCACTGTTCCCTCCTCCAATCGCGCTCCTTGCTGCATAGGAGAGAGGACAGAGTACAGCGTTTCTCCCCTTCCCTTCAGTCCTGCAAGGCACTCTGGGAATTGTAGGCAAGAATTAGTAAAGAGTGAATGGCCACAAGCAGGTGAGTTTTCATTCTAGCACAGCTAACATAATAAAATGTTTCTCCTTCACTGGTGGGTACTGACAGGCATCACTATATGTATATATGTATGTATATATATATATATATATATATATATATATATATATATATATATATATATATAATATGTGATAGTCAATTGTGCAAAAAAACATATCAAATATGTATATCAAAACTGTCCAAAAAAACTGTTTGTGAAACCAATGAAACATACAGGAGCTAAGTCCACAAATGACATCTGCTGTAAGGCTGCTTTCACACTGGTGTGGGGTCGACAGTAAAGCGCTGCTATTTTCAGCGGCGCTTTACCATCGTTTTTGCGGAGGTATTCAGCTGCTAGCAGGGCGCTTTTAACCCCCGCTAGCAGCCAGAAAAGGTTTAAAAAACACCCGCAATGCGCTGCTGCAGCGGCACTTTGCCAGCAGTTCGGCCACACTGCCCATTAATTTCAATGGACAAGAGCATTGGAGGAGGGTGTGCACCCCTCCTTCACTACTCCAAAAATGCTGCATGCAGGAGTTTTTTTGATATCCTGCCAGCGCATCGCCTCAGTGTAAAAGCACTCAGGCTTTCACACTGAGACTGCAGGGGAGCTGTCTTTCAAACGCTTTACAGGCTAGAGCTTCGTGGCCGGCGGGGATAATGTCTCCACCGACTGCCATTTTCCTGAAGACCAGACCAGAACGAGAAGGGAGCCTGCCGAAATAGAAATAGAGCTGTGGCGCCGGCCACCCCCGGTCTGTCTGTCATCTGTGACCTGTTGTGGAAAGGGGTGGCGTGTGGGCTGTGCCGCAGCTCAATTTCTATATTGTAGCCTGCAGGCTCCGCCTTTAATTTGTTCCTCCTTGCCTCTTGCCTCGGCCTTCAGTTATGGCGGCAGAGACACCGCTGCTGAGATATAGAAGGGCTCCGGGAGGGGGGGGGGCCTGGGATATAAGTAGGCACTCTGCTGGGGACACCTGAGATGTAAGGAGGCACTCCGCTGGGGACACCTGAGATGTAAGGAAGCACTCCGCTGGGGACACCTGAGATGCAAGGAGGCACTCCGCTGGGGACTCCTGAGATGTAAGGAAGCACTCCGCTGGGGACACCTGAGATGTAAGAAAGCACTCCGCTGGGGACACCTGAGATGTAAGGAGGCACTTTGCTGGGGACTCCGGAGATGTAAGGAAGCATTCCGCTGGGGACACCTGAGATGTAAGGAGGCACTCCGCTGGGGACTCCTGAGATGTAAGGAAGCACTCCGCTGGGGACACCTGAGATGTAAGAAAGCACTCCGCTGGGGACACCTGAGATGTAAGGAGGCACTTTGCTGGGGACTCCGGAGATGTAAGGAAGCATTCCGCTGGGGACACCTGAGATGTAAGGAGGCACTCCGCTGGGGACTCCTGAGATGTAAGGAGGCACTCCGCTGGGGACCCCTGAGATGTAAGGAGGCACTCTGCTGGAGACACCTGAGATGTAAGGAGGCACTCCGATGGGGACTCCTGAGATGTAAGGAGGCACTCCGCTGGCTGGGGACACCTGAGATGTAAGGAAGCACTCCGCTGGGGACACCTGAGATGTAAGGAAACACTCCGCTGGGGACACCTGAGATGTAAGGAGGCACTCCGCTGGGGACTCCTGAGATGTAAGGAAGCACTCCGCTGGGGACACCTGAGATGTAAGGAGGCACTCCGCTGGGGACTCCTGAGATGTTAGGAGGCACTCTGCTGGACACACCTGAGATGTAAGGAGGCACTCCGCTGGCTGGGGACTCCTGAGATGTAAGGAGGCACTCCGCTGGCTGGGGACACCTGAGATGTAAGGAAGCACTCCGCTGGGGACACCTGAGATGTAAGGAAGCACTCTGCTGGGGACACCTGAGATGTAAGGAAGCACTTCACTGGCTGGGGACACCTGAGATGTAAGGAAGCACTCCGCTGGGGACACCTGAAATGTAAGGAAGCACTCCGCTGTCTGGGGACTCCTGAGATGTAAGGAAGCACTTCACTGGCTGGAGACACCCGAGATGTAAGGAAGCACTCCGCTGGGGACACCTGAGATGTAAGGAGGCACTCCGCTGTGGACACCTGAGATGTAAGGAGGCACTCCGCTGTGGACACCTGAGATGTAAGGAAGCACTCCGCTGGCTGAGGACACCTGAGATGTAAGGAAGCACTTCACTGGCTGGGGACACCTGAGATGTAAGGAAGCACTTCACTGGCTGGGGACACCTGAGATGTAAGGAAGCACTTCACTGGGGACACCTGAGATGTAAGGAAGCACTTCACTGGGGACACCTGGGATGTAAGGAGGCACTCCACTGGCAGGGGACACCTGAGATGTAAGGAGGCACACCACTGGCTAGGGACACCTGTGATGTAAGGAAGCACTTCACTGGCTGGGGACACCTGTGATGTAAGGAGGCACTCCGCTGGCTGGGGACACCTGAGATGTAAGGAAGCACTTCACTGGCTGGGGACACCTGAGATGTAAGGAGGCATTCCGCTGGCTGGGGACACCTGAGATGTAAGGAAGCACTTCACTGGCTGGGGACACCTGAGATGTAAGGAGGCATTCCGCTGGCTGGGGACACCTGAGACCTGTTGGAGCTTTGGGATGCACACCCTAATGCAATGGGCTGCGCACACCTATGGATAGCAATGTAAAGTAATGAGGAGAAGGAAAGACTTGTTAGAAGAGAGTACTCTGATTCCATTATGTTATAACCTGCTTAGCGCTTTTATAGAGCTTAATTTTCTTGATGAGGGGAGAGGCTGTTTTTTTTTTTGGAATTGCAATGAATGTATGAGTTCATATGGTTGAAGGAGGTGTTATAAAGACAGTGTAGCTATATATCTGTCTCCTGATGGAGGTTCAAGAATTGTGCATGTTTTATATGGGCAAATGTGGGGATCTCCCTTTTGTTTTGTTAATGTTTGGATGTAAGCTGGTACGGTTCTTATTGTGATCAGTCTTTTTGCCTCCGCAATGTGCGGTTTAATGTTGTATGCACCTGTTCTAAAATTTCAATACAATGTCATTTACAAAAAAAAAAATACATGTTTTTTTTCCTCCCCCACATCCCTAGTACTTGCCTTGGCATACAATCTTCTACCTCTGTTTAAAGGGACCACCAAAAAATAAAATGTTCTTGTTTTGTTTATTTTATATTGGTGCTATATCATATGTATTTTGTTTTTCTCGTGTATATTTATTTAATAAAATATTTTACTCTGCGTGTGTCACTGTGTGCATCCATTTTGTCTTGTAAACTGCCCCCCACAGTGTCCCCACTGTGGGGCTTTGGGCATAGAATGCATTCTATGATTTAGAAATCTCATAGACTTGCATGTGTCTGGGAGTTGATGAAAGTTACACTATCAAAATGATAGCAGGAGAAAAAAAAATTGTTGTATGTGTTTTATAAGGTGTTTTTTTTTTTTTTTTTTATGTAATACGTAAGTAATCTAGTTACAGCTTATCTGTTAGTGGTAGTGTTCCTTTAAGTAAGACATGCTTGTCTCTCTACAGATTCTGTACCAGCTTGGCAGTGTAGTGATTGCAGTAGTGTCATGGCAATGCACAGCAAAAGAAAGTGCTATTTCAATGATGCACTCCAAAAAGACTATCCTTTCCTGAAAAGTGCTGGAAAGGGATCTTCTGTTTTTTGCACAATATGTAATTCTGTGTTTAGTATTTCAAGTGGCGGTAGGACATCAATTAAAGACCACGAAGGCACAAGCAAACACAAAGCTGCTCTAACTGCCCATGCAGGTTTGACCTCTGTGACATCATTTTTTAGAAAGGTTGAACCCTCACAGAGTGAATATGACCTTGCTTTACAAGAGGAAGTTTTTTCATATGACACCATTGTCCATAACCATAGTTTTAGATCAATGGACTGCACTTCAGGATTAAATAGAAAGTTCTTGAATCCTAAAAAATTTTGTGCACGGACAAAGTGTGATGCAATTGTGACAAATGTATTAGCTCCTTGGTCAACAGATGAGCTCAAACATGACCTTGAGCATGCTAATTTTGTTGCACTTTCAGTAGATGCTTCAAACCATGGACATGTCAAGTTGCTGCCTATTATGGTTCGCTACTTCAAGGTACAAGAGGAAAGCACCTCTGTGGAGACAAAACTTCTTGATTTTGTTGAACTGAAAGGTGAAACAGCTGAACTTATTTCAGAGGAGGTGATAAAAATTATACAAAAATTTCACCTGGAAAATAAAGTTGTGGCCTTCTCCGCCGACAATACAAATACAAACTTTGGTGGACTACGAAGGCAAGGGAGAGAAAATGTGCATACTAAAGTTAGAAGAGCCCTCCAGCGAGAAGTTATAGGTCTTGGATGTCCAGCTCATATTGTGCACAATTGTGCCCGAACTGCCCTAGATACAATCCTAGTGGATGTTGAATATATTCTTAACAAAATCTTTGGATATTTTCATATATTCACTGTTCGTGTCGAAAGACTGAAGAGTTTTTGTGAGTTTGTGGGGCAAGAATATCAAAACATTCTTGGGCACAGCAATGTCAGGTGGCTCTCAATGTTACCTGCTTTAGAAAGAATTCTTATGCTCTATGAGCCACTGAAGTCATTTTTTTTTGTCTGAAGAGAAGTGTCCAGTTGTCCTTAGGAAGACATTTGAAGACCCTACAACTGAACTGTGCCTCACTTTCATCCACAGTACTATGTCACTATTCCATGACACAAAAAAATCCCTCGAGGGGCAAGATCGCTGTGCCGTGGAATCAGCTGAGATCCTCAACACCCTTAAAACTAAGCTGTCTGCTAGAAATGAGGAAGACTTTGTGCCAGTGATGGTAAAAAAACAAATCAAGGAGCTAGAAAGAGCTGGGGTTATAACGCAAGCTTCCTACTTTAAAGTTGCTCACACTTTTTTTGATGCCTCGGTCCTATTTTACATGCTTGGGGAAAGCATATAGATGACCTTGAAGACCTTCAATGCTTGCTTCTGAAAAGAGTGCCTGCAAGGTCTGATATTGAGAAGACTGTTGAACTTCTGAACACAAAATGCCCGAATGTAACTATAGACGAAGATGCTTTGTTTGACGAAGTGACTTTTCTTAAAGCATTCCTA
This sequence comes from Rana kukunoris, assembly GCA_029574335.1. NCBI lineage: Eukaryota > Metazoa > Chordata > Amphibia > Anura > Ranidae > Rana > Rana kukunoris. Next base: position 138,005,682 of record CM056050.1, on the reverse strand, counting down.
AAAGAGAAAATACCCGAATGGAATACATCAGCACCAGCAGTGTCTGTAGCCAGCAAGTGGAATGCAGTTATGAACCATTTCACAAGAGTGGAGGTACCCCATGTTAACCTTCAAAAATTAGCTGAAGTAGTCCTCTGTTTGCCAGGCAGCAATGCACCAGTAGAAAGAGTTTTCTCACTCATGAATGATGTATGGACAGCTGAGAAATCACGATTTTTTGTGGAAACTATTAAAGCTATTCTCATTGTGAAAACTAACTTCAAATTGTCCTGTTTAGAATTTGTGGAGAAAATCTCCAAAAACAAAAATATTCTCAGGCAGATTCATTCCTCTGAGAAATATTCAAGTTAAAGGGTTACTCCGCGGAGTGCAATGTTTTATATGCTTGAATACGGCAGGAAAATGCTATTTGCACTTACATATCTATCTGTGTTATAATTGTTTCTGAAATAATACTGCATGTAGAGATAGAGAACAAGGGGAACTATTTTTGTTCTCTTCTCCCTACATTTTAGGGCTGTTTACAATTATGATTGTACCCTGTGTACGCTGTTATCGTCTTTGTATGTGTACTTGTCAAAAAATAACCTTTAAAAAAAAAAGGGTTACTCCCCAAAATGTTGTAAAAATCCTCAAGTATTTTATGTTGCATTTGTTCCTTTAACATTTGTAGTCTTGTAACAGTTTGCTATTAATATTTGATTATTTATGTTCGAAGGTATCATACATGTTGTTACAATGCAATCTTTTACTGTTCTGAATTGTTAATGTATTGTTCATTGTTATTGTTGAACCAAAACTCTTTGGTAAAAATAAAATACAAAATATGCACTGAAAAGTTTTATCTCCATCTTATCTTCTTAACATTTGGTAGTCGTATTCCAAAAAATTCTAAGAATGATATATATTTTTTTTATCTCATGGACGAAATGTAAGAAATAATGTATATATCATATAATCCTTTTATAAACCCATACCACATACACTGCATATATAATTTGAGGAATCTATGCTTATAATTTTTTTTTACCATTTGCCAAAAAAAAAAATGTCCCCGGATTTCATTTTGAAAATCTGGTCACCTTAGCATAGAATTTTTGTAGATTGATTGTTGTGCCCCTGGGTGACAATCAACACCCTTAGTATTAAAAGTGCCACGTCCTACTGTATTAGAGAATTTTTATGTGGAAAAGAAATGGACTTTGTAGGCACCAGTTATAGAAAAATGAAAAAATAAATTTAATTTATATAAAAAGATACATAAATAACTCCAGTACATCAACACCACACATATTGATGTGTCCTGTATATTAAAAACAACAAACTGTAATTGTACAGTGATAACAATGTCAAGAAAGAAAACATCACAATAAATTTCTACTATAAAGACCAATACAGGGCAGATAGGGGGGTTAATCCAACCCAGAAGAAAACTGCTTTGTGTATCGCTGAGTAGTTTTTATTCAAGTCTTGACATTCATGCGATTTCCCTTGGAATTGCTCTACAAGTTTTGTGGTTTTACCCACTTCATCGGGAGCACGGAGAAATAAAGTAGCATGGCTCTTGTAGACTCCCAGCAGACTGGGCACCAGAAATAATCCTGCTTCCCTGGTTTAGGACATCATTTGCTTGTTAGCAGTCTCCCAGCTTCAACTGCTTATTTCTGTCTCCTGAACCAGGCACTTCCACTTCCAGGGACTGGGCGTGTCGCTTCGTCTGCGATCGCCGCTTTGATTCATGAGATTGATCAGCAGACGAAGCGACACGCCCAGTCCCGCACAATTGAATCCAGGAAGTGCCTGGTTCAGGAGACAGAAATAAGCAGTTGAAGCTGGGAGACTGCTAACAAGCAAATGATGTCCTAAACCAGGGAAGCAGGATTATTTCTGGTGCCCAGTCTGCTGGGAGTCTACAAGAGCCATGCTACTTTATTTCTCCGTGCTCCCGATGAAGTGGGTAAAACCACGAAACTTGTAGAGCAATTCCAAGGGAAATCGCATGAATGTCAAGACTTGAATAAAAACTACTCAGCGATACACAAAGCAGTTTTCTTCTGGGTTGGATTAACCCCCCTATCTGCCCTGTATTGGTCTTTATAGTAGAAATTTATTGTGATGTTTTCTTTCTTGACATTGTTATCACTGTACAATTACAGTTTGTTGTTTTTAATATACAGGACACATCAATATGTGTGGTGTTGATGTACTGGAGTTATTTATGTATCTTTTTATATAAATTAAATTTATTTTTTCATTTTTCTATAACTGGTGCCTACAAAGTCCATTTCTTTTCCACATAAAAATTCACCTTAGCATAGAGGCATAGACAGGAGACCAATGGTGTATAATCTGTAGGGAGTGTAGTACACCCTCAAAAGGATATATAATTGCGTTAATCTCTGTGAAACATTTAGGGAGCAGGTTGTCACAGATTGAATGTCTTCCTCCCACTGGTCCCCATTAAACTGACCGACGTACCCCTCCCAGTTAGCCAACACACATAGAAGGTGTTTTTTTTATAAATGTCTGAAGTTACAATTTGTAACACTGTGATATAAACACTTTAGAAGTAGTAGCCTCCCTGACCAGGTTGAACAGAGGTGTTGGAGAGATAGACTATGCCAAAGATCTGATCTACCCTGAGCCACTATGGTGTGCCTCAATTGCATATAATAGAAGTGCATGGAGGATAGTAAACCAAACGCCTCCTGCAAAGCTTCAAATGACAGCAGAGCTCTATTATGAAAAATTTACATAGTGACGTTACAGTCAACACAGTGGGGGTTATTTACAAAAGGCAAATCCACTTTGCACTACAACTGCAAACTGCACTTGAAATTGCACTGAACGTGCAATTGGAAGTGCAGTCGCTGTAGATCCAAGGGGGACATGCAGGGAAAATAAACAGCATTTTAGCTTGCACGTGTTTGGATGATAAAATCAGCAGAGCTTCCCCTCATTTCAGATCTACCCCTCAGATTTACAGCGACTGCATTTCCAAGTGCACTTTTAGTGCAATTTCAAGTGCATTTTGCACTTGTAGTGCAAAGTGGATTTGCCTTTCGTAAATAACACCCAGTGTGTCTGTGCATGCAGTGGGTGCTGTGGTTGTGTGTGAACAGTGAAGAGCAGGTGGTTTTCAGTGAGCAGAGAGCGTGGAAGTGTTGGGCACAGCTAGTCACTCTTTTCTGAAGAAGGTGCAGTGGAACAGTATATTTGATCCAAATAGGCTACACCTAGCAACACTAAGCTTAAGACGGTGCACAGTCATTTTCAGCTGTGCAGTAAATTTGGGCCCATGCAGCTCATGGTTAAAGGTGTGATTTCCCCTGCAGACCTTCACATGTGTTAGACATGAGTAATTTAAAATATTGGTGATATATTATCTTGAAATGTACAGTTGTTCTCACAAATGACAGCTAGCTAAAATTGCCTAAAAATTGCATTACGCATTCTGTTATTTCATGCACAATTATTCAAACTACTTTGAACAGAAGAATGTAAAATGGAAGTCTTTTTTACACTCTATTGCTGGCACACAATTGTGAATCATCAAGGAAAATAAGACGCATGAAATAAAAAATAGAACAAAAAATATGGCACTGTGACAATGCTTTGCCACCTCTGAACAGCCATATAAAACATTCATATCTACGTTTTAATAACTTGGCATCAATGCCCTGAATTAGACAAGCCTGACAATAGCTTAGCCATCAAAGGAATGTATGGGTGCTAAGAAACTGTACCGCATATCCTGTACAGTGTGAAGGCAAACTGTAAAAACATTTTTGTAGGTACTTTCAGAGAACTGAATATTATTTTACCTAGTTGTTTTTTATTCCTATTCAAAATGTAATATTTTTTAAATAATATAAAATTGCTTTCCTTATGCTACAGGGGATGGGCCTTACCCCACATTTTTACCAGTTCACCTGCTCAAGGCAACAAGGGAAAACTGTCAGTGTGCTACTACTGTAATTTTTTTTCCAGTAAATACTGTAATCGTGCACAAATTCAAAAGTCTGCTTAATTTACCATGATCTGGATTCTCTGTGCCAGATTCTTAAAAGAGATACGCTGTCGTATCTCTGTTTTTTCCTGAGTATCTATGCGTGTGATTCCTAGAATCACTTGCGCATAGATACAGAGAAGAACAGACAGGTGTAAAACAATTACACCGTCGGATTGTAGATGTAATGACATCGCTGGCCACTAGGTGCCTATGCAAATGAAGTACAGATAAGGGAAAATATTGCGCTAACCAAGGTAAAGAAAAATAAAAAACAAAAATAAAACTAAAGCAGCTACACTACAATTTGACAAAAATTGAATGGAGTGTGGAAAATAAATGTAGCGCTATAAACATAAATTAGTAACACACACATGAACAGTGAATGAATGATGTAGTCCAAACAAACCACATGAGTGGAAAAGTCCTGATAAGGAAAACGTTGGAGTGCATCGGTGACAACATAAACCAAAACATGAATAGAAGTCCATCCACAAATGGGAAAACAGTAGATGTAGAATCACTTCATGGATCCTCGGATAAGATGACACTTAAATCGAAACGAAAATGGTATGCTCTTACCGGAAAAGTAGGACCTGTCTGTCATGAACAGCAGATCAGTATGGCATAAGAACTCCAGTGGCAGTCAGCTGGGCTCACTCGGACACAGTGGAACGGAGGTGAATCTTCAGTCAGAAGCCGAACATGCACGGTGTCTTTGTAGAGTTCATAGGAGGAAAGGGATGGCAATAGTACGATCCTCAGATGGATGGGGTGGAAGCAACTGGATGGCTCCAAGCACCATATAAAGAGGGGGAAAGAAATAAAAAACGCAACCCAAATGGTGCAGATAAATAGGATAACGGTTTTATTTTAATAAAACCAATGATATACAAGTGATCACTTAATAAAATAAAATAAAGGCAATGCGGGAAAGGGTAATAAACCAAGGCTTGGTTTATTACCCTTTCCCGCATTGCCTTTATTTTATTTTATTAAGTGATCACTTGTATATCATTGGTTTTATTAAAATAAAACCGTTATCCTATTTATCTGCACCATTTGGGTTGCGTTTTTTATTTCTTTCCCCCTCTTTATATGGTGCTTGGAGCCATCCAGTTGCTTCCACCCCATCCATCTGAGGATCGTACTATTGCCATCCCTTTCCTCCTATGAACTCTACAAAGACACCGTGCATGTCCGGCTTCTGACTGAAGATTCACCTCCGTTCCACTGTGTCCGAGTGAGCCCAGCTGACTGCCACTGGAGTTCTTATGCCATACTGATCTGCTGTTCATGACAGACAGGTCCTACTTTTCCGGTAAGAGCATACCATTTTCGTTTCGATTTAAGTGTCATCTTATCCGAGGATCCATGAAGTGATTCTACATCTACTGTTTTCCCATTTGTGGATGGACTTCTATTCATGTTTTGGTTTATGTTGTCACCGATGCACTCCAACGTTTTCCTTATCAGGACTTTTCCACTCATGTGGTTTGTTTGGACTACATCATTCATTCACTGTTCATGTGTGTGTTACTAATTTATGTTTATAGCGCTACATTTATTTTCCACACGCCTATGCAAATGAGCCTAATTCGACGATTCCCGAACGTTTTTAAGCCGCCCCGTCGTCGTTTACGTTGTTTCCGTAAGCGTAAACCTACCCCTGCTACAGTATATGAGGGGTAGGTTTATGAAGTTCCGTCGTTGCCATGTTAAGTATGGCGTCGGGTCAGCGTCGTCTTTTTCCGTCGGTTACGTTGTTTTACTAAGTCGTTCGCGAATAGGGATATACGTAAACGACGCTCATGTCGGCTTCATTCATTTTTTCCGACGTGAGCTGGAGCATGCGCACTGGGCTATTTTTGAGGCCGGCGCATGCGCAGTTCGATCGATGTGGGGCCGCGCTTTATTTAAATACAAGCGGCTCCCTTTGAATTACGCGGGGATACGCAGAGCTATTTACACTACGCCGCCGCAACTTACGGAGCAAGTGCTTTGGGAATATGGTACTTGCTCTGTTAAATTGCGGCGGCGTAGTGTAAATGGCTTACGCTACGCCAGCGGGAAATGTATGGGAATCTGGCCCTCTGTATTCCACTGCAGCTATAATTCAGACAGCAATCTACTATGTTTGTAGGAGTGGTCGCAAGTGGTAGAGAAGGAATGCAATCTGGTTTCGGTGGTAACCATCAGTCCTGGACTAGCCACAGGGCACAATATGCATTTGCCTGGTGGGCCGGGTCTGCTGAGCTGCATGTCCTAACAAGAACTGGCTAATGCAGGGGCTCCCAACTCCCTGGCCGTGGACCAGTACCAGTCCGTGGCCTGTTGATGACCAGGTCGCACCGCGGAAGGTAAGTGGCAGTCTAACTAGCGCTAACATAGAACCCCTGTTGGTGCTTACCTCGTGCTATGCGGCCGTGCCTGTGTCTCCTCTCCCAGCTCTCCTGCCCTGCCAACGACATGATTCTATCAGGGTAGGAAGAGCTGGAGATCTGCATAGAAAGCAGGAGCCATTTCATATTAACAAGCGGGCAATCACTTGTATGTTAATATGATCCAGATCTGCAGCTCCTACAACCCCTACAGTGGAAGACTCTGGCGAGGACAGAGGTTGAATCCTGCCTCTGCCCTGCTGAAAGTTCCTTTTATAGCACAGTGTCCCTTTACATTACAGTGTGGAGGACCGACTCTGTGAATATCCATCTCCAACAGCCTCTGCGAATGTGTATAGAGACCACGCATGGGAATGCCTGTGACTGCAAAAAACTCACCATGCTTCTTACTAAATACCTTGGACTGTCTACTTTCCAAAAAGAGGTAATTTGGGGAGTATTTGTACTTTCTTGACTTGTTAGTGTCTCAAGAAATCAGATAAGCTTTCGGGATCCTTCGGGGTAATTGACCACGCTATAGAAAGTGCACCTCAACTCAACTCAACTCAAGTACATCAGGTGTGATCAGATGTGATCAATTTTCAATGACTGGCACCATAGCTTGTAGACTCTATAACTTTCACAAAGAGCAAATAATTTACACTTATTTGGGTTATTTTTACCAAAGATATGTAGCAGTATAAATTTTGGCCAAAATGTATGAAGAAAAATTATAACAACAAGAACCTGGGGAATGCTCAGGGAATAACCAAGCCTACTTACAGACCAGCTAGCAGAACAACCAATTAACCTGTCTAACAGTGTGCGTTAAAAACAGGGGTTTTGTCCGCACGCATTTGCAAACGCATGCGTGAGCCACAGAACCGCGCCAAGGCACCCCATAATTCTGTGGTCCTAACACTAACAGTGAGTGTCCTCACAATGGAGGCACATGCATTTTAATGGATAGATAGGGGCAGGTGGACTGAAGGGGAGCCACCCCTCCTTAAAAGGTACAGTACAGGAGCACAAGTTTGAAGAAAATTACCAATCTTTTTTGATTTATAGCGCAAAAAAATTTAAAACCAAATGGTGATCTAATACCACCAAACAAAAGCTCTATTTGTGTGAAAAGGACAAAAATGTCAGTGTTGCATGACTGAGTTAAGCCTTGTACACACATTTAGATTTTCGGACAACCGAACGTCAGTTTTTTTGTGGCATGCTAGTCTTGTGTCGTAAGTTAAGAGATTACTCACAATAAGAAAATTTTCATACGACAGACTACAGTAACGTCAGAAATTATGTTAGGGGGTCAATTCACAAAGCTTTTTTTTCAGATTGCGAGTGTTATTTTAACGATTTTGCACGTTATTGAAGCTAGTTCAATTCACTAAACGATTTAACGCTTTGAAAAATCATCAAATAACGTTTCCCTACACAGAACCGATATTTTAAGGTGTGGATCCTTATTAAAGAGTCAAATCATTATTTTAAAGATTCAAATCGTTATTTTAAAGAGTCAAATCGTTAAATATGTACAGAAGTGCAATTCACAAAGATTTTTTTGACAGTTATCAATCGTTAAGCAATCGTTAAATTAACACCTCCCTCAGGGTGACGTTATGACATTTCCCAGGCGATATTTTGTTGTTAGAGGAAGCTTTTGGCGATTTTTGTAGTATAGTGTAGTGTTGGGCAAGCTAGAACCGTGCTCTATTTGAACTTAAAATTATCCAGAGGCGAAGAAGAACATGTTAGAATGTTGTTCAGATTTATAAACGTGTATTCCGTTCACATACTATTTTGGATGACTTTTCTGAAACCCAGGTGATAGCTAAATTCCGATTATCATCTCCCATGATTTATTCTCTGTATGAGGAAATACACATGGCTTTAGAAAAGCACACACTAGAAGTTTTGCACATCACATGCTCAATCTCCATGTGTATTGCTTGTGTCTCTCTCTCTCTCTCTCTGTATCTGCTCTTTTCCACATGCAGCTGTTCTCCTCCCCTTCTGCTCCCAGAATGCATCTCTCCAGCATTATTTAACGATCTTAAGAGTTATTTTAACATCCCAAATCTTAATAATAACGTCTGAGTAGTTAGCATAACGTTTGGATAAAGAGTCAGTTGGATAAGGAGTGCTAATTTAACACCTGAAGAAAACCAATAACGTTTCTCTTTGTGAATTGACCCCAATGTGTTGAATAGTTTTGCGTGTATTCTTTCATTTCTTTCATTTCTGAGCATGTGTAGTCTTGCTCTTACGATTTTTTTCATTCGAAAACCGTACTAATGAAACGAAAATCAGAACGTTGAGTTCACATCCAACAAAAATTTTATAGTCTGCACATCCAGCTTTTGTCTGACGAAAAAGCGAAATCGGCTGTCGAAAGCACCAAACTAACTATCCGAAAATTGTCAGACAGCTCGTTGTACTCGTACTTTTTTCGTCCGATTTTCGTATCGTCTGTATGGGCCTAAATTGTCATTCAAAATGTGGGAGCACTGAAAGCTGAAAATTGATCTGGTTAGGAAGGGGGTTTAAGTGCCCAGTGGGCAAGTGGTTAAGTAAAGTCTTAAATGATTGTAAGTTGTCTCAGCTATAGACAAGCAAATCCTTGATACAATTCAAGTAACACTACTTCTCAAAGCAGTTCTCAAACAAGAGAAATATGGATTTCTGCCACTGGGCACCGCAGGGAAAGGCTCAGGTTACGTTTTTTGGGGGTTCCATCTTGTATCTCCTTCAGTCGGGTGATTGTTGAGATACAGTAGATGAGATTTTGCCCTCTCAGGCTTTAATTGAGAGGTAAGAAGGTAAATTTGTCTGACAAATTAGTTTATCTTTTTTTTTAACAGTTAAATGATTCATATTAATGTTCTGCACCTTCACAGCATAATGTTTCCCTATAGTTTGGTCCAGTAAATAGTTTTTTTATTTTCCTGCTTTCGGATAAATGGTGAGACCAACATCAGTTTAGAAATATTTCCACAGTGCAATTTCTGCTGAGAGGCAAAGCTGCAATTTTCAAATATTGTGAGAAGTAATATTCTTTTCTGCTACAGTGATGACAAAACACATCCTTGCATGCCAGAGGTACCCTAAAGACATTAACAAACACTTTTTGGAATGAAATGTAGAGGACCAGAATGAAAGTGCGAGTCCCTTTTCCCTCCAGAGTTCTCATTCCAGAAACACTCCTTCTGATGCTAGTGGATCATCATTCTTCTCCAGCAACATCTTCCATACCGGGCCATAGGGGATTGACGTCTGCATCAACCCCACGCCGATGAGAGTGTACGTCATATGACGTCCTTTGTTCCCGGCGTTCTAGGGCGCGTGTCAAATGTGTCCGATATGTCCGCCGCAATGTCACGGTCACCAAAAAAAAACGCAGATCGCCGCAATTACTAGTAAAAAAAATACGTAGAAGAACACGTATCGGTCTAAACTGAGGACAATTTATTTTTTTATTTTTTTTAAATGTGATATTTAATAAATAAAAAAAGTAAAAAATATTGTGTTTTTTTTTTTAATTGTCGCTCTTCTTTTGTTTATAGCGCAAAAAATAAAAACCGCAGAGATGATCAAATACCACTAAAAGAAAGCTCTATTTGTGTGGGGAAAAAAACATAATGATTTAATTTGGGTACAGTGTTGCATGACCGCGCAATTGTCATTCAAAGTGCAACAGCGCTGAAAACTAAAAATTGGTCTGGGTGGGAAGGAGGTGAAAATGCCCTGTATGGAAGGGGTTAACTGCTTGCCCACCCGCGCACAAACTTATACGTCAACAGAATGGCACGGACAGGCAAATGGACGTACATGTACGTCCCTTTAAATTTGCCGTGTGGTCGCGCAGACTGGAGGCGGTGCGCACACGACCCTGCCCGCAGCACCCACTTACTCGATGTCCGCCAGTGTCCTGTGATCGGGTCATGGAGCTAAAGAACGGGGAGATGTCAGTGTAAACATAACATCTCCCCATTTTTCCTAGTGACAGGTCACTGATCGTCCGCCCCCTAACAGTTAGAATCACTCCCTAGGACACACTTAACCCTTTTCTAGCCCCCTAGTGGTTAACCCCTTCAAAAAATATAAATTTAATTACAAAAAATACATACAATAAAATCCATAGAAAAAAATTCTTTGAAAATAATATATAAACAAAATATACATTCACAAGCAATATTTTCTTTCGTCTCGTCTATGCGTTTCGCCTAGCGGCTTCTTCAGGACGAGTTTGAGAGAGAGTTTTGACAATAAAGTATTGCTAATTTCATAAATCAGATAGGTTTCCAGCCATCCAAGTGCACGAAGGACATAATAGTCACAGATGTATAGGTAGTATATAGCTTGTAAAAAAGCTCAATGCAGCCCAATAGGAAAGGGAGATTTCCTATAGTTGGCAATCGACCGTAGTGTATCAAGAATGAATAAGTACGGATAGATTCTGAAATAAAACAAGAACCAAAATGGACCGGGACCAGTAAAGCAGGGAGCATGGGGCAAAGCCAGGGAGGAATTTAGATCCAAAACACAGGCAGCCACAATGCAATGTCCAATATAGGACGAGCCAAGGGATTGGAAGCCTTAGTAGAGAGACAGTCTCATATGTCCCGGGGGGGTAGCCTGTGCTGCACGCTGACTCTGCTCAGTCCTCAGCCTCCCAGCCTCCCTTCGAGGTGCTATACCTTGTTTTTATATTTTGTTTTTACTTTTGGTATCTTAGAGTACACATGTGTGTTTTTTTCATTTAATTTATTTCTGTTTATTGTTAGCGCAGTATTTTTTCTTCTTTGGAGGGATATATATTTTTGCTTCATTTTTAGGAATGGCATCTGGTGTAAAGTACTGAATCTTAACAGTTGTGGTTACTTTATACTCTAACTACCTCTTCTAACATGCTCACAATCTCAGACCATAGCAGGTCCCAACTCCCTATTTTTTTCTGCATCCAACGACACAGACAGCAGGACTCTGCCCTGCCCTGGCTCCTGTGTCGCTGGATTTGATTGACAGCAGTGGAAGCCAATGGGTTCTGCTGCTCTCAATCTAGCCATTGAGGACCCAAGACAGTAGCTGGAGCTGCTGGGCTTGTTCTCATCGCTGGAACGTTCAGGTTCAGGCAGGAAAATGGGGGCTCTGGGGGGCTGCTGCAGCACAGAAGGTTTTTCACCTTAATGCATAGAGTGCATAGAAAATGCATAGAAAAACCTTGAGACGTTACAATTCTTTTACCCATATGCATATAGTTGCACATCAGTACTGTATAGACATAATACAAGCTTTATACAGGAGGAGATTAAAGGGGTTGTAAAGGTAAAAAAATAAATCCCTAAATAGCTTCCTTTACCTTAGTGCAGTCCTCCTTCACTTACCTCATCCTTCGATTTTGCTTTTAAATGTCCTTTAAGAGCATAGAGCATAGAGTCAAGTGGGGGTCAAATCCTCACTTCCTGTTCTTCTGTCTGTAACTACACACAGTAATGCGACACTTTCTCCCTGGTGTGGAGAAAGCCTCTTGAGGGGGCGAGCAGGAGTGTCAGGACGCCCACTAACACACAGCTCCTTTCTCTATCTGCAAAGTAGAGAGCGTCCTGACTTGCCTGCTCGCCCCCCCTCAAGAGGCTTTCTCCACACCAGGGAGAAAGCCTTGCATTACTGTGTGGAGTTACAGACAGAAGAACAGGAAGTGAGGATTTCTCAGAAGAAATGAGGACATTTAAAAGCAAAATGAAAGGATGAGGTAAGTGAAGGAGGACTGCACTAAGGTAAAGGAAGCTATTTAGGGAAAACATTTTTACCTTTACAACCCCTTTAATAACTGTACATACATCCAATGTACAAGCAGGTATTATCAGCAAAGGGCCCAATAGGAGTCCTAGCAGAATTGTACACATATAACTGAGTATAATTAATAAATAATTGAGATACCTCCATGTGAAGTTCGGTTGCAGGGGCCCCTGAGGATGATTGCAATGTGGTGCTTGTCTTTGTGAAGACAAGTTTAGCAGATATGGATATCCTACAACTGTTGTACAGCCAGCCTGGCCAGCCTGGATTGGGCCACCTATTGACTTCTATGGGAGGCGGTGTCAGTGGATATGTGTCCGCTGACACCTACCTGCCATCCGATCCCATGTGAAAGGGGCCTTATACTATTTTTGTAAACAAGGATATTTATATTTTGTAATAGTATCTGACATACAATATTTCTTTCTTTCATAGGCGAGGCTTTAATTTTTTACATTTTACCTATTTAGAGTTACAGAGGAGGTCTAGTGCCAGAATTATTGCTCTCACCTTAACCACTTAACCCCCGGACCATATTGCTGTCCAATGACCAGAGCACTTTTTGTGATTCGGCACTGCGTCGCTTTAACTGACAATTGCGTGGTCGTGCGACGTGGCTCCCAAACAAAATTGGCGTCCTTTTTTTCCCACAAATAGAGCTTTCTTTTAGTTGTATTTGATCATCTCTGCGGTTTTTATTTTTTGCGCTATAAACAAAAATAGAGCGACTATTTTGAAAAAAATTCAATATTTTTTACTTTTTGCTATAATAAATATCCCCCAAAAATATATAAAAAAACATTTTTTTTCCTCAGTTTAGGCCGATACGTATTCTTCTACATATTTTTCATTAAAAAAATCGCAATAAGCGTTTATTGATTGGTTTGCGCAAAAGTTATAGCGTTTACAAAATAGGGGGTCATTTTATGGCATTTTTATTAATATTTTTTTTTTTACTAGTAATGGCGGCGATCAGCATTTTTTTTCAATACTGCGACATTATGGCGGGCACTTCGGACACTTTTGACACATTTTTGGGACCATTGGCATTTTTATAGCGATCAATGCTATAAAAATGCATTGTATTACTATAAAAATGCCATTGGTGGTGAAGAGGTTAACACTAGGGGGCGGGGAAGGGGTTGTTTTCCTGGGTGTGTTCTAACTGTATGGGGGGGTGGACTCACTGGGGGAAATCACTGATCTTCTGTTCATATATTGTATGAAAAGAAAATCAGCGTTTCCCCCGCTGACAGGAACAAGAGCTTTGTGTTTACACACATAGCTCCCATTCCCCGCTCTGTAACGAGCGATCGCGTGTGCCTCCTAGCGGCCGCTAAAGAGCGGACGTATAGCTACGGGCTCTCGCGTAGCAGTGCCACCGTCCTGCAGTAATATGATGGCGGGCGGTCGGCAAGTAGTTAAAGATCACGGGGATACCTCACATGTGTGGTTTAAACACTGTTTACATATGTGGGCGTGACTTGCGTAGATGTTCACTTCTGCACGTGAGCACGAAGGAACAGGGCGCTTTAAAAATATGTTTTTATTTATTTTACTTTTTATTACACTGACACTTACACTGTCCCTTTAATAATTTTTTTTTTTATCACTTTTAATTCTATTACAAGGAATATAAACATCCCTTGTAATAGAAATAAGCATGACAGGTGCTCTTTATTGAGAGATCTGGGGTCAAAAAGACCCCAGATCTCCTATTTACCTTTCAAAGCAAAAAATAAATAAAAAATATAATTTTGACTTTAACAGAAAAAAAAATGCATTTTAAGGGCTTGAGGAAGAAGTGACGTTAGACGTCGCTCCGGTCCTCCAAGAGCATAGAGTCAAGTGGGGGTCATCTTACCCTCAATCGACTTCCTGCCCATCTCTCCAGCAGATCATTTATGCCTTTACCGATCTCTCCAGTAAGCAGGGAAATGACCGGTAGGCAGCAGGAGGGGGCAGTGCCATCTTGAATGAATGAATGAATGAAAACTTATATAGCGCGGCACATGCGAACTGAATCGCCTCTGGGCGCTTGTTGTTCCTGTCTCCTTTGATATCAAAAGAGAAAAGTCTTGACCTTTTTCCTAAATGCTAGGTGGTTCTCCTCCAACCGAATGCTGGTTGGTAAAGCGTTCCATAGTCTGGGACCCTGGATCGCAAATCTTCTTTCCCCTTTGGACTTGAAGTTGGCTTTCGGAACCTGGAGCAGGTTCTGATTCGTGGATCGCAAAACGCGATTTGGATTATGCGCTTTTATTAATTCGCATAAGTAGAGGGGGGCATTCTCATGGACACATCTATGCGTAAGACAGAGGGCTTTAAAAGCGATTCTGTCTTTAACTGGCAGCCAATGAAGGGCTCTCAGTGAAGGTGAGATGGATTCCCAGGGTTTTTTCCCAGTCACAAGTCTGGCGGCCGTATTCTGAACGACTTGCAGACGAGCGATTTGGTATTTGGGGAGACCGAGGTAAAGGGCATTTGCATAATCCAACCTGGAGTTTACAATAGCTCCCACCACGACCGCTAGATCTTCTTTAGGGATGAACGGAGTGAGTCTGCGTAGTAGGCGCAGTAGATGGTGAGATCCGCTGACCACTGACCCTATTTGTGCGTCCATTGTCATAAAGGAGTCAAGAATGACCCCTAGGGACTCTTAAGAGCAATATAGGCCCCCCAGGCAATACAGTGCACTGGGGCCCTTTCTACACAATCACGCACAATAGCTGCGTTTGAATGGCATAGACATATCCTTACAATCCGATATATGTATCTCCCTTCTATCCATATTCCCAGGCTCTTTCAAAGCCATTCATAAAGGATCTGTTACAGCAAATGATCATGGCTGCCACAACTGTGATAGCTCGGAACTGGTGCAAGAAGACTACCCTCCTAGGTCTGCAACATGAATGACATATACTCCATGGAACAGATGATACACACTAAAGAGAAACATCTTGAGATACTCAGTCGCTTTGCTTCAATGGGAATATTTTAATATCTCCAATGCTTTTTCACAATACTGATCTCAGTGGTTTTTCATGAGGCAGGACTGTATAATGTTTTTGCATATGAACCCCTGTGCTATACCAATGCATGCTCTATAAGACAGTTACATTACTACTTTTGTCACACATACATCAATATGTTCTGTATGGTTTTTATTGTTACACTGTTCCCTCATTTTGAAACTTTTTATTGCAATCTGAAAACCTTTAATAAAAACACGGTCAATTACTAATATACTGCAAGGTGACCATGAAATACATACTGTAGCACAGACCTAACTATCTAGCACTGTGCATGTAAGATAATAACAATAGGACAGAGATTTCTCTTTCACTAGGTTTTAGATCAAGAACTACTGTATGGGCAGCTACAGTTAAACAGTCATAACCAGAGCTTTTTTTCCTCAAAAAATAGGTGCAGGAACTCAACCACGACCCCGTTCAGATTTCACAAATAGTAGAAGGGTCTTAAAGGGGCATTAAATACGAGGATTGCATTACATACAGAGTGCAGAGTTCAGGGGGGTTACATACAGAGTGCAGAGCTGTCACTTGTACACGCAGAAACCAGACTTCTGTGTTTACAAGTGTTTGTGGTGAGCGGGCACCAAAGGGTCTGAGCCAGAGGTGGTGGAACTGAGTTCCCCCAAGTTCCCGCATAAAAAAAGCCCTGGTCATAACACAGGAACAATTACCTAACAGTTATACCTCCCAACTTTTTGAGATAGGAATGAGGGACAACTATGAGCAAAAGTATGCAGGCATAGGACACACCCTTTGCCACGCCCCCTTTAAAGTGGAATTGTACAAAAATATAAGATTGGTTAAACCCACAAGTGCTTTTTTTTTTACCATTACTATTCCTTTATTGGCTTTTGGAATTTAGAAATGCAGCAATTTAGAAGTTGGGTGAAAGGTTTAGCACTGGGAAACACTTTTTGAAAGAAAAAAAAGTACATTTTGTATACAACTATAACCAAAATAAGGGACAAATGAGGAGGAATGAGGGACATTGCTTCAAATCAGGGACAAATGGGATTGAAAGCTGCGCTCAGGATAGTTTAGTCAAGGGTAGAGGTAATAGATATTGTGACTGCAGCCCCCCCTAAATATGACTCCAATAGGAGTATATGGATAGAGGTGTGGATGTGTGGGGGTGATGGCGCTGTCACTAGTATGTTGTTTGGACTAGCCCACAAGTGTATGGGTGGGGTTAAAGGGACAACATTCCCTACGGTGTGTGGTGACACAGATGAGGCGGGAGTGATGGTGCTAGCAAATGTTAGCGATGTGTCATTAATTAAAGTAAAAATAAACACATGTGCATAATAAACGTGTGGTGAACTATACTGTGCACTAACATCAATCCATAAATGAAATATTAGGTTCTGTTAGCAGACCGTGCAGTAGGTAGATTTACACAAAAGATATATGTAATATAAATGAAACAAATAATGTACAAATAAAATAAAATAAACTATTGTGACAATAAAAGTGTCAACACTATATCTTCAATATTCGAATGCTAAGATAAACAAACAGTGAGGCGACCATATGACAAATTAGAAATCAGCTGGAAATAGTCCATCAATAACAGTCAGGTGACTCAGTGTGATGTGACAAGTGAGGTGCACCTATATGCATAGGTGTTACGTCAGGTGAATATCGCGGTGACTCCGGTGCTCCCCCTCAAGGGTCCCCACTCACCAAATGTAGTCACCCCTGCAGGGGTAAGAGGCGTGTAGGTCACAGTAAGTGTTCCTCCCGTATTGTGGCACCTTCTCCTGTATTCCAGAGATGGTCACCAGGTTCCTGGTATATTTCCTTGGTATGGATGGTTATTAACACAGCTCCTCCAAATCAAAAAAGAAAGGGGACTTCCATAGTGTAGTATGAAAAAATGAAATAAGGCTTTATTGGCACTGCTGAGCACTGGCTCAGACACAAGTGCAATATACAAAGTCAATAAGGTACTGGAAATAGTAAACTTTTAAAATAGTGGCACCGTGCAGCGGTGACAGGACAAATAGAAATATAAATAAAAATGAAAGTTAAAAACAAAAACAGGAGTGATGTCCTATGATTAGCCAACCATAGGCACTCCACAATCCATGCACTAAGGGTTCCGGATGTTGATCAATCCAGCATGTGAACGGCGTGTGTTCCAGGCTCACTGGAACACACGCCGTTCACATGCTGGATTGATCAACATCCGGAACCCTTAGTGCATGGATTGTGGAGTGCCTATGGTTGGCTAATCATAGGACATCACTCCTGTTTTTGTTTTTAACTTTCATTTTTATTTATATTTCTATTTGTCCTGTCACCGCTGCACGGTGCCACTATTTTAAAAGTTTACTATTTCCAGTACCTTATTGACTTTGTATATTGCACTTGTGTCTGAGCCAGTGCTCAGCAGTGCCAATAAAGCCTTATTTCATTTTTTCATACTACACTATGGAAGTCCCCTTTCTTTTTTGATTTGGAGGAGCTGTGTTAATAACCATCCATACCAAGGAAATATACCAGGAACCTGGTGACCATCTCTGGAATACAGGAGAAGGTGCCACAATACGGGAGGAACACTTACTGTGACCTACACGCCTCTTACCCCTGCAGGGGTGACTACATTTGGTGAGTGGGGACCCTTGAGGGGGAGCACCGGAGTCACCGCGATATTCACCTGACGTAACACCTATGCATATAGGTGCACCTCACTTGTCACATCACACTGAGTCACCTGACTGTTATTGATGGACTATTTCCAGCTGATTTCTAATTTGTCATATGGTCGCCTCACTGTTTGTTTATCTTAGCATTCGAATATTGAAGATATAGTGTTGACACTTTTATTGTCACAATAGTTTATTTTATTTTATTTGTACATTATTTGTTTCATTTATATTACATATATCTTTTGTGTAAATCTACCTACTGCACGGTCTGCTAACAGAACCTAATATTTCATTTATGGATTGATGTTAGTGCACAGTATAGTTCACCACACGTTTATTATGCACATGTGTTTATTTTTACTTTAATTAATGACACATCGCTAACATTTGCTAGCACCATCACTCCCGCCTCATCTGTGTCACCACACACCGTAGGGAATGTTGTCCCTTTAACCCCACCCATACACTTGTGGGCTAGTCCAAACAACATACTAGTGACAGCGCCATCACCCCCACACATCCACACCTCAAATCAGGGACAGTCCCTCCAAATCAGGGACAGTTGGGAGCTTTGTAACAGTCTCTGCTTCTGGTCTGGATAAAATACAGTGATGCAGTAATACAGCTCCTGTACGTGGACATGTGGTGTCACATCATCTTCTTTCTCTCTCTTCACATCCTCCTTCTGGGGGTTTTTAAGCCATCCCCCAGAGACAAGAAGTGCCAATACATAATTATACAAAACACAATACTAGCAGTTAACAATAGAGAGGAGCAGGTCCCTCTACTTTTATGACATATCTGTACTTCATGACTCTTTGCAATATGTCAACATTCTACTGAAGTACTGAAGCATTATAGGTGCTTCCAGTGGTGGCTGGTGTTAATTTTTATTTTGGTGGGGGCGGCAAACCGTGCACCCACAGGCACACCCCCAGTTCAGTCGGTCGGGGGCACTTATCCCATTTGTGGCAGGGCATTGCTTCACCCAGGCGGCGGGCATCATGGACGGTGGGCATCACAGGCGGCGGGCTCTACGGGCGGCTTCCTCTTCCCCTGGGGGCATCATGGCAGCTTCCATCTCCTCCCTCTCCTCGGTGGCCAATCGGAACGCTTCTCCTTTCAGACAATCAGGAAATGGGTCTGATGCCGCGTACACACGACTGTTATCACAGGCGGCGGGCTCTACGGGCGGCTTCCTCTTCCCCTGGGGGCATCATGGCAGCTTCCATCTCCTCCCTCTCCTCGGTGGCCAATCGGAACGCTTCTCCTTTCAGACAATCAGGAAATGGGTCTGATGCCGCGTACACACGACTGTTATTCATGTCATTGAAAAAAACAAAGTTTTTCTCGTCGTGATTCCTCTCAAGCCTGACTTGCATACACACGATCATGAAAAAAAATGCTTGAGCAAAGCGTACGACAACATGCACAACGGCACTCTAAAGGTGAAGTTCCATTCCAATGGCGCCACCATTTGGGCTGCTTTTGCTGGTTTCGTGTTACCACGTGTTATTAAAAGTTTAGTGAGAGACGAATCGTGCTTTTCAGTCTTCACGAATGTGCTATCTCCATTACGAACGCTAGTTTTACCAGAACGAGCGCTCCTGTCTCATAACTTGCTTCTGAGCATGCGTGTATTTTTCCCCCTCTTTAAAGCCTACACACGATCGTTTTTCATGACGTGAAATAGAACAACGTGAAAAACGACGAGAAAAAATAGAGCAGGTTCTAAATTTTTAACGGCCATTTTTCTCGTCAAGAAAAATGCTCTGGAGCCTACACACGACAGTTTTTCACGACCAATTTAAAAAAATTGCATTTTTCTCATCATGAAAAATGGTTGTGTGTACGTGGCATCAGACTCGCTTCTTGATTGGCCAGGAGGAGGATCAGTGTTTCAATGGCAAATATTAATTCGCTATTGTAGCACACCTGGGTGGGGTCGTAGCGTAGTGCTCTGCGCCCAGAGCTCACCCTATTTTGAAGCCTATTAAAGCCTCTGGCTCTAATCAGGTGCTTCCACAACTTTTAAAAATAACATAAAACGGCATAATCTGAGGCTTAGTAAAAACTGTACACCAAAGGCTTTAAATATCTAAAATGTATAGAAGAGTTGCCATTTGGAAAATGCTTGCTACCAAAGTCAGTATACTACTGCACACTCTCATGATTGGAGTAATCCTCCAGCAAACATCTGGATGGAATTAATGTTCAGTAAAAGCCAAAGGTTGCTTTGAACCAACAATGTTTGTCGCAAGCCGTTAAAGGATAACTGCAGTATTACTATAAATGTCATGTAAGTGCAGTTATCTTTGCAGCCTCTGGGAAAAAGTAATAGGATCGGCCACCTTTACAGGCAATGCTTGGAGTTTCCAATAATGCTTTCTGCAGCTTGATGAAATGTCTGCCGTAATGCAACACATGGCAACGTGTATGAAGTAGCACCACAAATGGAACAGCAGAGTCTGAGGGGGCCTTAATATTATGATCTGCACTGCTGGTCATGACATGTGATGTGTATGAGGATTTAAAAGGCTAAGTTCAACTTTTGATAAAAATAATAAATGCTATTTTTTTTTTTTTGCAGGTAAAATATGTGCATTTATCATTTATTAACCACTTGCTTACTGGGCACTTATACCCCCCTCCTGCCCAGAGCTCCCAAACAAAATTGACGTCCTTTTTTCCCCACAAGTAGAGCTTTCTTTTGGTGGTATTTGATCCCCTCTGCGGTTTTTATTTTTTGCGCTATAAACAAAAAAGAGCGTCAATTTTGAAAAAATTACAATATTTTTTAATTGTTGCTATAATAAATATCCCAATTAAAAAAAAAAAAAACTTTTTTTTTCTCAGTTTAGGGCGATGCGTATTCTTCTACATATTTTTGGTAAAAAAAAAAAACGCAATAAGCGTCTGGTTTGCGCAAAATTTATAGTGCCTACAAAATAGGGGACAGAATTATTATTTTTTATTATTATTTTTTTTTACTAGAAATGGCGGCGATCTGCGATTTTTATTGGGACTGCGACGTTGTGGCGGACACATCGGACACTTTTGACACATTTTTGGCGTCATTCACATTTATACTGCGATCGGTGCTATAAAAATGCACTAATTACTGTATAAATGTGACTGGCATTGAAGGGGTTAACACTAGGGGGTGAGGAAGGGGTTAAATGTATTCCCTGCATAGTGTTCTAACTGTGGGGGGAGGGGGGTTGACTGGGGAGGTGACCGATCTGTGTCCCTATGTACAAGAGACACAGATCCGTCTCCTGCTCTCCAGAGACAGGACGCTGTCTCTGTGTAAAACGGCAATGAGAGATGATCTATGAGATCATCTCTCATTCGCCGCACAGATCGCATCGCAAACGGCCACTCTGATTGGCCGTTCGCGGCGATCTGTGATTGGCTGGGTCCAAGGGACACGGGCAACACAGTGTTTCCCCGCAGCGCACTCTGGAGCGCGCGTCGGGAAGCAGCTAGTGACAAGCCGTCAATTGACGGCTTGTTGGCAATTTAGATCTGCGCTAGAGCCGTCATTCGGCTATAGCGCGGATCTCAAGTAGTTAAAGAGCTTGCAGAGCATTGCACAAGCACCTGCATCAATCAGCTGACTCTCTTCCTTCTGTTTTCACCTGGTGATCTTGCCAGTTACATACCTCCTGTATAAGAGTTTCCCCAGTCTGGATAAAGGAGCACAGGGGACACCTTTGGACAGCAGCATTGTCATTCTGAGAGGAGTGTTCGATGTACTAGCAGATTTAGATACATTAACCGCTTAAGGACCGCCTAACACGATATACGTTGGCAGAGCGGCACGGCTGAGCATAAGCACGTACGGGTACGCCCCATTTAAAATGCCCAGCCATGGGTTGCGCGGGCCGCCAGCGGTGCATTCGCGACCCGGTCCAGAGCTCCCGCAGACCCGATCGCCACAATCGGGTCACAGAGCTGAAGAAAGGGGAGAGGTAAGTGTAAACAAACCTTTTCCCGTTCTTCCTAGTGAGAGTGTCACTGATCGTCTGTTCCTTGTCATAGGGAACGACGATCAGTTATGTCACACGCCAAGCCCCCACACAGTAAGAATCACTGGTGGTGGGGGGTGGCACTAGAGGGGGAGAGGGGGGTAGGAGTACGCTAAATTATTGCACGTACACAATGATTAATGATGATATTTATTTATTTATACATTGTAATATGTACCTCTTGTTCACTTGTAAGCAAATATGTAACTCTAAAGCCCCGTACACACGGCCGAGAACCTCGGCCGGCCGTCAGATTCGGCGACCAGCCCGTCGGGAAAGGCGACCAGCCATTCATCCCGACGGGCTGTCGAGCAAATAGAGAACCTGCTCTCTATTTGCTCGACGGGTTTCCCGACGGGCTGGGCACGGCGAATCCGTACACACGGTCGAGGTTCTCGGCAGAATGAGGATCCCAGCGAGGTTCTCGCTGGTTTCTGCCGAGAACCTCGGCCGTGTGTACGGGGCTTAAAACAATGAAAAACAATAAAGAAAAGTTAAGAAAAAAAAATAAAGAATCACTCATTAGGGCACACTTAACCCCTTCAGCACCCCTGCCAGTGTAATTTTCACAGTAATCAGTGCATTTTTATAGCACTGATCGCTGTAAAAATGACAGTGGTCCCAAAATGGTGTCAAAAGTGTCTGCCATAATGTCGCAGTCAGGATAAATCGCTGATTGCCGCCGTTCTAGTAAAAAAAAATATTAATAAAAATGCCATAAAACTATCCCCTATTTTGAAGACGCTATAACTTTTGCGCAAACCAATCAATAAACGCTTATTGCGATTTTTTTACCAAAAATATGTAGAAGAATGCATATCGGCCTAAACTCAGGAAAAAAAATGTTTTTTTTTTATATTTTTTTAAGGGGATATTTATTAAAGCAAAAAATATATATATATTTTAAAATTGTAGCTCTATTTTTATTTATAGCACAAAATTAAAACCACAGAGGTGATCAAACACCACCAAAAGAAAAATCTATTTGTGGGGAAAAAAAGGACATCAATTTTGTTTGGGAGCCACGTAACACGACCGTGCAACTGTTAGTTAAAACGGAACAGTGCCGTTTTGCTAAAAGTGGCCAGGTCCTTCAGCAACAAAATTGTTCGGGGCTTAAATGGTTAAACAAATTAAGGAAAAAATAGCTAATAATTTTAAGCAGATAGCCACTATGATTTACGTTTGAATTGAACAGAAATCACACGACATTCTTGTACAATTTGCATGCGATTCAGTGTGGTGCGTTTTGAGCCCATTCATTTTAAATACCTCAAATTGTATCACATGCGGACTATAGTCTTGCATGCAGCAATTTTGAGAACACACTGCAACCGGATCGCATGGTTGGCTTGGACCATGCGATCTGGTGCAGACTAATGCACTGTTTGCGACCTGTGTTTGGGGTGTCGCTGCAGATCACAAACAAGGGCAGTACGATTTGAATGCTGTGTGGGAAAAATGCATTGATTGCGGGTTTCCCACACTGCATTCTAGTGTGAACCACGGCTTACAGTAACAGGTTTGTTTTTTGGGGGATTTTTATTATTATGAAGGTTTTACCGTATTTATCGGCGTATAACACGCAATAAATACATTATATAATGCCAGCAGTTTGCGCAGCGCTTTACAACATGAGGGCAGACAGTACAGCTACAATAAAATTCAATACAGGGGGAATCAGAGGGCCAACTTATACAAAAGGCAATAACTGTGGGGGATGAGCTGATAGAGAATGTGGAAGGAAATACAGTTGCTAGGTGTAGGTAGGATAGCCTACTCTGAAGAGAAAAGTGTTCATGGATTGCCTAAAAGTGGATAGAGTTGTAGATAGTCAGACAGATAGGGTACAGAGTTCCATAGGATGGGAGAGGCTCAAAAGAAGTCCAGGAGGAGGTGACAATGGAACCAGAGAGCAGGAGGTCTTGGGAGGAATGAATAGAACAAATAGGTTGGTAATTTGATACAAGGTTAGTGATGTAGCAGGAGGCCGAGTTGTGGATGGCTTTGTAAGTTGTTAGTATTTTGAATTTACCAATTAACAACCGTGCTATAGCTGAATGATGGCTACAGCACAGCCCGATAACTCTGGGAGGGTGTACTATGACGTCCTCCCAGAATCACACTCCCACACTCCCTCTGGGGCGTGAACCTAGGAATACTTGTGATCGCCAGGTCACGGTAAATGGCCGCTGACAGCGGTCGTTTACCACGTGATCACTCCATCAAATGACGGGGCGATCACTTGTAAACAAACCAGCATCATATCCGGTTCCTCTCTCTGTACCGATCAGTACAGTGTAAGCAGAGAGGGGTGAGATCGTGTGAAACAGTGCTGTGGGCTGGATCTGTAGTGCCCACAGCGCTGATCTGTGCCCATTCCAGCTTCATCCATCCATTAATGCTCAGCTATCCCTCTGCCATACCCAGGCATCGCATCCATACTCAGCCATACTTACTAATTTATGCTCAGTCATCCCATCCATACTCAGCCACCCACATTCATAGCTCAACCATGCTCAGCCATCCCCATCCACGGCTCATCCAACCCTATTCATGCTCATCCATGCCACATCAGTTCTCATCCATGCCACAGCCATGCCACTACAGTGCCTCACACAAGTGTAATAGGCAGTCAAATTAGATTTGAAATGTTTCCCCCCAGAACACCTGATGGTGCTCCCTGCATGTTGGGCCTCTGTGTGTGGCCAGGCTGTGTAAAGCCGCGTACACACGATCGGTTCAAACCGATGAAAACGGACTGAAGTTCGTTTTCATCGGTCCAAACCGATCGTGTGTAGGCCCCATCGGTCCGTTATCCTTCGGTCCAAAAACAGATGGTTTGCTTTAAAATCGAACCGATGGACGGCTAACCTATAAGTCAAAACCTATACGTCGAACCGTTCTCATCGGATGGACAGATCGCGTGTACAGGGCTTAACAGTCTCACCTATATGGTATCCCATACTCAGGAGGAGTAGCAGATTGTATTTCTGTGCTGAGTTATTGCTACTTTCTGTACAGAAGACTCTGTTTTATGTCAGTTAACTATTGCAAGATAGTGTCCTCCTGCAAGTTGCTAGTTCTTGGCATTCCAGAGCTCTTCCCAGTCCTTATTACAGTTCTACAAAACAAATAAAAACATTATCTGCCTGAATAATGTGTGAGGACTGAGTACAACTTAAAGTGTTACTAAACCCAGGACCCTGCATTCAGTATATTTGGTCTCCAACAGTACACAGAACATGGAAATGCAATCGTTTTAGTAATTATAAACTGCTAAATACCTTTTCTCATCAGCAGTTGAAGTAGTCTTGTGACTTCTATCAGTGTTTGGTTAAAGCTTCTAGGAGGATTTTTCATTCTACTCTGACTGTATTATGAGGCTGCATTAGGATGACCATGTGTCCCGGATTGCCCAGGATAGTCCCGCATTTTGCAGGTCTGTCCCGGGCACATTAATTCCAGGACAATACAGTGTCCTGGAATGAAACTGACACAGCCACCCCCCGGGCAAATCTGATGCCCCCAAAAAAGGGCGCCACATCACCACTTTAGTCACTGACAGTACTTGTCCTGGCCGGGAATGCCTGGAGGAGCACAATGCTTGTGATTGGAAAAATCATAAATCCCGCCTCTTGTGTCCAATTACTGTGCTGTGATTCGTTACAGCACAAGCTGATTTTTGGGAAGGGAGGGTGTCCCTGAATGGTAGTTTGGAAATGTGGTCACCCTGGGCTGCATGACCCCTGACTGTCTGGCTGGACAGTTCTGATTGGCCCTTTGCTGATCACATGCACCCTCCCAAGAAAACTAAAACTCTCTAGCATTACGCACAAAACTGAGCATGTGCAGAGTGACTCGAAAGGCTTTATTCTATCAGGAGATGAATCGGGGACGGTGGAAAAAGGGGAGGATCAGAGAAGACACAATCAAGCAGCCTTTTTACACAATGAAGAGGTTTAGCCGCTTAGGTTCCACAGTAAGTATAACAAGCATGCTTTACTGTATATACAGACCGATTTTACTGTTGTAGGTCGAGTAACAAATGCATCTGGCTGAAAATACCCCATGCCTGGCTGTTTGCACCATCAAGGGACCATCCAAGTGGGTCTCTGCTACATGTGGCATTGTTGCAAGTGTCAAGAGCAGGAGAATGTATTAGGGACTTCTTCTTAGGTGGTAGGTTATGGTAATAGCAAAAAATAAACAGCTAGATAAAAGAAAAAAATGATATATATATTTATATATATATATATATATATATATATATATATATATTTTACTATTGTAAAAAAAAAAAATATCCATTACCATTTATCACCAAAGGAGGGGCCAATTTGTCCTGAAAAAAAAAAAATGCGGTATAACCCACCAGGATGCACTAAGTAGTTGCGATGCTATGTAGAGTTTTACTAACGCATGTCAAAGGGCTGGTTTACCCTTTCATCAGTGACCCCCCCCTCAGACTGGGCTAATGGTGCTGTCACTGACCTCCTCTCAAGTGCACTGTGCAGGGATCAGTCAGGCCCCGTACACAGGGCAGAGAACCTCGACGGGCGGAACACATCGTTCCGCCCATCGAGGTTCTCTGCCGGCCGTCGGAATCGGCGACCCGCCCGTCGGGAAAGGCAACCAGCCATTCATCCCGACGGGCCGTCGGGCAAATAGAGAACCTGTTCTCTATTTGCTCAACGGGTTTCCCGACGGGCGGGGCTCGCCAGGAGCGTACACACGGCCGAGAACCTCGGCCGTGTGTACGTGGCTTCAGTTGGCTCCAGCTTGGTGGCTCTGGTTTTATCCTACAGTCTCTTCACCACAGTCCACACACGTCTGACTTCTCCCATGACCCCCATCCCGGCGGCACTCCCACTCTTGGCTCATATCCAGACTCCCTCAGATACTGCAAACATAATACA